>JAUDYJ010000012.1:8458300-9058300 GCA_030761175.1 Masticophis lateralis | reverse complement strand
CCGGAGGAAGGTAGAGATATGAAATGGAAGAGTGGCCACACGACGCCCGATCTACAGAGGAGACTTCCGGGTTCATTATGCAAATTGTATCTTTTCCCCCAATAATTTCTAAATGTTTTTTTTTTTAAAGTGAGTTGCCCTTTGGAAATCAGGGAGACGAAGGGAATTCGGATTAGAGGAAAGAGGCGTCATATTGTGCCATCTTTCTTTAAAAAGAAGCTGGGGGGATTATTTGTCAGCTATTAAAGCCATTTGCCAAACTTTAAAACAATGTCTCCCTTGTTATTTTTCCATTTGTTCAAAATGTATAGTTTTCCCCTGAAAAATATATCAATATCTAATAGCTTTAACATTGGAGAGAGAGATGTAAAAATAACAATGTTAAAGCTATTAGATACTGATATATTTTTCAGGGGAAAACTGTATGTATGTATGTATGTGAGTATGTGAGGTGGGTTTCAGCAGGTTCTGACCAGTTCTGGAGAACCGGTAGTGGAACTTTTGAGTAGTTTGGAGAACCAGTAGTAAAAATTCCCCATCTGTTCTCTGTCTCCCATGTCCCAGTTGATGGGGAAGAAATGGGGATTTTGCAGTAACCATCCCCTGGAGTGGGGAGGGAATGGAGATTTTTACAATCCCCTGCCACGCCCACCAAGCCACACCTACAGAACTGGTAGTAAAAAAATTTGAAACCCACCACTGGTATGTACGTATATGTGTGTGTGTATATATGTATGTATGTATGTATGTGTATATATTCAGTGTTTTTCTGTTGAAGCAGCTGGTCTACCCCAATATGGGAGATTTTATACCAAATTTATACAAATATAAATATGTGTGTGTGTGTGTGTGTGTGTGTGTGTGTGTGTGTATGTATATATGTATATATATGTATTTGTTTTCTTTCCTTTTTGTAGGCGTTATGTGTATTTCTCTTTAGCCAGGTTCTTCCTACGTAAACCAAGATTTTTATGCAGCCCTAGTTCAGTGAAATCACAATCCACTAGGAATGAACTAGGGCTGCATAAAAATCTTGGTTTACGTAGGAAGAACCTGGCTAAAGAGAAATATATATATGAATCTATATATATTTGTTTTCTGAGGTTTTTGCGGGTATTTGTATGTAGGTCTTTGGTTATTTGGGTTTTGTCCCATGTAAAATTGGAAGTACCTTGGTGACATTTCGACGAAGTCTCATTCGTCATCCTCAGGCTGGTGTCTTCGGCCTTGTGCTCCCATGCTCCCACCCAATCAGTTCATACCCCCACTGGCAGTTGAAAAGAAGAAACAACAACAATCACACATTGCTCCTAGAAGCACAAGGCCGAAGACACCAGCCTGAAGATGACGAATGAGACTTCATCGAAACGTCGCCAAGGTACTTCCAATTTTACGTGGGACAAAACCAGAATAACCAAAGATCTATATATACATGTGTGTGTGTGTGTGTGTGTGTGTGTGTGTGTATAATCCAAAGCAAAAGCAAATATTTAACATCTACATAATTGTATCCATTAGCTGTAAGTATATAAACTTACGTTTCTGGTTTCTGTGAGATAAGTTTGCAAATATACGCACACTCAAACAAGCACAATTAGGTCTTCCTTAGATGCTTTTTTTTTTACTCTGAGATTTTTGTGGCTGGTTGCTCTGTACTTTTTTTGGCCTCTTCCTATCTCTACCTCTAAACAGAACCTTAATGCTGAGGCGCCCACTCTGCCTACCTGGTTGCTAGGCAGAGTGGGTGGGTTGCCGTAGCAACGCCAGCTGTTCAGTGAAAGTCCTGGGTCCTTCCCATGCCCTTGGGGGGATGCTCTTGTCACTTCCAGCCTCTCTGTTAGTATCTGCAGGGGTGCTTATGCCCCCCTGCATTAATTTTGGGTGAGTGGGGGGGAGATAGCAGGTTTTTCAAAATAATTCCTAAGGCGGAGTTTTGGTACTTTTTTGGAAATTTGATTTTTTTAGAATTGCATAGCAGATAAAAAGGTGAATGTTAGGTTATCCTATGCAGTGAGTGCACCACCCTTTTAGGTTTTGAAGGATGCTCGTATATTGAGGTCAGCTAAAAGAATATTTTGCCTCTAATTCTAGCACGAACAAGATATAGTTGCCCATTTTCCCACAGGTATATAATTATGTATATCATGATTAAATTAGGCAGCATAGCACAGCAACTCTTTCTGGCTCAGTTTGTGAATATTCTAGAGGATATCAATGTTTGGCTGTAGTTGTAACTACGTTGCATTATTGGTCCCTATCCATTTTTTGACCACCATCCAAGTATCAAGTTGTGTGTTACAGCTTGATCCATCTTTGTGTGTTCATTTGCCTCTTGCCACTCTAAGAATTACAATGGAATATTACAACTCCCTGTTTTCTGGCAGTGGATAAATCTTGGCTCAGCTCAAAATCCTTAAAAAAACCCCACAGGTTTATAGGAGGCTTGGACTTCAAACACTTTGAAAATGCTCTATACTTCAGAATTGCATTTGTGTACTGGATCAAGGGCAAATATATCCAGGTATGTGATTATTTAACAAGGGAGGGAGAATAAAAAACAGGGAAATAAAGTGTATTTACTTATAAGCAGGAGGATTAAAATTCTGACAAAGCCAGAAAAACTGCTTGTGCGTGATTGTAGATGATTGAGAAGTTTGCTTTAATTTCTAGAACAAAGCTTTATCCTTAATACATGGACTACAAGCTTGAATGGAGCTGCCTAAAATGACAGGGCCTTCAAAGTTTCTATATCCAGCTTTGTCCTCCAAGAACAACTGTTCCAGATACAGATCTCCCTGATTCAAGTAGGCTGATTAACCCAAGATGCAAAACTATACTGTGGTTTGCTTATGACTTAGTTAGTTTGCAGTGTAAAACCCAACAACCCTGGTTGGTAAATCTTGGCTTGTGCATCGGCATATTGTGTGAACCTAGTTACTTGTGGGTTATTGAATAAAACACAGTTAAGCAAATCATGGCTTGCAGTCTTATATAAACAAAGCCATAGTTAGAATGGGGGTGCTTCTTTGTCAGTCTGGGGAAAGAGAAACGGCAGAGGTAAAAACATCTAATTTGCAAAGGTGTTTTTTTTTAAAAAAGCCGTAATGACATCATATACAAATTATTACTGGCATAATTTGCATGCAGATAGTTTTTGACTCACAACTGTAACTGGGACCACAATTTCCCTTGCTAATCAAGGCAGTTGTGAAATAAATCACACCTGATTTTGCAATCTTTTTAGCAAATCACTGCAGTTGTTAAGTGGAGGGTGCAATTGTGTGACTTTGCTTATTGGAAAGCCAGCAGGTAAGGTCACAAGTGGCAATCCCATGACCCCAGTGCCATTGTAAATACAGGTAGTCCTCGACTTACAATTCACTTAGTGACTGTTTGAAGTTACAACGGCACTGAATAAAGTGACTTATGACATTTTTCACACTTAGGACCTTTGCAGCATCCCCATGGTCACGTGATTTACATTTGGATGCATGGCACCTGGATCGTATTTATGACGGTCGCAGTGTCCCGGGGTCACGTGTTCCCATTTTGCGACCTTCGGACAAGCAAAGTCAATGGGGAAGCCAGATTCGCTTAACAACCTTGTTACTAATTTAACAGCTTGGGGATTCACTTCACAAATGTGGCAAGAAAAGTCGTACAATGGGGCAAAACTCACTTAACAAATGTTTCACTTAGCAACATAAATTCTGGGGTCAACTGTGGCTGTAAGTCGAGGACTATCTGTACATGCCCCTGGCCAAGTGCCTGAATGTTGATCAGATAACAGTGGGGATGTGCTAATATGGATCTCCAATAATTTGATAAATGGACATAAATGTGGGAACGAGTCATTGGCCACGTTTTTAAAAATACCATATTTTTTCGGAGTATAAGACGCACCGGAGTATAAGACGCACCTACCTTTTTCGGTGAGGAAAAGAAGAAAACGAAATCTCCCACTGCCACTGAGCAATTCTGCCTCGTTGCAGCAAACAGCAAACAGCCTGCTTTACTTTCATTTTCATTTTCAGCATAGCTTGATTAGCACAAGGAAAAAAAAAATCTGCTTCAGCAATTTACCTCTTCGCAGCAAGCAGCAGAGCCCTGTGCAAAACAGCTGAGAGCAAAACAGCTGAGAGTTGGGAGGCCGATCCAATCAACTTGTGCTAATTAGGCTGTGCTAAAACTGAAACGAGCTGTTTCTTCTTGCTGCTTGCTGGAAGGAGGAAAACTGCTGCGAGGCAGAGGCCAAAGGGTGTGGGCCAGTGGGTGGGCTGGGCTACATTCAGTGTATAAGATGCACCTAAATTTTCACCCCCTTTTAGGGGGGAAAAAGATGCGTCTTATACTCCAAAAAATACGGTATGTCTCTGAAAATGAGCATTTCCTTGCATGAGAAAATGAGAAACAATTGTCCTTCTAAAATGAGACCATCTATAGCGGCAAGTTTATCTGCAGGAAGTTGATCTACAACTTTTAAGATATATGATATATGCCTCCAAATAGATTACAATGAACTATGGACTAATCCAAAAGGCTAAAAAATAAGGATTAATTAGAGTGCTCTTGCATTCATTGATACAAGAAACCAAATGTTCAAAACCAGAAGTAAGAAAGATTACGGTGTCCATTCACCCAAAATAAATATCCAGATGACATAAACTTTTCATCAAACGTGGCAAAGTTAGTTCAAACAAAGGAAATGTTTTCAAAGTATTTATAACCGCTGGTGATTTAATAGTATGGTATGGACAGTATCTACTAGATTAGAAGGCCACACGCTTACTCTGAAGTACATTCCTGTGCATTGAACAGAATTTAAGTAGTCTTATGATTCAGTAGGACTTCGGGAAAGCTTATGAGTTTGTGCACTTCTAAGCTTAATAACTCAGCTGGATAACTTGAATGTAAACATACTTTTCGACTGAAAAATGACTCAGGGTTTCAGGCTACTCTAGAAAGGATCATGGTTAAAAGAAAGTTAGTAGTGAGGTTTAATATAGGCAGGGGTGAAATTCAGCTGGTTCTATCCGGTTCGGGCGAATTGGTAGCAGTTGCTGCGGGAGACTCCGCCCACCTGTGTGGATGTCATAATGTTGCTTTTTTGCAACATTTTAAGCCTCTGCACATGCACAGAAGGCTTTGCGCATGTACAGACAATGGCGCGCGCACATTTGCAAACCGGTAGGGAAGGTAAGTGAATTTCACCCCTGAGTATAGGGTGGTTAAACTGGGTTCATACAAACTCTGGTTTCTTCTAACAGGTGATTTATGGAATAAGCCACATAGCTTCTCATGCTTTTCTCTTGACGCTTTTTTCTTGGGCAGGAGCTTGGATCAGGATCTAAAGATCTCCCTGGCAAGATGAAAGCAGAAATGCCAATGGCAGGCTGAAGATGCCAATTATTGCTCAAAGGAACGGGGAACGCACACGGCAAACAGGTTTTTGCAGTTTTGGTTGATATTGCCTATTGTTATGAAAGCCGAGATATTTAAATGGCAGGGAAAGCAAGTTAAAAGGACCTCTCTCTTCCCATAACAGAACAGCTGTAGTCACTGGGAAGCTCTTGATGTACTTAGCAGATAGCCAAGGGATTTGAAGCCAATCATTGAAAAATCCTGACTCTTATCGGCCAGGGGGAAGTGGAAATGTTGAAATGTATTTGAATATAAATAGTTGGTCTGAGCTCCGAGCTTGGCAATTTGGTTGCAATCAACAGCCTATGATAAAATGTGCCCTGCGATGTTTTACCTACAATATCCTAAGGCTGAAAGGTGAAGCAGGTTCCATGAGATTTTGCCATCTCTGCAGGGAGGAATGTAAAGAGCCTGGTGGCGCAGTGGACTAAGTGCTTTTAAAGTAGCACTTAAGTTGCCAGCTGCCTGCAATTACTGCAAGTTCAAATCTCACCAGGCTCAAGGTTGACTCAGCCTTCCATTCTTTCGAGGTAGGTAAAACGAGGACCCGGTTTGTGGGGGCAATAAGCTGGCTTTGTATAAAAAAGAACACCGTTTGGGGGGGGGGGCGAAAGCCCTACTGAGCAGGTATATACAAAAGTATGAAGGCTATTGCTTAACGCATTGTAAGCTGCCCTGAGTCTCCGGAGAAGGGCGGCATATAAATTGAACTAATAAATAAATAAACAAACAAACAAACCCCCAGGCCTGATTCAATTTCCCATCCCTGAGGGGAGGGACAGACCTCCCCCCAAGCCTGACTCCCAATTGCTTAAGGATGCAATATTAAAAATGGAGGCCTTTCCTTATTATAAGCTTAGATAAAGATGGCAAAGATAATTATTTAATTATCTTTTAATATGGGTCTGTGATGACTCAATGGTTAAAGATGCAGAGCTTGTCAGCTACAAAGCTGACAGCCTGGGTTTGAGACCTGTACGATGGGTGAGCTCCTGTTCTTTGCTCCAGCTCCTGCCTGCCTAATAGTTTGAAGTATGAAAATGTGAGTAGATAAATAGGTACTACTTCAGTGGGAAAGTAACAATGTTCCATGCACCTTTGACGTATAGTCATGCTGGCTACCTGACTAAAGAAATTGTCTTCGGACAACGCTGGCTCTGTGACCAAGAAATGAAGAGGAGCACAGTGCCCTAGAGTGGGAAACTTATCTTTTTAAAATCTTTTAATGGGTCCATGGAAGAGATGCTTTTAAGCTGGTTCTGTCAGGTTCTGGAGAACCAGTAGCGGAAATTTTGAGTAGTTTGGGGAACTGGCAAATACCACTTCTGGCTGGCCCCAGAATGGAGTGGGAATTTTGTAATATCCTTCCCCTGCCACACCCACCAAGCCATGCCCACCAAGCCACACCCACAGAACCAGTAGTAAAAAAAAAAAGAATTCCACCACTGGTCCATTGAATTCAATATTCCTTAAACATTCATTAAGGTTCGGGGGAGCTATTTCATTGCTTTCATATCAAAAAAGGGGGGAAAAGAGAAAAAGACTGAAAAACCAACAGGGGAACAAAATAAATGGTTAATCTACTTTTTGAGATGTCTTTTTCCAATTGTCTCTAAAAAGTCGCAAAATTTGCATTTCCACTGATGCCTTAAAGAAACCACACGGCAGGACTTATTAATTTATTTTTCTAACTGCAAGATAACACAATGGCAAAAGTGTACAGAGAAGTGGTCATCTGGTGTTACAAACCTAAGGGAAAGTTGCTAACAGTATTTGCAAGAGGCGTGACCTTGCTTTTCTTGAGAAATTACTGTAGATTGGGTGCTTTGTTAAGTCTAACATTTAAAACATTTCCACATGTTCCACAATCCTTCTTCCCTTGCAAACCTTTTGCAGCTAAGCAGGGAGTTAATCAAACCCTAATTTCGAAGGGAGACTCATTTCTATCACATTTCATTGGGGAAAAAAACAGCAGACACTTGGCAAACCGTGCCGGCAGCTCCTAGCTATTGGATTTCCACCGTTCCCTTCTTAAGTTATGGCTACAGACCACAATTGCTCGATCCAGACAGCACATTAAAAATCAATCTCAAACCGATTACAGGTAGTCCTCAATTTATAACCAAGAGTGAGGCCAGGATTTGTCTGTTGCGAATCCAAGATGGTTAAGTGACTCACCTTTGATTTTACGAGGTTTGGGGGTTTTTTGGCCAGGGTTCAGCAAACTGCTGCAGTTATTAAGTGAATCAGCTGGTTGTTAAGCAAATCCAGCTTCCCCCATTAACTTCACTTGTTGGGAGCCAACCGACAAGGTTGCAATGGCGATCACATGACCCTGGGAAGATGCTGCAACCTTTGTAAATACAGGCCAGTTGCCAAGCACCCAAATTTTGTTCAAATGATTTGGGGGATACTGCGACTTTCAGGCGTGTGAGGACCACTTGTAATTCACTTTTTTCCCCCCAACGCTGTAACGACAGTCACTAAAGGAAAGATTGTAAACCGAGGACTACCCGTATAACAGATTAACAGTCAGAAGGCGTCTTGTTAGGTCATCTAGATCTAGTCCAACCCCATTTACAATGCACAACTTGATATCAGGTTATAGCAGGGGTGAAATCCAGCAAGTTCTGAGAGGTTCTGGAGAACCGGTAGCGGAAATTTTGAGCAGTTCGGAGAACCGGCAAATGCCACCTCTGGCTGGCCCCAGAGTGGGGTGGGAATGGAGATTTTGCAATATCCTTCCCCCAGGAGTGGGGAGGGAATGGGGATTTTGCAATATCCTTCCCCTGGAGTGGGGAGGGAATGGAGATTTTGCAATATCCTTCCCCCAGGAGTGGGGAGGGAATGGGGATTTTGCAGTTTTCTTCCCCAGGAGTGGGGTGGGAATGGAGATTTTGCAATAACTTTCCCCTGGAGTGGGGAGGGAATGGAGATTTTGCAATATCCTTCCTCTGGAGTGGATAGGGAATGGGGATTTTGCAGTATGCTTCCCCTGGAGTGGGGTGGGAATGGAGATTTTGCAATATCCTTCCCCTGGAGTGGGGAGGGAATGGGGATTTTGCAATATCCTTCCCCTGGAGTGGGGAGGGAATGGAGATTTTGCAATATCCTTCCTCTGGAGTGGATAGGGAATGGGGATTTTGCAGTATGCTTCCCCTGGAGTGGGGAGGGAATGGAGATTTTGCAGTATCCTTCCCCTGGAGTGGGGAGGGAATAGGGATTTTGCAGTATCCTTCCCCTGGAGTGGGGAGGGAATGGGGATTTTGCAATATCCTTCCCCTGAAGTGGGGAGGGAATGGGGATTTTGCACTATCCTTCCCCTGCCACGCCCACCAAGCCACATCACTCCCACCAAGCCACGCCCACAGAAGAGGTAGTAAAAAAATTTGGATTTCACTGCTGGGTTATATAGGGGAGAGTCACCTGGAGCAAGCTGCCATTCCGAATGATCAAAACGTTGTCACTTCAAACGAGAGCTTGTAAACCGTATAACAGATGAAACAGGGTTGGAAGGGGTCCCTGTTAGGTCATCTAGTCCAACCCCCATTTGCACGGCCCCACTTGATAGCCAGGTGACAGCCAGGGAGGGGAGAGTCCCCACGGGCAAGCTGCCATTCCCACTGATCAAAACCTAACGCGTCCATCATTCCGTGCAAGCGGAAAACCCACCCTCCCTCTTTCCTCCCCTAGGGATTTAAAAAAAAAAAAATTCAATTTTTGCATTGGGAGGCCACTCGTCATCCCTCATTCCCCTTCCCCGCCTACAGCTCCCACCCTGCACCGCTTTCCACGCGCGCCCTTAACCCTTTCGCCGCCCTGCCTGCAGCTCCTCCGAGCTTTCCGAGTGGGGGGGGGGGAGGCTGGAGCGATGTCAGAGGATCGGCGCACGTGGGAAGGGGCGGAGGAGGGAAGAGGCGGCTCTCTTCCCCCTTGAAAACGCCGGACTTGGGGTGGAGGGGGAGTCTCTGCCTCCTCGGCAGCTGGCCCATCCCGGAGCCCGGCCTGATCTTTTCGGAAAGGGAGGAAAAGGCTTCGCCTTTGCAAAGGAGAGGCATTTTTGCAAAATAAAATAAAATAAAATAAAAATGAAGACGAGGCTGCCAGGCTGGCATTAAAGCGCGGAGCCGACGAAGCAGCCGGATTTCTTCCTTTTTTTCTTTTTTTTTTCGGTTTTTTTTCTCCACTTCTTCCACCCGGGCCTCGCTTCGCAGCCTGGTTGTGTGTGTGTGCATGCATGCATTGCATGCATTGCATTGCATTGCATGCATGCATGCATAGCGATCCACGCGTGCTTGGTGGGTAAGCGCGCCAGCCAGCCAGCCAGCCAGCCTGCCTGCCTTGAACCCTGGCTGGCTAAGGATGGAGCGATCCCGCAGCAAGCCCCGGCGGCGAAGGATTGCATGAATGAATAATATTCCGGCATGCCTCTTCTTCGCGAGCAGCAACAGCAGCCGCAGCAGCAGCAACCCACACCCTCCTCTCTGGCTAATCTCCGGGCAGCCTGGCTCTGCCCCAGCGCCACTCGTCGCTTCTCGGCGCTGGAGGAAAGCGCAGGAATTCCTGGCCCTGCGTGCGCTTCCCCGACGCCGGCTCCAAGAGGAGGTGGAGATGGGCACGGAGCTCTTTTCCCCCGCGGCGGACGCCTCCTTCTCCGCTTGCAGGTAGAGGAAGGGCCACGGGCTCCCCACTTCCCAAACCCCAAGCCCCGGGAGCCCGTCGAGGGGCGCCCGGATGACTTGTTCTTGGGCCGGGTCCAAGAACAAGGGAGGAGGAACTTGGGGGGAGTCATCCAACCTGCCCGGGGTTGAACTACCAAGGTGTGATACCAAGGTGTTGCCCCCGACATCTACTGCTTACCTGCCTTCCAGTGGCAGAGGACAGCCTTATTCTGCCCCCCCCCCACCTCCAGCCACCCCTGGGCAACATCTGGGTCAAACGTTGTGGTCTCTTCATTGGTGGGGACATCCGCTCAGCCTTCCAGCCTTCCGAGGTCGGTAAAAAAACGAGGAGCCAGATTGTGAGGCTGACTTTGTAAACGGTTTAGAGAAAGCGGTGTATAAGTCTAATCGCTATTGCTTGCCTGGCTTGGGTTAAGGGCTGCGGAGGTGTTTTAGAACAAGGGTCCCTCGGACCTCGGGGACTACTCAGTTCATAATTTTAAATCCCGCGGACCACTAATATGATTTTTTTAAAAAAAAAAAAATTTAGTGCAATATTAAAAAAAAGGCAAATAATTTTTCTGCGGACCACCAAAATTTTCTCGGGGGCCACCCGTTGGTGACCTCTGTTTTAGAGGGCTGTGGTGGAGCTCTCTGCCAAGCTTTGCCCTTGAGAGATGTAGAGAAGTGAGTGTATGGAAATGCCAAAAATGCCTTATTTGGTTTTGGGGGGTTTTTTTGGTTATTTGTTTATTTATTGGAAAAACGTATTGGCCTCTCATCTTACCACGGGGTAATTCTGGGCGGTTTAAGATCTTAAAAAAAAAAAAGATAAAGCAACACATAAAAGGCTTTTAAATGAAATCCTGGAAAGATCTCATGACTTAAGTTCCCATTAAAAAATGGGGCGGGGAGGAGGGAGGGAGCGGGTGAGCGGGGGGCGGGGGGAGAGGGAAAGTGGGATTTGTTGTATGGTAAAGGCGGGTAAAACGAGGACCCAGATTGTTGGGGGCAAGAGGCTGACTCTGTAAACCGCTTAGAGAGGCTGGAAAGCATTGTGAAGCGGTATATAAGTCTTAAGTGCTGTTCCTAATCTACCACCCGCACAGGTATTGGCGTACCTTTCTAGATTTTGTGATGTGTCAGATTGGGAAGGGACATCCTTGTCTGGCCTCGGTGGAGGGCTGAAACTTTTCATTTGACTTCCTAACTTGCCTCTCCTTGCCTTTCTCAGTTTTAATTCCTCAGTGAAACGGCTCTGGTTGGACGCTTCTGCCTAGAAGAGAAACGGTGGCCGAACCTTGCCAAGACAATGCCAGAGTTATAGTTCCACCCGAGGCAGACAGCCTGTCCCTCGGTACCAGGGCGGGCATCCAGCTGTGTTTCTAGAACTGACAGCCTGCAATGGCTGGCCCCGGCATCTGGAACAGCCTCAAGTCAGTCCTGAGGAAGAACAATGATTCCTTGTTTCTGAACGATTGCAGTGCCTTTGATTTTTCGGACGAGATTGGGGAAGAAGATTTCCCCCGATTCAAGAAACTTCAAGTGGTGGTTTCGGATGATGCAGCCGACACTTCTGCCAACGGGGCCTATGTGGGACCTCACTCCGATGATGAGTCCTTGCTGGACAGGGACATAGCGTTGCGAAATGCTGCGGTTGTTGGACCCCTTACGGACCCTTGCAACAATTGTACCCAGCAAAGGGAACTGTCAAAACAGAAGAAGGTGAAGAGACAGCTCGCTTTAGCTGCAATTCTGTACCTTCTCTTTATGACCGGCGAGCTTGTAGGTAAGAGTGCCCTGCAGGCACGGGACTGGGAGGTGGGGAGTGGGTGGTGGGTGGGAGGAGGAGTGGTGATTTCATAAGGCGCGAGTGCCATGGAATCGCTGTTTAATTATTTTCTCAGGCAGCAGGATAAGGGCCACTGTGAAACTTGGCCAGCTGGCATTGCAACAGGACAGTAGATATAGAGAATGTCTTAAGTAAGCAAAAACTGCCCGCAGCAGAAGAGAGGGACGGCCGTGCCAATTGTTTGATCTGCCATTGTGTGGAGTAGTTCAGCTGAATAATGTGGTCTTTAACTACTCACAGTTCATAGATCTATCCAGTATAGCTCCGGTACGTAGCTTGGTTTTGACGAGCTTAGATAGCAACCCTGAGGTTGCGTTCTTCCTATCTTACGTTAACTCATGATTGGTTTTTCATTTACTAACTTAACCCCAATCAGGTGGAGTTACACAACAGAGGTTCATAAAAAAAAAAAAAAACGCAGAGCCAAGTAAGCCACATTTATGGTTTAGTTCAGTACAATAGAAAGGCAGTTGCTAATATTATATATAGTCTTCAGGAGATAACTTAATCCTGGATCCAGGTTTCTTATGTCTGGCCTTTCAGTCCAAAAGAGGAAGAATCGGTTGGTGCCTTTTGTAATATGGCCCTTTTTAAAAATAAGCCTCAGAAAAACAGAAGCTTGTGTCTTTAATAAAACCTGTTGGTTGAAAAAGACACCATCAGCTCAAACTGATTTTTTATTTTTTTGCTACCATAAATGAACAGCTGTTCTCCTAACAAAGGCCCAAAAAAGGATGGGCGAGACCTGGATAGACCGAATTCGATTTCATTCCACCCATTTTTTTAAAAAAAAAATTAGAAATCATGAATAAATAGACTTTCAGACAGATATTTCCCTTTGCTATGAAAAAATTGCTTCCGGAGGTTGTACCCTAGTCTTCGTCAGCTCTATGTCCTTTGACTGTATCCCTCCAGTCAAAAAAGTTGTCCACAGCAACCAGGTGAACTAAAATAGACTTTTAGGCTTCTTTGTACGTTCAGTACAGTAAAAATGGTTCAGTGCAAGAAATCAAGGATGGATTAACTGGATGGACTTTCTGAGGCCCTGCTGAGAACCATTTCGGAGCGCTCCACAACCTCTACGACGGTGTATCCACTTGCTTTTTTCCAGTGGTGAAATCCAATTTCACCATCAGTTCTGTGGGCGTGGCAGGGGAAGGATACTGCCAAATCTCCATTCCCTCCCCACTCCTGGGGGAAGGATACTGCAAAATCCCCATTCCCTCCCCACTCCTGGGGAAAAGATATTGCAAAATCTCCATTCCCACCAGTGGTGGGTTGCCCCCGATTCGGACCGGTTTGATAGAACTGGTAGTAAAACCAGTAGGAGGCTCCTCTCACTGTCCCCGACGTCATCAGGAAGCTTATGTGCATGCAAAGCGCATGCGCGCACGGCCCCATTGCAAACCGGTAGTAAAGTTAAGTGGAAGCCATCCCTGATTCCCACCCCACTCTGGGGCCAGCCAGAGGTGGTATTTGCCAGTTCTCTGAACTGTTCAAAATTTCTGCTACCGGTTTTCCAGAACCTGTAGGAACCTGCTGGATTTCACCTCTGATTCCCCCCACCTCCAATCCCTGTTTGTTTTCACTCTCTGCCTCTCCTGAACTTCTTCTGAAGGTTTGCCACCATGAGATGGACTCCTGTCCTTCATGGCTCATTGACCTTGAGACATCATACCCGTTATTGACGGTGTGGGGGTTGGGGGGGAACATTCACAAGCCTCTTTTGAGCTATTTAAAAGCTGGAGAAGCAAAGAAGTATTGGACAAAAAGAAAGATATGGTTGGAAAAGATGATAAAACAACGTATTGAGTTTAAACCAGAAATATTTTTGTTGGGGATCTTGCCTGAAACAAGATAACAAAGAAAACATATATTTAATTATTCAGCAGTTGGAATTGTATTTGCACACTATTGGAAAAGTGAAGAGATTCCTACTGAAGAGAAGGTGATTAGGAAAATATTAGAATGTGCAGAAATGAATAGACTAACACTAGCAATTAAGGAGAAAGAACAAACTGATTATTATATGATATGGGAAGCATTTTACCAATGGTTAGAGAATAAAAAAGGAAATTGGAAATAAAGGAAGAAGACAGTAAGAAGAATAGAAAATACATTAAGATAGAGATAAGAATAAAATGGCAACTGATAACATGAGTAAGATGAGATTAATCATGTTTAATGTTGTTATTGTATTTTTATTAGAAGATACATTACGAAGGAAATGAAGAGTTACACAAGGTATAATTGTTCAAGGTATATAATTTGTGGAAGAACGTTGCACAGAAATAATTGTGCTTAAAGAGAGATGAAATGTTTATATTTTTTTTAAAATGGAAAATAAATAAAAACCTTTTTAATAAAAAAACAGAGAGAGAGGCAGCAGTGAGGCAGGCCTTGCTACAAACTGAATCTCAGACCTCAGACCAGATGGCATGAGTTGTTGTTCTCAAAATCTCTACCGCTGCGGATCAGTGTGTTTCTCTGTGCCCCAAGAATGCAAAACGCACAGTTACTTCTGCTTCTCCTTTCCCAGTTTCAGGCCTTTAATCACAGAAAGAGGATATGCCTATTAATCCTACACACCACATCGTCATTGCATGGCTGATGTGAGAGGTTGAGCTCGGAGGAAAACCAACCATTAAATTTATCAAAAGTTCGCTCTGTTCCACCCAAGCTTGCTTGGGTGAATCAGGCTGGACCGCTTTGCTTACTTTAGAGCAATTCTTAAAATATTAGAAGCCCTGCCTCTTAACCCCCATGTCTGCCAAGTTGAGGCGGTGTCTTAAAAAGTACTATTTTTTCAAAAAATATTTTTGTAAGTTGAAACAGGAAAAAAAAATATGGGCAAAGTTTCTTCTAAATCCTTCCTGCAAATGAAATGAGCCCAGGAATTAAAACCTGTAGCTAGAGCCATTTAATTACAGGGTATAAATCTTCTGGAAATTGCTAGTTTAAAGACCAGTTCTGAATTCTTAAATGTTTAAAGAATTGAGTCCTTTGAGGAACCTTGGTGCTTTTTCAGAAATAAGTTATGAAATAAATTGAGTGTGTGCTGATGGTCACCTGTGGTGATTTCCTGCTGAGGATATTAAAACTTGGTTATAACAGCCAAAAATATATTTGACTGGAGCTATTGTGATCGTTGTCCCTTCCTCACTCTCCAGTGTTAAAATATAATCTGTCAGTTTGGCAACGTTTTATTGCACAATAGATGTTTTGGAAGATTGGAAGTTGTGGAGAGACCTACCCCATAGAATCTCCAAGAGGTGAACACAACTGAATGGCTAACATCATCACCCAGCACATGTTTTGAAAAGCTGTGGTTTTTTTTCTAGTTTAACATTTTATTGAGTTAGAAAACATTGTAAAATACAAAATACAAAAGTAAATAGGAAAGCAGTGGGGAGGAAAAGGGGACGAGAAGAAAGGAAGGATAAGAAAACAGAAAGAAAAAGAAACAATGACTTATCTGTTGCAGTATAACAGGGGTCTCCAAACTTGACAACTTTAAGACTTGTGTGTGAAATCAGTAAAATAGAAAAGAAACTGAAAAAAAGTAAATATAAATAGAAAATCGGGACTGCTCGGATATCATTTTGGAAAATATTGAATTGAAAATGAATACAACAATGGAGAGAGAATGGAAGGAGGAGTAGAGGGATAGATAAGAGGGGGAGAAGAGAGGAAGAAGAGAGAGGAACAGAAGAAAGGGAAAAGGAGAGGAAGAAAGGGAGGGGGAATAAGAGTAGGAGAGAAGGTTAGAAGGGAGGAAGAAAGGAGGAGTGTGGGAAAGGAAGGGGAAGGAGAGGAGGGGAAGAAGAGGAGGAAAGAAGAAAGTAGAAGAGGCAAGAAGAAGGGAGGGAAGGGAAAAAGTGGAGAAGGAGAAGAAGGATTGTTACAAAATAAGGGAGATGGAATGATAGAAGAACAGCCCTGAATATACTTAAATTGTTTAACGAACTAATATGAAAGTCAAAAGAAAATATGTATGATCAACAATAGATAAGAGACTGTACATTTAAGACATGTTTATGAGAGATAAAAATAAAAAACTTTTTCAAAAAAAAAACTTTTAAGACTTGTGGCCTTCAACTCCCAGAATTCCCCAGCTAGTATGGCTTGCTGGGGATTTCAGGGAGTCGAAGTCCAAAAGTCTCAAAAGTTGCCAAGTTTGGAGACCCCTGCAGTAAAATAAGGCATTAACATCAAATCACAATTTTTTGCTTTTTCATCATAATATGAACCGGCCATTTCTGTAAAGATCTATCCATCTAACTCGGTAAAACCCAAAATCAAAATTTCATTCTTTTTCACTTCAAGCACGGAAGTTGATGCAACGCCTTGATGAATATATGTGGGGGGTTTTTTTTGGGCGGGCAGTAATATGTCAATATATCTAACATTTCTCTCCCCCTTTTAAACTTCTGCATTAAGGTGGATACGTTGCCAACAGCCTAGCTGTGATGACAGATGCACTTCACATGTTGACAGATCTCAGCAGCATTATTTTGACTCTTCTCGCTTTGTGGCTCTCTGGAAAAGCACCCACAAAAAGATTCACCTTTGGATTCCATCGGTTAGGTAGGAGGCTTTTTAAATCATTCCACTATCACTGCCTGTGCCGGTTGACAGTGAAAGTTTTCTTCGGTTTATTTTCTCCCAACTGGGTGCCCTCCATCTGTATCAAGTTGCAATTCCCAATTGCCCTGTGACTGTGCCAGAACAGACAAAAATTGTGATCTTAACAAGATGGCAGGAGTAAGACAGCTGCTTAGCTTGGTAGAAAAGTGGTAGATGGATAGCAATAGCACTTAGACTTGTATACCACTTTACAGTGCTTTACAACCCCTTTCTTAAGCGGTTTACAGAGTCAGCCTCTTGCCCCCAACAATTTGGGTCCTCATTTTACCCACCTCGGAAGGATGGAAGGCTGAGTCAACCTTTGAGCCTGCTGAGATTTGAACTGCCAAATTGCAGGCAGACGTCAGTCAGCAGAAGTAGCCTGCAGTACTGCACTCTAACCACTGCGCCATCGAGGCTAACAATGTTATATCTCTATAAAAATGGTAATTTGCGAGATCCCTTTTGAGCTGTTGACTTAAGGATTTGGTCCAGGCGGAGACAGCTGGGGGAAAAGGCACCATATTCATCCCCTCGGATTCCTGTACTTTTCTGCCTGTTCCGTGTACTCCCTCGTAACTCTTTAGCATAAGTAAACATCTTGGGTATATCTGTTTGCAGCCCAAAGAGATTTATTGTGACATCAGTTTCTATAGGCAGATCTTTCACCGTGAGATATGATTCAGTGCTAGTAGCTACTACAGTTTGGTATTTGTTTACCCAAGAACCAGCCTTGCGGGAACCAAGAGAAGAGATGTTGAAATGTTGGAGATATGCAGTACATGTATATCCTCATAATTTTTAATGGTGTTTTAGATCCCGTGCTGTGGACCATATGTATGCTTCATTTGAAAATCTCTTTTTTTCCCCCCTCAATGGTTTTAGATACAGAGAGTTTCTGCTGTTTATTTTTTGATTGGCCTTCCAATTCAGATCCAAATTGCATCTGATTGAAAGAAGAAATAGCCCTATGTTTGAAATGTTGGCTAAGTAACTTGCATTTGCAGTGTGGAATCATATCATAGCAATAGCAACAGCACTTAGTGTCAGGCCTGGAAGCCATCTTGGGCATTGGATCTTCAGGCCTGCCACATTTAGTGCTGTGGGAAACAGAGAGGCGGGGATTGTATGGAGCTGGGGAGATATATAGTCAAAATAACATTCCTTTCTCCGAGAGTCAAGGCAACTCTGCCCTGCACCTGGAGTGGTGTGACTGGGAGGCATCTCCAGTTGAGATGGTGCATTGATTGGACCATGTGATGGTCCAATCAGTGGGTGTTGGGGCAGGGACTTGGACTTTCTTTTGGGTGGGGAAAACCTGGAAGCTTTCAGATTCAGGTTTTCCCAGATGTACCAATATGACATCTCTAATAAAATGAAACTTTGAGGAATGCTTAGCCTCGGAGTCTTATTTCGTTGGAGGTGTTACTTGGGATCTTGACATTAACCTGAATCTCCTTAAAAAACTTCAACCAGTTCCCTGAACTCTGGGGTGCTGTCCAGGGTCCTGAGCCCCGAATGTTGACCCAATACCGGGCGGCGCAAAGACTCAGGGAAGATGGAGGAAGACAAGGCAGCCACGAAGAGAGCCACAGGGACTGGCTTGGAGATTTATGTCGAGACCATCTACTCCCTTTCCCAAGCTGTGGTGGAAGCGGAGATGGCCGCGGAAGCGGACTGCAACACTAAGACTTATATACTGCTTCACAGTGCTTTACAGCCCTCTCTTAAGCGCTTTACAGAGTCAGCATATTGACTGGGTCCTCGTTTTACTGACCTCAGAAGGATGAAAGGCTGTGTCAACCTTGAGCTGGTCAGGATCGAACTGCTAAGCAGTAAGCCGAGTTAGCTTGCAATACTGCATTCTAACCACTGCGCCAGCAGGGCTCTTGTCATCATCCCTGTCTTGACAAAAGTTCTCCTGCCTCTGATCTAGCACAAAACTAGACATCTTTTGATAAGTTTGATGGGATTGGACTAGTCACTCTTCTCCTAACACCGTGCATCTGAGATACATGTGAGGCAATTGGGGGCAGAGATAGAGAAGATTATCTACAATTGTCTACACCTCTGCATTAAGGTGTTGGAGGCTAGTAACAGAGACCTAGGTAAAAGTTTTTCCTCCACCATGGAAACTCCCTAGATGAATCCGGGCCAGTCAAACTCTCTCAGTCCAACCCATTTCCCAGGACTCTTGTGGGAAAACCTAGAAGGAGAGAGACTACTGGTTCTGTGGGCGTGACTTGATGGGCATGATGTGGCTTGGCGGGTGTGGCAGGGGAAGGATACTGCAAAATCTCCATTCCCACTTCACTCCATGGGAAGGATATTGCAAAATCTCCATTCCCACCCCACTCTGAGGCCAGCCAGAGGTGGCATTTGCCAGTTCTCCGAACTACTCAAAATTTCCATTACCGGTTCTCCAGAACCTATCAGAACCTGCTGGATTTCACCCCTGATATAAACCTTACAAACAACTTGCAAGTCAGTTTTGATTCCTAGCGTCTGCCTGGACTGGTCACTGCAGTTTTATTGGCAAGGTTTTTCAGAAGTGGTTTGCCATTACCTCCTTCCTAGGGCTTAGAGACAGTGATTGGCCCAAAATGACCCATCTGGTTTTGATAGGGGGAGCTTGTCCGGGGTGTGGAAGTGCCCACGTGCTGAGGGGCATGTATATATGTGTGTATGCATTCTTGTGAACATACATTTCTGCTGGGAGACTTAATTTAATTAACTCTATTTGTGTTTGCAGACCTTATCTTTTGATATCTATGGATTATATCTGGGTAATTTATTCTGGGGTTTGAGGAAGTTTACTAAATTTGATTAATTTGGAGACACTGATTCTCAGACCATTATGGATACTGTTAATATTTTAAGGGAAGATGGAACAGTATAAAGACTAAAATATATTTGGATATAAAACTTCTCAGAGTGTCTAAGATAAGAACTAGAACTCACAGTCTCCCAGTTTATAGCTGGTGCTAAAGAGCTACTGTAACAGGGGTCAGCAACCTGTGGCTCTGAAGCCGCATGTGGCTCTTTCACCCCTCTGCTGCGGCTCCCTGTCACTCAAAATATCACTCACGGCTGCCAATGTGTGACACTTGCCGGCACGCGATTTATAGAGCTTTTCAATCCCCGGTAGGCCAACCATGGATAAATCCAAGAAAAGAAAAGTTTCAGAAGAAAACAGAGCGTTTAATTCAACTACATATGCTAGTTTTGTGGCCGCTCAGGAAATACTCAGGCACGGGAAGAGTTTTGTGGCTCCCGGTGTTTTCTTTTCTGTGGGAAACGGGTCCAAATGGCTCTCTGAGTGTTTAAGTTGCAGACCCCTGTACTATACCAAAGTGACTCTCAGCAAATAATAATTCTTTAATAATAAGTAATAAGTATTAATACTTTAATAATAATTAAAATAAAAATACATCTTTAACCCGTACATCTCAGTAGGACTAACATGCCCAAAAATACATACTGAAGGATTGAACAATGCAGTATCCACAACATGTTTTAGATTTCGAGTCCCACCAGGCTCAATCAAAATGGTTGTAAATAAAGGGATTGTTGGAATTGCAGCCTTAGATAGTTTTTTTTTTAAAAAACCTGCACGTTCCTATCTGTTCTTCCTGCCCCAGAGGATGAATGAACGAATGGAAAGTTCTTCGATTACAGTTCGCCTATGAAAACCTCATCAGTCTTCACAAGAAGTTTCTAAAAATATAGTTCTATTAGCTCTCAGAAGGAGAAGTCGTGACGCCAAAGAGAAAGAAGAGAAATATTTTTTTTCAATTAGATGTGCCGATTCAATTTTGCCCCTTCATGCCTCTGCTAGGTTAGTTTCTGCTCAGGTGATTCAATCCACTCTTTATATGGTTCTGTTTTCGAAAGCTGTAATTAGATTTTTTTAGCATCCCTTCCACCCCACCCCCTGCCCCGTTCTTTAATGTCCAATAGGAGTTGTATTAGTGGTGAAATCTAAAATTTGTTACTACTGGTTCTGTGGGCAGGGCTGGGTGGGGGAGGGGTGGTAATGTGACTGGGTGGGCGTGGGCATTTTTTTTTTAACTTTTAAAACCATTTTTTTCTACAACCTCTTCGGTCAAGAGGTTGTAAAAAAATGCTTTCAAAAGGCTCTGACGATCCCGGCTGAGTTGCCTGATCGGCAGAGGCTTTTTTTCTTTTAAATGCCTCTGACGATCAGGCAACTCAGCTTGGATCGTCAGAGGCATTTAAAAGAAAAAAAGCATTTTTTCCTTTTAAATGCCTCTGACGATCCCAGCTGAGTTGCCTGATCAGCAGAGGCATTTTTTTCTTTTAAATGCCTCTGACGATCCAAGCTGAGTTGCCTGATTGTCAGAGGCATTTAAAAGAAAAAAATGCCTCTGCTGATCAGGCAACTCAGCTGGGATCGTCAGAGCCTTTCGAAAGGATTTTTTCTACAACCTCTGAAGAGGTTTTAAAAGCCTTTGACGATCCCAGCTGAGCCGCACGATCATCAGAGGCTTTTTTTTACTTTTAAAAGCATTTTTTTGGCCGAAGAGGTTGTAGAAAAAATGCTTTTAAAAGTAAAAAAAAAAGCCTCTAATGATTGTGCAGTTCAGCTGGGCATGGTGGGGGGGGGGGGGGGGCAGGGATTTTTGCTACCGGTTCTCCGAACCATCCGCCTCCATCGCTACCGGATCGGGTGATCCGATCCGAACCGGGAGCATTTCACCCCTGAGCTGTATAATAAAAGTCAAGCTCTGGTGTGTGCATTCACATGCCTTTGAAAATCGCTTTTAGCTCCAGTGGCTTGTGTTTCAGTCATAAGGATATTCATTGAAGAAAATTAAGAACTCTTGAAAGAAAAGTTCCCCAGCTGCCAAACGGCTCTGCTGTTTGAGATCCGGGATGACTTGCTGTTTTACGGTAAAGTACAGTATGGCTTTAATACGTGAATTGATGGGGATGTTATCATAGTGGAGGAAAATCCCTCCATTGAAAACTTGGCAAGCCAAAGTTTTGTGAAATACAACTCTCCTAAAAACAGGCTTTGTACCTGTTCTCTTAACCTTCGTTTCGATGCTTTTACTCGCTATGAAAATTGGAATTACGCTGGGTTTTTTTACAGAGGGTTGCCAGTTCTAAATAACCCTCCCAGACCTGATTATTTGAAACAAACCAAAAAGCTACGATAATGACATTTGTTGATTAGACAGCGCTGGGTAACTAAAGTGGCAGAGTTTTAGTGTCGTCACAACAGGACAGGCCAGATTATGTGTGTCACGCCGATTGAATAACGTGTCTTCCTAATGTATACTCTGCTAAACAAATAATTCCCTCAACACTGTCAAACTAGTTACTAAATCTGCATTACTATTAATCTTCTCATCGTTCCTATCATCCATCTCCTCCCACTTACGACCGCATGACTGTATCTTTGTTGCTTTTATCCTTACAATTTATATTGACTGTTTCCCTATGACTATCATTAAGTGTTGTACCTTATAATTCTTGACGAATGTATCTTTTCTTTTATGTACACCAAGAGCGTATGCACCAAGACAAATTCCTTGTGTGTCCAATCACACTTGGCCAATAAAGAATTCTACTCTACTCTACTCTACTCTACTCTACTCTACTCTACTCTACTCTACTCTACTCTACTCTACTCTACTCTACTCTACTCTACTCTACTCTACCCTACCCTACCCTACCCTACCCTACCCATTCCATCCCAGTCCAGTCCAGTCCAGTCCAGTCCAGTCCAGTCCAATCTATACATTGTGAGATGCAGTTGGGCTTTGCATAATAAACATTTGCAGGCCGATGAATGTATTGGAAACTTCCTTGAAGAGATCCCAAAGGTGTTTTTTTCTGAAACGTGACTGGACTTCCTTTGTTTTCGCTTCAAGACATTTCGCTTCTCATCCAAGAAGCTTCTTCAGCTCTGATCTTTGGGACAACTGTGACGTGGATGACTGAGAATCTCCATAGATCCGTGATGGCGAACCTACGGCACGCGTGTCCTAAATCGCACGCAGAGCCATGTCGCATGTGGCATGCGGCGTCGCCTGTCCCTCTTCCAGGTTCCTGGCGTGCATGCGCGCTTGACAATCAGCTGGCTTTGGTGCGTGCATCCATGCTGGAAACTGGAAGAGCTGGTCTTCTATTTTCCAGGGTGAGCATGTGTGCTAGCCAAGCTGATCGGCACGTGCGCATGCATGGCAGTAACTTGAAGAAACTGCAAGTACATTCTCCGGTGCGCGCACACCGCTGGGCAAATCCTATATCTGGTCTCGGCCCAGATGAGTGCACAAAGTGCTCCCTTTTCAGCACTTGGCGCTGTGGTTTGCCTCTTCTTGATGCACAGGCACACAGAGCTGCCAAAATGCAAGAGTGGCTTCTCAAGAGGAGGTCTCCTTGAGAGTAAGGTTTGGGGCTAATTGGCCACTCCCCTAGCCTATTTAAGGAGGAACACTGACTGAAGCAAGTTGTGGGGAACAACTTTAGTTCATTCTCCTTCGCGCCTGGATTCTCTGCAAATTGCTTCTGGGCTTTCTGCTAACCTTAGTAAGATTGTGATTACTTTATCTTTGGTTTCTTGTAGGCTGTTAAGAAAGTTTATTGACAGCCTTTGTTTGGAAAAGACTGAGTTATTTTAGTAAATTTAAGTTTTGTACAGACTTTGTGTGTGCTGTGTTCTTTGGGGTCTGTAGCTGGGGCAAGAACGGTAGGATGTATTTGGACTTCCTTATTCAATTGTTGGTCTTTTGCTTCTTCTCTCCCAGAGGTTTTGTCCGCCATCTTCAGTGTACTCTTGATTTACATCCTGATGGTTTTCCTCTTATATGAGGCTGTTCAGCGAACTATCCACATGGACTATGAGATTAATGGAGATGTAATGCTTATCACTGCAGCTGTGGGAGTCGCAGTAAACCTCATGTAAGTTACCGTTTTTTTCCCTTCTAATTTAAGATTGATGGTCTATTGATCTCGATCTGGCCAGTAAACACTCAGCTCCATCCAGTTCTACCCTGAATCTACCCTGAATTAAGGGATTACAGGATTGTTTTTACTAAAGGGAAGTCTATTGATCACAATGGGATCTCGTAGCCGTAGGGCTGGTTAGAATTTCATATCCTAAATTCTGATTACAGATGAACAAAGTTGGAAGGGACCTTTTTTTTTTTAAAAAAAAATTGATTTATATGCCGCCCTTCTCCAGAGACTCAGGGTGGCTTACAATGCGTTAAGCAATAGCCTTCATACTTTTGTATATTTATACAAAGTCAGCTTATTGCCCCCACAAACTGGGTCCTCAATTGACCTACCTTAGAAAGGATGGAAGGCTGAGTCAACCCTGAGCCTGGTGAGATTTGAACTTACAGTAATTGCAGACAGCTGATGTTCATCACAGTGCTTTTAGTCTGCTGAGCTACCAGGCTCTCTTGTAGATGACCTTGTAGGTCATCTAGTCCAATCTCTTGCCCAAGCAGAAGACCCTACACCAGTGATGGCTAACCTTTTCCGGACCGAGTGGCCAAAGCGCCCGCGTGCACCCAAACCCCCAAAATGCAATGCATGTGCGGTCTCTCTGCATGTACCCCACCCCCACACATGCACACACGCCTCCCCCACACGTGTACATGGGGTCCCTGCACGTGCCCCACACTTGCGTGGCAGAGACCCGAAGATCAGCTGGCTGGTGGGAGGCCCACGCACATGTGCAGTGGAGTTCAATTGGGGTGATGACTCGCGTGCCATCAGAGAGGGTGCTGAGTGCCACCTCTGGTACGCAGGACATAGGTTCGCCATTACGGCCCTACACCATTTCTGACAAATGGCAGTTCAGTCTCTTCTTGAAAGCCTCCAGTGATGAAGCTCCCACAACTTCTGAAGGCAACTTGTGTTCCATGGGTTGGTTGTTCTCACTGTCAGAAAATTTCTCCTTATTTCTAGGTTGAATCTCTCCTTGATCAGTTTCTATCCATTGTTCCTTGTCTGGCCTTTGGGTGCTTTGGAAAACAGCTTGACCCCCTCCTCTCTGGGGCAGCCCCTCAAATATTGGAACACTGCTATCATGTTTCCCCTGGTCCTTCTCTTCACTAGGGTTACGGTTCACATGTCCTGAAGGACTTGTCATTAATGGCTTGGTTACTGCTATGCCATAGTAGGAGGTGGAAGCAGTGAGGTGGAAGAACATGTTCAGAACAGAGTTGCTTCAGAGTTTTTACTTAGAGTTGGGTTTTTTTCTGGAACGCCGAGTTCCAAGTAACACCCACAAACAAAAGAAGACTCCGAGGCTAGAAGTTCCTCAAAGTTCCATTTTATTAGAGATGTCCTATTGGCACATCTGGGAAAACCCGAATCTGAAAGCTTCCGGGTTTTCCCCACCCAAAGGAAAGTCCAAGTCCCTTCCCCCTGCACCCACATGTCCATCAAATGGTCCCATCAATGCACCATCTCAACTGGAGATGCCTCCCAGTCATCTCACTTCAGCTGCAGGGCAGGATGTCCTTGACTCTCAGAGAAAAGCATGTTATTATGGCTAGATATCCTTGCAACTCCATGCAATCCCCCCCTCCCAATTCACCACAGCACTAAGTATGGCAGCCTTGAAGATCCAAAGAAAAAGATGGCCTGACAGGCCGACCCCCCCCTCAACCGATGATGGTGTCCTGCAACAAGAGGAACATAGGGGGTTAATTCAGTATTCCCTAACCACCTAACCACAGCTGTCTCAATTTTGGCTTGCGAATTCTGGGAGTCGAAGTCCACACGTCGTCAAAGGGCTATAGTTGCTCACCCTTTCTATTGACCCTAAAATGCTTCTCAGTCACAAAGCGAACTGCAAGTAGCTATAGACAAACATAGATTAGCCTAGGCTGAATTTGTACCAGCCATAGGTTAATTGTGTGATGATGATGATGATGATGATGGCTTGAGAGTCCAGTGCCAACGCACCTGTGGTTTCTTCCTCTCTCAAGAAAAGCAGAAAGAAAGGATTTGGGGGAGCAGATGGTTTTACCCAATGAGAGGACGAAGAGTTTGTTTTTTCTTGCTGCTTCGTTTAGATGAAAGCATACTTGAATAATGGGGCAGAAGGAAGATGAGGGGATTTCTGCCCCTCTATTCTTCTTGGCAAGCAGAGAGCTGGAGTGATTTTTCTCCTTGAAGATGGGCAGGAGGCCAGGCCCAGCAGATTAGCAGGAAGAGTGAAATACAATCGCGCAAAAGTAACTCTGGAGAAACGATGCTCAGATAGATAGGTTGTCGGGCCAAGCAGCTGATCTGTAAGCATATATACATTTACAGTGGCTTTGCAAAACAACCTTAGAGAGCCCTGTTGGCTCCCATTAGTTCCCGCGAACAAGTAACTGATTATTTTTCAGACTTCTGGGCTGGAAATCCTTTGGATCAAAAAAACTTTTTTTTGCTTCAGGGCCTTAAAAGGTAAAGGTAAAGGTTCCCTTGGCAAATATCTGCTAGTCGTTCCCGATTCTAGGAGACTGAAGAGCCAGCGCTGTCCGATGACGTCTCTTTGGTCATGTGGCTGGCATGACTCAACGCCAAAGGCGCCCGGAACACTGTTACCTTTCCACCAAAGGGGGTCCCTATTTTTCTACTTGCCTTTTTTTACGTGATTTCGAATTGCTAGGTTGGCAGAAGCTGGGACAAGTAATGGGAGCTCACCCCATTACGTGGCACTAGGGATTCGAACTGCTGAACTGCTGACCTTTTGATCGACAAGCTCAGCGTTTTAGCCACTGAGCCACCGCATCCTTATAGGGGCAACAAATAAGAGCTTTATGGGGCACAAATCTCACAGCTGTCAACAAATCCAGCGTGACTCTCCTGAGGTTCAAGGAGCCACTGTAGAAAGAATGGTGGCTGCGTTTGTGCCTCTGTGGTTACGAAGTTGGAGTTGTTGACCAAAAGGAGCCTGGTGGAGCAGTGGATTAAAGCACTGTTGAATAGCACTTAGCTGCCAGCTGCCTGCAATTACTGCAAGTTCGAACCTCACCAGGATGAAGGTTGACTCAGCCTTCCATCCTTCCGAGGTAGGTAAAATGAGGACCCGGATTGTGGGGGCAATAAACTGACTTTGTGTAAAAAAAAGAACACCGCTTAGGGGGGCCCTGAAAGCCCTACTAAGCAGGTATATACAAAAGTATGAAGGCTATTGCTTAACGCATTGTAAGCCGCCCTGAGTCTCCGGAGAAGGGCGGCATATAAATCAAACCAATAAATAAATAAATAAATAAATAAATAATAAATAAATAATAAATAAATAATAATAAGAAAGAAAGAAAGAAAGAAAGAAAGAAAGAAAGAAAGAAAGAAAGAAAGAAAGAAAGAAAGAAAGGTTGGCAGTTCAGCATCCAAGCACCGTGTGTCAGAGTGAATTCCTCTTCCAGGCCCAACTCCTGCCAACCTAGCAGTTTGAAAGCATGCAAATGCAAGTAGATAAATAGGTACTACTTCGGTGGGCAAGTAATAGCGTTCCATGTAATGTTGGTATATAGCCATGCTGGCCACATGACCACAGAAGCATCTTCGGACAACGCTGGCTCCCTCGGCTAACAAACGGAAATGGACAGCACCCTCTAGAGTCAGACCCAACTGAATAGTTACCTTATGTACCAGATAGATACCTTTTACGTCTCAAAATACCCCTTTGGCTTTGATTGTGATGCTGTCAGAGTGTTTACAGCGTGACTACTATTGTTAGACAGAGGTTTGTCTTACAAACAGTGGTTTTTATACAAGACTTCTATAGACAGACATACAACTGGTAGGCACATACCAGGCAAGCAATCATTCTTCAACTCTACATGAAGAACTACAGTGCAGATACACAAGGAGAGAGAGGCGCCCTCTCATGGCCTTCCTTATATAGACAGCTTATTAAAGGGCAATACCCTGCTGACTCATTCTCAGTCTTAAAGGGGCAGGTCAGCTTTAAATCTTCATTACCCTGACAGATGCACTACATAACCTTACTAAAATAAATAAATAAAAAAAAATCTATAACTGATTTTGTTTTCCCCCGTTGGCCTTTCCAAAGTAAAGCGGCCCTTTCCCTGTTTAAAGGACTTTTCTTTTCCTCTCTTTTTCATTTCAGAATGGGATTTCTGCTGAGCCAGTCTGGTCACCTCCACACCCATTCGCACGCACCTTCATCGGTTCCTCCGTCCGGCTCTTCCACTGCAGCCCCTGGGCACTCTCACAGCCACGGCCACGGCAGCTTAGCCGTGAGAGCTGCCTTCATCCACGCCCTGGGGGACTTGGTCCAAAGTATTGGCGTTCTTGTCGCTGCGTACATCATTCGATTTAAGGTGGGCAGGATTTCTTCGCTAGACTTGTGCGGCCTCTCTGGACTGGGGTTGTTTGGCCTTGGGATGTCATAATGGGTTTATTCCAGGGGTGAAATCCAGCAGGTTCTGACAGGTTCTAGAGAACCGGTAGCGGAAATTTTGAGTAGTTCGGAGAACCGGCAAATACCACCTCTGAGGTGGTGAAATCCAATTTTTTTCTATTACCAGTTCTGTGGGCGGGGCTTGGTGGGCATGGTGTGGCTTGGTGGGCATGGCAGGGGAAGAATACTGCAAAATCTATTTGCCGGTTCTCCGAACTGCTCAAAATTTCCGCTACCGGTTCTCCAGAACCTGTCAGAACCTGCCGGATTTCACTCCTGCACCTCTGGCTGGCCCCAGAGTGGGGTGGGAATGGAGATTTTGCAGTATCCTTCCCCCAGGAGTGAGGAGGGAATGGGGATTTTGCAGGATCTTTCCCCCAGGAGTTAGAGGGAGAGGGAATTTTGCAGTATCCTTCCCCTAGGAGTGAGGAGGGAATGGGGATTTTGCAGTATCCTTCCCCCAGGAGTTAGGGGGAGGGGATTTTGCAGGATCCTTCCCCTAGGAGTGAGGAGGGAATGGGGATTTTGCAGTATCCTTCCCCCAGGAGTGAGGAGGGAATGGGGATTTTGCAGTATCCTTCCCCCAGGAGTTAGGGGGAGGGGATTTTGCAGTATCCTTCCCCTAGGAGTGAGGAGGGAATGGGGATTTTGCAGGATCTTTCCCCCAGGAGTTAGAGGGAGAGGGAATTTTGCAGTATCCTTCCCCTAGGAGTGAGGAGGGAATGGGGATTTTGCAGTATCCTTCCCCCAGGAGTTAGGGAGAGGGGATTTTGCAGTATCCTTCCCCTAGGAGTGAGGAGGGAATGGGGATTTTGCAGTATCCTTCCCCCAGGAGTGAGGAGGGAATGGGGATTTTGCAGTATCCTTCCCCCAGGAGTTAGGGGGAGGGGATTTTGCAGGATCCTTCCCCTAGGAGTGAGGAGGGAATGGGGATTTTGCAGTATCCTTCCCCCAGGAGTGGGGTGGGAATGGAGATTTTTGTCAGAGTGTGCACAGTGTGACTGCTAGTTTGAGACAACCCAGGAGCAAAATATAGTACACGGAGGGTTTTCAAACAGTGGTTTATCTACAAGTTATCTACAGTATATATACATACACGTGCTAAGCAAAGCCAGGCAATCAATCAATCGATCGTCCACTATAGCAGGAACTACAGTGCAGATACAGGCAACAAGGAGGGTGATACACGAGGGGAGAGAGAGACGCCCTCTAATGGCCTCCCTTATATAGGCAGCTTCTTAAAGGGCAATAACCCTGTTGATTCATCCTCAGTCTTAAAGGGGCTGATCAGCTTTAAATCATCATTACCCTGACAATTTTGCAGCATCCTTCCCCTGCCACGCCCACCAAGCCACACCACGCCCACCAAGCCACGCCCACAGAACCGATAGTAAAAAAAAAATGAATTCCACCACTGGTTTATTATTCGTGTAAAGACGTCCTACCCATAGAGAAGAATGTAGCTCGGGGGTTGAAATGAGGGGTCCTCGGTGCTCTCTGAGGTTGATTGTTTTCTTGCAGGCGTTTCATTGCCATGCTAGGTTACATCATCAGGGGCCCCGACTAGAATACAAAACGAGAGCAAACCCCACTCCCTACTAGCCCTGATGATATTATCTACTTTGGCAACAGAACGTCTGCAAGAAAACCACCAAGCTGAAAGAGCACCAAGGACTCCACATCTTACCCAGAACTTCCATTTCCCCCACCCCCCACCCCCAAAGGTTTTGGCCTATTTTAAAAGAAATTGCACTTTTTTAAAAAAAAAAATTCTGTTGGTACTTTTTAACACTTTGCAAACCCTACTCAAACTTTACACCAAGGTTGTGTGCAGCTATTTGAATTAACAGATTATTTTCTGAATCACCTGTAGTGGGAAGTGATGGTGGGGTGGGGGAACATGTGAAAAAAAAAACGCCATAGAGAGTTACCCTGTAGTAAGATGGGCGGCCAATAAAATTTTAAAATCAATCAATACGGAGTGTGGAGTTGTGCCATTGGGCCATTTTACACCATCTATACTGAGCTTTCAAGGACAAAGGAAAACCCTTCAAAAGGCCTCCTTGTAGATAGTACTTGGTGTACAGGAGTTGGGATTGAAACCTGGGTGTTGCTGTGGAGTAAGACCGTACTGTGCTACTCGGCCCATTTGTAAAAACACTGAGTACAGTACAAAGGTTAACTGTATTTCAAACCGCCTATCAGTCCAAGCACTGCAGTCAAGGATGATTAATTAAGGTAGTTAAATAAATCAGTATTTTTTGCTGAACTGAAAAGTTCAGTCCTCCTCTGTGGCTGATTCCTGCTCCCCCACAAAGGCATTTAATATCCTGCCTACAAAACAGCCTTTGTTCTACAGTTGCATGTTCCTTTTCTTATCGGTCGTGGTCCAAATTATAGTTGCAATGAAGTTGCATCAAAGAATATTATTCATGAGAAAGTTTGGGAAGATTCAGTCCTGTTGTACAATTGTAAACAAATGGAGTTGGCCGGCATCTTCTTAACAAGGAAAGTGTTACTTCTCTGTGGGAAAAAGCACATACAGATTAGCCCTCTTGCACAAAACTGGCTCTTGTAAGTATAGCTCGGGGGTCAACAACCCACAGCTCTGGAGCTGCACGTGGCTCCTTCATCCCTCTGCTGTGGCTCCTTGTCGCTCAAAATATGTGTCACAACCACCAATGTGTGACAGCTGCCGGCATGCAATTTATTGAGCTTTTCAACCTCCAGTAGGCCAACCATGGATAAATAAGGTTTTTTTTATGCATAACATAAAGGTAAAAAACTGATATATACAATGTTATCTTCATTTTAGATGTCAAAAAGTGACATCTCCGGATGTTTTCTTGTCTGTGGGAAACGGGTCCAAATGGCTCTTTCAGTTTCAGTTTTATTGCATTTGTATACCGCCCTTCTCCCGGATGGGACTCAGGGCAGTTTACAGCCATGTTAAAACAATCAGGTATAAAAATTAAAACTAATAAAATAATTAAACTGTTTGGCCATAAAATTAAAACCCCTACTAAAAACCCTATTAAAATTTAACGCAAATTTAAGTCAGACCGGTTTGGTGAAACAGTAGAGTCTTCAGGGCTCGTCGGAAGGCACGGAGGTCAGGAATCTTTCTTATATCCGGGGGTAGTTCATTCCATAGGGCTGGAGCTCCCACAGAGAATGCTCTCCCCCTGGGGGTCGCCCGCCGGCATTGTCTGGCCGACGGCACCCTGAGGAGGCCCTCTCTGTGAGAGCGTATCGGGCGGTGGGAGATATTCATTGGCAGAAGACGGTCCTTTGAGTGTTTAAGGTTGCCGACCCCTGGTATAGCTTATTGACATAAACGATGCTGTGCATATTATATATTGTATATTCCAGGGGTGAAATGCTACCGGTTCACCCCGGTTCGGGCAAACCCGGTAGTTGGTTCATTCGAACTGATATTTCCGACAATCAGCTGTGCCGTGCGGTTTATATTTATATTATCAATTGCATGGAACAGCTTTTCCCCCCTCTCACTGTTCTACTTACCTAATGAAGCCTTATTTTTCTACGCGAAGCGCACATTTGATGCGTGCTGCACATGTGTGCACAGCATGCTTTTGGTGTGTGTTTTGCATGTTTGCACGCAGCACGTATTTGGCACACAGTGTTTATGCACAGCCAGCGAACCGGTACCAAACCGGTTCACCACTGGTATTGTTGTGACCCCAACTCCCGAGCCTGTCCTAACAAAGGAAGAGGACTCAGAAGGTGATGGGGAGGAACTGATAAGGCCTCCTCTCCAGGACCTTCCCCTCTGGCAATGCCTCAGGTTCCATCCGAAGGCCAAGAGGAGCAGCCTGGGATATGCCAGGAGGAAAGCATATCGGAAGAACAACAGATAGGGACCGAGGATGATGAATCCTGGCTTGATCCCAGGCAGCGTCGGAGGGAGAAGCGTGCACAGCAACGGAAGAGGCGAGGGAGGGCCAGAGATTGAGCTGAGTCACTGAGCCACACCCCACAAGGAATAAAAGTGGGTGTGATTGCTCTTCAGGCTTTGTGACGGTCAAAGTTAAAAACCCGAGAGTCACATCGCGTTACCTGAAATCTGGCTTGTGCATATTTGGATTGGACCTCGGCTAACTCTTGCTTCGTGGATTACTTTTTGCTACTGAACCGGACTGAGGATAAACTCTCTCTTGCTGACTGTGAATGAAAACTGACTTGGCAGGCATTTCGCAGTTTACTGCCAAAACTCTTATCTGCAAAGGTTTCTAGTCTGATTGCTTAATAAAATATTGGCAGGCGTGCCTGGTTGTGTGTTTGCCTGTGTGGGGAAGGGGGACAGAACAGGTTTATTCCCCAAATATTGTATATTCCCCAAATTTACCCCCGAAATAACTCTGGGTGTTTCAGCTGTTGTAAAAAACAACAACAGAGACACTCAATTTAGTGAAAACTTGAATGGACGGGGTAGGGAACGAATAACAATGGCAGCCGTATTGATTTGGCACCCGATTCTTACATCCATCCTTAAAATATTGACTGATGGAATTCTTCCCACACCCCCATTTCTAAGCCTTCAAAAATATTTGTAGCCAGGGGCTTTAGTTACAAAGTTTTTTAATCTTCTTTGTTTCAGCCAGAATACAAGATTGCTGATCCTATATGTACCTACGTATTTTCAGTTCTTGTGGCTTTTACAACTTTTCGGATCATACGGGACACCGGAATAATCGTACTTGAAGGTAAGAGCTGGTTAAAACTGCCGACGACTGGGAAGAGATAGAATTGAGAGGGCTTTTTAACTGTGCCACAGCTGTCATGGAGAATCCTCTCGGCGGGCACACGAGATATTGACCAGCTCAGCCTCACTGCGCATGCGCACGTGCCTCCCGCTGGCCAGCTGATTTAGGAGATGCCCAGGGGCGGGGTGTGTTTGTGGAAGACGCGTGTGCATGCACAGGGAAGGTGGGGTCATGTACACATGCATGGGGGGCTGCATGTGGAGGTGTGGTGCATCCCCCCATGGCCCGTTTTTGGACCCAGAAGGCTACAGGGAGGCCTACTAGGCCCAAAATGGTGTGTGTGTGTGTGTGTGTGTGTGTCACCAGTTCAGACCAGTTTGGGTGAACCAGATGCTAATTTTACTGGTTGGCCCAGCCCAGCCTGCCCCTCCCCTCCCAGGAGTCTCCATGCAGCCCGTTTTGGATGCCAGGTAAGTGCAGTGCCCACGTGGAGGCTCTGGGAGGGCAAAAAATGGGCCTCCAAGAAGTCCGAAAATGGGCCCATTTCTGGCCTCTGGAGGGCCTCCCAGAGGCCCTACAGAGGCTGTTTTCGCCCTCCCAGAGGCCCAAGGAAAAGCCTCCGGAGCCCGGGGAGGACAAAAACGCCCCCCACCCCGCCGTGGTGCAGGAGGCCGAATAAGCCATGCCCACCCAGCAACCGGGCAGAGAACCCGTTGCTAACATTTTTGAATTCCACCCCTCGCATGCGCAGGGGATGGGGGAGCATGGGAGGGTTGCCTGCGCATGCACAGGGGGTCAGCACGTGTTCTTTCGGCACACCAAGAGAAAAAGGTTAGCCATCACTGCCCTATACCATTGTAGATCAATGGCTTTCCAGTCTTTTCTTAAAAACCTCCAGTGATGTAGCAACTCTGGAAGCAAGCCGTTCTATTTATTAATTGTCTCCTTTATTAAGTTTCTCCTTAATTCCTGGTTGCCTCTCTCCTTGATTAATTTTCATCCATTGTTTTTTGTCCTGCCCTCTGGTGCAATTGTTTTTTTTATGTTGGACTATCAACATAGGAAAGATAGATTGATTTGTTTCATATAATATATGAAACCGGCAGTCCTTGACGTACGATTACAATTGACACCGTAACTTTCATTATTAAGCAAGGCTGAAACGAGACTTTACTCCAAAACTTCCCTGTTTTGAGCAAATACTCAAAAACCACTATTATTTTATTTTTTTATCGTTTTACAGATTGTTCATGTATGGCCTGTATTTTTCAATCTAAACAGAAAAAACAAATCTGTTCCTGGTTCTTTGTTTTGTTTGTAGGAGTTCCAAGACATTTAAATGTGGACCTTATTAAAGAAGAGTTGATGAAAATTGAAGACGTATTTTCAGTGGAAAACCTGTATGTCTGGTCTCTAACATCAGGAAAAACAATTGCCATTGTCCACCTACAATTAGGTAAAATATGTTGATCCATTGCTTCTTAAATACTTGCTTCGGGTGGTACCTAGTTATCAGATGCTATCTGTAAAGTAAATTTAAAGGCTTTAATCCAAACCTTGCGATCAAAAATCACAAAACAGGCAAGGGATGGGAAGAAATAAATGAATTGATCATCCCAGGTCAAAAATTAATTTTTAAAGAAACATTTAGATTGAACTGTAGTTTTTTGGGGGGACCCCTGGAGTTTTGAGATGTAGATTTAGCAATTCATGGGTCAGAATGTTATTAACATTCAGCTGTCTGCAGTTATTGTAAATTTGAATCTCACCAGGCTCAAGGTTGACTCAGCCTTCCATCCTTTCTAAGGTAGGTAAATTGAGGACCCAGTTTGTGGGGGCAATAGGGTGACTTTGTATAAAAATATACAAAAGTATGAAGGCTATTGCTTAACGCATTTTAAGCTGCCCTGAGTCTCCGGAGAAAGGTGGCATATAAATCTAATTTTTTTTAAAAAAGGAGCCTGGATAGCTCAGCAGACTAAAGCTTGTTATTAACATTCAGCTGTCTGCAATTACTGTAAGTTCGAATCTCACCAGGCTCAAGGTTGACTCAGCCTTCCATCCTTTCTAAGGTAGGTAAATTGAGGACCCAGTTTGTGGGGGCAATAAGCTGACTTTGTATAAAAATATACAAAAGTATGGAGGCTATTGCTTAACGCATTGCAAGCTGCCCTGAGTCTCTGGAGAAGGGCGGCATATAAATCTAATTAAAAAAAGAGTGATACCCACGGAGAAGTTGATGTTTGCTTGTGTAGGAGGTTGGCCTGTCAGTCGATCATTGACTGGCAGTGATTGATGGCTTGACAGTGATATGGCTCTGCAGTTCTCGGTCGCTTGATGGAACCGACAGGTTGAAACCAAATCCTCTTCTGGTAAGAAAGCAGAGCTAAGAGGAGGCTTTGTGGAAATTCTTCAAGCTACCAATTGCTACCAGATCACAACCAGCCCCGTAGAGAATGCATCTATGGGAGAAATGTTTCAAGAATATTTCCATTTTTCCCCCCATCGTTCTCCAGAACAGGAGAGAGCAATGGGAGAATAATTCTGAACTTGCAAAGCTCTTCAACTGGTTCATTAAATAGAGGAAATTTCAAGGTAGAAACCCTAAAATCAACTGCTGAGACAATCCTAGTGGACAAATCAATAAGCTGTTGGAAATTTGCTTGTGTAGTCCCAACAGATCAGCCCACCGGGGACTCCTCAGCTTTGCTTATAACAACAATCAATTCCCATTTAAGCTGCTTCCCCTAGTCTATTTGTCAAGATAATGGCAGAGCTATTAAGGCATATGAGGCATGCATACATACATACCGTATTTTTTGGCGTATAAAACGCTCCGGACTATAAGACTCACCTACCTTTTTTGGTGAGGAAAACAAGAAAAAGAAATCTGCCTCTGCCTCCCAGCAATTTTGCCTCGTTGCAGCAAACAGCAAACAGCCTGCTTTACTTTCATTTTTGTTTTCAGCATAGCTTGATTAGCACAAGAAAAAAAAAATCTGCTCCCAGCAATTTACCTCCTTGCAGCAAGCAGCAGTGGCCTGCGCAGCAATAGGCAATGGCAATCCCTGCAGCCTGAAACAGCTGAGAGTCAGGAAGGCCAATGCAACAAGGATAATCAACTTGTGCTAATTAGGCTGAGCTGAAGCTGAAATGGTCTGTTTCTTCTTCCTGCTTGCTACAAGGAGGTAAATTGCTGGGAGGCAGAGGCCAAAGGGTGGGGGCCAGTGAGTGTGCGGGGCTACATTCGGTGTATAAGACGCACCCAAATTTTCACCCCCTTTTAGAGGTGAAAAAGGTGCATCTTATACTCCGAAGGTGCATCTTATACTCCGAAAAATACGGTGTGTATAAATGTATACCTAAATGATCTACTAATTAGATCTCCGACTAGGATCAGGACTGCATCCAGACCGTAACTCACAATACATTGCTTGTAAGGCTGGGAGTTTCTGGTTTACTGCCTTCAACAGATGCATTATTTGGGGGTCCTGATCAGCTTGGAGAAGAAGTCATTCTTCTTGGTCATCCTTGGGGAAGGAGATGATGCGACGTTCAAATAGTCCTCGCATTGGTGCTTCAAGTCAAAACCTAGCTTTTTAAAAATAAATAGGATAGTTCTGTTTGTTCACCGGGAGAACTGCCTTCCATAGAGTCGTCGCAAGAAATCGACAAACAGTTGTCGTTATTTTTGTTTTGTGGCTTTCTTGTCTTTCAGTTCCTGGCAGCTCACTCAAGTGGGAGGAGGTCCAATCCAGGGCCAGACAATTGCTGATGATTACCTTTGGCGTCTATCAGTGCTCCATCCAGCTTCAAAGCTACAGGCGTGAGGAGAACAAGCCCTGTGCAAATTGTCAGAGTGCCTAATTTTTTTCCAACCTTCGGGAAGACTTCGCTGCCTTATCCTTTTTAATCTTGCAGCCAAAGGGCCACAAAGCAATAAGCGTTAAGATAGTAACAGAACGGAGTGGTTTGAGCTCCGATCTGTAACATCTGCATCAGTGCAGTATCGGCGCGTTGAAGCTGTCGGGGTCAGCTTCGGCCCGGCTCTTTTCACGAAGACGAACTTCTGATTCTTTCTATCACTGTTGATTTCTGCTCGGGTTTTTCTCGCCGATATATTTCCAAGAAGTTGTTTACACGTCCTTCGAGGGTTGGGCAGGTTTCTCGCTTGAGCGCGGCTTCCACATTGCCGTTTTCTTAACTGTCCTGACTTGACTCTCCGGCAGGAGCATCAGGAAATTTATCTACTTGAGTTTTCAACAGAATTTAAAAAGAAAAAAGAAAAAAACACACACAATCATGTTCACAATTTGTAAAGTTAATGACCCCTGAATTGGTTACCTTAAGTATTTCCTCCCCCGTTCCCCTTTTCCAGGTTTTTAATTCCTTATCTTAAATAAAAAATGCTGCAGGGATAACAGAACTTTTTTTTAGAAAATAAGTTGTCTCTTAATACAAACTTGAATTGGTATTGGCTTTTATGTGTAACCAGTTTTTGGACATTTAGCTTTAAGTAGTACTGTCCGTGGTAGAAGGATTTTATCCAGGATGAACCACCCACTCGCTGAACTGAAGACTTTGGGGCAGGACCCACCTGTGTTTGGAAAAAAAAAATTGATCGACTTTCATATGCTTTGATATAGGTCCTGTATTGTAGAAGTGTATTATTTAATTTCTTCGAGTCTAAGGTGACTGATTTTGAAAGCTTTCCTACCGGTCGTCCCGAGAATCTCAAGTAACGTTGTCGCCTGCTTCAACAGGCCATTTGATTAACCCGAATCTTAATTCTACTAAATAAATGTGTTGTAGAAACTTCTTTGTGATTGATTTGCTTGGCTTGAAAGAGTTTTAGAAAACTCCGAAAAAACGAAAATCAAATCAATACCATGTTTCCCCAAAAATAAGACATCCCCTGATAATAAGCCCAATCGGGCTTTTGAGCGCATGCGCTAAAATAAGCCCTCCCCAAAAATAAGCTCACCGTGAAAATAAGCCCTCTCTGAAAATATTTAATCGCATGCACAGCGGTCCCCGCCATTCCCTCTGGTTAGGATTAGGGAGACAGAGCTGGAAATCAGGTAAGATGGCAAGAGGAGCCCCGTCTTGTTCCATGCACCCCAAAATAAGAAGACCTCCCCGAAAATAAGGCCAATTTTGGCCTTATGTTGGGGTTCAAAAATATAAAACAGGTCTTATTTTGGGGGAAACATGGTAGATATAAGGGTAAATATTGAGGAGAAAAAGAAAACAATGATTTGCAATTCCCAGAACTTAAAATGGTGAAAATCTGGTTTCGGTTTCATCTTGAGATATCTTTCTGATAAACATATGGCTTTTTCACAATGTCCCCATTTGTGCTTATAAAAGATACAATCCAACGAGGGAATTTTGTTGTTGGTATAAAACCAGCCTTTGTCATCTCTGCTGCATCATTGGTACAAAACTTGTGGATGAGATGTTCTGAATCATGAGCATGAAGAAAGGAAAACTAGGATTAAGGAGAAGCTAACAATATGTGGGATCTTGTGGTCAGTTCCTAGACATATAAAACCTGGATTAAGTGTGGGACAAAGGTAGACAACTTTGTTTCCCCTGTGTCTGAACACCTCATAATTTTTTTTGCAAAATTCAATCTGGTTCGGTCACAGTCTTCTGAGCTTTCGGACTCTTGCTTGAGCCCATCTTCAATTTGGTGAGAGAGAAGTGCCTTGAAGATGGGCTCCAGCACAAGTCCAAAAGTCCAGAAGACAAAATCTTTGGTCCCTGGGACTGACCCAGATTGGATCCTGTAATATTAATCTGGAACCCTATGTTTCCCTTCATTCATAAATTTCTTGTTGATGAGAGTTGGGACTGATAAAATATGAAATTGAAAACATCTGGAAGGCATCTATCTTTGATGTGGGTAAATGTCATCACAAAAGATATTAAAAAGATAGATTTAAGTCATAATTTCTTTGCCTTTGTATCTCTTTATTTCTTCTAAAGAACTAGAAACTAAATTTAATATTTTGATGTTGCATATGGGATATTTTGGATTTTGGCTTTGAAATCTGAGGCAACCAGCCATAAAAATATGCATTTTGTATAGTTTGCTGGAAATGAAAAATTGAAAAAGAGGGTCTCGGTTTGAGCATGATTGAAATAAGAATTCTGCCAGCAAATTTGAATGGATGAATTGAAATGTGGCATATCAATTGTGTAAAATCAATTGTTAAGCGACCTAGTAGTTTTTAGGAAGAATGTTTATCTTCTGATGAACAAAGTTCCTTTTTAGTGGACAGTTTCATAAAATTTGATAATTTTTTAAGAATATATAACTGCGGAGAATAAATCATATGTTTCAGGCAATCAGTATAATCATTTTAAGATCATCTGGCTGATGAATTACCTACATGAAGTTGGCGTTGTACCTTGATTAAACTACCTTAAAAGTTCTCTTTTTTTGGCTTTTGATGTCGCATGAAATTGGAACTTACAATATGTCTACCCACCCCAAGACAAACTCTCTGTGTATGAAAATTACGCATCTACACACAGATCATACATACATATGTGCAAAAACAAAAAAATCCTGCAGTAGCAAATGTTATGTCTAACCAATGGTAGAAACCTGGGTTGCTACATTGTGATGTAACACAAAGCCATATCAAACTTTCCTTTTAAACTAGAATATCTGTCTATAAAACACTTTCTTTAAGTCAGATCTTTCTGCATACCCAAAGTATTTATAGTGGCATATTTCCATTAAGCTTTGGTTTACAGTGCCAATTTGTTAGAAACTGGGGTTTTGTTAGATCTGTATTGTAATTTAGAATTTTTATACAAAAAAAAGGCTGTAATTATATAATATACATTTGTTTAAATGAAACCAATCTGTTAACCTATCTGTGGATTTATTACGTTGGTTATTAAACTGTCCACATACATCTCCTCCTACTATTCTTTTGTGGCATGAAAATCCTTGGCATTTGGAGTTTTGACTTTCATCTGAGCTTGCTGTGGACTTTAACTGAATAGAGATAAGTACTGTATGGTGCATATAATCTGCTTAGCCAAGCTTATGTCAGCATGTACCACATTTCAGAGATAAGCAAAAAATTAAGCAATCCGGTGCCATCTCGGTGTAATTTCAGAAGCTGCAGTAACCGAGTTCAGTTAATTTCTCTCCCATTTTAAAGGAAGGGGATATGCTACGTTCAAAATTGCCATTTCTCTATTCCAGGGGTCTGCAACCTTAAATACTGAAAGAGCCATTTGGACCCATTTCCCACAGAAAAGAAAACACCGGGAACCACAAAACTCTTCCCGTGCCTGAGTATTTCCTGAGCGGCCACGAAACTAGCATATGTAGTTCAATTAAACATTCTGTTTTCTTCTGAAACTTTTCTTTTCTTGGATTTATCCATGGTTGGCCTACCGGGAGTCAAAAAGCTCAATAAATCGTGTGCCGGCAGGTGTTGCGCATTGGCGGTTATGACGCATATTTTGAGCGACAGCCGCAGCAGAGGGATGAAAGAGCCACATGCGGCTCCAGAGCTGTGGGTTGCTGACCCCTGTGTCTGTTCTGTTATCTCATCTGATAATTTATGAGACCCAGTAGAAGGGAATAATTTTAACTTAACAGGTTAAGGTGCTGTGGTGGTTTGATACGCTGTGGGAACACGTGTAATTATGGTTTATTTAATAAACAAAGGTTAACATCTGAATGCTGTGAGTGCAGACAGGTGAGTCTCGATTTAACTATCATTTCTAGCGTTCAAAGTGCCAGCGGCCCTGAAAAACGTGACTTACGGCCATTTTTCACATGGCTGCTGCAGCATCCCCTGCGTGGTCACCTGATCAAAATTGGCAACTGACTCGTATTTATGACGGTTGCCCTGTCCCAGGATTATGTGACCTTCTAGGCAAGCAAAGTTGATGGATTCACTTAACAATCGTGTTACTAACTTAACAACTGCACTGATTCACTTAACGGCGGCAAAGAAAGTCATAAAATGTTGCTCAGAGAAAAAGCAGTGAGCTATATTTCCATACCGTGTTTCCCCCAAAATAAGACATCCCCTGTTAATAAGCCTAATTGGGCTTTTGAGCACTTGGCAATAAGGCCAAGCGCTTATTTCAGGGTTCCAAAAAAATATAAGACAGGGTTATATTTTCAGGGAAACATGATAACTACCTGCAAAACTCACTGAGCGACTTGTTTTGCTTAGCAATGAAAATGGCTGTAAATCGAGGACCATCTGCATAGACGTAGGAAAGAGCGTAATAATGATGAAGCTGCAGTAATGGAGAGGTGGAAAACCAACCTCTATCTGTGGCTGTTGCGGTAGGAGCTTATTTAATGGAACTGCTGATGGCAGCAAAGCAGACGTGTTTTCAAGTTAATCCTTATTGTTCGGGGAAGCTGTTTTTTCCGTGACAGATGGATGGCTGGCCAGGTGTACGCATGCAAATACAGGTGATTGCTTTTATTTGAGCAACAGCAATAGATTAGCAGCAGCTTCTCGATACGATTGGAGTTCCTGTATGAGCAGGAGAACAAAAACCATCGGCCGGGTTTTTGTTTTTTCTTGAGTTTCCAAGGTGTAGCATTGAACCTTAAACCTTTGCAGGTGCTAAAAGATAGAAAACATGCATAAAGGTAAAGGTTATTTCCGGTTCTAGGGGGTAGTGCTCATCTCTGTTTCAAAGCCGAAGAGCCAGCACTGTCCGAAGACGTCTCCGTGGTCATGTGGCTGGCATGACTCAACGCCAAAGGCGCACGGAACGCTCTTACCTTCCCACCAAAGGTGGTCCCTATTTTTCTACTTGCATTTTTTATGTGCTTTCGAACTGCTAGGTTGGCAGAAGCTGGGGCAAGGAACGGGAGCTCACCCCGTTACGCGGCACTAGGGATTCGAACCGCTGAACTGCCGACCTTCTGATTGACAAGCTCAGCGTCTTAGCCACTGAGCCACCTTGTCCCTAGAAAACGTGCATTGCTTACCTGAAATGTAGAATTGCATGCGGATTCTGTGGAGAGCATTGTTTGGTGAGCCACCATGTCTGAACGAGTGGGGTTCAGACATGGTGCCCAGGCAGTGGTGGGATTCAGCCAGTTCGCACCCCTTCGGGAGAACCGGTTGTTATCTTCCTGAGCAGTTTGGCAAATTGGTTGTTGGAAGAAATCATTAGGGCACAGAACCGGTTGTTAAATTACCTGAATCCCACCACTGTGCCTAGGCATCATCTGAGTGTTGTGTTGAGTTTATTTCAAGGTGAATTTAGTAATACTGAAAGGTGTTCTTCAACAATTGACCAATGGACTTTCATGCACTAACTTGAGCTGTAATTGATGCTGGGTGCGGAATTATGGGAGTTGACGTCCACACAGCTTACAGTTCTCAAGGTTGAGAATCACTCTTCTAGACCAAAAACCAAACCGACCATATTATAGTTTAATGCTTCGACAAGGGTGAATACTGGATATGGGAAAGAAGAGAGATGACTTGGACCTTTGGCCATCCAACATCCTTGGTGGCACCTTCGGGTTCCTGTAGCTTCCTTTTATCTATCTGTACATGATCCTCTCTCTCTTAAATCTTCTTTTCTTCAAACTGAATACCCTACATTATTTTTGCCTATCTTCATAGAGTATGTCCTCAGGTACTTGCAATTTTAGTAAATTAGTGGTAGATGGAGGAACAGGTCAGGACATACCGAAGGCAATGATTGTTGATTGTCTGGTGTAGGGTTCCCTGCCTAAGCAGGGAGTTGGACTAGGTCCCTTTCAACTCTGTTATTCTATTCTATTCTATTCTATTCTATTCTATTCTATTCTATTCTATTCTATTCTATTCTATTCTATTCCATTCCATTCCATTCCACTCCACTCCACTCCACTCCACTCCACTCCACTCCACTCCACTCCACTCCACTCCACTCCACTCCACTCCACTCCACTCCATTCCATTCCATTCCATTCCATTCCATTCCATTCCATTCCATTCCATTCCATTCTATTCTATTCTATTCTATTCTATTCTATTCTATTCTATTCTATTCTATTCTACTGTTTGTATACATACAATAAAGATGCCTCTTTTACCTTCAGCCTGTCCTTTGGTAGCTGATTGGGAGATCTCGAATGGATCTATTCCAATTTAGTCTTCTATAGGAGGTTTAACTCATTAATTGGGCTTGTTATGCTAAGTCAGGATTTGTCTATACTACAATTTATTATACGATAGTGGTTAGGTGTATAAGTAACCAGGAGCTGAACTGGGCTGGGTTCATATATTGTATTAATAAAAACAAACAATGTATTTTATGGCCCATAAATTTATTTATATTTGCGCAGGAGTTGGCATAAGAATGTCAAATGACTGATCTATTAAAAGACGAAATGTTTCCAGTGTTAGCCGCTAGATGTCCCACTAACCATTAGTATTAAAAAAAACCCCACCACAATCCTCTTCCAACAAAAAAATTCTTGCTCTTCCATTTTCAGTTCCAAGTTGATACAAGTTCAGTCCAGGTTGAATCATATCGCATCCTGTTAGAAGGCAAGCTGCTCAACTCTGCCTTTCATGCAATAAAGATTATTCATGGATGATTGAAATCGTATGGCATTCTTAATTAAAACTTTGTGTAAAGCGTTATACAATATGCACTAAGCTTTTGTATGTATTAATTGTTTTGTTATCTCTTTCCCTTTCTTTTGCTATTTTTCTTGGCAAGAACGGGAAATAATACATGGCAACAGCACGATAAGCGTGTTTTCAGTTAGAATAGTATCTACACCCTGCTTTTTCTTCTAAAAGCGAACAAATAAATGCGCCATTTAAAAGAGAATAGAGATTAGGGGCTTCACGTTGGCAGCTCCTGTACGCTGCAGAGATGTTCCTTGTGACGTATTTGCAAAATCTTAAGCAAATAATGGAGTTATTATAAATAATAATATTTCCCTTGCTTTATGCCCTTTCCATTTGCTTCAAAGAAACACAATACTCTCCAAAGTGCATTAGTGGGCTACATAAAGAGGCTGAAAGGGGAATGAAAAGCTATACCCAGGAGTCTATTTATGAACACTTATTTAAACATATATTTTTTTTCTGTCTCCCCCCTCCTTTCCTGTGTACTCTTCAACCAGTTGATGTCGTACATCCATCTTTCTGCTAAATTTGCTACCAGGTTTAGTCGGATTTTTTTGTGTTGATTGACCTCTTTTTAAGAAGTCTTCTTCTAAACCAGTCAGTGGTTCTAGACAGGTTTTTAAACTGGGAAAATTATTTTGATTGTTCCGGAGTAAAAAATTTGCACTTCTTTTTTGAAACGGATGTTTGACAACATGCTTGAGGTTTCCCTTAGCTTCCCTCCAGTATTTCCCCAATGAACACTTGCAAAAGATTTGTTACCACCCTGCTAGTTCAGGAAATCCATGCATGACCTATATTTTCTGGAAATAAACCTAACACACACTCCCCTTTTAAAGGAGGGAGACTTCATGGGCCATTGCCTTGCTCTGAAGTATATTTTAACATTTGAAATGATCAAGGAGATCAATATTTTTTAATCCGGGCAAGAGAACTAATCATTTAAGCAAGTGATATTTCTGTATTATGCGTTTCTCTACCTACTTCTGGTTTTTGAGCAACAGAGAAAAAAACAAACAACCACCATCAAGCAAGAGAGGAAAAAAATACTGCACTGATATAGGATGCATGCAGAAGTGAAATCCAATTTTTTCCCCTACCAGTTCTGTGGGCATGGCTTGGTGGGCGTGGCAGGGGAAGGATACTGCAAAATACTATACTATATTATATATAAATAAATCATATTAAATTTAAAAAATTGAGGAGTATGATTTCATCCTTTGCAAGGGCTGAATGCTCCTTGAAGGAGGATGGGTACAGACATTTGCACACACACACACATACACAAATGTTCTTATTTTTAAACACCGCACAAATGCAAGAACCGTAGCTTCCTTCCTGAAAGCTCTCAGCTCATTTCCTTGCTTCAAGGTCAAGAAGTTAAGCAACCTCGAATTTTACCATCCTGTAAAGGCCCAAGGCAGTTAAAAAAGAACATATCTTATATAGGCAAACTGTATTGCCCAATCTGCGTAAAGGGTTGAGAGGCTGTTGAGAGAAAGGGACGGATGGAGAGATTTTTTTTCCCATTTGCCCTGGGTGGACCAACTATTTTGTGGACATTTATGAATGATGTTGACTCGATCAACAGCTCTTGCTGGGTGTGGATCATATTCCCATGTGTCACCGTCTTATGTAATAACCAGGTTTCAGGAAGCAGGGAGAAGCGTGGGATTTTCAGAAAGAAAGCTTTGTTGTTGTTGTTGTATTCAAACGTTATGCAAAATAGCATCATTGTGATGCACCTTCTTGTGGCTTTATTTCTCCTTTAGTTCCTTTTACAACTCGTTTTAGCCATTTATTTTTTAGAATTACCTCCCTTACATTTCAAATTGTTTTTTTTTCCTGTGTGTTCCCACTCCCCCACCCCCATTGGGATGGTTCTCTCCTCCATTTGTTGCTTAAACGCAAATCATGAAAAACCCCTGAGATGGGATTCTGAGACCAGAATTCTGCGATGGCCCAGCCATTCCTCATCTGGATAGCCGCCAAGAGCACGTCTCCTAGCGTTCGGCTGCAAACTTTCTCAGTTGGTTAAATGGCTTTCCGAGGCTGCGATTTGGCAGGTTGCCCGTTGGCTTGCCGGTCTTATCTGTTGGAGGAAGGAGCCTGCGATAAAAGATATTTATCCTTGAGCACGTTATTTGCTCTGATCATGTGACTCAAGAATGAAATGCGGGTTGCGCGCCTCACAGAGGATGGTAGTTAAATGTTTATTTGTTCCTTTGAATTCAGGGCCTAAAGAGAAAGATTGACGTGTGGATGGGTGGGTATGCTTGATTGCACCTATTTAGGTATGGGTTTATATCTGATGACACTGTTGATGGGCCTTTGTACACTTTTGACATAAAAGGAGATTTTATGAGGTTTCTAATTTCCCTGTGTTTACAACAGGCGTGCCTTTTGCACTGGTTGGTGTGATGTCTTTCATTCGTTTAGACTCCACTTCTGTAGATGTTTATGGGTCGTCAAACTACTTATCAGCAGTACATAGAGAACAACAGTGCTATAAAGTGAACTCTATTGGAAACAAGGGAGGAGTTCTCAGCTACAGTGCTCAGGATGCTGAACAACAGTTGAGAAAAATTGGGTTTGAACCCATCTTCAGCCATGATGGCTGGCTGGAAGATTATGGGAAAATCTCAAGGTTTTGGCCCAATCTGTCTCATGAATTTGTTGGTAAGAATGCCATATTTGCTCACCGATGGCTTCAAAAATTTTAGCAAGGGGTTCTCTGCCCGGTTGCTGGGTAGGCGTGGCCATAGTGGGTGTGGCCTAGTTGGCCTCCTGCATCCTGGTAGGGGGAGGTGTTTTTGCCCTCCCTGGGCTCCAGAGTCTTTTTTTGAGCCTCTGGGAGGGCAAAAACAGCTTCCCCAGGCTCTGGAGGCTAGAAACAGGCCCGTTTTAGCCTTCCAAAACTTCCCATAGACCCATTTTTCACCCTCCCCAAGCTTCTGCGTGCGCCCTGCACTTACCTGCATCCAAAACGGGCCGTGGGGACTCCTGAGAGGAGAGGGGTGGTGGGTGGGGCCAGCCAGGAGTGGAATTTGGGGGTTCTCTGAACTGCACAGAATCTTAGCTAGAGGTTCTCCTGAACCCCTGAGAACCCCCAGCAGCCCAGCCCTGTATTTGCCATCTTGGACTCCTTGAGAGGATGTCAAACCAACAAAGTCAAAAAGCTACCAAGTTCTTAGCATGTAGGCAGCACCTGGTTGATCTTTTCTAGAGTCAGAAGCAAAGCAGGCCTGGTGAAGGCTTGAAGAAGAGATTTTCAGAATGTGTCAGACAGTTGTTTAGAGTCTGGCCAACCAAGAAAAAAACATTGTGAAGAAAGTTAAGGGCAAACCACTTCCATGGTGCTGATCCAGATATGACGTGTGCATATACCCGTGAAGTCATCCGTAGCTATGCTTGACTTGAAGGAACCTTATCAAACCAACTCCTCAAAGTTGGTGGGGAAAAAATAGCAAGCAGGAGACTGTGCTTATCTTCTGAATTGCAGAAAGGAGCTAGCATTCCTTATCTCTAGAGGGAATAACATTTCATAAACAGGGTGCCCCTTTAAAAAAAAACACACACACATCATCAGAGCGATGCTTTTTTAGGAAAATGGAGTGCAACCAATTTTGGTTCGAGATGATCTTTCCAAGGGTGAAAGTTTGGTGACTGTCTATCTCACCAGGGATAAATCTCCATAGTTTAAACTCCCAATTTTCCAGAGGGCTGTAGGAAGGTATTCAGAAATATGGATGTGGTAATATCATAGCAAAAGTATGTCTGAACTTGCCCTGTTGTTGTTGTTGTTGTTGTTGTTGTTGTTGTTTTGGAGGGTGGCGGGAGATTTAAAGATGAGAATGTGGGCCAATATTTTCATAACTACTTAAGTCTCCCCAGAATTTCTTATACTGCTGAAATTAAGTGGCAGTTTGGTAGTACACCTCCGTAGTCACTTCCTGTGAGCTTCACTTGGTAGACTAGACCGGTCCACAGAAAGTCTAAAACTATTTTTGGCTATAATAACAGAATCGTGAAAGTCTGATTGTGCTACACCTGTTTGTAAGCCGCCTAGAGTTGCCTTGGGTGAGATAAGCAGGATACAAGAGAGAAAGAGAGAGAGAGAGAGAGAGAGAGAGACGGACGGATGGACGGACGGACGGACGGATGGATGGATGGATGATAGAGGGGTGGATAGATACAAATGATAGATAGGCAGACAGGCAGGCAGGCAGATAGATAGATATAGATACCTCCTTTCTCATCTTAAACTCTAGTAGGCATCTTCCAAACATTATCTTGTTGTCCCGGACTTAAAATATGTTGCAATCTCTTTTGCCCAGATAACAGTTCTTGTGTATCTCCATCAAGGTCACCTTCCTTACTCTCTACACCTTCCCATCCCCTTATTCCCATGGGACCCAGGATTGGTAAGTGGCTTTACCTTACACAACATGGTGCTAAGTCAGACCAGCTTCTGGTTTGCAAAACCCTCAGCCTCTTAGGCTCAATACGAAATCAACGATGCTGAAGATGAGAGTCCTCTCGTGAACTTCTAAACCTTCAATAGACGTACCAATTCTCTATGCAGTTCAGAGTTTGTTCCCTTTGTGTAAAGTGTGTAGAAAGTTTGTGCTGTATTCTGCTGGTGACTTCTATGCCTGATGCAGATGACAAAAGCTACAGGGGAAGCCTCCCCTGGGATATCTAAATCAAACTGATAGCAGCAAGTCAAGAGGGAGGTGATGTTCATTTAATGTGAAAGCTTTGCTGGGCTTCCTCCAAGAGCTGATCCCTGCCAGAATCAATGAATTATTTTTATCACTGTTGTTAGCACTCTCCAGCTTGACCTGGAGCAACGAATGGGAACTGAAGAGACCCCGTCATGTAGTAATGGTTCCCAGATCAGACAGAACTGTTATGCCAGGACTGAGCAGACACCTTACAAGGACATGACAAGATGGCCAGATCTCTCAAAAGGCCAGGAGGAAAAGGTTTAGTGTTTAATGACTAGAAGAGAGATGTTTATGTAGGTTTGGATTTCTGTAGACGGATTTTTGCAAGTACAGTAGTTCATTTAGAAGTTCAATAACTTATTTCTTATTGTCTGTGTAATGGTATATGTGGGAATGACACAGTAAGGTTTATGTGTGCAAAAGGGCATGTTTATTTGGCTTGAAATGAGCATGGTCATCAGCAGGAAAGAAAGAGCTGATCTAAAAATATAGACCTTCTCGTGGCCCGTGCCTGTCTAATACTTGGATTTACCACATCAGATGTCTCAGCTGGACCTGAATTCCAGAAAGTTCTAGAAGGGGGATGACAAAGAATAAGGCAGATCTTCTTTGTTGGTTACTTCCAGATCATTTTAACTGGAGAGGGCAAAAATCTGGAGACTTCTTACATATTTCTTCCCACTGACCTATGCTCTCAAAGAAATAAAACGGAGAAAGTTGAAGCCATAATGGAAAAGAGAATTGGAGTGGATGATACAAAGGACATCAGTGTCCTTCCTTGAAGCTTCTCCACCGCCCTCAACTTAAAATAGCTAGTCAACTGGTGGACATTATTGCCTCAAAATTAATCACAGCATATTGTTTCAGTGGTAGGAAGCCAAGTCTATTATTAGGGCTTCTCTGATCCATAGTCTATCCCATAGTTAATGGGGTTGAGCTGCCATGATGATTTTCTTTTTAAAGTGCTTCTGATGGAAAAGTACAAAGGCATTTATGGCTTGCGTTAAAGACCCTCAAAAGAAGACGCATCAGAAGCTCTTAGATGTTTGCAAGGAAAGAACTCCTTGACACTTCTAAAAATGGTTCACTCTTAACTATTTGGGGAATGCAACACTTAAAAATCTGGGCACAGGTTATTGTGGCTGCAATGAACCTACTTTAGTCGTGCAGATTGCACAGTCATATCCACTATGGAGAAATGGAGATAATGTCAAGGCAAAAAATAGGTGATCTCTTTGCTAAGAATTCACCATAGGATGGAGTTGTCCTTCTCCGACAAGAAATAAGATTTACAATCTTTTGCTTCTCAAAGATCTGGGAAAAGCTATGTGAGCAGATGTGCTCAGTGGTATCCTCCAAAAAGTAATGAATGATATGGATGAACCAAAGTTTGATTTGACCTTCTTTGAAACAACATTCAAATTAAGGATAATTTCATGATTGTTTGTCAATAAAGTGACTGATTATTTCCCTCTTTTGATTCAAAAGTATGAATTTAATAGCAATGTTGGAGATCTTTGGAGTTGCACTGAAAGTTCTTGATGTCCACTTGAAGTCCTGGGCTTGCTTCTAGAGCAGTGAAAGGCCACATGTTGATCACTAACAAAAACTGTGCAAAGAGAGATGTCTGTGTTAAAGAGCAGATTTGGATAGGCAACTCAATCCATCCTTTCACAAAACATGCTTTGTGTAATGAAGGTTCTAAAGCGAATCATGCAAAATTCACAGAACCATAAACTATCATCATTGTATTGCCTGGACACAGGCAATGTGTTCCTTACTGCAGTAATGCCAAAATACGCGCTGTGATGTCATAACACAAATTCCACCCTTTCCTACTTGCATCGTGATGTCACACAAGGCAGGTTTTGCATCGGTCACAACTCACAACACCTGCTTTGTCATTCTCCCTCCCTCCTTCACGCTTACAAACATTTATAAGTGTGAAGACTGCCCTGTCACACCTGCCAAAAATGAACATCTTCAAGAACCTCCCTCGATCCAGGTTTTGATGGTATTGAGGTTTTGAGTAAGATGCTCTCGTGAGGCCCTTCTTCTTGTCTACAAATCAACCAGGGCTTGTCTAGGAGTGGACAGTTAACTAGAAGCCCTTTAAGACTTGATTGCTGCTGCTGTCAACCTTTGGGCCCAACCCACATAGCTGCCCAGAGACATAGTCAAAGATATGAAAACTAGTGTAATGTTTGAGTATTGTAGGTTGTCCATCGTGGTGTCCAAGCAACCAAATTTCAAGGAAATAGAAACACCGTAGAGCGTGGGGTTTACCCATTGTTAAACATATTCTTATGGCTGCTTCCTCCTGTTCCTCTGCAGCACGTACGCATATGAGTCAGCTATGTGACAGACACATCACTCCTTTCACCACCCAAAGAAGGAAATGAAATCTTGGTTTCTTGCTACCTTTTCAAACCTAAACAGCAAGAAGATGCCTTCTGTACAACACATGAAAATACCAGCTGCATTATAGTTGCAGATCCCAAAGGAGGAATGGCTGTAAAACTCTTCAGGAGGGAAAGAAAACTTGATCTATGTATTAAATGCAACAGCATCCATATTTACCCGCCCTCACCTCTACCCCATGGGTTCTTGCTCCTATGTAGGTCCTAAAAGCAGGGCTGGGCTGCTGGGGGTTCGCAGGGATTCGGGAGAACCTCTAGCTAAGATTCTGTGAAGTTTGGAGAACCCCTGGCTGGCCCCGCCCACCCCACCCCACCCCTCCCCTCTCAGGAGTCCCCACACGGCCCGTTTTGGATGCAAGGTGTCAGAGGTGTCTAAAGATACTGTGGCTTATTGATAAATTAGCAAACCTGCTTAGGATGTTGGATGAACAGAGTGAGACAACGAGGAGTCGACAACCTAGATCCTTCCTTGAAGACGATGCAACAATATTCTTTTTAATGCTCCCAAATAAGTGAGAATCGCAATCAGTCTGAGACCTGATAAATGACTTGATAAATTCCAACTTTATTGAAAACATAAAACGACAACGTATCTTTTTTTCCCCAACAACAACCCAACTCTTTCTTTAAAGCTCACACATGGAGAAATGCTGGTCTGCCTTCCTAGAAGACACAGGGCAGGGTTCAAAATAAATTACAACAATTTGTAACACGTTTTGTTTTTTTTCTTTTTCCCCCCCGCAATAGAGTTCTAGTCCGGGCGGTCAATAAATCTCCTCCAGAATCCAAAACATAATGGAGAGAGACTCAAAAAATGTAGCAGAAGCATTTCCGCACACTGGTTTCGATCCTCTAGTTTGTGCAGAAATGATTCCACTAGATTCAGAGAGTGCCGTTTGGAAGGGCCGAGGGACCTCACCCCTTGAAAACTTTTCGGATCTCCTCCAGTTCTTGGATGGGCTCCCATTTCTGATGGATGGAAAATAGCTGCCGCATAAAACAAAAGATTAAAAAAGACAAAAGATTAACAAGCTTGCTGGTATTAGGGATTCATCCTCTCCCCCCACTCCCCCCAAATATCACTCATATTAGTGTTTCGCCTTATAGAAGAGGCTATGTAAAATAATATTTTTTTAACATTCCTTGCCGAGATGGCAAAATGGGCTACTTTGATTCGAGATAACACTTTGACTGCTTTTCTTTTGACATGACATGGGCACCAATTTGGGGCTTTCTGTTTGATAAAGAGAAAAATGAAGCTTTGAATTGATGGCCTAAGGATTTGATGATTGGGGATGTTTTCACTATAGAAATATGCAGTGGTGAAATTCAATTTTTTTTTTACTACCGGTTCTGTGGGCGTGGCTTGGTGGGCGTGGCAGGGGAAGGAGAAGGATATTGCAAAATCCCCATTCCCTCCCCACTCCTGGGAGAAGGATATGGCAAAATCTCCATTCCCACCCCACTCTGGGGCCAGCCAGAGGTAGTATTTGCCACTTCTCCAAACTACTCAAAATTTCCGCTACCGGTTCTCCAGAACCTGTCAGAATCTGCTGGATTTCACGCCTGGAAATATGGCGTACTGTTGGAGATTAATAAATATACACTTTGTTTTAGGTCCTTGTATGTTTTGATGTATTGGTTGCGATGTGGATTTGTGGAATTAGAATTCATTTACTGGTTATTTGTTTTATTTAGACTAGGGTAGTATATATTGTTATTATTTTTTTGATTGTTTGAGGTACAGTATGCATCTTTTATATTTTAGTTTTGTTGAGTTTTTTTGTTAAACTAAAACAAGACTATTTTACGTATTTTAATTCTATTCATATTGAAGAGAATTGGAACTCCCTTTTTCTTTTCTTTTTTTATATTATTGTTGGTTTTTTAGTGCCACTTTTTAAATTCCGTACTGCCCTTCCTCCCCCAACAGCAACAATTTTGGTTGTAATTTTTGCTCCAACTTTCAATCATTGAAATTTAATACAATTCTGTCTTCTACGACTTTTATTCTGTGAGCTTTGACACCATTATGGATGTATACCTGTTTCCTTTGGATGGGAATAAACAAAGTTCAGTCTTGCAATAAGCTTTCTGTATTGAATTCAATCGGAATATTTTAATAAAGCTGATCACAACTTACTGACAACCTATAATTCTGTTTATCTATTAGCCAATATATTTAGCACAAAGTATGAATAGCACTACAATTAATTTAGTTATCTATTATTTGTAGGTTTTTTACTCCTGGACTCTAGATTCTTAATAATACAATCCAGGATTTGTTAACCTATCAAGTTCATTACCTTTTGAGGTTCAGTGGGATCCACTTTTTCCCAAGGTTCAGGATTGTGCCACCTATCAATACTAAAAGCAAAAGGCAGCATTTATTATAGATGAGATAAAAATAACCTTTGGCTAAATGGCATCTTAATAAAACCATATTTTAGCTATTTAAAAAAAAGGCTCAATAGCACCACTCAATTTATTTTAAAGTTAGCATCACAGACTTCCACCGACTTTACTTTGGCTAAATAATTTAAAACTCTGAATTAAATGCTAATTCAGAAAACAATTCCTTTAGAGAGTAATATGGACAATCTGCTTAAATACTGCTAAGATACAGATAAACCATTTTCTTTAGTGTATAAAGAAAATTTCTATAGTAATCTGCTCCTTCCTTAGTTGAATAATGAAAAAGTTAAGCATCCAAGTACAGATAAAGCATTTTCAAACCTTGTGGGTTTTAAAACCTAAACTCGGTTCTCGCCGAGCTTTATTCCTAAATAAATAGGAATAATAATAAATAAAATAATAATAATAATTCCTAATGCTCCATTCAAAAAATAAACAAACATACCCACACAAACTCACCCCAATTGAAATAGAAAATGTTTTTTTAAATTAGAAGGAATTCTTTCGATTTTTGATCTTTGCCTGAAAAAGACTCCTGTCAAAATGCCACTTCTTCCTTGAGAAATAAATTAAAAAGCAGAGAGGGAGAAACAATTCTTATTCCCAGCCCTGTCTGATTTTATTCCTTGTTGCGCAGTTTCGTTCTTGTGTTAGCCTGACTAGGTGGCTCAATGGCTAAAGCTTGTCGATCAGAAAAGTCGGCAGTTCGGCGGTTCGAATCCCTAGTACAGGTCTCGTGTGTGAGCAGGGGGTTGGATTAGATGACCTCCAAGGTTCCTTCCAACTCTGCTACTGTTAACTTATAGTACTGGGGTGGGGAACATGCTATTCCTTTGCCTGTTGTCCTTCATACTCAATTTGTCTTAAATTAAAACTGACATAAAGTGAAGAACATTCTTTAGGGTGAGTATAAAGAAACAAGTGCTGCTTACATTATATCTGATCTTCTCAAGGCTCTAATGCCCGTGTACACCATCCCACTCAGCGTGGTAGTCATAATCATAGCCAGAGGAATCAGCTGAAAGATACAAAGCCCTCTCTTAGCAAAGGGGATGCATCAAACCATCGTTCTATTTCAGGAGAAAACAGGACTTGTGAAGGACATTTCTTCCCCAATATTTCCTTGTCCCTGGAGGGTTGACAGCGATAGCAACTTCCCATCCAAGGATGCTTCTTACCTTGCTGTACGCAGGTAGGACAATTTGATACCCTAATTCTGATTTGTCTAATACAAACCCAATACAGACCCAAAACTTACCTCTCTATGCTTGTTAAAATACCGGAAGAATGACATCCTGTAAGCAGGTGCAACTCTGAGAGAAGGAAAAAAGAAAAAAAGTTCCAAAGTTATCCTCGGGAAGCATCCTTTGGGTACCACGCTGGGCAGGTGTTCCCCTCTCCCTTCCAATTTATCATCCCTCCCTTGACTACATTAAAGAGCCCTCTTTCCTCCTTCATCACAACAACCTGGTTAAGTAGATCAGCAGAAAAATTCAGTCATACGCACTTCTGCCTTTATATACCGTTAACGCCCAAGGGTGCTGGATGTGTCCCAAGTCACGTAGTAGCTCCGATGGGCAATTTCAGCCACCTACGGATACTATAGGAGCATTGCACAGGATTAGTGTGCTCCCTGCTGGATGTGAGAAGCAATGGTAAGTGCCTGGGTTAGTAGATAAAGTGAGAGTGTGATAATGGGGTCTGGCTGTGAGAACCACTTTTCTATAGTGATTAAGGCAACAGATTAATAAAAATAGTAGTAGTAAACTCCAAAATAGAAAGACCTGCAAATAGAAGTAGAATTACTGTGGCAAAAGAAAGCAAAGATAGCACCAATAGTAATAGTAATAGTAATAGTAATAGTAATAGTAATAGTAATAGTAATAGTAATAGTAATAGTAATAGAAATAGTGGAGAGGAGAGGAGAGGAGAGGAGAGGAGAGGAGAGGAGAGGAGAAGAGAAGAGAAGAGAAGAGAAGAGAAGAGAATTCTTTATTGGCCAAGTGTGATTGAATGCAAAAGGAATTTTTCTCCAGTGCATAAGCTCTCAGTGTACATACAGTGATAAATCATAAATCATAAGATACAAACAACAAGTGATAAATCACAAGATATCAACAGGAGAATGGGAAAAATGAGAAGGATAATAGCAATACAGCAATCCCAGAGCATCTGGAGCACCACTTGAATACCATCGGCATTGACAAATTCACCATCAGTCAGTTGCAAAAGGTAGCTTGACTCACAACTGCTTGCATCCCGCAACGGTACCTTTTACGCCCTCAAACAACAATATCTGCCTGTCCCAGGTCAGGATGAAGGATTCAATAGGTAAATGAATATGCCAAACCCAATCTAAACGTCTGGCTGACTGGGCAACCAGCCTATTTATACAATTTACACAAATAAAAGCAATTTATTAGATTTGTACTACAAGAAGAGTTATTTTTTTGGCAGATCCATGTATTAGATGAGCTACGGAAAGATTGTGGCTGTTATGAAGTACTTATTAGTAGGTTTATTTTCAAATCCTATCTCAGAAATATCTATTGCTAGAACCCTTCCTTTGCCAATTGCACCCAAAAGTTGCTAGATCTAATGTTAGTACCACTGAGCCTGTATGGAACAGGGGCAGCTACATGAATCTAAATGAGTAAATAGAGGTAGGAAAGGCCTTTCGATCTACAAAGAAAGGAATTGCAAGGAATTGCTTCAATACACAACCTTCACTGCCCCTAGCCTCACACTGTGCTAAGGAAACATAGAGCTGATTTGGGGGATGGTATTATAACTTGCGAGCTGCCTAGAGTCACCTCATAGGGGATATAAACAGCAGAAAAAATTAATAAATAAACAAACAACTAGAAAAGGAAGGAGCAGACAGTAAATTCAGACCCTCTGTAAAATTGACAGAATGTTGACAGAAAAACCTCCTGCATTTTCAGATGTTCAAAAAAGGCTCCCAAAATGGGTTGTTAGAAAGGGCTGCATTGCTTGAGAGAGGGATGGTAGCAAACCTGGGTTAGCTGGCTGTACAAATGCAATCAAAGGGCAAGGAGGGCACCATTTTGGACCCGGCCTCTGGCAATGGAGAAAATGAGGTTTGCCCAAGGTGCTCAAACCACAGTTGGCTGAACAGTGGTTTATTGCATGAAACATAACCCTATCCCTTTCCAGAACTCGGCAAACAGCAAAATGCAAACCATTTGCAAGGCTGCAACAAAGCTAAGCTGCATCCTAGTCAGGGCCTGTGGGTCTCTGGGCTGCAATACGGCCCAAGGAGGCCCCCCTCTCTTTGAAGGGTGATGGTGGAGACCCCTCAGTTGTGGACCAGGAAAATCGATACTGCAAGGCAGAGTGGTGGGGAGGAGGTTCCCTCTCTCACTTGTTGCTTGGTTGCAAAGGGAAGCCCGCAAGGCCTGGAACAAATGGAAGAAATGCACCTCCCGCCCTGCCCCAGATTTGGGTTCATCCTGTTTCAATGGCATTTCCACATTCTGTTCACACAATACCCTTCTCTAGGTCACCTGAAACCTAGTGGCTGCATTCATAGTACATGTTTAGTTTAGACCTTTCCTTTCCTTTCCTTTCCTTTCCTTTTGATCTGTCCCCCCCCTTCAGAGACCCACAAAAACACAGCCAGCCGAGGGTTAAGACTCACTTGGCACACTCTGCAGTTCTTATCTCAACCTTGGCAGCGATATGCACACCGTCTGCCAAGGACTTTATTGGTTTACACAAAACAAGAAAATCACCTACGTAGCTTTGCCGTTCATCCAGCTTCCAAGACTACGAGGTTGCTCCGTTTGTTTAGCTGTGCAGTTAGCTTTGTTCGTCACGAACTTCGTGACCCATTGTACTGTCTTAAATAGATATGCTTCTGGGTGTGGTCCAGTGAGTCATGGATCCTATGACTCCAATCCAATGACTCAGGATTTCCTCATACGCCGCAGCTGCAGTACCCTTTTCTCTCGCCTTCTTTGGCGTGCGTCCAGGAATGACGTCTCTCCCTCACTCTCATCTGAGACACCTGTTTCCCCACTACTTGGCTCTCTTTCAGCTGGCACCTGAGCCGGTGCCAGAGGGGGAGGGCTGGGAGATCTGGCTGGCTCCTCTTCCTCCTGCTCAGAGTTGCCTTCCTCCAAAGGGATAGGCTCAGAGGACGGGGCCACAACACTATCCCCCACCGCAGGGCCCTTCCCCCGGGTCTGACGGTCGGGATGGGGTCGGGACGGGAACTGTTCGTGGAAAGTCCGCACCAGGTCAGGGGCCTGAACGGCAGATGCGTCCACCCAGGTGAAATCCTCGGCCCCGTACCCTTTCCAAGCGATGAGGTATTGGAAGCGCCCCTTCAGCCAACGGGAGTCCCGAATACTGTCCACCTCATACGTCGAGGCGTCGTCCTCGTCGGCTGCGGCTGGGGGGGCAGGCGGCGGCGGGCGGCGGAGACGGCTAGTGGGAGTCTCAGGGACCAGGAGGGACCGATGAAAAACGGGGTGGAGCCGCATGGAGCGGGGTAGAGTCAACCGATAGGCCACCGGGTTGATGACCGCCTCGATGGGGAAGGGACCGATAAAGCGGTGGGCCAGTTTCCTCACCGGCTGGTCCGTGGGGAGGTGTTTCGTGGACAGCCACACCCGATCTCCAACTTCCAGCGGTGGCGTCGCCCGGCGGCCGCGATCGGCGAACCGTTTATAGTCCTCTTTCGCCCGGATCAGCTGCCGCCGCACCAGTTGCTGCACCGCCTGCAGCTCCGAGAGGAAGTCCCGGGTCTCAGGAACAGGGGAGTCCATGATGGTCAACGGAAAAAAACGTGGATGGTACCCGACGTTGGCATGGAACGGTGTCATCTGGGTGGAGGTATGTTGGGAGTTGTTAAAAGCGAACTCCGCCAGGGGAAGGTACTCGGCCCAGTTGTCCTGCTGCTGGTTGACAAAACAGCGGAGGTACTGCTCCAGTATGCCAATGACCTTCTCCGTGCCCCCGTCAGTCTCCGGGTGGTGTGATGACGACAGGCACACCTGCACCTCCAGCGCAGCCATCAGGCTTTTCCAGAAGCGGGCCGTGAACTGGGCCCCGCGATCCGAAACCACCCGGTCCGGCAGGCCGTGGAGGCGGAAGATGTGTTGCAGGAACAGGCGAGCCGTGGTACGAGCTGAGGGCAGGCCGCGGCACGGGATGAAATGTGCCATCTTCGTGAGCGCATCCACCACCACGAGGACGGTCGTGAACGTAGCGGACAGGGGCAGGTCAGTCAGGAAGTCCATGGAGATGGCTCCCCACGGTCTCTCCGGTGTCGGCAGCGGCTGGAGGAGTCCAGGAGGGGGGCCGGACGCGGCTTTGGCCTGTCGGCATGGCACACAGGACGTCACGTAGGCGTGCACGTCGTGCCGTACCCGAGGCCACCAAAAAGTCCGCGTCACTAGGTTCAAGGTCTTAAAGAAGCCGAAGTGCCCCGCCGCGGGGTTGTCATGGCACTGGTTCATGACGAGGGCTCGGAGCGGACTTGTGGGCACGTACAGCCGACCCCGGTGCCTGAGCAAGCCCTCCTCCACGGTCCATGGGGACGCGGGGCCGACGTCCGCTCTCCGCTGCTGCGACCAGTCGTCCCGTCGCTGCGCTTCCAGCACCTGAGTCCGCAGGTCCACCGGTTCCTGGACCGCGGCCAAGGAGTCCGCTGGCAGCACCGTCCGGGGGGAAAGGGAGTCCTTTGGGCAAAAGTATTCCGGCTTACGGGATAGCGCGTCCGCCCTCTGGTTGAGGTGGCTCGGAATGTATGTGACGTGGAAGTTGAACCGGGCGAAAAACAACGACCACCGGATCTGCCGCTGGTTCAAATTCCTGGCCGTGGTGAGGTGCTCCAGGTTCCGATGGTCCGTCCGCACCTCCACCTGGTGTCGGGCCCCCTCGAGGTGATGTCGCCAAGCCTCGAACGCGGCCTTGATAGCCAGCAACTCCTTTTCCCAGATGGTGTAGTTGCGCTCGGAAGGAGTGAGTTTCCGGGAGTAGTAAGCGCAGGGAAAAAGAGTGCCACCATCCACCGGAGCCTGTAGCAGCACCGCTCCAATCGCCACGTTGGACGCGTCTGTCTCAACCACGAACGGACGGTGTGGATCGGGGTGCCTCAGGACCGGCTCCGTGACAAAGGCCTGCTTGAGAACCTCGAAGGCCTGCTGCTGCGGGGGCCCCCACTGGAACGGAACCTTCTTCCGAAGGAGCTGGGTCAACGGCACGGTCAGGGTGGCAAAGCCCGGGATGAAGGTCCGGTAGTAGTTGGCGAATCCCAACAGACGCTGGACGTCCTTCACCCGACGCGGGGGTTCCCAACTGCGCAAGGCCGCCACCTTGTGTGGGTCCATCGCGATGCCCTCGGGGGTGATGATGTGCCCGAGGAACTCTATGGAAGTCTGGAAGAAGTAACATTTCTCCAACTTCGCATAGAGCTGGTGCTCCCGCAGGCGCTGCAGGACCTGGCAGACATGCTGGAGGTGACTCTCCGGGGTCCGGGAATAGATCAAAATATCATCCAGGTAGATCACCACGAACCGATCCAGCATGTCCCGGAACACGTCGTTCATCAAGTGCTGGAAGACCGCGGGGGCGTTGGTCAACCCGAACGGCATGACGGTATATTCAAAGTGTCCGTATCGGGTGCCAAATGCCGTCTTCCACTCGTCCCCCTCTCGCATCCGCACCAGGTTGTAGGCTCCCCGGAGGTCGAGCTTGGTGAAAATCGAGGCCTCCCGCAACCTCTCCATCAGCTCCGGGATCAGCGGCAGGGGATAGCGATTCCGTACCGTGATGGCATTCAAGCGCCGGTAGTCGCAACACAGGCGCAAGTCCCCCGTCTTCTTTTTCACGAAGAGGACTGGGGCCGAGAGCGGGGAGGTCGAAGGCCGGATGAACCCACGGGCCAGGTTCTTGTCCAGAAAGTCCCGTAAGGCGGCCAGCTCGGGCTCCGACATGGAGTACAGGCGTCCCGAGGGCAGGGGCGCGTTGGGCATCAAGTCCACCGCGCAGTCGTAGGGTCGGTGCGGGGGCAAGCGATCCGCCTCCTTCTCGCTGAACACGTCGGCGAAGGATGTCAGCTCCGGAGGCAAGGAGACGTTCGGGGCAGAGACGTCCTGGCCGGCACAGGTGTGGCGAAGGTGGTCGACACACTGCAGGCTGGGGAACGAGATGGCATTTCTCGACCACGCCACCTGAGGGTCGTGCGCCCGAAGCCAGGCCATCCCCAGGACCAAGGGGAAGTGCAGGTCCGCCGTCACATAAAACTGGATCGCCTCCTCATGGTTCCCAATGGCAAGGCGCAAGGGCTGAGTAGCGAAGTTGATGGGCCCCGCCACAAGTTCCCGCCCATCAATAGTTTCGACCCTCAACGGAGGGTCCACTGGAACCAAGGGAACCTTGTAATGGGCCACAAAGGCCTGGTCCATAAAGTTCGTGGTGGCCCCCGAGTCCACCAGCGCGTGCGCCTGGAGCCCCTCCGACCGGTTAGCCAACAACACCCGGGTGTTCAAAATCAGGTGCCGAGGGGGCTCACAGTCCACAGCCGCCGCCTCCGGCGGGGCATGGTCACCTGCCTGACCCAGAGTTTCCCCTAGGCCAGGCCTGACCCGTTTCCCGGCTGGTCACGCCGAGGCTCCGGAACAGGCTTGAGCGATCCACTCCGCTTCCGGGGACACGAGGCGGCGAAATGTCCAGCCTCGCCGCAATAGAGGCACAACCCCCCTTGGCGTCTCCGCATCCGCTCCTGGGCCGTCAGTTGAGGTCTGGCTGCTCCGAGCTCCATGGGCTCCTCAGCCGTCGCCACCAAACGCGGTACGGTCCGGGGCGCTGTTGGTACGAAACGCGGGGGTGCCGGCACTGTCGGAGGTTCCGGAAGAGCCCTACGGGGCCGTCGCCGTTGTAGGCGGGCATCGATGCGCAGGCATTGGGTCACCAGCGTGTCCAGGGTCTGTGGCGCCTCCACCCGAACCAGCTCGTCCTGCATCTCATCGCAGAGGCCGTCCTGGAAGGCATCCATCAGCGCCGCCTCATTCCAGGCCGAATCCTGGCCTAGCAATCGGAACTCCGCAATATAGTCCTGCAGGGGGCGCTTGCCTTGGCGGAGGTCTTTGATGCGCCTCGCTGCCGTCTGCACCCGGAGGGGGTCCTCAAACATGGTGCACAGGTGTTGCAAAAAGCCCTGATAGTCCAGAAGCAAGGGGCTGTCTTGCAGCAACAGGGGCGTGGCCCATCGGGCGGCAGTGCCAGAGAGGGAGCTGATAATAAAAGCCACCCGAACCCGGTCATCCGGAAAATCCTCCGGCCGCATTGCCATGTACAGCTGGCACTGTCCCAAGAAGGCCGGGAACATTTCCTGCTGTCCAGAAAACTTATCTGGCATGTTCACTGGGCATCTTGGACGGGGAAGGGGAGCAGGTGGAGCTGCTACAGGAGCATTTCCCAAAGCAAGTTGTGCAGTTAGCTGTGCTACTTGCTGTTGCAGAAGTTGATTGGCCTCCAGCATCTGCTGTACCTGCTGCTGCAGCTGTTGGTCCATCGTGGGTTAACGATGGAGTTTTGGGTGACGAACAAGATGATCTGTCCCCCCCCTTCAGAGACCCACAAAAACACAGCCAGCCGAGGGTTAAGACTCACTTGGCACACTCTGCAGTTCTTATCTCAACCTTGGCAGCGATATGCACACCGTCTGCCAAGGACTTTATTGGTTTACACAAACAAGAAAATCACCTACGTAGCTTTGCCGTTCATCCAGCTTCCAAGACTACGAGGTTGCTCCGTTTGTTTAGCTGTGCAGTTAGCTTTGTTCGTCACGAACTTCGTGACCCATTGTACTGTCTTAAATAGATATGCTTCTGGGTGTGGTCCAGTGAGTCATGGATCCTATGACTCCAATCCAATGACTCAGGATTTCCTCATACGCCGCAGCTGCAGTACCCTTTTCTCTCGCCTTCTTTGGCGTGCGTCCAGGAATGACGTCTCTCCCTCACTCTCATCTGAGACACCTGTTTCCCCACTACTTGGCTCTCTTTCAGCTGGCACCTGAGCCGGTGCCAGAGGGGGAGGGCTGGGAGATCTGGCTGGCTCCTCTTCCTCCTGCTCAGAGTTGCCTTCCTCCAAAGGGATAGGCTCAGAGGACGGGGCCACAACACCTTTGTCTTTTTTGTTCCCTTCCCTTTCCCTTTCCCCTCTCCTCTCCTTTCCTTTCCCCTTCCCTTTCCTTCCCTTTTTCCTTTCCTTCCTTTCCCCTTTCCTTCCTTTTCTTTTTCCCTTTCCCTTTCCCTTTCCCTTTCCCTTTCCCTTTCCCTTTCCCTTTCCCTTTCCCCTTCCCCTTCCCCTTCCCCTTCCCCTTCCCCTTCCCCTTCCTTTCCTTTCCTTTCCTTTCCTTTCCTTTCCTTTCCTTTCCTTTCCTTTCCTTTCCTTTCCTTTCCTTTCCTTTCCTTTCCTTTCCTTTCCTTTCCTTTCCTTTCCTTTCCTGACAGTCACTTGTCAGAAATGGTATAAGGTCTGCCTAAGCAGACCTGGAAGCCATCTTTTACCTTTGAGCCTTCAGGCCTGCCACAAATTCTACTGTGGGAAATTGGGAGGGGTCGGACTGTATTTTCTACGAGGTCCCTTCCAACTCTGTTATTATTCTATTCTATTCTTTCCTCCTTCCTCCTTCCCTTTCTTTCACCAGGTGCTTTTCTTTGCCCAGCCAGGACTGGTGGGTCACTCTTACTTCCTTGGCCAACTCGGCTCCATTTTGTTGCCCACCCAGCTGGCGAAGCTCCCTTCTCACCCTGTTCCCGTTACTATTCAGGCCTTTCTTGGTGTGGCCCGTGAGATGGAGGACAAGTGGGGTGACCTTTCCCTTGTCTTGTTAGTGAAGGGATGCCTCTTCTTCTCCCAAGTCAAGTCCTAAAATATGATAGGAAGAAGGCTGCAGTCTGAGCACAAAGGAGAATGTCCGTTAGAAGCAGTTGGTTCTCCCTCCCTCCCTTCCTTCCTTCCATCCATCCATCCATCCATCCTTCCATCCTTCCATCCATCCATCCATCACAGTTTCCCCAAAGTCTGGCTTGAGAATATAGGGCCTACTCATCGGGACAGTTTTATTTTTAAATTAGCCCTAGCACATCATAGTAAGTAGGTGACAGCAACAAAGAACTGAAATTCAATGGCTGTGAATCCTTTCTGAGATTCCGAGATTCTCAAACTCCATTTTTTTGTTCACGCTATTATAATTTAGGGAGGGATGCAGTGACTCAGTGGCTGAGATGCTGAGCTTGTCAAACGAAAGGTCGGCAGTTCAGCGGTTCGAATCCTTAGGGCCGCGTAACGGGATGAGCTCCTGTGACTTGTCCCAGCTTCTGACAACCTAGCAGTTCGAAAGCAGGTAAAAAATGCAAGTAGGAAAATAGGGACCACCTTTGGTGGGAAGGGAACAGTGTTCTGTGCGCCTTTGGCGTTGAGTCATGCTGGCCACATGACCACGGAGACGTCTTCGAACAGCGCTGGCTCTTTGGCTTTGAAATGGAGATGGGCACCGGCCCCTAGAGTCAGGAACAACTAGCTTACCTTTACCTTATTATAGTTGTGTACCATTAAGTTGTTGCTGGTTTTTTAGTGACTGTATTGGTTTCCTCCGTGATGATTGGTCCCAAACTTAGTCTTTCAATGGTGCACTGATTGCCATGGTAACGGAATCTCCCCAACCTTCTTGCTGGTCATCCTCTTCTTCACTTTCCTTCCACATTTTACAATAACAGTCAACTATAAACAAGGCATTTTGCCTGGCTATTCAATTGCATCTGAATAGCAAAATTGATGAACAAGCCAAGAATCCCGCAAAAAGATATGACAAGACTTTCATTGAGTAACTTATTTATTTATTATTTATTTTATTAAATTTATATACCACCCTTCTCCTGCTGGACTTCTTTTATTGAATAACAGAACTCAGTCATATGAAGTTACAAAAATACTGAAATAAAGTCAGTTTCTTGAATTTACAGATTAAATACATATTCATAGAGTTGACAGGGACCTTGAAGGTCACCTAGTCCAACCCCCCGCCCAAGCAGACCCTACACCATTTCTAATGTATTTCTGACAGATGGCAGTCCAGTCTCTTCTTGAAAGCTTCCAGTGATGAAGCTCGCACAACGTCCAAAGGGAACTTCTGTTCCATTGATTGATTGTTCTTATTGTCAGAAAATTTCTCCTTATTTCCAGGTTGAATCTCTCCTTGTTCAGTTCCCATCCATTATTCCTCGTCTGGCCTTCGGGTGCTTTGGAAAAGAGCTTGACCCCCTCCTCTCTGTGACAGCCCCTCAAATATTGGAAGACTGCTATCATATCTCCCCTGGTCCTTCTCTTCACTAGACTAGCCATGCCCAGTTCCTGCAACCATTCGTGATATGTTTTAGCCTCCAGTTCCCTAATCATCCTGATTGCTCTTCTCTTCACTCTTTCTATGACGGGATTTATCCATCACACTAAACAAGAATATGGTTTATTTTGTTTGAGCTGCAAACAAAATAAACCATCTGGTTAACACCAGATGTCTGCAATTACTGTAAGTTCAAATCTCACCAGGCGCAAGGTTGACTCAGCCTTCCATCCTTTCTAAGGTAAGTAAATTGAGGACCCAGTTTGTGGGGGCAATAAGCTGACTTTGTATAAATATACAAAAGTATGAAGGCTATTGCTTAACGCATTGTAAGCCACCCTGAGTTTCTGGAGAAGGGCGGCATATAAATCAAATTAAAAAAAAAAGTTAAATAAATGCATTCTGCCATTTATGCTACTCTCCTTTCCGTATTCCCCCCCCCTTTTTTTACAGATCTTTAATTTATTGTTGAAGGCGAAAATATTTGTATATGTTGGTATGTAGTCGCTTTGCAGATTACATTATTGAATTCTAAACAATTTTTCATAAAATTGCAATTCTTTGTGAGTTACCGATGGCTTTACAGTCTCCAGGGATTTTTCAAAGTGTTTATATTTCACAGCTGTGGCTTCCACTTTGTTTTCTTGCAATGCTAGCAAAGCAGCCTAAAAGTAAAAAAAATAAAAAATAAAATAGGAAAAACTCATTATAAATGAAGTAAAAATCATCCTCATAAACATATATACATATATAGGTCGTCCTCAATGTATGACCACAATAGACCCTCAACTTTTCTGTGGTTAAGCGAGACATTTGCTCCATTTTACAACCTTTCTTGCTGCTCCCGTTGTTAAATGAATCACTGCAGATGTTAGTGGCACAGTTGTTAAGTGAAACTGGCTTCCCTGTTGCCTTTCCTTGTCAGAAGGTTGCAACGGGATCACATGACCCTGGGACACTGCAACCGTCATAAATATGAGTCAATTGCCAAGTGTCCGAATTTTGGTGACGTGACCTCAGGGATTCTACGACGGTTGTAAAACGATCATAAGCCATATTTTTTTCAATGCTGTTGTAACTTTTAACGGTCACTAAATGAACTGCTGTTAAGTCGAGGACTCACACACACTGTCAGGATTCCAAGTAACAAAGGTCCATTTTATTAAAGATGTCATATTGGCACATCTGGGAAAACCCAAATCTGAAAGCTTCCAGGTTTTCCCCACCCAAAAGAAAATCCAAGTCCCTGCCCAGCACCCACATGTCCATTCCTTGGTCCAATCATAGCACCGTTCCAACTGGAGATGCCTCCCAGGTCCAGCCTCCCAGGTGCAGGGCAAGATGTTCTTGACTCTCTGAGAAAGGAATGTTGTTATGACTACATATCACCCTGGCTCCATACAATCCCCACTCCCAGTTTCCCACAGCAGTGGCAGGCCTGAAGGCCGAATGCAAAAGATGGCTTCTAGGCCACACACACACACAATTGTTTACTAGTCTGTCCCCCACTTCCTTTAAATCCTGTCACTGAGGCATTACAAATTAAAAATGTCTTACCTCTTTACAGAGATTCTCAAGATCAGCCCCAGAGAACATATTAGTTTGACTTGCTATATCTGCTAAGGAGACCTCAGAATCTATCGGAATTCTTTCTGTGCAGATTTTCAGAACCGAAAGCCTTCCCTATTTTAAAACACCACGAAAGAGGCAGAGAGTTATTTGACTGACTTTATAGGCTACGATCTACACACTCTTAAAAGCAAAGACACCCCCCCCCTCCAAATGAGTTTTAAAAAATGGCAACACATGCAGTGTCGGTCAAACATATGGTTGTATGGATTAGACGCTGATGACACCGTACAAAACTATTTTTTTTCTTAATGATGGTCTGTTGAAAGGATGAGAGGGTCACACTTCTCAGTATGCCCAATGCATTTGTTTTGTTGTGGCGTAGTGTGTTATGTGGCTTTAGTCACTATATTCTATAAACTAGGGTTAATCACATCTTATTATGTCAATTCTAGCCAGTGTTGAGGGATGGTGGTGCAGTGGTTAGAGTGTAGTACTGCAGGCTACTTCTGCTGACTGATGTTCTGTCGCCAACCCCACGCACACACACCGACAGACGTTCGAGAGTTAAAGACCAAACCAGCCGGCAAAAATCCTTTTCCTTAAGATAAGGGAACTTGGCAACAGCCTAGTGGCTGCCTGCCAAGAGTTTATTGTTTACAGAGGAGAGATAACTTCTCCCCACTTCTGATACATCAAAAGAAACAGCTCAATAATTGCGGAGTCAATCAAGTCCAGAGATAATCCAGCAAAGTCTATAGCCAAAAGTCCGACAATGCAGAATGGCATGGAAGCTTTCAGCTTTGTTCGTCACAAGGTTTGACTGGCCACCACACTCCCTTTTATATCCTGTGGGGTGTGGTCCAGTGACTCAGCTAATCTCTGGCACGCCTTCCCCTCTGCTGTGCACGCTTCTCCCTGCGCCGCTGCCGAGGATCCAGCCAGCACTTATCTCCTTTGTCGCTGTCCACTTGTGGCTGCGGGGACGTGCTTGGCTCTGGGCCTATCTCTCGCCCTTCGGTGTCCTCCGGAGGCATTGCCAGAGAGGAGGGTCCTGGAGAGGGAGGCCTTGCCAACTCCTCTCCCTCACTCTCAGAGTCTGCGTCTGCTGATGACACAGGCTCAGGCAACGAAGCCACAACAACTGCTTGAAATTTGGCAGTTCAAATCTGACCAGGCTCAAGGTTGACTCAGCTTTCCATCTTTCCTAGGTGGGTAGAATGAGGACCCAGATTGTTGGGGGATAATAGGCTGACTCTGTAAACCGCTTAGAGAGTTGGAAAGCACTGTAAAGCGGTATATACGTCTAAGAGCTATTGCTATTGACTTCAATAAATAAAGTTAAATAAATCAGTTTAGGATGATGTACAAGCCCAGCCAATATCTTTCAAAGGAAAGATGTCTATATTCAGAAGAGAGCATGAAGGGACCTTGGAGGTCTTCTAGTCCAGCCTCCTGTTCAAGCAGGAGAGCCTATACCATTTTAGATAAGTGACTGTCTAGTCTCTTCTTAAAAAACTCCAGTGATGGTGCGCCCAATGATTTCTGGAGGCAAGCTGCTCCACTGGTTAACTGTCCTCAATGTTAGGAAGTTTCTCCTTAATTCTAGAAGCCTGAGTAGCGTAGGGGGGTAATGCCTCCTACAAAGGCAGCATTTAAGATCCAGCTGCCTGCAATTACTTGCGAGTTCAATCCCAGCCAGGCTCAAAGTCGACTCAGACTTCCATCCTTTATAAGGTGGGTAAATTGAGGACCCAGTTTGTTGAGGACCCAGTTTGTTGGGGGCAATAAGCTGACTTTGTATAAATATAAATATACAAAAGTATGAAGGCTATTGCTTATTGCTTAACGCATTGTAAGCCGCCCTGAGTCTCCGGAGAAGGGCGGCATATAAATCAAATTTAAAATTAAAAAAAAAAAATCCAGGTTACTTCTCTCTTGGATTAGTTTCCAACCATTGTTTCTTGTCCTGCCCTCTGGTGCGTTGGAGAATAATTTGACCCCCTTTTTTGTGGCAATCCCCTCAAATACTGGATATCTGAAATGAGCAGCACTACTCCAATATGTCATGTCCCACCCAAAACAGAATATTTAGACATAATGACCTTTTTGATTTCAAATCCATCTACAGTTTTACGCCATACCTGCTCATCTGGCGGTGGGACATAGATGATCTTATCTAAGCGTCCCGGACGTAACAAAGCATCATCCAACCGGTCTGGTCTATTAGTTGCAGCGACGACTATGACATCTTTGTTAAAAACTTCTTGAAGTTCTAACTAGCAAGTTGATAGAAATGAGGAACTGTTAGCCATTTAACTGTCTTTCCTTGGCTTTAGATCAGTGGTGAAATCTGAACCGGTTTGCTACTGGTTTGCTCACCGCGCACCAAGCGTGAGCTGTGTGTGCATATGCAGTGTGCGCCAAATGAGTGCTGCGTCTGCATGCACAGTGCGCACCAAAAGGAGGCTTAGGAAGGTAAGTAGAACAGTGAGGGGGAGGAATCAGCTGTGCCGCGCGATTTAGCTTAGCTAGAAAGCAGGATTTCCTGCTTTCTAGCAAAGCTAAACCCCATGGTATAGCTGATCATCGGAAATACCAGTTTGGAGGAACTGGTACCTTTTTTTAACTATCAGTTCAACTGAACCAGTAGTTTTTATCACTATCAATTTGCCTGAACCAGACTAAACTGGTAGGATTTCACCCCTGCTTTAGATCAGGGGTCTCCAACCTTGGCACAGTGGTTAGTACTGCAGGCTACTTCTGCTGACTGCCGGCTGCCTGCAATTTGGCAGTTCAGATCTCACCAGGCTCAAGATTGACTCAGCCTTCTATCCTTCCAAGGTGGGTAAAATGAGGACCCAGATTGTTGGGGGCAAGAGGCTGACTCTGTAAACCGCTTAGAGAGGGCTGTAAAAGCATTATGAAGCGGTATATAAGTCTAAGTGCTATCGCTATTATGTCTATCTATATACCTCTTTATCACTTTCAGTTGGTTCTTGACTCTCATTTTCCATCTCTGCTTTATTTCCTCTTCGCTCAGTTAACTTGACTCCGATGCCATCCATCTCATTGAGAAGGACGGAAAGAACTCTCTCCTGGACGCCACACCCGGTTTTAGTTCCCGATCGGGATCCCAGGATCGCGTCAATTTCATCCAGGAAAACTATTGCTGGAGTATTTGCTCTTGCTTGACGAAATACCTTGGAGGGGAAAAAAGAAAAACAGAAGAGAATCAACTAGCTAAGCCTATTGGTGTCAGTGCGGTGGCCTAGAGGTGGCGCTCTCGCCTCACAATCAGGAGGCTGGGAGTTCGATCCTAGGTAGAAGCAGATATTTCTCTCGCTGGACACAATGAGAATATATCTGGTGAACAAAACTCTGTACTGGTGACAGGAAGGGCATCTGGGCAGTAAACACTCAGCTCCATTCAGTTGCCCAGACTCCACCCCGCAAAGGATTATGGGGTCATTAAAAGAAGATGATGATGAATTCTATCAGCTGTGAAATAAATGAGAAAACTACATACAGGTAGTTCTCGACTTACAACAGTTCGTTTAGTGACTGTTCAAAGTTACAACGGCAATTGAACAAGTGACGTATGACCGTTTTTCACACTTACGAACTTTGTAGCATCCCCACGATCACGCGATCAAAACGCAGGTGCTTGACAACTGCTTATGACCACTGCCGTGTCCCAAGGTCATGTGATCCCTTTTGCGACCTTTTGATGAGCAAAATCAATGGGGGAGTCAGATCTTCTTAACAGCCATGTTACTAATTTATCAACTGCGGTGACTCGCTTAACGAGTGTCGCAAGAAAGGTCGTAAAAGGGGGGCAAAACGCGCTTAATTCAAACATCTCACTTAACAGAAGCAGAAATTTTGGGCCCAACTGTGGTCATAAGTCGAGGACTACCTGTGCTTCCAGTCCCTTTTAGAACCAAAATCTCGCACCTGAGACAAAATCTTCTCTGACTCTCCGACCAAAGGTGAGAAGAGATCAGCACCGTTCACAGCCAGAAAAGAACAATGAGAACAGGAGGCGGCGGCTTTCACGAGCATCGTTTTGGCACAACCAGATGGTCCATAGAGAAGGATGCCCTTTGGGCGGGCCAGCCCCATCCGGACAAAGGCTTCTGGGAATTTTATGGGCCATTCGATGCTCTGCAAATCATGAAAAGAATAGAACCTCCCGTGAATTTCTCAGACTAATAATCCTACAAGGCAATTCACCTTCCAACCAGTCTTATGAGCAAGCCACAATTGCCTGGAGTCATGGATCATGATCAATCATAGGTAAAGGTTCCCCGTATGTGCTAGTTGTTCCCGACTAGTTGTGCTAGTTGTTCCCGACTCTAGGGGGCGGTGCTCATCTCCATTTCAAAGCCGAAGAGCCAACGCTGTCCGAAGACGTCTCCGTGATCATGTGGCTGGCATGACTCAATGCCAAAGGCGCACGGAACGCTGTTCCCTTCCCACCAAAGGTGGTCTCTATTTTTCTACTTGCCTTTTTTACCTGCTTTCGAACTGCTAGGTTGGCAGAAGCTGGGACAAGTCACGGGAGCTCACCCCGTTACACGGCACTAGGGATTTGAACCGCTGAACTGCCGACTTTTCGATCGACAAGCTCAGCGTCTTACCCCTTGAGCCACAGCGTCCCTTGATAAATATGATAAATCATAAACCATGGCATCTTAGGAGTGGGCTTGCACACATCCTACTGTGCCCCAGCGAGAGACGTTGAACGTCTTCTCATTCTGATTTTTAGTCTGCTTTGTGAGCAGAGCAACAACTTTTATTTTTAAAACAAAGCGACTTAACAACCGATCACCTGCTGCAGCTTTCCTAAGGTCACAGGAGCAAGATTTGGGCATTTGGCAACCAACAGAGTTGCAGCATCTGATCATATGATCACTATCTATGACCTTCCGACAAGAAAAATCAATGGGGGAAGATGAATTCACTTAACGGCCATTTGAATTATTTAATTGCAGCGATTCACTTAGCAGCCAAACATGGCCAAACAGGTTGTAAAATCAGAGGCAACTCATTCAATAACCACCTTGCTTAGCACGGAAATTGTTTTCCCAATTGTGGTGGTGAAGTTGAAGACTACTTGGATGCAAGTTGGGTTTATCCAAATATATTAAATAAGTACGGAAATCTGGTTGCCCCTTTGGAATCCAACCAGAATATTCTTCATTTCAGACCCTGCTCTGTAAGTCTACCTGTTTTAATTTTAATTTCACGTCTTCAAGGCCACCAATCTGATCCCATGAGACGGGCTTGAAATCCGTTAACCCAATTCCGCTTCGGAAAGATGACGGCTGGATCTTTTTCAGGGCCTCGAGGAAGTCTGACATCTCAACAGGGCAAATTGAATCCTGAAAACAAATGCGAACAGAAATAGAAAACATTGATTCCCTTTTGAGCGACAGAAGAAAGCTTCTGACTTGCCGACGATCCCATTAATCTAGAATTAGTTGATAATCTGGGGGAATCCCACAATTACATCTGCTTCTCTAGAAAAACAAAATTTCATTCCATTGGTGTAATGGAAGCTCGTGACAACGTAAGAGGCTGCCTTACTAACATCACTGGGCAAATTTCTGTTACAGGGAGTCCTCGAGTTACGACCACAACTGAGCCCAAAATATATGTTGCTAAGTGAAGCAACTGTTAAGTGAGTTTGTCCCATGTTACGACTTTTCTTGCCACTGCTGTTAAGTGAATTGTTGTTGCATTTGTTACGTTAGTAACACGCTTGTTAAGTGAAATTGGTTTCCCCCATTGGCTTTGCTTGTCAGAAGGTCCCAAAAGCGGATCACCTGACCCCAGGACCCTGCAACCATCATAAATAGGAACCGGTTGCCAAGCATCTGAATTCTGATCATGTGACTATCATGGGTCACTTTTTTCAGTAACGTTGTAGCTTTGCTCACTAAATGAACTGTTGTACGTCAAGGACTACCTGTATTTACAACAATATAATAAGGAGAAGGAAGGATGGTGGAGCTGAAAAGCAAAAAAACCCAGACTGGATACTGTATGGAAAAAGTCCAAATAGGCTGCATTCCCACAGTATGCTATGCCATAGAACGGGGGTATCAAACTGGATTTCTTCGAGGGGAGGATCGGCATTGTAATTTTCCCCTGCGGGTCGGCGGGGAGCGGGACGAATGGCTCCTCCAGCACTTTACTGGCCAAAAGGGGGCACAGGGGGGAGCACACGACCTCCCCCTGTGCCTCATTTTTTCCCTCCCTTGCCTCCAGCAGCATTCTGCCAGCCAAAAATGGGCCATGCCGAGGCCTCCATGTGGCCTGTTCTTGGCTGGCAGAGTGCTGCAGGAGGCCAGGAAGGCCGAAAACGGGTCGCAGGGCCCCCTCACATGAGGCGTTTTGGCTTGCAGAGGCACCGCTGGCTGGTCCTTTGATATTTCCAGGCCAGCTCTGCGGGCCGGATTTAAACATCCCTGCCATAGAATATGGTTTACAAACCATGGTTATGGGATCCACCCATTAAACCAAAACTAAATAATGCCTTTATGCAATGTATATACTCATCCTCGGTGTAAACAGTTGGGATTGGCCTTCTAAGCATTAGCTGAAGTAACCGAGGGAATGTCAGGCATTCCAGTATCCTATAGAAGAGACCAGTTGTGTGCCGGAGTTGTGTTGTGGCCCTTATGCGGCCTATGCAGCTAGTAGCTGATTCAGACAGCGAAGAGGCTGGTGTGGTGTTGCGCCAGCAGCCTATGCAGCTGGCACTCGAGTCAGACAATGAGGAGGCTGGAGAAGATGTGGTGTCAGAGGCAGGGATTCAGACAGGGCCTTCAGAACCTTCAGAAGCTCCCTTAAGTGAAGAGGACGAAGAGGAGGAGCCTCTTCTCGATGCACGGGCGCGCAGAGCTGCCAAAAGGCAGGAGTGGCTCCTCAGGAGGAGGTCTCCTCGAGAGTAAGGTTTGGGGCTAATTGGCCACTCCCTTAGCCTATTTAAGGCCGACTTAAGGAGGAAGGCCGACTGAAGCAATTTGCAGGGAACAACTTAGTTCACATACCTTCGTGTCTTGTCTTGCTTATCTTATCAACTTCCTGCAAACTGCTTCTGGGCATTCTACCAACCATAGTAAGTTTTCCGTTATTATTCTTTGAATTCTTGGCGGCTGTTAATGCAATTAATTAACAGCCATTGTTGTAAAAGACTGGTTTTATTCAGTAAACTAAGGGTTGAATGGACTTTGTGTGTGCTGTGTCCTTTGGGGTCCGTAGCTGGGGCAGAACAAGTTGAGACAGAGAGACTGAAATCCAACACATCTGTAGAAATGCGAAAGAGCTTCTTACTGTGCAATTACGAAACAGGGCTTGCATGGCGGCTTCTCTGCAGAGCGAGGTGAGGTCGGCCCCAACAAAACCCGGTGTTATTTCTGCCAGTTCTAGCAAATCCACGTTGTCTGATACAGGCATGCCAGCGGTAATCAGCTGCAGAATAGACTTCCTTTGCGTCAAGGTCGGGCTCCCAATGACAATCTAAAGCAAGGACGGAAAACATGGGCATTTTGTTAACCATTAACACTCACAAAGGCTTCCTGAACTCAGGGCAAGTAGAGCTTAATTTGAACCAGATCTCAAAAGGCCCAGGTCAGGGGTCTGCAACCTTAAACACTGAAAGAGTTTTTTGGATTCGTTTCCCACAGAAAGCAAAACACCGGGAACCACAAAACCTGGGTGGGCGTGGTCAACTTGACATCACTCACTTTCACCAGTCACATGACCCTCCCCTAGCCACACCTACCCAGTCGGTCATTAGGACAGAAAACCAGTTGTTAAAAAACATTGGGAACCATAAAACCCTTTTGACATCTCTCTCTCTCTCCCTCCCTCCCTCCCCTCCGTATCTCTCTATGTCTCCCTCTCTCCCCTCTCTTTATCTCTGCCCTGGCTGCTTCTCCATCTCCTGCCGTCGCCCTTACCAAGCAAGGAGTGACTGGGAGGTGAGGGCGAGGGGCGGAGCCAGACAGTGGTGGGCGGAGCCAGACAGCAGAGGACCCAAAGAGCCGCATGTGGCTCCAGAGCTGCAGATTGCTGACACCCGGCCCAGAAGGACGAAGGCTTTCGCAAAACAAGGACAGCGTGCATTACAGAATTGAATCACTTCACTTCCTTTCGTAGGGTGGTGCTTTCCTTCAGAGTTATGTCCTCCAACATGCACGATTGGCAGCACATCTATGGGGATTCTCAATCATCCAGGTCATAATTATCCCAAAGGCAACTAGATTTTCTTGGTCTTGGTCCTTGAAAACATTTCGCTTCTCATCCAAGAAGCTTCGTCAGTTCTTGGATGAGAAGTGAAACATTTTCAAGGGGGAAAAAAAAAACCAAGAAAGGAGAAGCACCTTTGGGACAATTGGCAGCCATGCTGTAATAGCTTTGACGTTTTTGAATTCAGGCTGTCCTCAATTTACAACCACAATTCAGCCCAAAATTTCTATTGCTAAGCAAGACAGTTATTAAATGAACTTTGCTCCGTTTTACGAACTTTCTTACCACCGTTGTTAAGCGAATCACTGGAATGGTGAAGTTAGTAACACGGTTGTGAAGTGACTCCTTGTCAGAAGGTCACAGAAGTGTCGCATGACCCTCGGATACGGCAACTGTCATAAATATGAGTCAGTTGCCAAGCATCTGAATTTTCATCAGGCGACCATGGGGATGCTTCAATGGTCATAAGTGTGAAAAATAGCCATAAATCACCTTTTTTCACTGCTGTTGTAACTTTGAGTGGTCGTTAAATGAACTTACGTTGAGGACTATCTGTACATAGGTAAAGGTAAAGGTTCCCCTCGCACATATGTGCTAGTCGTTCCTGACTCTAGGGGGCGGTGCTCATCTCTGTTTCAAAGCTGAAGAGCCAGCGCTGTCCGAAGACGTCTCTGTGGTCATGTGGCTGGCATGATTAAACGCCAAAGGCGCACGGAACGCTGTTACCTTCCCACCAAAGGTAGTCTACTATTTTTCTACTTGCATTTTTTACGTGCTTTCGAACTGCTAGGTTGGCAGAAGCTGGGACAAGGAACGGGAGCTCACCCCATTACGCAGCATTAGGGATTGGAACCGCTGAACTGCCGACCTTTCCATCGACAAGCTCAGCGTCTTAGCCACTGAGCCACTGCGTCCTATTCTGTACATACCTGTACATAGCTTATAGCTTTTTCTAACCATCACCTGGGAGCACCAACCAGTTGGCGGAAGGACTGGAAGGCACAACTATGAGTTACGTACCTCCTGATCAAATCTGCCTGGTCTCCTCAACGCAGGGTCCAGGGAATCTGGCCTGTTTGTTGCCCCTACAATGACCAGCCCATGTCCTTGGCTAAATCCATCCATAAGAGTTAGCAATTGAGCCACCAAGCGATGCTCAGGGACGTGACCGGAAGCTCCCCGCTTGGGACACAACGAATCGATCTCATCAATGAAGAGGACGGTGGGCCCTTCGATGGAGAGTTCTCTCGCTTGCTCAAAGACCTGTCGCAAGTTCTCCTCGCTTTCGCCAGGCCGCGAACCATAGACCACAGGGCCATTGAGGCCTACCAGACAGGCCTCGACTTCTCCAGTCACCGCCTTAACCAGTAGCGTCTTGCCAACTCCCGGCGGCCCCACCAAAAGAACTCCCTTTGGGACCGAGAGGCCTAATGTTTTGAAGCTGTTCGGGAAACGCAGAGGCAGTTCAATCATTTCTTTCAAAGCCTGGCTGACTTCATCCAAACCAGCCACCCGGATTTTCAAACCATCCCCCATCAGGCGACCGTATCTCTCCAACGTGATTGTCTCCTTAATGTGGACGTTGGTTTGGGGGGTGATCAAGCCAGCTTCTTCCGGGCTGAACAGTCCAATGGACAATATTTCAAGGCACTCAACAGGATTGCCCAGAATTGGGGGGAAAGTCACGACATGATGGCACGCCACGCAGGTCTTTCTCAAAAGCTCTCGCACCACTTCCGGAAGCGTCGTTTCGGGAAGAGCTGTTTTTGAGGCCTGGTTTTTAAAGACGACTCGGACCGTCACATGTCTTAACTTGGGGCAGGCCGTTACTCTCAGCTGGTCCAGGCTCACGGTCTTCCTTCGCAGCTGGCTTTCTCTTAATCCCCAAGTCCTGCATTTGAGGTCGAACTGCAGGTAGCCATCAGCTGAATCGTGCCTTGGCCAGGCGGTGCACAGGCAAGAGCCACCGGGCAAGGTGATCGTGATCAAAGAGCCCAGTTTAGCGCCTAGCAAGGCGAATGCAGCAGGACCAAGCCTGCACCGCTGGCTGCCCTCATCTTCTGGATCCGGTGGAAGCAGCTTTAATAGAGCCATCTTCTGAGACAGGCATGGATGAGGCAGCAGGGCAGGTTCCTGAATAATTTAAAACAAAAACAGTGTAAGAAGTAAAACAATATTCCAGTCAAGAAGTTTACCAACTCAGACAAACCAACCAACCGTAAACAGCAGCCTAAAGAAGGAACCGCCAAGAACTCTCCCAGCAACACTGACAGCGTAAACTATATATAAAAATAATATATGTACTGTATTTTCCTGCGTATAAGACTACTTTCTAACACACAAAAATCTTCTCAAAAGTCGGGGGTCGTCTTATACGCCGGGTCTCATTCTCCTGTAACCAGGTAGACCAGCCCATAAGGCTCTGACGAGCCTTAAATGGCTCTGAGGCGGGTCGTCTTATATGCCCAGTCGTCTTATACGCCGGAAAATACGGTATATCAATAAGTATTATTATAAGTAATATGCATATACAAATAATGGAAACCCGACTTCCTTTTTTAACACTGATGAAGTTGCCCAGTTGGGCCATTGAAACTTCTGCAAGAAATTTTGATTATGTATTAAACTGATACGTTGCTGACTCCCAACAACCTTAGTTTAGGGCTATAGTCTAGATTGGAAAGACGAAAGCACTTTTTGAGGAAGGCAGAGGCCAACCACATCCCTGTTAATTTTGTGTGTGTGTGTGTGTGTGTGTGTGTGTGTGTGTGTTTGGCAAGAAAATGTGTTCCAGATACTGTCCCAGGACTGGTGTCAGCAACCAGCAGCTCCAGAGCCATGTGTGGCTCCTTGACCCCTCTCCTGCGGCTCCCTGCCGACCCGATCGCGCAACCTACTCTCTGCTCCGAGACACTGGCTCAATCCAGCCGTGGCCGATGCCAATCTCACTAACATGGGGGCTGGCGGGGTGGGAATGGGATCTGGGAGGAGGATCCGATGGCAATACAAATTTAATAAACTAAACTAAACTAAACTAAAGGGGCACAGGCCCGCAGTTGAGGAGCGAGAGGAAAGAGAGAGAGAGAAACAAATGAGAAAGAGAAGGGGAGGGAGAGAGAAATGAGAGAGCTGGAGGGAGAGAACGAGAGAGGGAAAAGAGAGGGAAACAAATGAGAGGAAGGAGAGAAAAAAGAGAGAGGGGGGGGAGAGAGAGACCCATTTCCCAAAGAAAACACCAGGAGCCACAAAACCTGGGTAGGCGCGGCTAAGGGTGGTGGTGTCATGTGACTGGGTGGGAGTGACATTGAGTTGGCCACACCCACCCAGGTTTTGTGGCTCCGGGTGTTTTCTTTTCTGTGGGAAACGGGTCCAAATGGCTCTTTGATAAGGTGACCAATCATCCTCCTTTAGGGAGGACAGTCCTTCTTTTGTAAGTTCTGTCCTCTCTCGAAAAGTGTCCTCCTACATGTCCTCCTTTTCGATATTTGAAGACTAATATGTAAATCTCCGTATTCGATCGATGCCGATCCGATCCGTTGAGTGTGATGTGACGTATTTGTATTTGACATGACGATTCATCAAGGATCAGTACAGTGCGGCGAGATGTGATTATGAGATGCATGTGTTCCGCACAGAATTGTTTCGAGAGAGTGTGGCGTGTGCAAGAGTGCTCTGCATGCAAGTGGCTTTGTTTACTTCTTACCGAAACACAACACGGCACACACACGTGTCCTCCTTCTCGTTGTAAAAAAGTTGGTCACCTTATCTTTGAGTGTTTAAGGTTGCGGACCCCTGCCCCAGGAATAAGGCTTGGTTAGAAGGGCCAAGAACATGAGTCAGGATAGAGCAGCCTTGGGACCTTCAGCAGCAAAGACTGCATCCCTACAACAGACTGAACTCCCATCATATACTAGAATGTGTGAATGCAGAAAATCGTTTTAAGGGGGTTAACCATGCTGGCTTAGATATCAAGGAAGTGCTGTCCTGCAAAGCCTCAATGCACACCGCCCATCGTGCAGTTCATCACAAAGCCTTCCAACAAGGGCACAAACATAAATAAACCGCGTGCAACGCACACGCACATGGCTCTCTCAATCTAATGAGCCTTCTGATGCACTGGAAACTACAATTCCCAGAGTTCCCGGCTCACATCATAAGGAAAGCTAACCTGAAAAGGAATTCAGTGCATTGACTGATAGATGCAAAAGAAGCAATCTAAATACTGACCTCATCAAAGCTGGAGTAGGAGAAAGGTGGGTGGGTGGGGGGCGAGGAACCGCCTTCCGTCTTTGCAGACAGGATGGAAGGGAGGAAAGAAAGATAAAAAGAAAGATAAAACGTGTTACTGCAAAAGGAATGCTTGGAGTTAAGGAAGTATTGTAATTGGCTAGTCGGCCTGCCCATCAATGATGCTTGGATCGGTCGAGTGGCTGTTCTCTCGGTCCAATAGGAAAAGGGCTCTGAAACGCTCTCAGCCGAAAAAGGGAGGAGTCGGGCCGGGCAGGAGAAGAAGGCTGGGGATTGGATGACGCTCTCGAATGGGCGGTGCAGAATTGGGAAGAAAAAAAAATGGGGGCGGGGCGAGTGGCTGCGTTTTAATAATTGAATGCAGGTGGGGCTCTGTGAGTGACGTCATCGAGGAGCAGAAATTGGCGAGGCTTTTTGTTGTTGATGATGTGTTTGTTTTTGAGGAAAAAAAGCTACTTATTTACTGTCTGGGTAGAGGATGAATGATAACGGAAACTTTTCCTTGACTTTGGAAAAAATTAACCATTTGGCCAGAGGCTGGGATTGAGCTCCTAATTCAGGGTGTTTTATTATTTTTGCTTAAAAAACGTGCCTGTGAGGGGGAAAAAAAATACAAGATGAATAAAATGAATTGCAAATAACAGAAACATAGAACTATGGAAAACTAAGGGCAAGAAAAAGATCCAGTGGTCCACGGACTCTGCCCTTTGATTTTATTATTATTATTTTTAATTATATATTTTTTTATTTTTAATGACTTTTAGAAAACTAGAGTAAAATGGTGCTTTTGTGTTTCCTATCCTATAAAGATATATCTTTTTCCCAGTAATTTATTTTTATTTTATTTTATTTTATTTTTTTTATTTTTAATTTGATTTATATGCCGCCCTTCTCCGGAGACTCAGGGCGGCTTACAATGCGTTAAGCAATAGCCTTCATACTTTTGTATATTTATACAAAGTCAGCTTATTACCCCCACAAACTGGGTCCTTGAGTAATGGGTTAGGTCCATGAATTAAAGTAGAGAGGGAGGAAATCTATAATTAGGACCCCTAAAATCTCCCCAATATGCAATAAATAAATGAATAAATAAATAAATAGGATTTTCTGTGGCTGGATATAGACAGCTAGAAATTGTGCCATATAATCAAGTGAGTTGAAATTTTCCAATTAGAAAATTTCTTATTTCTATACTGCTGGCCTAAAGAGATGATTTTAAAATGCTAATTAATATTAAAAGTGTGCTTATTTTTCTGCCAGAGGATTTGATATTTTTACATGTGCAAGGGGAAAAGAAATCTCTCATCCTAATTAGTCTCTGGATGAATATATCTTTATGTGGAAATTAAGAAATTCTTGATGTCTTGAGCTATATGAGAAGTTTTTCTTGGAAGAGTGTCTAATGAAACTGAAAAATTGATTTGCATGACAATATTACTTTTATTAACAAGATATTTTAATGTATGGTCCACAAGAATAGATCCCTGATTATATCTTGTTACAGAGCTCAGTAATACGAAATACCAATCAGTTAGGTTGTGTAGTCCTAAATGTTTATTAAGCACATTTATTGTTTATTAAATACATTTTTTTCTCTCATAAACAGCACCCTGTACCTGTAAAGCTACAAAACTTAAAGTAAATTTCTAGCCTTCTGCTATTTGCCTTACTTGAATGTACAGGAGAGGCAAGGAAAATCTGTGATTTGATTCCTGATTCTTGAAAATTATTTCCCTTGTTGCTAGATTCATAAATAGTAATAATTTGTTATATGGTCAGTTTTAAGTCAGCAGATAATATGATTAGATTAGATCATTGGCATTACTCCTTTAAAAAGTATTCAGATCTGCACTGATATATATATATAATTAACCAACACATCCTATTTATGTGTGTGTGTGTGTAATATCCATCCATCCATCCATCCATCCATCCATCCATCTATCTATCTATCCATCCATCCATCCATCCATCCTATCAAGAGGGACTGAGACTTTCCTTCATACCCACTAGATGGCAGCTGAGTATCAGCAATGAAGATTTATTTTCAGAGTTAGTAAGGGTTTAATAGAATAAGTTTAATTGGAGAAGCAGGTTTAAATCCAACATTGCTACAGACTCTACAGAGAGAGATTACAGTACAGACAGGGAAGGCAATAACTTTGTGCAATTCTTGTGCAATTCTCTAAAGATGGCTTCAGCTTTTATTTTATTCCAGAAGTGGATAGCCTGAAACCCCGGGGCCACACAAAGCCTGAAAATCTATCCAAAATACATTGTTACCCAGTTGTAAATTCTAAGATGATACAAAAGGAACGTTATTAAATAAATACAAATATTCCTAATGACATTACCATGTTCGTAAAGAGGCGGTCCCCTACTAAAAAGATTTTCAGAAGGAAAGGTTATCAAGGAATGAAGCTAGGTGGGCTTCTGAATCCTGAGCATTAGGTTTCTCCAGATTTTACTTTGATCTGAGTGACTTCTTCCCAGGAGCTGCTGAGCACATCTTTACTAGCTTGGTCAACTCTTTCGTAGCTGGGAAGGGTACAGCAGCCCTGCCAGAAAAGAAGGTAACAGCCTTAACAGTTGCTGTTCTTGTTTTGTTTGGGGGTTTCATTTTTGTAGTTCTTTATACGCAGGGCCAGACACATGGTTTCCATGAACACTACTGTAAAAACAGAGGGGGTGGTCCTATTTACTTAAATGAGAAGATTGAGCATGCATGGTTGGCATCATAATAATCAGGACAATGTGGAAAATCTCTGTCTATATATATCCAGACTTGGTTATGTTTACTATTCGTGTAGGTGTTTTGCTTGGGTTCAAGAGAGTGTGGGAAAAACGTGTGCCATCCTGGATTTGTAAATTTACGAACAGAAATAAATACTTTGATTTGGAGCCATTGAAAAGACTGTGGGTAGACTATCACTATCCAATTCACTATCCAATTCTGCGAAATGGGGGAAGGAAACAAGACTCTGGAAGTCTGGAAAAGAGGCTATTCATTTGTCTCAATTAACTTGAAATTCTAACAAAAGCCCATTTTGCAAAGTGTGAGTTGAAAGTATGCAGTGTGGACAATCATTACATTTCCTCCATAGCCCTCTGAAATTAATTGCATAGTTCCGTGTTTCTATGATGGATCATTTTTAAAAAAAAATATTTTATTTTTATTGCATTTTTACGATTAAACAAATCTTACTCACATCTTATGCAACCATTTACATACCATAACATTCCAATTCAAGTACATTCTATACATTTTTACTATACAATTTAATTCTACTTCTATTTTAAATTATTGATTGGCCAAGATGAAAAACTGATAACAAAAATTTATAACTACCTATTAGAATTTGATAGAGCTGAAGATATAGTGAAGGGAGTTATGATAGCATGTGCAAAAAACATCAGGCATAGTATTGAATTGGAGGATTGGGGGAAAATTTGGAATAGAAATTATAAAATAACTAAATAGGCAAAGTACAAAGAGAATCAGTTGTAAATGCTTTATTGCTGGTACCTGGCACCCTCTAGACTAGCGAAGATATACCCAAATCTAAGCCCGTTGGAAATGTGGTAAAAAACAAGGTACCTTCTATCATACATGGTGGTTGTGCCCTGAAACAAAAAAATACTGGAAGGAAATACACAGGTGGCTACAGGAATTAACAGGACTTCAGATAGAATATACTCCAGAACTATTTTCCTAGGGATAGTTAAAGGGAAATACGACAAAATAATAATATATATCATTTTACATAAAATAACTGCAGCAAGGATAGCTTTCACGCAATGCTGGAGAAATACAAACATACCTTCAAAAGTAATTAAAAAAATATTTGATTGTGCAGAAATGGATAAACTGACAATTGAACTGAAAGGACAAATAGATTTGGAATATTACACAATATGGGAGAAGTGGTATGACTGGATTGAGAACAGAAAAATGGAAAAGAAATAGATCTTTTTTTTTTTTTTCATTCCGTACAGTCATGTCCAATTCTCAAAGACTGCCTGGACAGTCCTTGCAATTTTTTTGGCAAGGTTTTTCAGAAGTAGCTTGCCATTGCCTTTTTTCTAGGGCAGAGAGAAAGTGACTGGCCCAGGGTTGGCCAGTTGGCTTCGTACCTAAGGTGGTAGTACAACTCCAGGCCTCCCAGGTTCTAGCTTGATGCCTTAACCATTGAATGAATGGTAGTTCATAACCTTTGGCTATTGTGGTAATGATGAGTATGAATTACTGGAAGATGACCAGTTTTGCATGCAGAAAGTCCCAGATTTAGTCTCACATTGGAGATGGATGAGCAAAATTCCTGCCGGAAATTCTAGAGAAATTGTGTTACCCAACTTACATGAACTTATGGTTGATTTGGCATGCAGGTTGCCCAATCCTGTTTTTGGAATGCTATGCAATCATCCATTTGGCATCTTCCTGTAATAGTATGATTCTTGACTCATCTTGCTATTAGAGATGGTGGGTTTTAACTCTTACAATTCCATTCACTATATTCTCTTCCTCTCTCTCTCTCTCTCTCTCTCTCTCTCTCTCTCTCTCTCTCTCTCTCTCTCTCTCTCTCTCTCTCTCTCTCTCTCTCTCTCTTTCTAAAATAATAAGGGTGGTTGTCTAACCACCCAAGACAAAATCCTTGTCTCTCTAACCACACTTGGCCAAACAAATGAACAAATTCTTACATTTTACAAGCAGGATTTTTTTTAAGGGAAAAGAAACTCAATAACCAAGCATCCCTATCAAATCATCTTTTACTTCTTTGTTGGAAATGGATAGAGGACTACCATTATTTGGGGGGGAGTCATGTCCAGTGGCAGATTTCGCTTACCTTTGCTACAGGTTCACTCATGTGTGCGCCACTTCTGCACATGCGCAGAAGCTTCTACACACACACAGATCGTATTTGATGATGTATGGGTGGGTGGGCGGAGCCTCACGCCACCGCCGCTACCAGTTTGCCCAAGCCAGTAGCAACCCACCACTGGTCATGTCAGATGCTACTGTGATATCCTATTATTGATCTTAAATAATTTTATTTTTCTTTTCTTAGGAAGTTTAGTTTTAGAACTGAAAAACTGTGGTGGGAAGGATCAAATGGTTGATAATTTTCCTGGAACCTGTGCAGTTCCCCGAATGGTGAGCTTCATTTTCATGGCCTTTTTCTTGCTATAAACTTTAACCTTGTTGTTTATCTGACCTATTGGAAGCATTAGCAATCTTTCCAGGGATACAGTTGTCTAGTCTCATGTCCCAGACCTCATGCAATTTTAGGTATATCTGCCCAACATTTTGCAAATTTCTCCTAGGAGGTCAGTAACATTTCACGAGGATTTGGCCATGTGTGGGATATGACACCAGTTAACGTGTGTTCTCAGATTGCTGGGGAAAGCTGACATGAAGATACATGCTCAAATGATTTTTTTGGTTGACATTTCTGGTCTTTCTTCTTCTGCTTCACAGAATATATGTTTAGGATGCAGAGATGAGACAAGGTAAGATTTATTAATCTGTGCAACTCAGCCCCTTTGTAGACATCTAAGGAGCAGATGTTCCAATTTATTCTCCATTTGTCCCAAACTCCACAACTAATATTCAAGAACAAAAGAGTTTGAAGCGAACAGGAATCTCTCCCCAGTTTCTTCCATTAGGGTTTATTTCTGCTTCCCCCCTTTTAAAGTATATATATATTTAAAAGTTCTAAACAAAATGTAGACCTTTAATCTAAATTGTATTGTTCTTTCTCCTCCCCCCATCAAATCAAAGCTTATCAAAGATAGATCCAACTTAGAATTAAGGAGAAATTTCCTGACAGTGAAAATAATTACTCAGTGGAATGGCTTGCCACCCAAAGTGAGTGCTTCATCACTGGAGATTTTTAAGAGATTGGACAGCAATTTGTCCAGAATCATATAAGGTCTCCTGCTTGGGCAGAGGGTTGGATTAGAAGACCTCCAAAGTCCCTTCCAATTCTGTTATTCTGCATTTCATATCCTATATTCTCATCAATATTTTTATTATTCTTCCCTGATCTATTATTAGTGAACATATACAAATGCATTTTAGCAGACTTGAATTCTTCGGGCTAATAAATCATTTAATTTTACCCAACCATTGCTCTTTTCTATACTGAAGTAGTTTTCTTCATTTTTAATAATATTCTAACCTCACCAAAGTTCCCAGTAAACATTGGCTAGCTTCCAGATTTGCAAATTTAAAAAAGGTTGCTTGGAAATCCGAAGCCAAACATCCACCGTTAGACTTGGAAATGTTTTGGCACTGCCACTTTTCTCTTTTCCTCTTTTTATGTCTCTGCTTTTCATCATTTCCTCAGTTTTTCTTACAGCATTGATGGAGGTTTTCTTTTTCTCTATTATGGGCATGTGACTTAAAGCCTGTAAAATGAAAGCGATAGGAAACGACTCTTACTAGTTGAGAATGAAAGATGGTTTTTTTGCAAATAACGGAAAGGAAAGGCAAAGGAAATTCCTGGTTCTCATGCTAAGCTAATTGCTGAATAAACCAAGTTTTTGGCATGGCTCAGGTTTTGCAAGCTAAACCACAGGCAATCTTGATCATTCTGGTTGCAGATGACACGGTCTGCACCTGAAATCTTGAAAAGAATATATATTTACACTGAGCTGTGGTGTTTTCCTTATAGTAATTGCAAATGGTGTGTTTCATATCTACAAGGTGTGACTCTCTCATAGCAACAAAAGATGTGCAATGATCTATAAAAAAGATGTTTTAGATATCCCATATAATATAGAAGAGAATATCGGTAACTCAAAGTGGAACTGTGTAGTGCTTGAGACTGCCTGAGCTTAAGTTATTTGGAGATTTTTCATTGTCCAGCTAGGTAACATTGGTCAGGCACAATGCGATTAATTTTAATAAGTTTATGATAATTTATCCCTTTCCGCTCATGACATAAATAATATTTATTTTAGCAGCATTTTTTTCTACCAGAATGAAAGGCCCAGGTTTTATGGTATCCTGTGTAGTACCTATGATCTTCCTGTAATCTATCCACCTTTCTCAATTCTGATACTTTCCAAATGTGTTGGACGTCAACTCCAGCAACATTTCAGCCAATGGAAAATTTTTAAAATTAAGATTCAACACATTAGCAAGGTATTGTATTGGGAAAGGCTGTCATCCCAGTTAGCAACATTTATCAAAATTATACTTGATAAACAATCAGAGCGATATTTTAATATAAAATTGGAAAGTGAAGCTTTTAATTAATTTTGATGTTACCCAGTTCTTTTGTGAAGGTTGCAACAGATGCCCTAATTAAATCATGAGTCCTGAGTCAAGTTTCAAAAGGAATCCAATGATTTATTAGGAGCAACATGCCGGCATCTACTCCTGTGAGGTTTGCTCTGCCCTCACATAAGTTACGGCTCACCTTTGACCTTGTTCCCCTCCTCCTTTCAGTCTGTGTCATAAATCGCACTCCCGCGGGCTGTAGAGATACACCTCACACCATGGCTTTGGTAATCTGATATTCACCAAATACTTCCAAGTATAGTTCCACCATACTTGGAAGAAAGTATGCGTGGAATGTACTCCCCCCTTGCTTCTAATGGTAACTCGAGGGCAGACTAGAAATGATTTTACGAGTTGACATCTTTCTTTCTTGCAGTAATCTACCGGTAGTTTAATTTCATTGCAAATTTCTCCCAACTCTTCTGCCCTAGATCACACCATGAGGTTTAGAAAATGCCTCATAACACATTCATTCATAACTTGAGTGAGTTGTCCTATTGTTGTCCATTGGATCAGGCGAGGCCTACAGTCCTTAAAACTTCTGGCAGTTAGGAACAACTCATCAAGGCCTTCCATTGATTAATTGGTGAATAATACGTTCCTTTTTTCACATTGACTAAACCTCATTAAGTTTGCTTGGCAGGATGTATGAGATAATTTGTCATTTAATAAACAAATTTGCCTTTCATTCTTAGAAAAGTCCTTTAATTGTCTCTTTTCTGTTTCTTATTACAGAGACACATCAGGATCTTATATGGCTTCAGAGCTCCTTGGAGGATCTGAAGTTGGACAGCAGAGGAGTCGCCTGTTGGAGTAATGTTAGTGTTTACACAATGATCAAGTGATCACGCTTGAAATTCTGGTCACTTCACTTTGAAGATGGTTGCAGAGTTGGAAAACGAACTCAAAATTCTTCTCAGAGGAAAGATTACAATGGTGAGAAAAATGAGCAAGGAATTTGAATCTGGTTAAACTCTTCTTCTGTATAGCTACAAATTAATTTAGGCATAGTATGAAGGACAATAGATACTGGATATTTTATTTCCCTCACGTAGTAAAGGAAAGAACTACACTGAAATAACTAGAACTGATTGATAAATTATGCTCAGCTCATTTATTAATCAATGAACACACTTAAAAGCACATATTAGCTTGATGTGTGGGCTAGCACTAGTTTCAGAAGAATATGTTTTAGTGACCAATATTAGACAAAATTACCTCTTCTACTCATGTTTGGTATATATGTGTAGCCTAATGAAGAGGACTAGAAATGATATGATATTTGATGGGTTGTCACAGAAAAGAGAAGAATAAATTCTCCAAAGCAACTGAAAGCAGGACAAGAAGCAACGGGTGGAAACTAATCAAGGAGAGATTCAACCTAGAACTACGGAGACATTTCCCAACAGTGAGAACAATTAGTGGAATAGCTTCCTTCAGAAGTTGTGAGTTTTCCATCACTGGAGGTTTTTAAGAGGAGACTTGACACTCATTTGTCCGAAATGGTATAGTTGAGTAGGGGGTTGGACTAAAAGACCTCCAAGGTCTCTTCCAGCTCTGTTATTCTGTATTTTTCCTCCTTGTGAATTCCAACTGGATCATCTGGTTGGCCAAATAAGCAGGGATATTATGCTGGACATCCAGGCTTTGGATCTGATTTAGATGGATTTTTCTTTTATATATTTGAAAGCAAAAGCAGTATTCCAAAAACACCCCAACTTTCAGTATTCAGAAGGAGACAGTTGGATAACGTTATCCTGCAACTTCTTGTTGTTCAGGAGAGCAATAAAACTAATTTTCTTTTGTGTGTAAGTTTGTGCATCGTACTAAGCACAATCTAATTTGATTTTGGCTTGGTGTGACTTTATCCATTTTGAATGTTCAGTGGTTTGGTATTAGCCATAGAATATGGCTGATGCTTTTTATGGCAATATATTTATTTGGTAAAAGCCATAGTTGAATAAACATGGCCTTAGGAACAAGACCACTTGGTGTTAACCCAGGAAAGATATTGTAGAACTCTGTGCTTTTTTGTGCTCTGTTTTTTTTTCTAAACAAACATTTTGTGGTTTACATTAAATTGTAGTCTGTATAGTGGTATTGTTATTTAGTTTGGCCCTTGTTCTACAAAATTTGGACCTACACAGAATTGTGGCCAGATGGAAATACTCAAATAATTACCTCATGTAATTGGCCCAGGCAAAATTTCATTCCTTCTGCAATCAATAAAATGTACATTAGAATATTGCCATGATTAAATCTTAATAATTGGGGATTTTTAGAAAGTGTATTTATGAAAACTCCTCAGATTCTTGGCTTGTACTGAGTCACACCCTGCTCCTATGAATGTCTACTTAAAAGGAAATCCTTTAGACTTCCTTGAACTTGAGGTACAAATAAGGATGCATTTGCAGTCTTAGGCTGCAAATTAACTACAGGTAGTCCTCATTTAGTGACCATAATTGGCAACTTGATTGTTAAGTCAAGCAGTTGCTACATGAGACCACAACTGTGCTTATCGTATGTCAACTTTTCTTTCCCTTACAGATCTGGAAAGGTCTTAATGTTAGGACATTAGTCATAACGTTATTTTTTCATCATATAACTACAAATGGTCACTATCCGAGGCAGTCAGTAAATGAGTATGTGTACCCATTTACTTGGAGTGCATTTGTCTGTTTAGATGTGGTTCTTCTAAAAACATCTAAATGAAGGTTTTAATCAGCAATCTTTGAGACTTTTTAATCTGGGTTTTGCATGCTAAAGCACTGGGGCGACTTAGGTTTATATTTGTTTTATGGCTTTTAAAAATATATATATACTGTGTAAACTGTTGAGTGTCCATGTGGGGCTAGTAGTATGCAAATACAGTAAGCCAACATATACTGTACATAAAGCCAAAGAACCATTTTAAAGAAATGTGGCATGACAAATACAAATAAAGTCTTCATGGGTTTCCTAGTCACTGAGGCTAACTGTCAGGGTAATAACTCTTCAGTATATATAATTTGGTTTTTTGTAGCAAATTATAAGGAAAATGTCTGCTAGTTCTATTTTCATCCAGAGAGATCCTTAACAAATTACAGTTTGTACCAGGAAATCTGAGATTCTGAGTACAGAAGGACATTCGCATTTTAACAATGGCTATTAAACACTTGAACGCTTAATCCAAAGTTGATTTTCCTGTTCCCACTCCAATCTCCATTGAAGGAGATGGAGGTTAGGAAAACATGCCTGGGTTACTGTCTTTTTTAACTGTGCCAGCAGGTAGAAGAAGAGCCACATGACCATCTTAAAAAACTGAACCAAATTCTCTCTTATTCTCTCTCTCCCCACTCTCTCCCCCTCCCTCCCTCCCTCTCTCCCTCCCTCTTTAAATGAGTATAAAGATTTATTACAAGGTTAAGTTCTCTACAAGAACCTGAACTATTTATTTATTTCATCTTTTATTTTATTCATTGTAATTTGTCAAACAGAAACGAAAACAGCAATAATATAAAAATACAATGTCACGGGTGATAGGCACTTTAGTGCACTTAGGTGCTCCCCCTTTACGAACCTCTTAAGTATGAAGTAAGGTCCACAGAAGTCAATTTGTGACTACAACTATGAACATTTGTAGCTGAGACAACTGAATCAGGTAGAGCATTCCAGACTTCGACAACTCTATTACAAAAATCACATTTTTTTACAGTCAAGTTTAGAACGATTTACATTGAGTTTAAAGCGGTTGTTCACACACGTATTATTGCAATTAACTAGTAAGAGCCCAAGCAAATTAGCGGTTGATAAGAGTCAAAGGAATTCAAGGTGGGCTGGATTTAGATCTCTTGTGAGCACAAAAGGACTCGAGACTTATGATGCACTTGCCTCCTCCCTCGGGCTCCGCCTGGTCATCTCCTATAATAAAAGCAGAAAGAGGTATAATTACTCTTTCCTTGAGTTGCATGTAGATGATTCAAGAGATGCCTTCCTGATCCTGGTTTCCTCTCATTGTTCATTTATTCCTCCTTGTAGCAGTAGCCTCCAACATTTTGGGCACCAGGGATCGCTTCCGTGGAGAGAGGTTTTTCCATGGTCCGGAGGGGGCATGGTTTCCTGTGTTACCTACATCCCATGGATTGGGCTTCGCTTGTTTGTGCGGACTGGTTGCTGGCATGCTGCTGACCAGTGGCAGGGTTGGGAATCCCTGCCTTACAGGACTTGAAGAGGCCACAAATCACTATCTACACTAACTCGTTGCTGTGATTTGATTCCGCCTCTTTTTTCCTTTCCTGCGAAGCACACCTCTGTTCTGAGGTTGCATGGCAGTCTTATCATCTCCCATTGGCTGCCTTTCATTGACGACAGCAGTGTATCTGCAGTGTAGTTTTCAGCGCCAATTTTATGCAGTGGATTGAAAATTTCCATGGATGTTCAAGCTTTCTACATCAATGCTGAAGGGGGAGAAGTGATCTAATGCAGAACATAAACTTTGTTTCTCTCGCTGTCCAAGATTCTTGGATCAGGTAGATCATGCCAGGATGGTTCTTTTGATTCCTTCAACATGTTCCTGCACATTGTGTGCCAGGAATTCTACCCCCTGTACCAAGCAAGTCGGGCAGTGTAAAGTCAATAAATTTTTATAAGGGGCACAAGAAGCAACCTCACGCATTGTCAATGAAACTGAGTTGGCAACGGTCTAATCGCATTCCTAGATTATATGAACTGCCATCCTGTTCTGACTATGATAGGAATCACTCTTGATTGTATAGCTTTGAGGGAGTAAATTGTATTGAAACTCGTTCCAGGAAAAAACAGCAATAACCCTATGACACCATACTCTAGGGAAAGGATGTGCATCTTACTGCCTCAGGGCCACATGTATTGCCCATTGTCTGTACTGCCAAATTTGTTTCTTATTGTGCTGAAATGGAAAACACATGAGAGCTGTAATATAAACCGAAAGCAGCTTAAAACCCATCCTTCCTGAACATCAGAAAAAAACTTTCATCTGCATGCATGACAGAGTTCTAGCTTCTTCTGGTTATGGCCCATCTCTTGTAGCCCTTGGTCCTGCCAAAACTCTGGATAGCATTGGGCTAGTCATGCAAAAGAAGGGCAAAAGAAGAAAGGGATGACAGAGAACGAGGTGGCTGGAAGGAGTGATTGAAGCAGTCGGCGTGAGCTTAAATAGACTCCAGGGGATGGTAGTGGACAGGAAGGCCTGGAGGAACGTTGTCGATGGGGTCTCGATGGGTCGGACATGACTTCACGACGAACAACAACTAATGCATGTTGTTATCAGAGTGATTAGATCTACCAACCCAAATCAAGTGCAGATTTGTATCTAGAAAAGAGAAGAAACCAGACAGGAAGTGGCTTTCTGGTCCTGCAAAAGAAGATCTGCATATCCTACTTGATAGAATACAATAGAATAACAGAGTTGGAAGGGACCTTGGAGGTCTTCTAGTCTAACTCCCTGCTTAGGCAGGAAACTATACACCACATGTGCATCAAACAGCTGGGTGTCTAGCCTTGGGAACTGTTCCAAATTCGATTGCAGAAAATATGACTTCAGCAACAAAGTGGTCAATGCCTGGAATGCACTACCTGACTCTGTAGTTTCTTCCCCCAAACCTCAAAACTTTAACCTTAAGCTGTCTACTGTTGACCTCACCCCATTCCTGTAAGGGGTCTGTAAGGTCTGTAAGGGGTGTGCATAAATGCACCAGCGTGCCTACCGTCCCTGTCCTAATATTCTTTTTTACTTACTCTTTTCATGTATTCAAATTATGTTTATACTTTTTACCTGTAATCTTATATATGCTTGACAAATAAATAAACTTAAACTTTAAGAACTGTGTACTTCAATTCCCAGAATTCCTCAGCCAGCCTTTCTGAGAGTTGATGTTCACAAGTCTTAAAGTTGCCAAAATTGGATATCCCTGTATTAGAGGTTAGAAGAGGGGGCAGGATTTAGTTGATCTCAGAAAAACTAAACAGGATTGGATCTGATCAGTAGTTAGATATAGGATCATCACAGGTATAGGCTCCCCTTAGGCATGATTGCAATCATGCAAAGCTAGCCTATAAGAAAGAATTCCCTTTTTGGGGAGGGGGCAATCTGGGGCTCACTGGAAGAGTGCATCCTTTTCAAAAGTTTCTGGGTCCAGCTTTCAGTAAGTAAGCAGAACCTGAAAGGATTCCTGGCTGAGAATTGGAGAGCTGTTCCTACTTTATGTCAACCATGCAAAGGTACATAGGGATAAAACAACATCCTACACTGAATTGTACATGTTTTAGAGTTCCGTGACTCTTTCTAAAAAAATCCCCTACTCACACAGAATTAAAGGTTTCTGACAAAAAGTTTAAACTCTGGTATCTGTGTTTTTGGGGAGGGGGAGCAAAGCCAATAGTCCAGGGTGGCAGTTCTGCACAAATATGGATGTTTTTTGTGTGATTTTTCCCTTAGAATTCCTGGAAGTTGAGCAATCTTACCCTGAGAGATGATAGACTTGGATTTCTGAGTAAACCCTCCCCTGAGCTTTGAGGGTGTCATCATAAACATACATCAAGCTGAAATGAATCAGAGGAAACCATTAAAAGTAAAAAAAAAATTGAGTAGAAACAAAACTCTAGTTTAATTCTATGCCAGGCAACTTTCAGACAACTATAGGAAAGGAAGGAAAAGGAACTTGGCAATTTTATTTTGTTGCTTTAGCTTTATTTTACTCTTTTAAGATGTTTGCATCAGTTTTTGTGAATATTTATGAATGGCCTTGGTTGGTTGAGTATTGTGGAATTAAAAATGATGGAGGCTGTTTTCCTTTTCTACGTTCCACTGGATCAAAGAAACATGGGAACAACTGTTATGATTTGGCCAAACCATTGTGACAAGACAATTTATATTGTTAAATCTTCTTAATTACAAGACTGATCAGTTCTCTGGTAATTGGTTTCTGAATGGGACAATGGCCTGCATCTCTTTTTGAAGCTGTCTCTGTGTTGTAGCTGAATGGTTTTTGGAATAGAATAGAATAGAATAGAATAGAACAGAACAGAACAGAACAGAACAGAACAGAACAGAACAGAACAGAACAGAACAGAACAGAATAGAATAGAATAGTATCGGGGTGAAATGCTACCGATTCGCTCTGTTTTGGGCAAACTGGTAGTGATAAAAGCTACTGATTTGGGTGAACCGGTAGTAAAAAGTGCTTTAAAAAGTGAAAAAAGGTTCCAACAATCACAGCTGTGCCATGTGATTTTCGGAGCCTTTTTTTTTTTACTTTTTAAAACACACAGCAAGAGTCAGCATCTTTCTTCCTGAATTTCAGTCATATTATCTTGGTTGCCACAAAAATCAAGCTGGCGATGAGCCTGTGGCTTCCAGGATGCAGGTTACACACACCCATGGCTGAATAATGTGAAGACCAAATGTGTGGGCCAACAGCAAAGCCAACTGCAGCCAACGGTTGTTGTCAGAACTCAACTCAAGAACGCTTTGGCATCCGTGCCATGGTGAATCCGATGAAGGCTTTATTAGGGACATATGTAAGTCACCCATGAAGCAAAGCGGCCCATGTGCAAGTATTTAAAGTTGTCATAATTGTAATTAGGCCTCATGCAAGTGATATTTTTGAATCTGCGATTTGCGATGGGAGGTCACCAAGAACCCATTTCCAGGGTTGACATTTTTCTTTCTCATACTGAAGCAGAAGATATTTAACAGAATAACAGAAGAGTTGGAAGGGACCTCGGCTTCTAGTACAACGCCCTGCACAAGGCAAGAGACCCTATTCCATTTCAGACAAAGGGTTGTACAGTCTATTTTTGAAAACCTCCAATGATGGAGCACTGGTTAATTGCTTCCACAGTCAGGAAGCTTCTCCTTAGTTCTAGGTGGCTTTTCTGCTTGGCTAGCTTCCATCCATTTCTTCTCGTCTTGCCTCCTGGTGTTTTGTAATACAGGTTTACGCCCTCTTCTTTGTGGCAGCCCCTCAAATATTGGAACATTGCTATCATGTCACCCCTAATCCTTCTTTTCACTAGACTAGACATATCCGATTCCTGAAACCGTTCTTCACATGTTTTAGTCTACAGCCCTCTAATTATCTTTGTTGCTCTTCTCCGCACCCTTTCCAGAGTCTCAACATCTTTTTTATGTTTTTTACTAGTGGCTTTCCCAGAAGGTTTCTGGATTAGTAGGACAGGCAGAAGACAATGTTACTAAAGGGTCTGGGAAAATATCTAAGATTCTATGGCTGGATCTGCTGCCCATATATAGCAAGCCACAGGATTATTTTCCACTCAGAATGTAGATGTTCTGCAGCCTAGTTCCCTCTATATCTCCAATGGCCATATTGTAAGAAAGATTCATACAATCTGAAAGTAATCCAGAGTCTTATGACTTGTTGCTTGTTGCAAGACACTTTAACTTTACTTGAAAGGAGACGATGTGGTCTTGATATTCTTGGATTGATAATATTTGGTAGCTAGGACCAACCGCACAATTGTTGAGGCAGGCTTTACGTGAGGGAGAGATGAGGCAAAGTAGAGCTGGGTTTTGCCGGTGAGTTTAGCAAGCACAAATACAGTTGCTGTATTTGTAATAATTTTATATAATTTATTATAATGATGTCATCAGAAGACTGTTATGCTACTTGCCTAGTGATTTTCCACAAATGTAAGAGGATACAAACAATGTCTATAAGGATCATTGGGCAATGATTTCACAAACAGTTGGAAAAAGCATACCACTTCTCTCTAACTAGCCTGCTAAATTGTGATTTCGTTGTATTTAACTTTATTTTCCTGGTCATTTGTTCCTTTCTATATTTTGAGTCCTTGCATAATAAGTGCCTTCCATAATAAGTGCTTTTTTCATTAGCAATCTTTAATCTTTGAGAACATTTTCAGTCAGACAACAGAGCAGCCATGTATCACCCCGTTGAGAGGTATTGAAGGAAAACTGTAAAAAAAAATTCCCTAAAATTAAAAAATATGGAGCACCCAGACATATTATCGGCAGTTGCAAAACCCTTGTGTTCCCTGATGTTTAATTAGTGTAGATGTCAAATATATATTTGGTTTCTTTTCTCCTTCTCTTCTTTCCTTTTCAATGGGATTATTTCTCAAGTGTTGAACAATGTCCTATTTCTGTCAGGTTAAATGAGGGGTGAAATCCAGCAGGATCTAGAGAACCAATAGCAGAAATTTTGGGCAGTTCAGAGAACCGGTAGTGGAAATTTTGAGTAGTTCGGAGAACCGGCAAATACCACCTCTGGCTGGCCCCAGTGTGGAATGGGAATGGAGATTTTGCAATATCCTTCCCCCAGGAGTGGGGAGGGAATGGGGATTTTGCAGTATCCTTCCCCCAGGAGTGGGGAGGGAATGGAGATTTTGCAGCATCCTTCCCCTGCCATGTCAACCAAGCCACACCCACAGAACCGGTAGTAAAAAAATTTGGATTTCACCACTGGGTAAATATTACAATTTGGTGTCCATGTTCGGTGGGGTTTATTAATGGGGCAAGATGTGCACTTTTGGAAAGTGGCAGTGGTATATATATATATATATATATATATATATATATATATATATATATATATATTTAATTAGATTTATATGCCGCCCTTCTCCGGAGACTCAGGGCAGCTTACAATGCGTTAAGCAATAGCCTTCATACTTTTGTATATTTTTTATACAAAGTTAGCTTATTGCCCCCACAAACTGGGTCCTCAATTGACCTATCTTAGAAAGGATGGAAGGCTGAGTCAACCTTGAGCCTCGAACTCGCATAATTGCAGACAGCTGGGTGTTAATAACAGGCTATCTAGCCCATTGAGCTATCTGGGCTCTTTTTTTGTCAGCCATCTCCTCTGAAAGCTTTTAAATGCCTGCAAATTTAAAAGATGGCACTTGCTTTTGACTGTCTGGTTTCATCCAGCTACTGCTTTGGTTTGATTTAGTTTCTCAAGTCGTTTTCTTCGTGTTACCTACCTTTTGGGCTAATACAGTTCTCTTCGCCAAGGAAGAAACAGACAGAAGAAAATAAGCATGGTGGCTGACCAGGGGTATATTCTGACTCAAGGCAAAAACACTGCATTTGAAAACTTTGCAAGACCACATGTTCTTGGATCCATATGAAAGGAGAAAACCCGCAAATATGTAAGCCAAATGATCTGTGGATACTGGTATGGAAAGCATTTCTAATGGTCATATAAATATTTAAGGTTTCTTTCCAGCCTATTAAAAAGTTGATTTCAAAAAACTAAATCAAATTGTCCTTTTTAAAAAACAACAACAAAGTAATGCAAATGTTCATACAACTGGGCTCAGTTCATGTACCGTTGCAGTGTTATTTAAGAAAATAGGATGATGCCCCATTTTGGCAAAATTGGAAGGGACCTTGGAGGTCTTCTAGTCCAACCTCCTGCTCAGGCAGGAAACCCTGTACCATTCTGGATAAAGGGCTGTCCAATCCCTTCTTAAAAACTTCCAATGTTGGAGCACCCACAACTTCTGGAGGTTGATTAATTGTTCTAATTTTTTTTTTAAATTAGATTTATGTGCCGCCCTTCTCTGAAGTCTCAGGGCAGCTTACTCTGCGTTAAGCAATAGCCTTCATACTTTTGTATATTTTATACAAAGTCATCTTATTTCCCCCACAAACTGGGTCTTCAATTTACTTACCTTAGAAAGGATGGAAGGCTGAGTCAACCTTAAGCCTGGTGAGATTCGAACTGGTGTAATTGCAGACAGCTGGATGTTAATAACAGGCTTTAGTCTGCTTTTAGCCTGTTGAGCTATCCAGGCTCCTGTTGTAAGGAAATTGTAAGGAAATAACTCCTTAGTTCTAAGTTACTTCTCTCCTTGATTAGTTTCCACCCATTGCTTCTTGTCCTGCCTTCATGTGCTTTGGAGAATAAGATCACCCCCTCCTCTTTGTGGCAACCCCTGAAATATTGGAACACAGCTATTATGTTGCTCGTAGTCCTTCTTTTCATTGAGCTAGACATTTTATTTTTGTTGTTGTGCCCATCTATTTATTTTGAAATGTGTTTTTAAACCTGCTGATAATATCAGCACCATTAGGGTAAATGTTAAGCATAATATTCCACTTTGAGATTCTTGTTTTTCTTACCTAGAAAGGTGATTCTTATCTAGAATTGGGTTGCTGTTATTATTGTGCTTCATGCACAGTCCAGCTGGATGTTCACTTTGGGTTTGGCATTTTTATCTATCTACTGAGTCCTTTCGAAGGACCCGGGATAGGCAGATGTGGTTGTTTGATAGTGTTAGAGGTGTCGCTGCATGGATGGACACACAGTTAGCCAGATATTTAGACTTGATTTTGGCATGTTATCCACATGTCGAGCCCTTTTCAAGGAGCTTGGATGGGCTGATGAGATTGTTTGATGAGATTGTTAAAGATATTGACACAGGATGTAAGCTGTTCCAAGTAAAGCTGCCTTTTGCAATTGACTGATGGTGATTTTGTCAATGCCAATGGTGTTCAAATGGTTCTCTAGTAGTTTTGGGGTTGCATCCAAGGTGCCTATTACTATTGGTACTCTCTTTGCTTTCTTTTGCCATAGTCATTCCATTTCTATTTGCAGCTTTTTGTATTTTGTGATTTATTATGAATATTATCTCCCCCTGATAATTTACTGGAGCCACATTCCTATCAGTGGTGGGTTTCAAATTTTTTTTAACTACCGGTTCTGTGGGTGTGGCTTGGTGGGCGTGGCAGGGGAAGGATACTGTAAAATCTCCATTCCCACCCCACTCCAGGGGAGGGATACTGTAAAATCTTCATTTCCTCCCCAATCCAAGGGAAGGTTACTGCAAAATTCCCATTTCCTCCCAATCAGCTAGGACTTCGGAGGCAGAGAATAGATGGGGGTGAGGTCAGTCAGAATTTTTACTACCGGTTCTCTGAACTATTCAAAATTTCCACTACCGGTTCTCCAGAACTGGTCAGAACCTACTGAAACCCATCTCTGATTTCTATGGTAAGCATGGGGGCCAAAAACAGGTGAGGACCTTCAAACTGTCGTGAAACAGTGTTCATGCTTTGTTTCTAAACTAGCCTGTGTAGGCCAGCTAACAAATTTGCCTGGTGGCTCATTTTATTCACTTATTTTACTGCTCTTTCTGGAACCTATTAATGCCTTTGGTAACTTTCTGGTTTAGAAATACTTAATATAGCTAGTGTTTATTTGAAGAAATTGAATTCTTCCAGACTGACAAGGAGGATTTAGATCGTTAAAGACAGAAGAATAGCCAGGAAATAGTTGGCCCAAGTGACATTTTGGTTTGGCCAAAACAAATGATTTTTTTCTCACACGGTGCGGTAATTGAGGGGCTGTTTGTGGATGTGTGCATGCACATACAAATGTATTTTTTTCAAAAAAAACATGCATAAATAATTTAAGTAAATATTATATAATACCCATAAATGTTTGTTCAGAGGATGGACTGAAATATTTATGGAAAAATGTTTCATAAAAAAGTTGGTTAGGAGGAGGAGTCATCTATTAAGCTATTTATAGTTCACTCTGGCAAATAGTTCCACCCTAGTTTGACTTTGGTTTAAAAATCACCATGCAACATAAAGTAAGATAAATGGTTCCATGTCACAGTTACAGGAATGCTACAATAGCTTTCCTCAATGTGATCCTTCTTCATCATGGTTAGTGTAGAGTATGGGAAAGATCAGTATTTTGGACAGTTTTTTGTCTCGTAAGTGGATCTTAGCTTGGTTATAGACTTCGTCTAACTGGATATTGCAACCCGTTGAAACACCAAAAGATCCACCAAGAAGTGTTTGTAGTCTGTAACATTTCATGTCAATATCTGGACACCGTTAGGGCAGGAATAGGTTCAGGCTCTACCCTAGCAAGACTGAGTGACTGTGAATTCATGGATTCATTTGTCCAACTTAGTTCTTGATGGAGTTGCACTTCTCCAAATGGAACCGGTTTATGATTTGGATTTGTGGCTCTTCTCTAAGAGCAGGTGGGAGACCAGGGCCAGGAGGACCTTTGCACAGTTCCCTCTTGTGGGTTTTGCCACTTCTTTGACTAGGATACCTTATTCACCTCTTGGCTAGATTATAGCAGCATAATGTCCACCCAAGCTATCCTTGAAAACCACTCTGAAGCTACAGAGGATCTAGAATATGGCAGCCTAGATACTCTATGGGTGTAGCTCAATTCACTGCCATCCTAGTATGCTCCAAGTCCTGTTAAAATTATGTCATCTTATGGGACTTCAGAGTTCTGGAGTTTTTTTAGAACAATACGCCTTGTAAGAAGCATGCCTCCCTTCCCTCCCCAGTAAACCATTGTTTTAAAAGCTGAGTCTGTCCAAATGCCTTGGGGCTGGATATTACATGATTGTGTGCTGATACTGGCACTTTATTCCTTGGTTGTGGCATTACACATTAGTCGTTTGTTATTTATTACTGTGTCCTATTTGTTTTATTGATTTAATACGCAATGTGGCTTCTACAGTCCGTTAGTTGATCGGTGCTTAAACTGAACAAATAAAGCAAATAAATAAATCGGGTATGTCACACCTATGGCCAGTGTGTATAAGTAAAACATACAAGAGGTAGAGAATAGCATCAGCTAATTCAGAGCAGGGAGAATTTTTTTTAGCAATTAAAAAAAAAAGGATGCATACTCAATAACTGTTTTTGTAAAGTTGAATCCCGGTTCCTGTTTACAAAGCCCAGTCAATTAGTTAGGCCTTACGTGTTAACCAACCCACAATTTTGGAATTTCAATGTTGTTTGATGAAGTGAGGCTTCTGCAATTTGTGCTTGGTCAAGCTTTCAACCCCGAGGACACACAGATTAAAGACAGATGGGCGTGCAAATTTAAAAGGCATGATCCAAACCAGGGACACACGGACTACTTGTGCAGAGATGTGTCATCTTCTACTTCTCTTGGGGGATATGCAGCAATGGGATGCTATGCTTGTTTCCAGGCCAGATATACTGATTTCAATGGGCTGCTCTGAATTTGTTTTTGCTCTGCTTTAGTATACAAGATGTGCTTAATAAGGTTCATGTGTTTGTATCCCGTGGACTTAATACTGTGTTGAATTCTGCAGTCTCTACCCTTAAAAATAATGTGTTTTCTAACCAGGGAGGCAAAACTAAGCAGACCTACAGTTGTTAAGAATTTACAAAAGACAGAAAACCATAATGCATTTGGGTTGATTATGTGGGGCCCCCCCGGGGCTGCTGCAGTTTTACTTCATGGTTTATGATTTCCTTTGTGATATGAGAACAAGTGATGGTGGTAGGCTCACATCAAGGTTTAGCATCATGGACAAATCCTTTCTGAGGCTGGCTGCAAATTGCAGTTTTAGGAGCAAAGGATCAGGACCTGTTCTGCCCCAGCTATAGACCCCAAAGAACTCAGCACACACAAAGTCTGTACAAACTTTAGTTTACTAATTAAGGTCTACTAATGAATTTTCTTAGTAGTTATTCGAACACAAGTACAGTTTAAATCAGTCTTTTCTGAACAAGGGCTGTTAATTTGACTTCATTAACCGCCAATGAGAATCCAAAGAATAATAACTCAATTCTGAAGCACAGTGTTTCAGATAACCGTAAGCTTACTGTGGTTGGCAGAATGCCCAGAAGCAATTTGCAGGAAAACTGACAACAAAGGAGCAAGAGCTGATCGGACATTTGTGGAATCAAGACACAAAGGAATATGAACGAAGTTGTTTCCTGCAAATTGCCTCAGTTGTCGTCCTTCCTTAAATAGGCTAGCGGAGTGGCCAATTAGCCCCAAACCTTACTCTCGAGGAGACCTCCTCCTGAGGAGCCACTCCTGCCTTTTGGCAGCTCTGCACGCTCGTGCATCAAGAAGAGGCTCCTCCTCTTTGTCCTCTTCACTTAAAGGAGCTTCTAGAGGTTCTGAAGGCCCTGGCTGAATCCCCGCCTCTGGCACCACATCTTCTCCAGCCTCCTCATTGTCTGACTCAAGTGCCAGCTGCACAGGCTGCTGGCGCATCACCACACCAGCCTCCTTGCTGTCGGAATCAGCTACCAGCTGCACAGGCTGCTAATGGGCCACAACAGGACCATATGTAGTACTAGTATCATACCAGTACTAAACTGATGCCAGGGAAGGGTCAGTGGAATTCATGAGGAGTTGAACTTGCATTGTTTATGGCAATGTAATGACTCTAAGCTGATGATGTGCTTAACTCCTCCCCCAGCTCTGTCTGCTCTTCTCCTATATGCAAACACAATATAATTAAAGGATATCAGTTTGAGTTGTTTGCCCTGAGTGATATTTAGAATCACCACTTGACTAGACATAGAAAGATTATTGTGATTTGATGACATGATGCCCAGTTGAATTAAATAGTTGGCTATTTCAGTAAATTCTGTGTACTGTATTTAAAAAGCTACATATTACTTCTTCAGTGTCCATATTTCTGTACATCAAATCCACATTGCTTTTATCACCCCGCCACCCTAGTAGGAGGGGGGGGGGCGGGAATCCAATATAAAGAAATACTTCAATGTGGATTTTTTGAAATAATTCCCAAGATAGGCTGCAATGAGAGAGAGAAAGAGAGCTTAATATCTCAAAGAGAGTTGATTTCATTTATTTGTTTGTTTGTAACTCATTTTTTAATTATTTTTACAAACAGCTCAAAGCAGCTGTTGGCTCAAGATCACCCAACTGGCTTTCATGGCTAAAGTGAGACTTGAACTCACAGCCTCCCATTTTCTAGCCTGTTGTCTTAAGCGCTTAACCCAACTGGCTTTTTGACTAATGTCAGAAAGAGCTCCTCCTGAATATGATGGAAATATTGTGATTATAGCTAATTATTTAAAATAAGGAATATCCTATTTGGGTGAGCTGAGAGAAGGCTTTGTGTGTAGACAACGTTTTTTAATTTTTAAAAAAACTCTAATCATTTCATGGAAAAACACATCGCAAAATCTGATTGGGATGGAAATCCACTTAGAGTTAGGCTTCCATGAAATTGTAGTGAAAAAGTGAAACATCATTGAGTGATTTCCAGTGGCTTTTTATGCATGGGGGGCCCTCTTACATTTACATGAAAATAATAGGGATTATAAATTTTCTTTCTTGGAAGCCTAACCCTAAATGGATTTATTTATTTATTTATTTATTATTTATTACTGTGATTTATATGCTGCCATTCTCCTGAAGGACTCAGGGCAGCTTACAAAACAATCAACAATACAAATCACAATACAGATTAAAATCCCCATTAAAATTTCCATGCTCATAGGATTTTCTCATGCATTTTTCCTTGGAATAAAAATAATAGGTATCATAAGTGCAAGGGGCCCCTATCCATAAAGTACCTCTCCAAATCACTCGCTGATTTTTATTACTCTCTGATATCATGTATTAATTCCTTTCCGGGATTTAGCTCTAAGATTTGAACTTTTGGAGTTCTCTGCCTAAATCATGGCTCATAGGATAGAAGGGGGCCCTAGCTGTCATCTACTTCAGCCTCCTGGTCAACATAGAACCCATTAGAACAGTGTCTTTCAACCTCAGCAACTTTAAGATCTGGGATGACTCGGGAATTCTGGGAGTTGAAGTCTTAAAAGTTGGTGAGGTCTTTAAATAGAGATGTTTAAGCAGAGGTCTTTAAACAGAGGGTGGAAGGTGATCTATCATGCTTTGTTAGACCGCTTTCCATCCTCTAAAGACTTCCCAAAAGGAAAATTCACCATGTTGTGTGACTGCCTGTTTACGTTGACTAACCACTCATAGAGTCAAAGAGGTTCCTCCTAATATCTATCCTGAGTTTGCTTCCTTCCTGGTCCTGTTGATGTTCTACCTCCAACATGGCTACCTAGAAGTCTCTAATGGGACATGTTGGCAGAAAGTCTGTGGGGCAAAAATAGAATAGACTCTTCACTTCTGCTTGAGGTAGGTTTTTCCTCATTTCAGTTCCAATATGAGTAATACATTGTTTTTCATGCTGAAAGGGCAAAGCCCTCAAACAAAAGCCCGCTTGTATATTTCTGGAGCTAATGGAGGCGGTTGTCTCTTGTAATGCAATTTGCAAAGCCTTTTTGGGCAAAATGTTAAAAGGCAAAACAATAACAAACACTTGATCTTTTTTGTCTCACAGTGTACATGCCAAGACTTTGCAGTAAGGACATCACTGATTAGTTTTCCTGGACTTGTAGAAAAGGAGGGTGACTTGTAGAAAAACGAAGAGTAATGACTTCCAACTTTTGTTTATGTTTTTGTAGGGGGAAAAAAAAGGAGAGATATTACTCTTACTTTGTGATTCTCACATTGTTACGCTGGAGAAGTTCAGTGAAAGTGTATCATTCCTAATGGATTAATTCCCCTGGATTCTTCTGAAGGAATGCTGCTGTGGAACATTATGGGAAAGTAAATGGATGACTCCTATTTCAGTGTCCCAGAATGCCCCTAAGATGTATTATGGTCAAGCAAACCTAAAAATTAAATGGTAACTCTTCCAGACCCAGCTTTGCATGCATCTCACTGAATGCTAGTGATACCTCCCAGAAGAATCCCACCAAATTAGAAGAACCTAACGAGAAGGCAATTACGTACCTAAGATTCTGTCCCACTTATTCTTCCCTAACCTTAGGACTGTTCAGACCAAGAATTCTACAGCTAGTAGCTATGGGAAATGGCTATGAATTCTAAGAAGGGAACCCCAGAATCTGGAGAGTGTTTGGTTTGAAATTCTAGGACTTCCAAACCAGCTTGAGAGATGCCAAGAGAAGGAAGACCATAATACATATAGCAATAGCACTTAGACGTATATGACGCTTTACAGCCCTCTCTAAGTGATTTACAGAGTCAGCATATTGCCCCAAACAATCTGGGTCCTCATTTTGCCCACCTTGGAAGATGGAAGGCTGGGTAAACCTTGATCCTGGTGAGATTTGAACTGCCAAGTTGCAGGCAGCCAGCAGTCAACAGAAGTAGCCTGCAGTACTGCACTCTAACCATTGTGCCACTGCAGCTCATATCTTCATGATTGCAAGGTCAATCCTTAAATTAAAAATGGAGTGTAATATTGTGGACTAAAGAACACTGATTTGGGAGTCACACCTGCTTTACTTCATGTAGGATCAGTAGAGGACAGAATTATCATTGCCTACAAATTACGATTGTCAGCTCTACTATTGGAAAGAATCTGCTATGAATACCAATTCTAAGGCAATGCAAGTAGGGAGAAACCTAGGACCTTATAGATTTGCCAGGATCATCTGACTGTCCATTATAAGAGTACTAGGAGCTCTAGACAAGTTTCTCATGTGATCCATCAGGAGTCTTACATTCTTTCTAAGGACTATTTGATCTATTCTGGATCATATAGCATTTTCCTGGTGCTGTGGCGGGTTCAAGAAAAGAAACATTCCATACTCTAATGATTAACTTGGATGCAGTACATTTTGGCTTGCACTGATGTGTATCTGTTTTGCGACATGATCTCATAATGTGCAATTGTACTGTTTCAGTTCATAGGGATGTAGGCTTTTCAACTTCAAACGCTGCAAAAATCTTCAGTTTGTGATGAAAAGCCAGTTGTTAATCCGATGTAGATTAAAGCTGAGAAATCAAAGGCAAAGACTTTGGAATAAGTGAATAATTATAAATGAGAATCCTTGGCTAGCACGGAAGGAGTCTATCTTAATATTTTAGAAAGCTTTTGGGAAAACTGTGGGAGTACTGTAGGTTTCCCACCAGCCAATCCAAATTTTAACCTATAAATGTGCAGATTTCCACATTACATCCCTTCACTAAATGGCATACTTCTCCAGTTTGATGTTCCCGATGTGTAGACTTGACAGCTTCCATAATTCCTTTAGGTGTGAAACTTTGGGGAGTTACAAATGCATTAAGAGAAGGCATGTAATGGGGGAATAATGTAGTACGACATACAGGGAATTCTGTTTTCTGATTGTTAGTGAAGTTTTCTGGTGTTTTTGGATGCTCTTATTTGAGGATTTTAGCAAAAAGAAATATAATGAAGTCTTTCAAAAAAAAAAGCCCTGATGTTAATTGAAACTTGGTCATTTAAAACATATAGAGGGTTATGAAAGAAATAGAATAAGGTTAATGAAGACTAGAAAGCAAGAAACCATGAGTTCAAGTCCTACCTTAGCCATGAAAGCCAGTTGGGTGACTTTGGGCCAGTCATTGTTTCTCAGCCCAACTCAAGTCACAAGATTGTTGTTGTAGGAAAAATAGGAGGAGAAAAGTGTGTGGAGATATATATATATATATATATATATATATATATATATATATATATATATATATATATATATATATATATTTATCTATCTTATAAATATGTTCACTGCCTTGAGTTACTTATAAAAATAATAAAGGTAGGAAACAAATAAACAAATAAGGGCATTGTCTAATGTGTTTGAGATGAGTGCCTTGTGTTGAAGATGCTCTGAAAAACTCAATATGAAAATATGGGTTGAAAGGATTGGAAAAAATATCTCTGTTCTTCCTGCAGAAGTGATTTGCTCAACGAAAAGCCCTTCACCAAAAAAAAGAAGTGTTTTTCCAGCAATTGGATGCAGTGAATAGTTTTCTTTCTCTCCTGTCTTCAGTGCTAGTGCTCCTTTGTGAAATTTCACCTATTCATACATTTGTTTCAACACATAGGGTTTTATTGGATCCAGAAACATACCTTCTTATCTCTTCCCCAAGATGCAGGTATCCCTATTCTGGCTGGGGAATTCTGGGAGTTGAAGTTCAGACATCTTAAAGTTGTCAAGTTTGGAGAACATCAACCAAGATAATTCCTTCTCACCAGAAACTGAAGATCTCTTGGCATGTATTATTTTAATTTCTAGTACATTTGACTTGTCCTGGGGTGGAGTTAAATTAAACCCTGTTTCAATTTTGAATTAATCGTACTTGTGAATCGTGACACGTGAGCGTGTTTTAAAGGACATTTTAAATTACTCATTTTTATCTGTTTATTGGCTCAATTGCATACTAAATCTCCTGACCTTTTCTCTTTGACAATTTTTCAGCCATAAAAGGATATCTTTTTATGTTTATTTGGTGAATCACTTGAGTAGATTTGAAGGATATGGTCTTCTTGCTGATGCTCAGGTCTTAAAACAAAATCCTTCTGATTTTGTATTGTATAGTTAGGTACATATATGTGGAAATTAGAAGAAGAGAATTCTGATTGTATCCATACAACATTGGTGCTGCTATCTGTATTTAACCTAACCTCATTCTTGACAATATATGGATGAAGAAAATCCTATAATAAACTGTGCTGTTTTGTTTAAAAACAAAAAACAAACCCCTCACTGATTTAATCTGGACATAAAATATGCCATGTGGATCTCTTATAGGGAAGTTTATTTATTCATTACTATCCTGCCTTTATCCCTTTCTATTGAAAGTAACCCAAGGCGGTGAACATAACTAATGCTCCTTCTTCCTAATATATCCAACACAACTTTCTCCTATTTTCCCCACAACAACAATCCTGTGAGGTAAGTTCGGCTGAAAGAGGGGGACTGGCCCAAAGTAACCCAGCTGGCTTTCATGACTGAGGTAGGACTTGAACTCACAGTCTCCCATTTTGTAGCCTGGTGCCTTAAATGCTATAACAAACTGGCTAAACCAAATTATGGCCAAAGGCAGTTGTCCTGAAGGTTGAAGTAAGGAGCTATCCCACCACTAACTTAAAAATCTAATATTTTGAATTAAAATTAATTTTAAAAGAAAATCAAACAATGCTGCGGTTATTAAGATGAATAGTCATTGTCATTAAATTGCTCTTAACTGATTTTTTCAGTTCTTGGCTGAACGTAGGTTTTTATTTTTCTTTTAGAGCATCTGAATTCGTTTCTCTCTTATTTCAGAGAGCCTTGTGGTAGAAGGAAGCAAGATGACTGGGGAATTCTGAGAGTTAAAATCCACATATCTTGAAGTTGCTAAGGTTGAAAAACACTGATCTCTCTCTCTCTCTCTCTCTCTCTCTCTCTCTCTCTCTCTCTCTCTCTCTCTCCCTCCCTCCCTCCCTCCCTCCCTCCCTCCCTCCCTCTCTCTCTCTCTCTGTTTTTCCTTTAAGCCAGGTTTTTCCTACATAACCAAGATTTTTCTGGAACCACAATTGAGTGAAATCACATTCACTGCTCTCACAATGCAGCACAAAATTTGTTGGCTGCCAGAATGAAAAGATGGAGAAAAAAACCCCAGAAAGTAGTGAATGTGATTTCACTCAATTGTGGTTCCAGAAAAATCTTGGTTACATAGGAAAAACCTGGCTTAAAGGAAAAACACACATTAAACCTATGAAAAGTAAGAAAATACACACACACACACATTAATACTGTTTACATATAATGTTGTTTATTTACATTGGTATATTTTGTGGTGCAGAAAAACACTGATAACCTAATATAATGCAATGCAAATGTAACAAATCATATTATACTATTTAGTTGGATGGAAAAGGTGAATTCATCAACCGTGCTTTGCCACAGACAGATCTGAGTCTATTCCTGCAAGCTTTGAGGATTTTCCTTTGGACAAGCCATCCTTATTTACTTGCTAGTTGTCACTGAGGGTTATAGAATAAAAATAAGTGTGGCTTTGTTGGGCAATATGTTTGAAGCGTTCCACTTGCCATCAGAGTTGTGTTACCATAGAAGCCTGCTTTACGGATGGTAAAAATAAATAAATAAAAGCGAAAAACCCGTACCATCGATAAAGGAAAACCTTCCCTTTTAAAAGGAGTGGGGGGTGGGGAACATAGTTAAAAGGACCCTCCCCCCCAAGTTTGGATAGTTATCCAAATGATACAAACTTTTAGGAAGAAATGCCAAGCTGAATCTTGCTTTCAAATTGATGGCTGGTTGTGTACATTGTAAAAACAAAGAATAATAGCCCATGAAGCGAACACTTTCATACGAAGCCAGGCAGGGACTCTTCAGTGTAAACTAACTACTGCTGTGTTTATTCTGACAATGGGAAGCATCTTTTTCCCCCGAGCTGAGTTCAATATGTTCCCTGCTTTGGTTAATCTGACTGTGCTTCATCTTTTTGACAGTCGTAAAGGGCAGTAACAATCCCACGAGAGCATGCTGCAAGAATGCTGCGCCCTATCACCATGACCTTGGCCCAATGCAAAATAGCCTTTTTTTGAATGGTGATTCATGTTTGTAAATTGCCATAAATGGACCTTCCAGAAGTCAAGCAAGTAAGAGTGCTCGGTGGCCTTGAATGCCCCAAGGTGGTCCCTGAAAATTCTTTCTGTGGCTCTCAGCATCTCCAACCAAAACGGCTGAAAATGGACAGTTGGATTTTCCAGCTTCTGAGGCTGGAAATAACGGAAAATTTATTCATTTTAATAGCAAGTATTTCATATATTTATTGTATTATTTATTAAGTCGACTGTAACCCTTACAGTAGACTTAATAAATTAAAGACCCTTTGTCAACCCTGAAGCTGGCCTGGCCAAAGCCATCTTGGAGTTTCAGTGCTGCCAAACTGGATTTCAAATTTCAAACCTTTACTGTCAGCGCACAACATATGTACAATGAGATTGGTTGAGCACTCTCAGTGCCCCTCCCCCCAACACAATACAACTCACAGTAAAGACAGAAAATCCCTAACCCAATAAATCATATTAACAACCCCCAGTCCTAGTGCACCAGTGTGAATATGTTACACGTTACGCCGGCTGTGCAATTCCATCGTACTATGTAGTTATGTTATTTCTCTTTCAGGAGTCTGACAGCCCATGGATACAAACTGTTCTTCAGCCTGTTTGTGAGGCTGGCTATACTTCTATATCTCCTTCCCGATGGTAGGAGGGTAAAGAAGTGGTGACCAAGGTGAGAGTCTTCCCTGAGAATTTTCCTTACTCTTCTAAGGCAGCGAGCCCTAGCGATCTCATCTAGTGGTATCAGGGGACAGCCCACGATGTTTTGTGCTGTACTCATCACCCTCTTGTAATATCTTTCTATTCTCGGGTGTCAAACCGGCATGCCATACTGTGATGCAATAAGTGAGGACACTTTCTATTGTGGACCGGTAAAAGGAGGTCATCAGTTGTTCTTCCACTCTGTTTTTATGCAAGTCCCTAAGGAAATGGAGTCTCTGTTGGGCTTTCCTGACCACCTGGATCGTGTTAGCTGAAGGATAGGGAGCGGGGATTAGAGATAGCTGGGCTTGTGTAGTCAAAACAAAATACTTTCTCTTGGGAACCAAGGATGTTCTCACAGCTGGTCGGAGGAAGGAGGAGTAATGTCACCTGATCATCAGACAGAGCCTGGATTGGACCATGTGACTGATCGTTTGGGATTGAGAGATATTTTTTTTTTTACTTTTAATCAGGTGAAAAACCGCAGGGCTTTTCAGAGTCGGTTTTCAGCAGATAAGTGCCAAAATGGCATTTCCAATAGAGCTATTCTTTGAGGAGTCTAATTGCCTTGGAGTATTGCTTGAAATGGATTTATTACTTGGAACCCTGACACCCTTTTCCAAGAATGCCAATACAGTTGATCTTCTGCCACTAATTTCTAAAACCTAATCATCTACTTTAATACATACTCTTGCTGAAAATGCTGCGTATAATCTTCATTGCCCCAAACTTGCCGATCTTTAATATAAAACATGGGTAGTCAACCTCTTCCTCATGTTCCTGCAAGATCTTGGAGGTTGTGGGGTGTTTTCTGCCATGAAAAATACGACTGGAGCCATGGAGCGTTCCATCATGTTCTCCAGGCTGGTAGAAAAAAAATTTTTTTCCTGAAGTTTTATCTTCTAATAATGCTCACGATCTCATTGTTTTTGTTTTAGAATTTAAAACTTGAGTGGAGAGACATGTGATACAGTAGATATTGTTCTGTTTAAAAAGCATTGTTCATCCTGCCAGCTTCTAATATCTTTAACAGCAAACCATTTGTATCGGTGCATTTCTTTAGGTGAAGGTTAGACAATCTGTGGCCTTAATTCCTGCTAGGTTTTTGGTCCTGTCAGATTTCATATAAAACTGAAATAGTACTTGTATCATAGGAAATTGTTTATTTTAATATATCTCTAAAACCCACCCTCCTTCCTTCCTTCCTTCCTTCCTTCCTTCCTTCCTTCCTTCCTTCCCCTAATATGAATTTTCAAGGTAAGGTTCTTATTTCCTAAAAAAGAAAAATAAAAAGTATACAATTTTAACATAAGCCATTCCTCAGTTCTGTACCCCAAATATGCTTTTGACGTTTAGTATACAATATGATGGTTTGGTAATATTGGTTACAAACATAACTATTGTTTTTGTCTGTGCAACAGAGCTGTCTTGACTTTCAGTTAATTTTTTCCAGAAAATTTTCTTTTTAGAAAACAAAACAAAATTAAAGTTAGAAGCAGTCATTTGAACTTTGCAGTTAAAATATAGAGACCTTGAATTTTATCATGTGCCCCAATAAAATTAAAGAAAATATATTTATGTATGAAAATAGCACAGTTACCTAAAGCATCTCATATTTTGCTACTCAGCTAAATCCATGCTACAGTTTTTCTTGAGGCCATTAAATTTTGGCTTGCTCCAATTTTCCCTTATTTGTTAAATAATTTTTATTTTTTATATAAATTCTCATTTATGGCTGAAAATAGCACAATTGATGGAGTATTATAAACCATTCGTGTTCCTGCTAGGCTCAGCAAGGTCAAAAATCCAATCTGTTTACAATTTTCATAGTAGAGGATAAATTTGCTACTTTTTAAAAAAAAGGAAATTCATACCATTTATATATAAATTAACCAAAATACATTTTTGGTACTAAAGCAAAACAGCATGCTGTTTGCAATTTATAAGATGCCTCACATTAGAATTACAGCTGTCAGAACATTAGCCTCTGGTATTTTTAAAAAAATAAATACTAAGAATTTATAGGAATTCATGATTTTTTAATAAAAGACCCCATTACAGAAGATTTTAATTTTGAAAATGGCATAAATTTTGAGTAAAATATATTGATCTGTTAACCCCAAATTTAGATATGATTTTGACAGCAAGGGAGCAAGCCAGAATTCATGCAGAGATATTCTGGAAAATTCTGTAATTATTTTTGACTTCGGTCTCGGAAGGAAAGGAAGGAAGGAAGGGAGAAGAGGAGGAAGGAAGGAAAATTGGAAGGTTTTAGTGTTAGTGCTCTAAATCATGAAGAAGTACAACAGGTACCGTCAGTCTTTCTAGGTGGGTGCTTTCCATGTATGGAGAAGACTCATCAGTGGACAGCCAAAAAAACAAAACAATGGATCATCAAGGAAATCAATTCTCACTCCAGGCACAAACGTGTGTAAATTTTTGCAAATTACCTTACTTTGGATGCCTTATGAAAAGTTCTAACCTTCTGGAGAAGCTTCTACTGTTGGGAAAGGTGGAAGGAAAGAGAAAAGAAGAGGAAGATCAGCAGCCAGGTGGATGGACTCAGTTACAATGGTGATGGGGATACCATTGGGAAAGCTGAAGGGCCAGGTTAGGGACAGATCATCATGGATGGAGGCCACAGGTAATCAATCTCTTTTCATGTGATGATTGTCTAGAACAAGCAGATGTTGTCTCTTCGCAAAGTGTGAAGACTCAAGTATTTACCTTGAGTCACAGGCTCAATGACAAGACTCTTAACTTTTCAAGTTTTTTGAGTTGAGTTTTCAACAATATTGAGACAGTTGTGTGACAGTAAGCATATGCAGAGTGCCTTTCCTTGACATTATATAATGGGAACCAGATTCTGTTCCTGGAGGTGAGAAGGTTAGGATAATGAAATTAAAGATGACAGTTTTTAGGCATTATCTCAACTCAGCATTGTCTGAAAGGGAAGAGAGAATCTAGACTGGAAAACTTTCAAGGGAAGAGACACTTTTTTTCCTAGTCAATTGTTCCTTGGCTCCTAACCTGTTTCTCAAAAAATTTTTAAAAAAAATCTTGCTTTCTCCTAAGTGAAGGGATTTTTGTAACCAGCAGCTGCATTTATATTTTCCTATTATTTTGGGCAGCTAACAAGGCCATCAACATGCAAGTGGATGGGGTCAAATTAGCAAGCTGTTTCCTCCTTTCATCGCTATAGGTTAAGCTGTGCCCTTTTCCATCAGAATTAAACTTAAGGAGGAAGTGGAGCCCCACAATATATTAGTCATTTCCTAGAAGTTTAATCATTTGCTACCATTTTATAGTCCAAGGTACTATGATTCATCCTAGTTTTACTGGAAGTGGATTTCCAAGGGTAGCTTTATGATAAACCAATACTTTATGCAGCAAATTTATTAATGTTTGTATTAAAATTAGAAAGTATGAGGCTGACACATGTTGTGATGCATGATGAGATTTTTTCCATCTTCAGGGATTTAAGCCAAAGTTTTAAGAGACATTTATCATTAGTGAAGATATGGATGTTATTAGGGGAAACTAAATGATACTGACCTGACCAGTCTTTTAAATTGTTTTAAATTGTTAAAATTATGGGTTTTAGCATAGGGATTTTAACTGTGGACCAAATTAATTTAATTGGATTTTAATAGTGTTTTAAATTTTGTTTTAAATTGTTAAAATTATGGGTTTTAACATAGGGGTTTTAACTGTGGACCAAATTAATTTAATTGGATTTTAATACTGTTTTAAATTTTGTATTTTTTGTATTTTATTTGCTGGCTGTTCACTGCCCTCAGTCCTTCGGGAGAAGGGCAGTATATGAATATAATAAACTATAACTATAACTATAATTTTGAAGGGGAAATTTACAGTTATGAATCAACTTCTGCATATCAGTTTGGTATAGTCTTCTTAATTATTTGAGATTTCTGCCTTTTTTATTTCTAACCTAATGGTGTAGTTTTAAGATGTGCATTACCTACATAGTAACATTTTTTTGAAAGAAAGTTCATGTAGCTTTTTAATAGTTTTAATAATTTAATAATTTTAATAATTTTAATATTTAAATGTAATATGTGAATTTCTCCTTCAATTTTTGAAAAACTTTGTTGATACATGAGATCAGTAGCTAATTTCAAAACCCATTTCAAGCAATCATTTCTGCTCTCTGGCATCAGGAATCTGAGCACCCTTAAAGCTCCTGATTGTGAGAAAATATCATTTTGTTCCTGAGCAAAAAACATCGGCTACTTCTTTATTTAGGGACTACTGAATTTGCTTCACATTCCATATTCTGATTAGTTCCTCTGTCTGTCACGACTCTAAATTTGTTAAATTCTTCCAGCAAGAATGGAGACAGTTTGCATTTCCAAACAGTTTGTGTGTTCTATTATTTTATTTATGAACGGAAACGTAGAGGGAGGGACATAAGTCATTTGGCAAGCATTTGATTGACACACCCTTTGTAATTGACACTTTCCATTAGTTCTTAGAACTTCTTAGACACTTTCCATTACTTAGAAGTCCTAGGGTTGTTTTTTTTTAAAGCCATAAAAACAAACATCGAAATAGTGATGCCTGCCTGTAATAGTCTGGAAACTTGGAAATTCTTACTGAGATAAGCACATTTTTCCACCCCTCAAAACTGGCAGAAACTTCCTTTTAAAAACCCTCCTCCTCTTCTTTTTCCTTCCACCTTTCCCAGCATTAGAGCCTTCTTCAGAGGGCTAGGTCTTTGTATAGAAGGTGAGAATAATCAGCTCATCTGATTGAAGCACTCCATATAGTGAGTGCTGGTGTAGTGTGATGCTTAGAGAATTGAGCCAGAACCAGACTAAAATCTTCACTGATTAAAAGACTACAGATTAGCCTCTTTAGTTAGCCAAGAAGCAAAGACCCCAGTGCCCTTAATTGAGCCATACCAGTTGGCCTGTTTAAGGACAGCCCTCAGAGTGTAAATCCCATTGAAAACAACACTGCCACATCGGATCTATGTTCCTGTGATTTTGATTTCTCCTCTTGCTCTTTGACTCTTGGTTTTTCAACTCAACTGAGCGTACAGAAATTTTTGGCCTTTCCTTCTTTGCCACTTTCCCTGACCCTGCGCTATACTTGTCTGTCTTCTATTACTTGACTATAGATTGCACTCTTCACTATCTGGGTCACATCTACCTCGTGGACAAAAATTCACTTTCCTGTATAGTTTCTGGAGTGTACATTCATCTCCTCAGTTGGCTGGCTTTCTCTACCTCTGTAATAACCTGGAATATTACTTATCAATAAATCAGCTGTAGTCAAATTATTGTTGTATTGGATCAACCTGGATCAAGACAGTAGTAGAAAAACAAGGCCTCCGGAGTGGGATGTTGCAGCTCTTGAACCAAACAAGAGCAGTCTTCTGAGGAGAATCTTCATAGCTCAGGGTTGAAATGAGGGATCCTTGGTGGTCTCTGAGCTTGATGGTTTTCTTGCAGATGTTTCATTACCCAAAGTAGGCAACATCATCTGTCTTGTGGTGATTTGTCTTCTGAGAGTTGGATCAATGGCAACAGGCCAGGTGTCACTGAGGGGCCAGACTCCAGTGTGCTCAACATGTCCAATTTAAAAGGCCATGAAGTGATTTAGTGCTAGGTTTGATCGTCCATTTCTTAGCAAAGAGGTAGAATCTGGGTTTTAGGCCTTAGCCCTATAAAGTAGATTTAGTTTCAGCCTAACCCTAATTGGATAAGATGCCTTGCTCTTCATGATCTGTCCAGGGTGCTGAAAAACATGACATTGCTCACCTTTTCAAAAAAAAAAAAAAAAACCCCTTGGGTTTTTGTTTATTTTTTTTAAAAAAAATGCTTCAGTGCCATCTTGCCCTGGAATGCAAAGAGAGCAAAAGAAGGCAGAAGCCACTATTAGATACAAGAGATCCTAAACAACACCTCAGCCCTTGAAAATCAATTAGCTTAAGGAAGAAAGTCAAAATAACCCTACTATGATTCTGCATCATGTAAAAGAAGATAGAGAGAGATTCAGGCAGGATTTCAAAACTCCATTAATTATACATTTCAGCAATCAAATATAGTTCCATTAATTGTTGTGCTTTCTGATTGGTAACCTGGCTTACCTAGAGATCTGGTCTATCTTTTAAGCTTGGAGGAGATCGAGAGAAGGCAATCTGATGGTCTTTATGGATTTGTGGATTACAACTTCTTTAAACCCAGATAACACAGCCAACTGTAATAGATTTTACAGTAGAATCCAAAGCATTTGGCCAGTATGAAGTTCTCCACTTCTGCTAGAAATTAGGAGTATATTTGATCATCTAGAATTTAACTAGTAAAATTTAATTTCAGTTACAATTATTTAATTATACCTCAATTACTAATTAAATTATTTAATTGTAATGAAATTAAATTTTATATAACTACCTCAATTACTAGTTAAATTCTAGATGATCAAATATATACCTAATTTCTAGCAGAAGTGGAGAACTTCATGCTGGTCAAATGCTTTGGGTTCTAATGGTAATTCCATTATTCTCTTATTTTTAGATGCTGCTACGAATAGTGGTTACTCCTGTCATATATCTACAAATGCCATGGATAGCAGCTTTTTGGAAGTCGCCCATCATCATATACTGATACAGCAATGGGTGTAAGTGTAATCTATATTAATGTCATATTTTAGGATATAAAATTGTGGTAGTCAAATGTTGGTGCACTCAACCAATCCTTTTCTTCTTATTTCAGTTCTTAGTGCCAACGAAGGAAGTAATGTATTTATAAACATAGCAAAAGCTTTTTTGCTGTCCTGCTGGGATCTACTGGGGCAAAAGTATCAAACAAGAATCTGCTTTAAGTTCTCTCCTGCAATTGAATGTTTTTCTATGTAGTTGGGGAAATAGATCCATCATTTTCTTCTAAATATCCTTCACCTTCCTTAGGAAAATGAATGATTGCATTTGAGTTAAGCAAAGACTTCTCTCATGAGGATATTTATGACCTCTCCCCCAAAGCCACAAACGAAGCCAGAATGAATAAATTTCTCACCAAAGATTAAATATTAGTTATAAATGGATGAAATCTTAGGAGTGAGTTGTTTTGTATGTTTCTCTTTTTCCTTCCCCCAGCTAAGAATTGTGTCCCTTTGGTGTTGTAGCAATGGCAGATTTTCCTCCAAACTCCAAAACTTGTTTCGTAAGAAAGCTAAACAAGAACTGCAAAGATCAATTATAAAAGACATCTTAACTTTTTGGACGGCTTTGGAATAGAAATCAAATTAGTAACTTGATGTATTCCTCCCTCCTTTTTTAAAACTCTCAACAGAGAATTGACAACGAGCATTGTTTACTCCTAAGAAGAGGACATCAAGTCACAGCCAATTATTTAAAAAGACATGAGGCAGAGGTAATGTGGTAAAATATTAAATCCTGACATCTTTGCTTCGAGAACGCAGCCTTAGTCATTATTCTACCAGGCAAATGTCATTTAGATACCTCAAGAGGTTTTTCTAAATATCAGCTTTTACTGGGATACACAAACATTTGGCTTTAATTAAGAAATCTGGTTCTTGTCATAACAGAAAAAAAGAGGCTTACTTTTATAGCTGTTCTTGGATGCTGGTTAGCCTCTAGATTTTGGAACAAACACGAGAAGTACTTTTCTAACTTGCTAGGTCCATAAAAAGCTTGGCTTGAACTTTGAATCCAGCCCATCATGGAGGCACAAAGTAAACTTGCAGTAGGCCCTTTGATCTTCATTAGAGTTGGTTTAGATGTGTAAAAGAAACATTGCGTGGAGCACTTTTTAACAGTAGAATTAAAGATGGAGGCCACGCCTTTCAGCAGAGGTACATAGCATTATCCAGGCTGTGAAAATAACTTGTGTTTGATTCATTTCTATTTAATTACTATACTTAATTATTACTTTTTAAATTAGATTTATATGCCGCCCTTCTCCAGAGACTCAGGGCAGCTTACAATGCGTTAAGCAATAGCCTTCATACTTTTGTATATTTTATACAAAGTCAGCTTATTGCCCCCACAAACTGGGTCCTCATTTTACCCACCTTAGAAAGGATGGAAGGCTGAGTCAACCTTGAACCTGGTGAGATTCGAACTTGCAGTAATTGCAGACAGCTGAATGTTAATAACAGGCTTTAGTCTGCTGAGCTATCCAGGCTCCTATTTTTAGTCTAAAGGCATATCATATAATTGGTCGACATTCCACTCAACAATCCAGAAACCAAAAAGGAAACAAAAAGACCAAAATCATAATCATAAGTTTATTTGTCAAGCATATAATATAAAGAAAAGGAGCTATCCAGGTTTCTTTAACAGAAAGGTGTTGGAAGTACGTGTATGTATGTGTTTATATGTATGTGTGTTTGCATGTATGTCTATGTGTGTTGTGTATACATATGTATTGTATGTATGTATGTATGTATGTATATGCAACTTGGTTTTCTTGCAGACATTTCATTACCAAACTAGCTAACATCATCAGTGCCAGTAGGGAATTGGGTTTGCTCTCATGCTTTATATTCGTGGCTTGCTCTGTTGGCATTGGTGGTAGTGGACTTGGTTCATTTCAAGGTTCATTGGTAGTTTAGAGGTTTCTTTGCCTGATTTTAATCAAAGTTGAGGGGTGGATGGGTTATGATTAGTGGTTTCCAAATAAGGCAGAAATAAGAGACTACTTTGAAGGTTAAATAAGGACTTACAACGTAGCTTGCTTGGAAGCCATCCTGCTTGTTTTAATCTTTCTTCAAATGGGGGAGACAGATGGTTGCATCCAGATTGCTGAAACTCATGCCAATGAAGGTCTTGACCATCTGAATGTGACCACTGTTTTACAGGGCCTTTGTATTACTCATCAATAAAATATGGAAGCAATTATCTTCTCCATGAACATGGCTTTTCTTTTGTTTTCTTTTTCTTGTACTTTGTTTTTGTTCTCCAGAAAGCCCAAGCCATGCAAAACTCATGGGGAAACCTTCTTTCTGAAAGATAAAGCATGGTGAATGGGAGTTCTCTGCTCTCTAAAGTTTTGATAAGCTCATTAGATTTGGATTGTCTGTGAATCTCTTCCAACCCACCCATGTTATTCTCCAGAGTCCTTCTTTCCCAGGGTCTGGTTAATAGTTCAGATAGAAGAACTAGATTTGAACTTGCAATTACTGTACTTGCAATTTGAACTTGCAATTAACGCATTGTAAGCCGCCCTGAGTCTCTGGAGAAGGGTGGCATATAAATCAAATTAAAAAAAAATAATCTCACCAGGCTCGAGGTAGACTCAGCCTTCCATCCTTTCTAAGGTAGGTAAATTGAGAACCCAGTTTGTGGGGGCAATAAGATGACTTTGTATAAATATACAAAAGTATGAAAGCTATTGCTTAATGCATTGTAAGCCGCCCTGAGTCTCCAGAGAAGGGCGGCATATAAATCAAATTAAAAAAAAAAAGATTTAGCTCATGGACTACGGTTGCAGTTCTGTATACTTCTTTTTGGCTAATTGTCTAAACCAGAACCAGATGGGCAAGGCACTTCTCCTTTAGACTCTTTTTCTGAAGACCGCATGTTTATGGATCCCACTACAGTTTTAGGAATGTAAAAGATAAAGTAACTGTGACTTTTATGAGGCTGGTATTTAGAACCTTTGTCAGGGGAGGCTATCAGCAACAGTTAGTGACTTTATGAACTGGAATTCCCTTATTTACCTACTCCCCAAGATGAATTAATATCGTCTCTAAGCTGATATTTTGAGGGAAAATACAGTGGGCTTTTATTGTTTTTAATCATAGGTTGTTTACAGATGGATAATACAATCAATCAAAAGGTATTGTGGATATTTTCCATCTTTTCCTTCTTATTGGATTTTTTTAAAGTGGAGAAAGTTAGTCAAAGAGATAAGCAAAAACTAGGAAGGGTATGCACGGAAGACCCAATCTTAATATCCTATTATTGCTGCTGTGATAAGAGAATGAAGAGAAATCACTCTATCCTTACCTTTGATCAAGTCAAAGACTAGTTTTGCCATAGAGTTTAAACTATGGCTTAGTTAACTTTGGTTTGCTGCTATAACCCACACAATATTCAACACCCTAAAACAAGGCTTGCAAGAATGTGCACAGCATTCAAAGCATCAGAAGCTCCTACAGCCTCTCTGTGTGTTTCTACCACTTCTATGATCCTGAATTATACAAGTTCTTCTCAAGCCGGAGGAGGAGGTTTGGTATAGCCATGCTTTTGAAAGCGATCTATAAGGTCAGCATTGCCTAAGCAGAAGATCAACACCGCTGGTGTTAGAAAACGACTCTCCTTTTTTACTTGTCTTAGTAGCCAGGAATAAGCAACAAGAAGAAGTAATGCAAGGAAGAAAGGAAATAAATCACTGGGGGGATGAGGAGCTTCTAATCCTATTGCAAAACATCGAAGCATTAAGATAAACAAGATTAAGTCCATGGGGCCAGTGGGAAATCTTCTGCAGCTGATCTACCTGACATTATCTAAATCTTGGACCAGATTCTCTTAAACAACGTCCAGCCATATTTGGCTTAAGTTATCTGCCTTTTTACTTGCCCTTTAATCACTGGAAGAGGTCAGGAGTGTGTATTTACTGCAGCCCAAGACAAACATAAATAGTCAAAGAAATGCAAACAATTGTCCAAACAAGCATCATTTTCACATCTATCCCAATTTGAACCACTGTTGAATGACCCATGGTGGATCTAATTCTGGTATAGAGTGGTCAAGTAAGGTGAAACAAAGCCACGATGAAGTAGGATTGGGTGGAAAAAAGACAGTCCCAGATTTGCTCTACAACAAGGCTGCCCAAAGGCTGCAACTTTAAGACCTGTGGACTTCAGCTTCTAGAATTCCTCAGCCAACTATGCTGAAGTTGAAGTCCACACATCTTCAGTATTCCAAGTTCACATGCCTTATAATTGCTCAGATTGCACATCCCTGTTCTACACCCTTGGTTGGTGACCTTAGATAGCCAATGAGCAGAGATAACTTACCCAAGGATTTTGCAGTTTTTTGATGCTCTATGATTTTGATTTCTGTAAGACTTTCTTGCTCTTTAACCAGACAACCTGAGTATTTATCCAGAAACTGACAGTAATTTACAATAAGCAATCAGAAGTCAACGCAATCTTTTTTTTTGTCCCCATGTATTTCTCAATGCCAAACTTAAATAGGTATCAATATCATCCTTCAGAATATCTCTGGCGTTTTCTATGGTGTCATACTTTTTCCTGTGGCCAAAGATTTTCCTCTGTTATTTATTTGCTTATTTTCTTAACTAACCATTTTTGTACACTGAGGGAAGAACAACATGCAACATTTTTCAATAAGAAACATATGTTAATCTCAAGGAATCAAAGATATCTTCACTTGTCTATACAATAATTGCATATTTTTCTGCTTTCCATCTGGGGTTCTTAGCAAGGCGTTTTATTGCTAATACAGAAAACAGTCAATGCTTTTTGGACCACATAAAAGTTTAGCTTGTCACTCTTGGGGCTACTGTGTTTTTGATCATACTCATGATAATGTTTTATTTTAGGGAGCTTGGTTTGAATCCTACGTTGGGTGATCAGGTATGCTTTAGGCTTGTAGTTATAGATGTATATCATAAAAATCATGTTAGTTCCTTTTTTAAAAAATTAGATTTATATGCCGCCCTTCTCCGAAGATTCAGGGCGGCTTACAATGCGTTAAGCAATAGCCTTCATACTTTTGTATATTTATACAAAGTCAGCTTATTGCCCCCACAAACTGGGCCCTCAATTTACCTACCTTAGAAAGGATGGAAGGCTGAGTCAACCTTGAGCCTGGTGAGATTCGAACTGGTGTAATTGCAGACAGCTGGATGTTAATAACAGGCTTTAGTCTGCTTTTAGCCTCCAGGCTCTTCCAGGCTCTTTTAATAGTCCAGTCTTCTCAGAATTATCTTTTACGGGAATTTGTTACAAAAATTTACTTTATACTGCTCTGGGTCCTATTTGTGTATTGTGAAATAAGTCATAATAGTAGTTGAATACCTGTATTATAATTTTTAGTTGCAGATGCACAGTTAGAATTAGAAATAAACTATCAAGGAAGCACAATATATTTTACCGTAGAGAAAGAAAGACTTTTCCTTTATCTTCACTTGGATTGCTGAGGTTTTCAGATAGAGAACTCTGAAGTTAAATATAGGGATGCTAAATAACTAACTAGAGCCAGCTTGGTGCAGTGGTTAAGGCGCCAGGCTAGAAACTGGGGGACTGTGAGTTCTAGTTCTGCCTTAGGTACAAAGCCAGATCTCTCTCAGCTCTCTCTCAGCTCTAAGAAGGAGGCAACAGCAAACCACTTCTGAAAAATCTTGCCAAGAAAATTGCAGGGGCTCGTCCAGGCAATCAAAACTGACTCAAAAAAGGAGTATTGGATAATTCCTATCTCTGCATCTTTTGATAAAATAAACATTAGAAAGTAAGAGCCTTTCTGAGTTCATCCCCTTGCTTGTTTTTCTGTAGGTTGACATGATCTTCTTGTGGTTAAAAAAAGAGAAAGAATTCACACAGCTTTTAGAACAAGACCAAGGCCTTGTTCATGTCTATTTCAAAAGATTAACAGCCAGCTAATAATCCTTCCATACTTTCCCTGGTCTGTAGGATTAAGCCCACTTAGTTTTGCTCTTTATCTACCACTGGGGGAGTTAAAATCCCCGACATTTTCATGCTCTTATCCCGCAGACTAGAGATCATAATCATAGGGCTTCCCGTATCTTTGAAGTATGAAACCGTTTCATTCTCAAGCATTCTGTTTGCCCATCATTCAAGGTACATAAAGAATCCTGCCAATTAAAGGAATTTTGTTTTAAGGGAAAGATTCCACATTGTGGTATTTATACTGAAAGCCTTATAAGGTCTGGGTTAGCTTGTTGCTTAATAGCAGCAAATTTTGCACCATCTTTACTCGTGTTTGGGGAATATTTCTCCTGTTGTAGGACAATGAGTAGCTGCAAGGCAAAAAAATTCATGCTGATTGTATGAAATGTTCAGCGTTGGCAGCAAGGGTGACCAGAATGTTCAAACTTCTGAGTGGCCTGAAGTCTCCATAGCCCTGGTCCCTTTTAGAATCAATGAACGATGTGACAGACACAGGAGAATCTATGGAAAGTCTCAATCAATCAGGGTGTTGTGACCTAGACTTCCTGAGTCATTAAAACACACGAGTAGTCCCAAAAACCGTTTTTATTGCAACAGCTGTGAATTATGTTCATTCACAGCTGAGTCCCAATTAGTTGCAAAAAGTCCTTCAGGATAGTCACCAACCTTTATCTCCCTTGACACTCTGCCAAAGACCTACTTGGCAAAGCCACACAGATTCCAGAATCAAACAGAGATGCCGACTGGAAACAGAATTAACAATGTTGCTTTCCTGCAAAGAGCCCACGTGCCTTTGCTTCTCTTTTAAGCCTTACGGGAGGGACCAATCGTCTCCAGGCCTTACTCCCAAGTTGTCCCTTTTGTTTTAACAGTTCGTGCCTTCTGGCAGCTCTGCGCATGCGCATACTAGGAACAGGTTCTTCTTGTTCCTCTGCCTCTGTGCTGTCCGACTCTGGAGGCGCCGGAGTCTGCGCATCACTCCCAGATGGCCCTGGCCCCATCTCTGCCTCCAAGACAGAGCCCTCATCTGGGCCTTGCCCAGACTCCAACCTCCTCACTGTCCAACTCCACTGCCAGGTACGCAAGTTGCTGGCGGACCACAACACTGGGCATGGTTGTCCCAAAGGTGCTTTTTCCAAAAGGCAGTTAGACTTTCTTGGTTTTCTTTCTTTGAAAAGGTTTCGCTTCTCATCCAGGAAGTTTCTTCAGTTCATTTCATTTCAGTTCTTTAGAACTGAGGAAGCCTCTTGGATGAGAAGTGAAATGTTTTCAAAGAAAAGAAGTCCGCTTGTCTTTTTTTTTTAAAGCACCTTTGAGATGGACACATGAGACCTTAAGTCCTAATGTGTAATATAATGTAAGGCAAATTAAGAAGAGATCGGACAACCATTTGTGTGAAAGGGTACATGGGGTTTCCTGCTTAGACAGGGGGTTGGATTAGGAGACCTCCAAGGTCCATGCCAACTTGGTTATTCTGTTATTCTGTCTGTTAACCTGGCTCAGGTTTCCCTCTCCAAGATCACCACAAGAAAACTAGGAATTGTCAGGCTTGGGCACAATTTCCTAGGATGTCCTGCTCTGTATTCCTTTGAAAGACTCCATGCTGGCTGTGCCAAGTGCCTTTGGGATCACATGGCACCTATTTATAAACCACCCAAACTGCCCTCTCCCCTTCTGCCAGCAAGCTGCAAATACGAAGGTCACTTAACAGCCAGCAGCCCCCCCAAGGCTGCCCTTGTGTTCTCTATGGAGGACAGAGAAATCTCCTAAGGACACCGATCCGCAGGTTAGTCTTTGCTTAATTGTTCTCTAGCACTGCTGTTCTTTGCCATAAATGTAGAGCAGAGTGTTACTTCTTCAGCTGTTTCCCAGGAGTTATTTGTTTTCGCAGTGTTCCAGCAGACAATGGTAGAAAGTGAAGGCCGTAATATTCAGAATGACTCTTCCTTGTAGAGAGCAAAGGGTGCCCTTAAAACATTCATCACAGGGAAACAGGGAAAGGCAGATTATTCTGTCCACAAAAGAGATGAGATTCAACTGAGTTTAATTGGAGTTTGAGATCTATTAGGAGTACTTAGCAGGGCTTCTCCCTTACTCCTCCCGAAAATACCCTGTTTGGCCTGGCATGTCCCAGAATTGGATTATCTCATAGTCCAGATGACTTCAGGTGGACATTCTGCATTCATTCCATTCAAACATGACGCAGGGAAATTCAGAATTCAGGAATCTCCTGAGGGTTTTATCTTTATTTTAAAAACTAGCCCAAGTTGCTAATATTCTGCAAAAGCTTGCTTGAATTTGTTGCCATGAATCTTTTCTTATGTTTCAAAATCCAGAAGGGGGCAAAGTAGTGTTTCTAGAGAACAGATTCTGTGTAAATGTACAAATAAAAAATGAATACTCTTTTTGGTTATTTGCCCTTCTCCATTACTGGCCGAAGCAAACCGAGGCCACAGTCTGAGACTCAATTTTTCTCACAAGTAGTTTTTTTCTAGCTGAGCCCTGATTTCTACTCTCGTAATTTCTGGCCAGCATAAAGTTCAGCTTTAATACGATTCTAGAAGGGACCAAGTCAGAGCAACAAGTCTTACGTTTCATTAAACCACAAAGCATCTTAATTCACCTAATTTATTCAGGCTGCAAGATTCAACCAATTGTTCGTAGACTTTTTGGAAGTGTTATTTTCTATTTTTCAGGGACTTAAAAGGCATGTGTGTCAATTTCACATTGCTGTTTCTCTTTTAAGTCTCTGTGAAATGCAAAATAATTTTTGCCAAAGTTTGTAACACTGCCTGCTTCTTCAGGCACTTGTTTATAAACTATCTGGACTCAGAATACACAGAATAATGGACTTATGGTTTTTATTTTGTTTATTTTTAAAAAATAAAAACAACGTCAATTGCAACATACTTTAGACTACAAATAAGTATTCAAATCATAAAACAGTATTCGGTACTATTTAACAAATCATCAAACCAACGAAGCAACAATATACCAGCAGAAGCAGATATAAGCTTTCTGTTAAAACTAGGACATTCACATGAAAATTGAAATAAAGGGGATTATAAGAATTTTCAAAGTTCCCATGCATTTGAGAACCTCTAAATGGAAGCTGCAACTTTCAACAATGTACGGGATTTCAGAAAACACTTAATAATTAAATATGTTTTAGGTACTCTATAACTCATGGCCAGCAATCCATTGAGAAGTCTTAGATCAGATGACCTAAATTCACTCTGCATCTACCGTTACTACATTTGGCCCAACCCTACCATTGAGCAGACAATGTCAACCACTGATGTTGGGGGATCAGCAACACAGGGAGTCCTTGACTTAAGACCACAACTGGGACCAGAATTTCCATTGCTAAGTGAGGCAATTGTGATCCATGCCTGATTTTACGACCCTTTTGCCAGTGAATACTGCAGTCGTTAAGTAGAATGATGTCATTAAACAAATCTGACTTCCTCCATTGACTTTGTTTGTTGGAAGCCAGCTCGGAAAGTCACAAATTATGATCACATGACCCTGGGAAGCGGCAATTGTTGTAAATACCATGCTGGTTACCAATTTTAATTTGAATTTTAATCATGTGACTGTGGAGGTACTGCAATGGTCGTAAGTGTGAAGATCGCTCATAAATGACTTTTTTCAATGCCTTTGTACCTTCAAATGGTGGCTAAATGAATAGTTGTTAGTCAAGGACTACCTGTAATAATAGCAATAACACTTAGACTTATATACCGCTTCACAGTGCTTCACAGCCCCTCTAAGCAGTTTATAGAGTCAGCATATTGCTCCCCAAAATCTGAGTCCTCATTTTATTGACCTTGAAAGGATGGAAGAGTGACTCAACCTTGAGCAGGTCAGGATCGAACTACTGGCAGAGGGAATGCAGGGTTAGCCTGCAATACTGCATTCTAACCACTGTGCCAAAACAAGCTCTTATGTGCCCATTCTTCCTGAGTCCCAGTCCTTGTTCCGTCTTGAAAGTCAGAGACCAGGAACAGGATCAATGAATGAGTCCTGGCCATTTATAAATCAAATTTGGCTTTCAGATAAGCGACAAGAGGCACGTTGTTTCATGATTACAACAATTTATTTCCGATTTGACCAGAAATGAGATGAATTCCTCTAAAAATTTATGTAGGCTAACATGATGGCTGGTTTGTTCAATATGGCGTCTTGCCCAGCTTGAGTATTCTTCAAAGTTGGATGACATCTCCAAATTACACCGGCTTTTAGATTCAAGGCATTAGTCTTTCTTCTTGACAGAGCTAAGATACATTGAGTAGCAGTATGGAAATTCTTGCTTCCTTACAAGCTGAAAAGGACTTTTGTAGACGCAGAGATGTGTATTTGATGGATGCGTGGCAATATACCGTAGAGGGGGAGTAGGGTGCACATAAGCGTATTGCCACATGAAATATTTTTTTTCAAGCAAGATCTTTTGCCAGCTTTGTCTGAGCTTCTGTCCAGGATCATATCTGTTCATGGAAAGTCTGTGATTCATTGCTTCATTTTATTCATGCATCAGTTTGAGAGCACAGACATTTATCCCAGAGTGTGGGATGTGAGAGGCAGAAGTGTAACAGTTAGGGATACTAAATCCTTTTAGATACTATAGTTTTATGTGGTCAGACTTTACACGTTTTGATAAGCTAATGAAAATTAAATAACTACTTTTGAAATTGAAACTCCCATTTAACCATAAGCTGCATATTTCAATTTGTTAATTTGCTTGAAATTTTATATGAGTATATATGTATGTATGTGTGTGTGTTTTTATTGTGCTTAAGCTTAACAGAAAGCATAAAACTCATCAGCTACTTGCCTGTATTAGCCGCTTTTTTGGAAAATTTGATCAAGGATATTTCTGAAGATCTTTTCAAAGCAAAGTTGAAAGACATTCTTGGAAGGCCTATACATGTCTGGATTTAGCCAACATGTTTAGCCATAAATCATAGTTTACAAAGCACAACTGCTTCTTCCCCATGATGGATTAGCCTAGAGGTAAGGAAGGTTTTTTGTGATGGGGAGGGTAACTTGAAAACTGTATTTTTAGTTTTCAGGGAGATGTCAATGATATGGTGATATCAACCAAGGGGCAAATCAGTGTCTTTGTGTTAAAGGTAATACAGCTTAAACACCTTATGTTAGAATACAGATAGTCCTCAACCACAATTGAGCCCAAAATTTTTGTTGTTGAGTGAGAGATTTGTTAAATGATTTTTGCCCCATTTTACGACCTTTCTGGCCACAGTTATCAAGTGAATCATTGAAGGAGTTAAATTAGTAACATAGTTATTAAGTGAATCCAGCTTCCCCATTGACTTTGCTTGTCAGAAGGTCACAAAAAGTGATAATATAACCCTAGGACACTACAACCGTCATAAATATGAACCTGATGTCTATCCTAGTAAAATTTTTCTGCTTACAGAACATCTGGACCCACGTCAAGGTCAAACTATTTTCTCGCTGGACCTGGGAAGATGGCTACATTGGTCCGAAATAGAAGCAACGGTTTGTTATCCTTCTTCCTCTCTCTCCATGTCCGGACATTTCAGCCCTCAACTGGACCGCGCTCTTTTAAAACGTTCCATGCTTTGTGGAGTGACCAGAAAGCAAAAGGTAAAATTAATGATTGAGTGAGGAAAAATACTTGTTGACGTCAGTTAATGAAAAGCAATGAGACCCTCTGCTGATAAAAATGTCACAAAGTTAATAAATCATTCCTATGTCCTCCATCTTCCCTGAGCCTTCCCGCCCCCCCCCCCACCAAGTTTCCGGTTGACGTTCAGGACTCAGGACCCCAAACAGCACCCTAAAATCCGGGGAGCTGGTTGGATTTTAAAGGAGATTCAGATTAATGTCAGGGTTCCAAGTAACGACCCCAATGAAAGACTCTGAAGCTTGAAGTTCCTCAAAGTTCCATTTTATTAGAGATGTCACATTGGCACATCTGGGAAAACCTGAATTTGAAAGTTTCCAGGTTTTCCCCACCAAAAGAAAGTCCAAGTCCCTTCCCACTTCACCTACATGTCTATCATATGGTCCAATCAATGCACCGTCCCAACTGGAGATGCCTTCAGTCACACCCCTCCAGGTGCAGGGCAAGATGTCCGTGACTCTCTGAGAAAGGAATGTTATTATGATTATATATCTCACTCCAGCTCCATACAATCCCCCCTCACAGTTTCCCACAGCCATAAATGTGGCAGGCTTGAAGGCTCAATGCAAAAGATGGCTTCCAGGCCTGACATCCTAATAATAAGGATAATCAAAATATGAAAATTCAGCTGAGGATAATTTGGATCCTTCACTTTTATGCTAATGAGACTAAAAATGGCCAGTCTAAGTGAGAAGTACTGAACCCACTTGAGAAGAAAGTTAATTGAAGTCACGGCGGAGCCTGGTGGAGCAGTGGACTAAAGCGCTGTTAAATAGCACTTAGCTGCCAGCTGCCTGCAATTACTGCAGGTTCGAATCTCACCAGGCTCAAGGTTGACTCAGCCTTCCATCCTTCCGAGGTAGGTAAAATGAAGACCCGGATTGTGGGGGCAATAAGCTGACTTTGTATATATAAAAAAAACCACCGCTTGCGGGTGGGGAAAAGCCCTACTAAGCAGGTATATACAAAAATATGAAGGCTATTGCTTAACGCATTGTAAGCCGCCCTGAGTCTCCGGAGAAGGGTGGCATATAAATCGAACAAATAAATAAATAAATACATACATACATACATACATACATACATACATTCATTCATTCATTCATTCATTCATTCATTCATTCATTCATTCATAATCAGTAAAAACAAGCTTTGGCTTCCTCAGGCTCTCCGTCCATGGATGGCATTGGTTTAGCCAATTGTACTTCAACTGAGAAAACAATTTGCAACCATTTTTGATTGAACCTTGAAGCCAGTTTAGTCAAAGTATGCCAGGGGTGGGGCTGCTGGTGTTTGGGACAATCTCTAGCTAAGATTCTGTGCAATTCGGGGAACCCCCAAATCCCACTCCTGGCTAGCCCCGCCCACCCCACTCTGCCCCTCTCAGGAGTCCCCATGCTGTCTGTTTTTGATGTAGATCAGTGCAGGGCTTGTACTGAGGCTTGGGGAGGGCGAAAATTTTGGGAAGAGCCTGGGGAGAGCATTTTCATCCTACCAGAGGCTTGAGGAAAGCCTCCAGAGCCCAAGCCATGGTGCAGGAGGCCGACTAGACCACGCCCACCATGGCCACACCCAGCCAGCAACCAGGCAGAGAACCCCTTGCTAAAATTTTTGAAACCCACCCCTGAAGTGTGCTAAGAGCAGATCTCAAACTGTTCAGCCATTTCACTAAAGCTTTAGCCATGGATATCTAGACGGACACCGATAGCTCTGGGACTTCAGGATGCCAATGGCTGGTATGGCAAAGCCCTCAAATTAGAAATGTATTTATTATTATTATTATTATTATTATTATTATTATTATTATTATTATTATTATTATTTATTATTATTATTATTATTATTATTTGATTTATATGCCGCCCTTCTCTGGAGACTCAGGGCGGCTTTCAATGCGTTAAGCAATAGCCTTCATACTTTTGTATATTTTATACAAAGTCAGCTTATTGCCCCCACAAACTGGGTCCTCAATTTACCCACCTTAGAAAGGATGGAAGGCTGAGTCAACTTTGAGCCTGGTGAGATTCGATCTTACAGTAATTGCAGACAGCTGAATGTTCTTTCTTTTTCTTTCTTTCTTTCTTTCTTTCTTTCTTTCTTTCTTTCTTTCTTTCTTTCTTTCTTCCTTCCTTCCTTCCTTCCTTCCTTCCTTCCTTCCTTCCTCTTTCTTTCCTTCCTTCCTTCCTTCCTTCCTTCCTTCCTTCCTTCCTTCCTTCCTTCCTTCTTTCTTTCTTTCTTTCTTTCTTTCTTTCTTTCTTTCTTTCTTTCTTTTTTGATTTATATGCCGCCCTTCTCCGGAGACTCAGGGCGGCTTACAATGCGTTAAGCAATAGCCTTCATACTTTTGTATATTTATACAAAGTCAGCTTATTGCCCCCACAAACTGGGTCCTCAATTGACCTACCTTAGAAAGGATGGAAGGCTGAGTCAACCTTGAGCCTGGTGAGATTTGAACTTTGCAATAATTGCAGACAGCTGAATGTTAATGACAGGCTTTTAGTCTGTTGAGCTATACATTTTATGAAACAAATTTATATAGCTGCCCAATTCACACACAGTAATCCACAGGCAAGAAGGGAATTCCTGTGTTAGGATGCAGAATATTTGCAGGCTTCAGAGACAGAACAAGCCATTCTTCAGGGGAAGAATGAAGTTGAGGGAAAGAAAAACTGAATAGACAGATAGGAGGATATGAAAGAATTAGGTATCAAGTCCCCAACCATTCTACCTCCATTGGATTGCTATTATAAAAGTTAGCCTCTATTTATATATATTAAAAAAACCTTTACCGAAAAGAATGCATCTGAGTTTCTCTTGTAGGTTGAACCTTAGCCTTGGATTTTAATTCCCTTTCAAACCTTCCCATTTTACTTGTTGCCATTGTGTAAGACTAGCCATAAAGCAACAATGGCATATTAAATATTGTTTACTCTTGCAAGAACAGTAGTTTAGATTTATTTTAGCCTGTTCCAGAAAATGATTGCCCAACGAGATAAAATAAGCAAAGCAAAAGTCAACTTAAAACAGAGTTTAATTGCTAAAAAGCATAGTTTGGAAACAGGCTCTGGTGGATATGCAACTGAGAAATATTGGACAGGGCAATGTATAAACTGACTCATTTTCGACATGCAAAGGAGATTATTGAAAATGTCACAGTGACTTTGTAACTGTAACAGAAAAGGGGGGAAAGCTATAACTTATAGTAATTAGATACAGTATTCCACAGAAAGGTGCAGAGAAAGACAAGAAAAATGACATTTCGTAAATTACATCTGCCACAGCTGAATTTATAGAATCCTACCAATGGAAAGAAGTCTTGAAGCCAGTCAATCCAACAGCTGTTAAGTGCAGAAATCCAAATTAAGTTCTACTTATTTATTTATTTATTAAATTTGATTTATATGCCGCCCTTCTCTGAAGACTCAGGGCGGCTTACAATGCATTAAGCAATAGCCTTCATAATTTTGTATATAAGGAGTCCCGATCCAGAAAGGGACACAACTGGCGTATCAGGCGAACCTGATAGAAAGCTCCCCCTGGCCACGGCCGTCATATGCTCTTCTAAAGACAGCCGTGCATCCAGGAGGACGCCCCCTCTCCGTGGGGGCCAAAGACTCTCCCCCAATAGCCAGCGAAGGCACCACCTGGGTTGAATTGTGGGGTCCTTGGTGCTCTCTGAACTTGGTTGTCACAGACCTTTTATTACCCAGCTGGGTAACTTCATCAATGCTAGAAGTGAGTAGGGCTTGCTTTCTTTTTATATATTAGTGGTTTCTCCCGTCAGTGTTTGTGGGAGTGTTTGTTTCTCGTTGGTTCCTTGATCAGGTTTTGGTTACTATTTGATTGTTGGTCTAAAGGCATGCCACACAATTATTGGTCGACATTCCACTCAACAATCCAGAAACCAAAGAGGAAACAAAATCATAATCATAAGTTTATTTGTCAAGCATATATAAGGAGCCTTGGTGGCATAGTGGACCAAAGTGCTGTTAAAGTAGCACTTAGCTGCCAGCTGCCTGCAATTACTACGAGTTCAAATCTCACCAGGCTCAAGGTTGACACAGCCTTCCATCCTTCTGAGGTAGGTAAAATGAGGACCTGGATTGTGGGGGCAATAAGCTGACTTTGTATAAAAAAAGAATACCGCTTAGGGGCGGCTGAAAGCCCTACTAAGCAGGTATATACAAAAGTATGAAGGCTATTGCTTAACGCATTGTAAGCCGCCCTGAGTCTCTGGAGAAGGGCTGCATATAAATCGAACCAATCAATCAATCAATCAATCAATCAATCAATCAATCAATCAATCAATAAATAAGATAACAGGTAAAAGTATAAATATAATTTGAATACATGAAAAGAGTAAGTAAAAAGGAATAAGAAAAGAGTAAGTAAAAAGCTTCTTGCCAGTAATTATCACCCAGATAACAGGGATCAACACCAAAATTAATACTAGACCAATACTAGAAGATGTTAGCTAGTTGGGTAATGAAACATCTTCAAGAAAACAAGGACACCCCCCCCCCCCCCAAATATGATCCAGGTTGGCTGGAGTTCTGAACTGGCTGAATTCCTCAACATAGTAAGCCAAAGTCATATAATGGCTTAAGGTATTGCATGAAGCCTGCCAACTATGGTTTTTTTTCAGGTGACCATGACTTAATATGATGGGTGAATCATCTTAAAAAGTAATATGCAACCCTGTTCTTACATAATCAGTTTTTCTAAAGGCGTGGCTTTATATCTGCATAATGACTATATTTTCCTCTTGTTACAAATAATTGCAGTTAATTCAAACCAGAGAAGCGAGAAGAGAAAGGAAAAAGGAAAAAAAGTCCACCTCATTTCTACATCTCTGCCTTGTTTTTTTTTTTCCTTTTCCTGTCCCAAAAGCCAGTGGATCTGAGGTTGTCCCATCACTGCTTGGGGCTGACGCTGCACCTTTTTAAAAGATGTAAACAGCTTGAAAGCTTGTATAAGCCAGACCCTAGTCAAGCATTTTGCTAACCGAACTTTAATTGGTTATTATTTTGGCGTCTGCCTGTGTCTTTTGTGTGACCGTGTGAGGTGGCTATGGAAATGCACTTTGACAGTGGAACATTCCATCTTCTGCCACTAACAAACGCTGCCTCCACACACACACTTCTGTGCCACCTTGCCTGTTATACTGTAAGCGGGGTTCAGTAGAGCTGTGTGGTGTGAGGGAAGGAAACTCCCTTTGACAAGTTCATTGAAGCCAAATCAAAGCTACAAGGGAGTTTTTCTGTGGTTGCTTGGAGCTGAAACCCAGCAGCTTCTGGAGGGCCATCTCTTGATCGTACCTGATGTAGAGGCTACCAGAAGCAAAGGACCTCAAAGAGTACACTCAAATCCAGATTCTCATTCTCCAAAACATTTATGGATGTTATGATCACGATCCCTTTTGCTTCACATTTTCCGGTTTTTTCTGCATCTGAAAATCCTCTCTAGCATGGGAATAAAAGATACAAATTAAACTCATACAACACATGATAGCAATGTTCCAAAATCTCAGGGGCTGCCCCAAAGAAGAGGGGAGTCAAGCTATTCTCCAAAGCACCTGAGGGTAGGACAAGAAGCAACGGGTGGAAATTAATCAAGGAGAAAAGCAACTTAGAACTAAGGAAAAATTTCCTGACAGTGAGAGCAATTAATCAGCGGAACAACTTGCCTCCAGAAGTTGTGAATGCTCCAACTGGAAGTTTTTAAGAAAAGGTTGGATAACCATTTGTCTGAAATGGTGTAGGGTTTCCTGCCTGGGCAGAGGGTTGGACTAGAAGACCTCCAAGGTCCCTTCCAACTCTGTTATTCTATTCTATTCTATAAACATTATTTTCATAATGTATGAAGCAGTCATAGAAAGAAAGGGAGACATGCATTATCCCATCTTGAAGACTTTCTCCAAAGAATAGAATGGAAGGCTATGATATTGAACCTGTTCTTCAATAAAATGTTGAGTTTCTTGATTTAAAGTTCAATTCAAATGCTATTTTAACTTCTAAACCCTTCTTGGAATTGTTCCTCAGATTCTTTTTAACTTGTTCTGTCCTGTGTTATCTGCTTGATCACTGACAATGTCGTTTTAGAGATACCTTTTGAACAAGCTAAGAAAGATGGTTTGATGGTGGTTTCCTCCAACTTTAAAATAAGCCCCTTCATGGGAAACTTCAGTAGAGGTTCCTTGTTTTAGGAAAGGGGAAAAAAAAGTCAGGCATTTTTTTAAGCGTTTATACCTACAGAAATTGTAGAGTGGTATTTACATTCTTGATTAGGATTTTGCTCTGATTCTACTTTCACTTTTTAAGAAAGAAAATACTTATGAGGTTTTATTGCTCAAAATTTATGCTGGAAAATTTCAGCGGTTATAATAATTTTACATGCATTTATGAAATACATAAATAAGTAAATATATTTGTAACCACCTTTTCCTCAACTGAAGCTTTCCGGATACTTTTGGTTTATTAGTTTGATTTATTTTCTGTGCTTCTGCCTGACGACTCTTAACATTCCCAGGAAGTACTGAAGTTCATTGAGATCATGTCTACTTTGGCTTCCTTCCTTCCTTCCCGCCTATCAATCTTTTTGTTGGTGCGTCTGTTTCATACAGGAATCCGCTACCAAGAACTCGTGGTTGGCATTCCTAAAGAAGTGTACAAAAATGAAAAAAGAGTAGCCCTTTCTCCTGCTGGTGTCCAAGCTTTGGTGAAGCAGGGCTTCCATGTGCAAGTGGAGCATGGAGCAGGTGAAGAAGCCAAGTTCTCAGATGATCAGTACAAAGAGGCAGGAGCCAAAATCGGGGATATGAAAACCGTGTTTGGATCCGATATCGTTCTAAAGGCAAGAATGAAATAAAACTGCCAGGTCTGGTAGGCAAGATTATTTAACTGCTGGACTGATGGATGAATGGATGGATGAATGGACAGGACTTTTGAACTTCTCCATTCAAAACTGACTCTGGGCAAGTTGCATGCTCTATTTACATGAATAAAGTTGAAAAGGATGAGAGAAAGAGAGAGTTTAGTGTAGTGGTTAAGGTACTGGCCTAGAAACCAGGAGATGGTGAGTTCTAGTCCTGCCTTAGTCATGAACGCTGGCTGGGTGGTTTCGGCCAATCAGAGGAAACTCTGAGTTTTAGTCCCGCCTTAGTCATAAAAGCTGGCTGGGTGGTTTCGGCCAATCAGAGGAAACTCTGAGTTTTAGTCCCACCTTAGTCATGAAAGCTGGCTGGGTGGTTTTGGCCAATCAGAGGAAAATGCGAGTTCTACTCCCGCCTCAGTCATGAAAGTTGGCTGGAGGTAACCTGGGGTCAATTGCTCTCTCTCAGGCCAACCCACCTCACAGGGTTGTTGTGGGGAAAATAGGGGGAAGAAAGTATTAGGTATGTTCGCTGCCATGAGCTATTTATAAACAATAATAAAGATGAGATAAAAATCAAATAAATAAATACCGTGTGAAATACAGAATACATCGTCAGAGATGAATACGGCTTTGAATTTATGAAACACCAGATTACAGGAAAGAAGAGTTCACAACATTCCCACCCTTGAGTTAGGATTATTTCTTTATTTCTCTAAGCCATCATGCAGTTTGGAATTAATATTTTAGCCTTATCCAGCTGTGACAATTTTGTGAATAGTGGTATATGGCTTAGCGTAATGTAGAAACTCAGCCAATTGTGGTATATTCCAAGAAACCACGATTAAGCATAGCATAGCAGAGTGTAACAGCTGGGTTCAAAATAATATTCAACTATTTGGCTGGCATTTATCAGCAATAAGAGTGAAAATATGGAACAAATGTTGAAATATAGGCTAGCAAAGAGGTATAAATCTCAGTGGTGTGAGGAATTGATCACAAAAATCCAAAGCGGAAATGAAATTTCTATTAATTGCTGACCAATAATTATGATTTTAGTGGCTGCAAAGTGTAAAGTAAACAAGGATTGGATTCCTGGTTCAATAAATCATAATCAGTTGGGTTTTGAACACTAGTTTTTAGACTATACGTCATAGTTTGTGATCTATAATAGGGCCACATTATGTGTATGAAGTGGTCATGAGAAAGAAAAACTGTAGCCTAGTCCTCTCTTTGGCACATGGCTTGCATGTACATGGAATTTTCTTTCTTTTAACAAAGCAGTGAAACGTGGGATTTATTCTCTCAAAGGTCAGAGCTCCAATTTTTAATGAACAGTTGGGAATCCATGAGTCCACCTTACTCAAGGAGAAAGCGGTTCTGGTTAGCTTTATCTATCCAGCACAAAATCCAGATCTCTTAGAGAAGCTTGCTCAGCGCAAAGCCACCGTCTTAGCCATGGACCAAGTTCCACGGGTCACAATCGCTCAAGGATATGACGCTTTAAGTTCAATGGCCAACATTGCAGGGTAAGTCCACCAGTGGTGGGATTCAAATTTTTTTTACTACTGGTTCTGTGGGCGTGGCTTGGTGGGTGTGGCAAGGCTTGGTGGGCGTGGCTTGGTGGGCATGGCAGGGGAAGGATACTGTAAAATCTCCATTTCCTCCCGATCAGCTGGGACTCAGGAAGCAGAGAATAGATGGAGGCTGGGCCAGTCAGAGGTGGTATTTACCGATTCTCCAAACTACTCAAAATTTCCGCTACCGGTTCTCCAGAACTGGTCAGAACGTACTGAATACCACCTCTGAAGTCCACGTTATTCTCTCTCTCTCTTCTCATGGTTCCTCAGTGGCTGTTTTGCTGTATTAGAAGATGGGCAGTTATTTGGTGGTGTTGGGCATTTTTTGGGTAGAGTGAGAGCAGAGCCAATCGCATATAAATTTCCCTGGTTTGAGAGAAGTATATTTTATTAAGCTTGTATGCTTTTAAGGATTATATTAGGAACTATGCTACAGGGTTTTGTTTTGTTTTTAAATGACCCCTGCTTCAGAAACAGCAGCAAGCCTTCATTACTGATTTTTGGCAGTTGCCGCTGGATGAGATTCCAGAAAACAGGGTGCAGAAAAGGTTGAGAGATATTTATTTATTGGCCTTAAAGGGCTCCACAACTGCAAACAATGTGACTCTGAATAGCATACAACTACAAAGCAGTAGGACTGTATGCAGTGTAAAGCTTTGGTTTGTCCACTCATCTCTCTCCCCCCCACCTCTCTCGTACTAGTACTAGTTTATGTATGAGAGCCAGTTTGGTGTAGTGGTTAAGGCATTGGATTAGGAGGTGGGAGACCGGGAGTTCTAGTACTACCTTAGGCACAAAGCCAGCTGGATGATCTCAGGCCAATAGTCTCATTCTTGGCTTTAAGAAGGAGGCAATGGAAAACAACCACTTCCGAAATCTTGCCAAGAAAACTGTAAGGACTTATCCAGGGAGTCAACAGAGGTTAAGACTGATTTGAAGGAGCGCACACAAACACACAATCACACATGTTTATGTGTGATGTAGGGACATGAGGAATGGGATCGTATAAAAATGTGGGCAGCTGTGACTGTGTGATACAAGTCCCATCTTTTTCTATATGCATCAAAAATAGATGTCGATAGGTTTGGGACTTCAACTGTGAAGTCCCAGATGTTCTCTCGACTTCTTCTTTATTCCCTTCCCTCGCATGACCTCCTTAGGAATGGAGTTCTTTTTCTTGTCATCCTTGTTCAATTATAAGATGCTGTATTTCTCCCGAACCTCATATTTACAATTTCATCTCCTCTGATCTAAGGATAACTAATTTCTGGCATCTCAGATGTGGGAAACCTCAAGGGGGGTTATAAAAATATGTATAAACCCACTAGTGGAAACTCAGGCAATTGCCGTGTTGGAAACATCCTAAACATGGGAAATTCTCAACTGTCTTATTTCTTATATTTGGTTCTTACTTAAGAGAGAGAGAGAGAAAGAGAAAAGTTTAAAATGGATTAGAAAGAATAACACTGGAGAACCAGAAGACCATACTCCATCCAAATGTTTCCTGGGAACCACAGAGCTCTTGTTATTCTTTGGTTGCTTACAGTAGCTTCTCTGAGGCCGATTCTGTTTTGGCTGGAGCCCAGGGATGAGTTCTACTTACCTTTATTACTGGTTTGCAACGAGGCTGCGTGCACGCTCTTCTGCGCAAGCGGGGTTGGTGGTGGAGCCTCCCACAGTTTTACTACCAGTTCTATAGAACCGGTGCGAACCGGGGGCAACTCATCACTGCTGGAGCCCAAGTTCTCCCAACCAGATGTGTCTCTTGGGCCATCCATTGTGGAGTTAGCATTGTTTTCTGCCCTGGAGCACCTATATACATCTGTCTCCTGTGTTCATTGAAATCTTGTGAGAACATTTAAGAGGACACCAAAATCTCAAAATCAGATCAGATCTCCAAATTTTAAAACAGTGTTATGAGAGCGAGTAGTTGTGCTGGGGTTCTGGTGCCTGCCATACACCACTGCCAATCTTTGGTTAGTATTTCATTTCATCCAAGAAAGACTAGGCTAACATAGGTTCTCTCCCGATAGGTTTGGACAACAGCTTCCAGAAATTCCAGCATTTCTGGAAGACACTCAGTTGGAGAAGGTTGAGCTAAGTTATGCTAACAGTAACCACACAGTTCTTAAATACCACCTTAATAAAACAAACATTACACAATTTGACTTCATTATTTTTAAATCCAGAGCAGATTCAAAACAACTGGGTAATTAAATCATCTGGATGTATTAGTTTCCAGCCTAGTTCTATCACATCTGTTTTGGAAGAGGCTTCGTGGTCTTTTGCTAGAAGTGTATCTCATCTTGTTTGGTATCAACCCAAACTTGCTGAGAGATGGGTGGCTGATTCTAACATCTCTGACGTCTGCTTTTGGTCACGCCAAAACAAGACCGGGGGTTTTACTGTCTTTTGAAATGTCTTTCCTTCTGTGATTCACATTCAAGTTATGGTTACCAAAGAAACTCAAACGAGAATTCCAGACATCTCTTACAAACTCACCAACTGTAGCTGGGTTGAGTAATGTGAACTAGATTCCACAGTAGATCAAAACAATAGAACGTCTTGTGACCTTAAAGATGAACAGATGTATTATGTGTGGGCTCTAGCACACTTACACTTTTTGCCACTATAAATCAGTTTTAGAAAACCGTAAGACTCAGTGGCTGCCATGAGCTAATGAGATTGCTCTCTGGTTTCTGCCATGAAATGTGTTTTTAGGTTTGGCATGAAGTTCACATACCAACCTGGCTTTCTTTTCCATTATGGTTTTTCATGCAGGCAAAGCTCAGCTCGTAGACAAATGAAAGGTTTTGTAAAAATAACACTGTGCTAATTAGATCCTGTTTGAAGCAAATAGAGTCCTTAGGCCAGCCTTCTCCAGATGGATGCTGCCTGGAATTGCTGAGAGGTGTAATCATAATACATCTGAAAAAAACAGGATGGGCATCATTGGACTCATTCACATGCCATGTTGATCTATAGCCGTACATCATCAATATGCTGGCTGGGGAATTCTGGGACCACTCATTTTAAAGTGGTGGAAGTTGAGAGACACTTATCTATAGCTTGCTTAATCAAGTCAACTCAAGGCAGTCAACCTTACTGAATCTGCATTCAGACATTTAAATAGAGATCTTACAGACATTAAAAAAAAATATTTGGTTAAAGCTTTAAAATACAAAGGTAAAAACATAATACAATCTGAGAAAAAATATTTTTTTTAAAAGTGCAAAAAGAAGAAAAGGGGAATTAATTGGTTAAAAAAGTAAGGAAAAAATATATATGTAAAGAAATTATGTCCCCCTTCATCAAGACAGGTAGAAACAATTTTAGTAACTTACCACTTTCCCTAACATTTCAGCCAAAGATCTCTTCACCCCATATCTTATCTTCATTCACAAACAATCAAGCCCCATTATTCAACCCCATTATTCAGCAAAAGTTTATTAAAAGTTATCGGAAATAACATTTATACTTTAACCTTAAACAAATTAATTTCATATTCATTTCTCTTATACAGTAACTTACCATTTTCTCTTTAAAAAATCCCTTCCTCCTATAAGTTATCTATATTTATTTGTTCCCTTTAGCTATTAAAACATCAGCCAGGTTGATTTCTATGTCCTGTGTAACATCTTTGCCCATATCATTCTTTTAGCCTGCTATTTTTAAATCCATATACCAAACTGCCTGATTATCCATTGTATCCTCTTCAGTCTCCTCCTTTAAAGCCAACGTTATAGTAGCATTCAAGCTTAAGAGAATGTTCTGAGTACACTGTTGACAGATAGCAATAGCACTTAGACTTATATACTGCTTCTTAGTGCTTTATAGCCCTCTCCAAATGGTTTACAGAGTCAGCCTTTTGCCCCCCAACAATCTGGGTCCTCGTTTTACTGAACTCGGAAGGATGGAAGGCTAAGTCAACCTTAAGCCGGTCAGGATCAAACTGCTGGCAGTTAGACTGCATTCTAACGACTGCGGCACCATGACTCATATCATATTTATATATATCATATATATTATATACAATATCATATTTATCATATTATATCAATCTCCGATATCCTTGAATAGTCACTGGGGCAAGACGGATTTGCTTATTGACTATGTGATTCACTTAACAACTGCAGTCACTCCCTTAATACTCATGGCAAAAAAGATTGTAAAATTGGGCACAATTCATCTTGCTTAACAATGGAAATTCTGGTCATAAGTATGAGGACTATCTGTATACAAAAGGAGCAATTCCTTTCTTAAATCATTGATCCCCTTAGTCCTGTGTCTGACGAAAAAGAAAACATTATACTGATTTTCTGGAGATTGTTTATGTTGGATTGGTGATACCTGGGTATCTTGGGTTGTAAATTTTATTTGCATGCTTTCAAACATACCTTCCCTTCTTTGCTTCCAATCAAAAAGTTAGTTTACTGCTTAAAAACAAAACGAGATGTAATCATTTTGTTTTGTAATCCAAAACAGGTATCTTTCACTAATTCATAACATCCAACATTCGGAGGGAGGGAGGGAGGGAGAGGAAAGAAGAAAGGAAGGAAGGAAGGAAGGAAGGAAGGAAGGGAGGGAGGGAGGGAGGGAGGGAGGAAAAGGGAGGAAGGAAGGAAGGAAGGAAGGAAAAGGAAGGGAGGGAGGAAGGAAAAGGAAGGGAGGGAGCGAGGGAGGAAAAGGAAGGAAGGAAGGAAGGAAGGAAGGAAGGAAGGAAGGAAGGAAGGAAGGAAGGAAGGAAAGGGGCCATTTAACACAAGTTGATCTTGAATTTTTCCAAAATGCTGTGCAGACCTTTTAAGCCACAAAATAAATCCACTTCATTTTTCTCTTGGAACATCAGGATCCACTAACCAAAATAGAGCCAGGTACACAATAATGGCTCAAACAAATGTTCCAAAAACAAAAATTAAGGAACGGGATGCTCAGCCTAAGAATGTAGGAATCAGCACCACAACTAAACAAAAAGATCCGTTTACCGGAAAAAAAAAATCTACTATGACAAACTGGGAGAACAACATTCTCCCCAATGAGCATAATGTAATTTGAGGGGTGGAGAAAACATTTACTATGGTCAGGTTTCTGGATTAGAAGATCCCACCTGCATTCTACTGTTGCATACCCTCTGCTACCTTAGCTATTTCTTTCTTAATTTTCATGTATTTATTATCTCACTGTCCTAATCTTTTATAGTGTTGTTTTACTGTAAGCCACTCAGAGTCGCATGACTGCGAGGTCAGCAGCAAATACATTTAATAAATAAGTAAATAATAAATAAATAAATAAATTTATTAAATTTGTATGCCGCTCGTCTCGCAATTTGAGGTGACTCTGGGTGACTTACAACATAAGAAATGTCCTTTCATTTATTGGGATGTAACAAGCAATGGTATGAACTGTGAGGGCATGGTGGTGATGATCAAGATGATGACGATATCCATCTATGCCTTCTCAGCTAACAAATAAAGGCAATTTTTGTTTTTTTGTTTTACTGACAGATTATTTATTTGTTGGAGATATTTGGTTGCCATGGCTGGTCTAAACAGTCCTATATTTTTTTTTGTCTACCGTGTTTCCCAGAAAATAAGACCCTGTCTTATATGTTTTTTGAACCCTAAAATAAGCGCTTGGCCTTATTGCCGTGTGCTCAAAAGCCAGATTGGGTTTATTATCAGGGGAGGTCTTATTTTGGGGGAAACAGGGTATTAGTTAATTGATTCTGTTGTTATTTATTTCAAATGCCTGCTGTGTTAGCAGTTTCGGAGTTTTTTCTCTTTCGTCCTTTTTCTTTTTCCTAGGTACAAAGCTGTTGTTCTCGCAGCCAATCACTTTGGAAGGTTTTTTACCGGGCAAATCACAGCTGCAGGAAAAGTACCTCCTGCAAAGGTAGGGTTCATGACATGGTTTTCTGAAACACCGTTACTACCTTTTGAAACGAATTCAAAGACAGCTTGAAGAAAGCTATTTCATCTCCTAAAGAAGACAGAGTTTATAGCTTCCCTCCCCTTCCCTCTTATATCTGTCTGTCCGTCTGCCTGCCTGCCTGCCTGTCTGTCTATCTTCTGTCTATATCTGTCTGTCTGTCTGTATGTCTGTATGTCTGTCTGTCTGCCTATGTCTGTTTGTCTGTCTGTCTATCTATCTATCTATCTATCTATCTATCTATCTATCTATCTATCTATCTATCTATCTCTGTCTGTCTATCTATCTATCATCTATCTATCTATCTATCTATCTATCTATCTATCTATCTATCTATCTATCTATCTATCTATCTTCTGTCTCTATCTATCTATCTATCTTCTGTCTCTATCTATCTATCTGGCTGGCTGGCTGTCTATCTTCTGTCTATATCTGTCTGTCTGTCTGTCTGTCTATCTCTGTGTGTCTATCTTCTCTATATCTATCTATCTATCATCTATCTATCTGTCTGTCTGTCTGTCTGTCTGTCTGTCTACTGTCTATATCTATCTATCTGTCTGTCTGTCTGTCTGTCTATCCCTCCTTCCCTCCCTCCCTCCCTCCCTCCCTCCCTCCCTCCCTTCCTATAAAGTCACATTGTATATGATGCATCAATTAATAGAAATGTTTTATTCTGGGCTGTTGTAAATACATTAACAAGCCCACTTGTGACTTTTTTTTTGTTTTCCTTCCTAGATGCTGATCATTGGTGGAGGGGTGGCTGGCTTGGCTGCGGCTGGAGCAGCGAAATCAATGGGAGCCATTGTTAGAGGATTCGATACCCGGTAGAGTAACTCCATGAATCCTCAGCCTGCTTCTGTTGTAAAGAAAAGCAGGATACAAATCCGAAAAGGAAATCGAAAAATATATTTTTCTGCTCTCGTTAACTCATTGCCTAGAATGAACCATCCGACTTTAATAGGGTTCAATCTAACGTTGATTATGAATTTTCAAATATACTTTAATACACATTAGTTTTACTTATTCTTATTTGTATGTTGTGAGCCTTCCAGACAGTCCCCTGGGAGAAGGAACAGTGGGATATAAACTAAAAGTAGCAATAATAATAATAATGCTAGCTGAAAACCAACAACCCATAGCAAATTCAAGGAATTTTACAGAGCATCTGCTAGCACGTTACTCAAAGGTCAGAATGTGATGCTTGGACTGAAAAGCAGTTATATGCTCTTGATCTCCGCTCTGAAAAGTATCCAAGCTAGTGATTGCTGTGAAATTCTCCTTGCTTCCAGCCCTCCAGCTTTGGAGCAGTTCAAATCCCTCGGCGCAGAACCTTTAGAAGTCAGCGTTGCAGAAACGGGAGAAGGTGTTGGAGGTTATGCAAAAGAAATGTCGAAGGAGTTCATAGAGGCAGAGATGGCCCTCTTTGCTAAACAGTGCAAAGAGGTGGACATTATTATTAGCACAGCTCTTATTCCAGGTACTGGACAATTTTATCACCGTTACAGATATTCCCTGATTTACAACCGCACTAAAATTTATGACTTATGACCATTGTCCCACGATTAACAACTCTTGGAAGCATTCCCCATTGTCACATGATTACAATTTGGATGCCTGGCAACTGGTTCGTATTTATGACAGTTGCAGTCTCATGTGATCCTCTTTTGCGACCTTCTGACAAGCAAAGTCAATGGGGAAGCCACCTTCACTTAACCATGTTACTTGCTTAACAGCTGCAGTGATTCACTTAACAACTGTGGCAAGAAAGATCATAAAATGGGGCAAAACTCACTTAACAATTGTTTTACTTTAACCCTTTTGGGCTCAATTGCAGTTATAAGTTGAGGACTACCTATACAGAGATCTTAGCAGTCTATGTTTCTAATAAAAAAGCCCAACATTTGGTTTCTTATCTTGTCATGAGCATCAAGCAAGCCAAATCTATTATTTTGTGAGGACCCTGCAGATAGAAAATGCAACAATTGTGTGGGTTTTATTTTCCTGACCTTGAAATATACGCCCTGCAGAGATTTGGAGATTCAGCAGACAGTGGTAGTCCTACTGCTAGTTGCCATCTCAATGAATTATAGAAATAGGTAGGAATTGTTGAGCCTAAACTGACCCTTGCAAGTATAATCCAGATAACCTTGAGGTTTTGTTGGCATCTGCTCAAACTTTTTTTTTTTTAAAGAAACATTGAGTTCCCATCTTTTATTTTGGTTCTTGCCATTTGCGACAGGGAAAAAAGCTCCAATCTTGATCACCAAGCCTATGGTGGAATCCATGAGAGATGGCTCCGTAATCGTAGATCTTGCCGCAGAGGCTGGCGGCAATGTGGAGACCACCCATCCTGGAGAACTTTACATGCATAAGGTTTGCACAGGAGAGTCTGTTTGAAATATTTTGTCTCCTTGACAGAGATATTATTTTGCTCTTCTCCAAAGCAGCAAAATATTCACCACGTAGACCTTCTTAGCTACACTAAGCATCTTTAGGTCTGGGTTTTGAAAAAGATCAGACATGGACTGAGCCCACTATGCATTATCCTAGCCCAGGAAGGACACCCCTTCAAATGAAATTATGCAGCTCCCAGGCAACAAAAACTATCTTGTCACAGCTTTATGATTTAAGATATTCCTAAAATCAGACATTTTGGCTTACTCAACAAACTGTAGTTGAAAGAATTATGGCTGTCCTAGAAACCTATGGCCTTTACAGATGTTTTGTATATACGAGCATTAGTGCAACTAAATTATGAAACTCTTCTGCACTACAATGACCTAGCCTGTTTTAGGCCTCCAGAGGGCTTCTGGAGCCTGGGGAGGCTGTTTTCACCCGCCCGGAGGCTTTTCTTGAGCCTACAAGGGGAGCCCCATGTAGAGAGCATTACAGTAGTTCAGGCATGAAGTGACAAGGGCATGAGTGACCGTGCGTAAAGAGTCCCAATCCAGAGTACCCCTGTACCCCTGAATGACAGGTACAGTTAACTGAATTTATGGTGCCTTTAAGGGGCACCATTTGCAATGGTAAAGTCCCCTCAGAACTTAGGGTTATAACTGAAGGCAGGAGAAGAAGCAATGGATGGAAACCAATCAGGGAGAGAAGCAAACTAAAACTAAGGAGAAATTTCCTGACAATTAGAACAATTAATCAGTGGAACGACTTGCCTCCAGAAGTTGGGGGTTCTCCATCACTGGAGATTTTTAAGAAGATGTTGGATAACCATTTGTCTGAAAGAGTGTAGGGCTTCCTGCCTAAGCAGAAGGTTGGATTAGAAGACCTCCAACGTCCCTTCCAACATTGTTATTCTGTTCTGCTCAAGGTTTAATTTGCTGAAACAATTGCAAAGGGATATTATTTCTTCCTTCCCCCCCCCACCCCCCAAGCAAATAGCTTTGTTGACAAAATAGCGCACGCCAGGTTATCTAACCCCCTCCCTTTACTTCTCGGAGTTTAATTGGAGTGCAGTTAATCCGGGAAGCACAGTGTGTAACCATGATAGGAGCATCAGATGTCCAAGAGGTGTTTTCAGACTTTTAAAGCGTGTTTTGATTTCTTAACTCTTGAAATAAGTACCATATGGCCATGGAACGGCTTCCCCGCCCCCCCCCCAAAAGGCCTCCCGGTTTGCTCTGCCATTGGCTCGAAGTCAAAAAAGAAAAAGCTTCTCCCCCCCCACCTCCTTCAAGAGTAAGAGCAAGCTGTTCATGTAAAAAGTAAGATGTAATTTTGCCTTTGACTTGGCAAAATAAAGTATCTGCAGAGATCTGATTTACCATCAGTTATAAAGGATATATCAAGTCAAAACTCCTAAAAGTCGTATCAAGGCAATACATGAAAAAGATGTTTTTAAAGGTCTTGCTCATTGCTTTTCCAACCCTCAGGGCGTGGTGCACATTGGTTATACGGATTTGCCAAGCCGAATGGCTACCCAGGCCAGTAGCCTTTACTCAAACAACATCTTGAAGCTATTAAAAGCTATTTCCCCCAGCAAGGAATACTTTTACTTTGAGCCAAAAGATGATTTTGATTATGGGACGATTGATCATGTCATAAGAGGGACTATGGTCATGAAGGTGAGTTATTATTATTTTTCCCCTCCCTCTCCTAAAATTCCTTAATGAACGGTTTAACAGAGGCATGCAAAACATCGTAATGGAAGACAGAATCGCGATCTTTTAAGAGAAATTGAGGTTGATTCTACTTGACCTTTGTCTGGAAATTAGCTTTGCAACTGACATCGAAACATGGGAGTTTGGTTTCCTCCACTAGAGCATCAGACCTTCTTCCAGTCTTTTTCCATCTTCCATCTTGTTTCCTTCTTCATTCAGTTTGCTTTAAATATCACACACACATTTATATAATTATAGACCTAGCTCAATGATGGCTAACCTTTTCCGGACCGAGTGCCCAAAGCGTGTGCGTGAGCAAATGCGTGCACACGTGCCCAGACCCCCAAAATGCAATGCGCATGCACCCCCTGCCCCGCACGCATCCCCTGCGCATGCACACATAGCCCACCACACGCACTCTGCCCCCCACGCAGAAGGGAAGGGGCCCTGTCCCCACGTGTGACCGTCAGAGACCCAACAACCGGCTGACCAGCGGAAGGCACACACACATGCGCAGCAAAGCTGAACTAAGGCGACGACCCGCATGCCCGCAGAGAGGGTGCTGCGGCACGGGTGCGATAGGTTCGCCATCATGGACCTAGCTTGTATGTGCACTCAGACTACATTTTAGCCCAGTCGCAAACCTTTGTAAATGAGTAGTTTACACATTGTCTACACCAGTGGTGAAATTCAAATTTGTTTACTACCGGTTCTGTGGGCTTGGCTTGGTGGGCGTGGCAGGGGAAGGATACTGCAAAATCTCCATTTCCACCCCACTCCAGGGGAAGGATGCTGCAAAATCCCCATTCCCTCCCCACTCCTGGGGGAAGGATATTGCAAAATCTCCATTCCCACCCCACTCTGAGACCAGCCAGAGGCGGTATTTACCGGTTCTCCAAACTACTCAAAATTTTCACTACAGGTTCTCCAGAACCTGTCAGAACCTGCTAGATTTCACCCCTGGTCTACACACTGTTTTTCCTTCCAATTCCAAATCAACCGAAGTGACAGGTAGGATCAGTTGAAATCAAGCAACATATAGAAGATTAATTGTAAAGGCCTGAAACAACTTCAGCTGATGGTAGAGATCAGAACCAGGTTCTTTGAATCAGCAAAGGGATGCTTTGGGCTAAATTTGAGCTTTTGACCCCTCTAGACTCAATCTGTCCAGATTGTTCTTCTAACAGCCTCGCAATAAGATTTGTGACTTTCCATAGGTTATTTTTAAGGACACATCCTAATTTCTCTGCTACAGGAAGGGAGAACGATCTTTCCAGCACCTTTACCTAAAACTTTACCACCTCCTGCTCCAGTTAAACAGAAATCCGTTCAAGAACTAGAAGCAGAAAAACAAGCAGCCATTTCACCCTTTAGAAAAACAATGACCTCAGCTGGAGTATATACAACAGGTATTTCTAAATGTTAAATTCATTCATTCATTCTCTCTCTCTCTCTCTCCCTCCCTCTCCCTCTCTCTTTCTCTCTCTAAAGTATGAATTCCTCTTTCAAAGTTCATTGTGATATGCATTAAGAGATTTGCTAATACAGGTAGTTCATTTAGTGACCATGCAGAGTTCAACGGCACTGAAAAATGTGACTTATTTTCCTCAGTTGACCTTTGCAGCATCCCCATGATGAGATACTTGGCAACTGCTTCATATTTATGACCGTTGCTGTGTCCCAAGGTCATATGATCCCTTTGTGCGACCTTCTGACAAGCAAAGTCAATAAGGAAGCCAGATTCACTTAACAACCAGGTTACTAAGTTGTCAACTGCAGTGATTCACTTAACAAGTACGGCAGGAAAAGTTGTAAAAATGGGGCAAGACTCGCTTAACAAATGTCTCACTTAACAACAGAAATGTTGGGTTCAATTATGATCCTAAGTTGAAGACTACCTGTACAATCTGTGGGAGATGAACCTGAGGTCAAACATGTCATCAGTCCCAATCCCTTCGCACCCACAACAGATCTAAGTCCAACCCACCTTAAGTTCCATTGACTCTTATCTACCGCCAATTTATTTTGACCTTTAATAGTTCATATTCTTGTAGAAAAGCGTTAGCATACAAAAAACGTATATTTATTCAAAGTGCCTGGACTCTTGATTTCCTACGCTTGACAGAGTCATAGTTAAAGAATGAGAAATCATCTCAAAGGTCTATTAAAACTGACTGCTACATTGCTGCTACTATACTTTAGCCATGTTTTAGCCTTAAAACATGAGTGGGTGTGGCATGCTGTTTTCCATCTAGAATTTGCAGCCACGTTGGCTCAGTTTACTAATCTTAACCAGTAAGAAAAGATATCAGGTGAGACAAGCGGACAGGCAGAATCTAATGACAAACTGTCAGTTATCTCCTTGTAGGAGTTGATCCTTCCTAAACGTGAATGAAAGATTTTATCATCTCGTTCTCCTCAGTGCTTCATACCAGAGTATGAAGCACTGAGTGTAATTAACTTATTGATAGCCCCCTAAAATACAGCAATAGCTTTTAGTTCTATCATCCATTTCGGTTAGCCAGGTTCCTAGGATTAAATTTAAAATAAGATTATGTAAATACAGGGAATTCAGCGGCATGCAACTCTTTAAATATTTTACAAATGTTTGCTTTGAAGTAAGATTGGGACTGCAGTTTTAATAGCATTTTCAGGCTGATGTTTAAGAATGGAATTTCTGCATTTAGAGAAAATGCAACTGATGCTTGGTTGGGTTGGAGATAACCTTTGAACAATAGTTTCTTTCTATCATGTCTTGCCTTAAGGTCATGCTAAGTGGAAATCTGCTTTGTAGTTTATCAAAAGTGTTCTCAACCGAGGAAAGAGGCGCCTGTTTTTTTCTACTTTTTGACACCAAAGTTTAGATATTATTTTAATTTTCCCTTAAGGATAGTCTTGAACTGATTTGATTAATGGATGGAAGTGATACAGAAAGCTAGTTCCAATGCTGTTGATTTCTCTGGCAGACTTTCCAGTCCCTGTAGTTAATTCACACTTTTTAATCAGAGAAAGCCCTTTGGAGGCTATTATAATACCTTTGGGATTAATGAAAGTGGGAAAAAGAGAAATTGCTACTCATTTGAAGAGAGTGTAACGAAAGACAGGACATTCACTTACCTCTGTGGCCTCCTAGTTAAATAAAATGGAACAAAAAAATATGGGGAAAAAATGCAGTGGTTTTGAGGGGAGAGGGAGGAAGGTAAAGCACTTGTTTGTGACCTCCTTAGAGATGTCCTGAATAAACATTCTGTGTGGTACGTATTTATCTTTGCAGCCATATTTTTTTTCCCTGCAGAATGCACCAGCAGTTCAGGCCAATTTTTAATGCCTTCCTGTTCAGTAATTTTCTTTTATCTGAGTCAGGTTGCCTTACTTAAAAAAAAAAAATCAGTTTCGAGGAATGAGGGAGTGGACAGCAAAATGCTTCAGTGGAAGCTGTAAAAGGTATTATTCCAACCATATGTTTGAGCACAGTTCTGGTACATTCTTTTCTGAGAACAGGAAAGAAAACCCTGTTTTAAGAACAGAGTGGTCATGCCTTTAGAATGTTGAAAATTCCTGGCAATTAGGCTATGGAAAAGCAAAAACTTTATGATACTTGCAAAAGGCTAATTATACCATCTAAACGAATTAAGGTTAAATTGTATAGATAGATATTATCTATCTATACAATTTAAGTAGATTAATTAGACTATAATTAGATAGGCTATTATATATCTATATCTATATCTATATCTATATCTATATCTATATCTATATCTATATCTATATCTATATCATCTATATCTATATCTATATCTATATCTATCCATCCACCCACCCATCTATCATCTATCTATCTATCCTCTATCTCTATCTATCTATCTCTATCTATCTATCTATCTATCTATCTATCTATCTATCTATCTATCTATCCATCCATCCATCCATCCATCCATCCATCCTTCCTTCCTTCCTTCCTTCCTTCCATCCATCCATCCATCCATCCATCCATCCATCCATCATCTATCTATCTATCTATCTATCTATCTATCTATCTATCTATCTATCTATTTTTTGTCTATCTATCTATCTTAATAAGTTGGTTTTGCAGAACAAAGATATGGACATTTAATTATCCATATTTTATCTGTACATATTTATTTATATTTATTTATTTAGTCATTACATTTTTATGCTGCCCATCTCCTCTACAAGGTGATCCTCCACCTCACCAGCACTTTGCCATCCAATTAAAATTTTAAAGTACTTTTCTTGGTATTGAATTGATTTACATATAGAATTTCCTCAACATTCATGGATTATGAGTCCAAGTGGTCAGTTTTATATGTGAATAGTCCAACCTAGACTGAATAGTCCAGGATAAAGGAGTAAGGAAAGGAAAGACAACACTGAGTTTAATTTAAATGAATGGGACACTGCTAATTTGCATAATTCCCATACAGTTATTGTATGTCTATCAATTCAGTTGTTCCCTTTGGAGAAGCACAAAGGTTCACATCTCCAAATGTGCAAATTAATTGCAATTAAAAGGAAAAAAATCTGGTTGGTTCACCAGATTAGGGTTCTATTGTATCAAAGAATAATACAGGGCAGTCAACCTCATGCTGATTCAAGAATTCTGGGAGTTGAAGTCCACAGGTCATAAAGTCATAGTTGCCCACTCCTTCTCCAGATGTTGGACTACAGGTCCGATAGCAGCTGGAAAACCCAAGCACTATAGTGAAATGCATCTGGAAGTTGCCTCTTTGGAGAAGGCTGATATATAGGACCCGGAGAAGGTAACTACAGCTTGTTCTCGTTGGATGTTGTTGAAATTCCTGTGTGGTCTGCCTCCTTTAACATTTTTCAGATGCTACAATAGAAGCCTTTTCCTCCAAAGCTGGTAACAAAATCAATGGGAACATTGGAGCCGTTTTTCATTTTGTAATTCTTGGGACATTGTCCCTTGAAGGTTTGTTCAAACAACATTTTTGACATGTCTAAAACGTTATTTCTTGGCATTTCCACATCCGGAGGCCAAAGCATTTTGGCACAGGCAAGTTGGCAAAGTTAATTTTAGTCAACATTTGGGGGTGGGGGTGGGGGGAAAGGAATGCGAATTACATCCATAAAGTCTTCATATCCTTTTTTCCCAGTGTCTGTTTTATTGCGAAGGTTAAAACCCGAGAACACAAAACAGAATTGGACCCTTAACCAGGGGCATCTTTTTTGAGGAGGGGAAATGCTTTAAGTATCCTAAATGCTTGTTGTTTTCTTTAGGTCTGACATCAGTTTTAGGACTGGGCCTCATCTCCCCCAATTCTGCCTTTACCCAAATGGTGACAACTTTTGGTCTTGCTGGAATAGTGGGCTACCACACCGTTTGGGGTGTTACACCTGCTCTTCATTCACCTCTGATGTCAGTGACCAATGCAATTTCTGGTATGTCCAACCTTTGCTTTGCTAGTTTTCTGTTTTAATACTTGGTGCAATAATGATCCTAGACAAGCTTTGTGAATAAAATGAAAACCAAGTTCCTTTCCCCTTAAAGTTCTATCAGCCAAGAAGGGCCACTTATCCATATCTTTCTTCTTGAATTTGGAAATTTTCTAGCTGTAGTGAGTTCTCCGCCATTGAATGTCTCTTATCTGTAGGTTGCTTGAAGGTAGCCCTTATGTTCCAACATCAATAAGTTTCTTTACATTACCAAGTCTTTGAAGGACATTTCAGGGCATCTCACAATTGAGTTTGCTTCATCCTTGTGAGAGTTGTTGATAGTTAAAGTTTTTGACGATTATTTTTCTGTCCATGTTGTCTCATGCAATCCCACCGTGATTTTAGTGATGGAAAAAAAACAGCGAAAATTTACCATAACCAGTATAAATTGGGCCATGTTACCATTTTCATAAAACCTAGAGTTCTTAGACTTAGTTAACAATTACATTTTGTAATAATTGATAAGGGAAGTTGCTTGATTTTGCCTTAGTTGTTATGGTTTGCAAACCTGGCTTAGATTTTTAGAAGTTGTGTAAACAACTATGGTTTATTCAATAAATCCCAATTAACCGAAGACATGGCTTAGCATAAAAGTGTGAAACCAGATTTTGAACTAAACTTAGCAGTTGCTGGAAAAATAAAGCTGAAATAACTGTAATGTTGAATATTAAAATATTAATATTAAAGATTTAAAGATTTAAAGATCAGAGGGCAGGAAAAGAAGTAATGAGAAATTTCCTGACTGTGAGAACAATTAATCAGTGGAATGTTAGAAGTTGTGGCTGCTCCATCGCTGGAGGTTTTTAAGAATATTAGACAGCTATTTCTACAGAATGGTATAGGACAGAATGGTATAGGGCCTTTTCGGCACCGAGTGCCCAAACCGGAACATGTGTGAATGTGCATGCGCCAGAGCACCGGAAACCTGAAGACTAGCTAACTGGCACGCATGTTTTTTGGCTGGTTTTTTGGCTGTTTTGAGGCCATTTTCAGGCCATTTTCAGGACGTTTTTACCCTGAAAACACCCCAAAAAGTGGCCTGTTTTCAGGCCATTTGGGGGGGCCGTTTTCAAGCCAAAAACAGGCCTGGAAAACAACCCCCCAAATGGCCTTTTTTTGGGCTATTTTCAGGCCATTTTCCGGTGCTCCGGCATCTGTGAAGACCAGTTGGCAGGTACACCAGAAACCAGAAAAGCAGCTGGTGACAACAGGCATGCCCACAGAGAGGGCTCTGTGTGCCACCTCTGGCACGCGTGTCATAGGTTTGCCATCACGGGTATAGGGTAGTGATGGTTAATCTTTTAGGCACCGAGCGCGCATGCGTGCCAGAGCATCAGAACCTGGAAGAGAACAGCTGTCCGGTGCGCATGAACATGACAGAACCGGAAGAGCAACTGGCAACGGTGCATGTGCCCACAGAGAGGGCTCTGCGTGCCACCTCGGGCACACGTGCCATAGGTTCACCATCATGGGTATAGATTCTCCTGCTTGAGCAGGAGGTTAGACTAGAAGACCTCCAAGTTCCCTTCCAATTCTTTTATTCTGTTACCTGTATTTGAGATTTGCTTAGGTTTTTTTTAAAAAAAATTCTCCTTGCCAATGCCAAACATTAGAGATAAGTGGCTTTAGCATTTTGTGTAACTTGAGTAGCAACATTCTTTTTGTTGGAATCCAACATTTTCCAAGGCTTCCTCTAGTTGACTAGTTCGGAAGATGAGTTGAGAGCTGTTGACAGTATGAGTAATCAAGCATGTTCAACCACAACAGGAAACATCTGCTATATGATAGAAGGTTGTTGAGCAGGGATTGCAAACTCTTCATCCCTGCCCACTGTCACAACAGGTTCTTCAATTTTTGTTTCTCTTAGGACTCACTGCTGTGGGCGGCTTGGTGTTGATGGGAGGATCTTACTTACCTTCCAGTATGCCTCAGACATTAGCTTTACTGGCTGCCTTCGTTTCCTCAGTCAATATTGCAGGTAAAAATTCACAAAGTGCATGTCCACCCTGATGGCATAGTTAGTTAGAATGCAATATTGCAGGCGAACTCTGCCCATAGCCAGGTGTACGATCCTGACCAGCTCAAGGTTGACTCAGCCATCCATCCTTCCGAAGTTGGTAAATTGAGGATCCAGATGGTTGGGGGCAATATGCTGACTTTATAAACCGCTTAGAGGGATCTGTAAAGCACTATGGAGCAGTATACTGTATAAGTCTGTTGCTATTGCTGTTTAGAAGAAATATTCATATTTGCTCTGGCCATGGCCTACCCATACTACCATCTCCCTTAGTATCCATGGACATCCTCTTAGGAATCCCACAGGATTGATTTCTAGGCTACATTTGCCAGTTTCTAGCCTAGAGCCAGTTAAGGCACTAGGCTAGAAAGTGGGAGACTGTGAGTTCTAGTCTTGCCTTAGCCATGAAAGGGAATTGGGTGACGTTGGGCCAATCACCAGCAGATGTTGAGTTCTAGTCCCGCCTTTGACATGAAAGCCAGCTGGGTGACCTTGTGCCAATCACTCTCTCTTAGTCCAACTCACCTTACATATGAGGTGTTGATTCCTGTTCATCACCTGGAATTACTTTGTAAAAATAATAAAGGCAGAATATAAATAAAATTAATTAATTTCCCGGTATAAATTAATTCTTTGTTTCATCCTTCTGCTTCATCTTAACCATTTGCATTTCCCCTCCAAACAGGTGGCTTTCTAATTACCCAGAGGATGCTGGATATGTTTAAACGTCCAACAGATCCACCTGAATTCAACTACCTCTATCTTCTCCCCGGAACAGTCTTTGTTGGTGGATATGGTGCATCTCTTCTCGGTGGATACAGTATTGAGCAGGTCAGAAATCTGGGTCGGCTTTTAGACCCTGTTTGTTCAGAACCAAGTTAACAGATTGATACTGAAGAACAGCTTCTCTGGAGAAAAAGTTTCTCAAGATTCGTTAGTACCAGTGACGCATATTTTTCAAGCAATGTCATGAAAACCAACAACAGATCATTAGGTTCATGTGGTCCCTGAATTGTGTAAACAAATGTGCTCAGTTTCTGCTTCCAGCACACAACAAGAAAGAAAAGCAGTCTTCCCTGCCTTGCCCCCAGCCAATAGTTTGACACTTAATTTCTTGCTGGACGCACAAAGGAACAACAACTTGGGCTACTTGTGTGACAACATTTACGGTAGGGGAGGTTAGCGAATAACAGAATAACAACAGAGCTGGAAAGGACCTTGGAGGTCTTCAAGTCCAACCCCCTACTCAAGCAGGAGACCCTACACCATTTCAGACAAATGGTTGTCCAATCTCTTCTTAAAAACCTCCAATAATGAAGCACTGCACAACTTCTGAAGGCAAGACGTTCCACCGATTTATGGTTTGGTTGAAATTTCTCCCTGGTTCTAGGTTGTTTCTCTCCTCCTTAGGATCTCATTGAGAATTCTACTCAATGGGAGGTCACTGGGAGACAAATAGGTGCATTTTCATTCCCCTGTGGGAGAATTGACCGTATATATGAATAAGTAGACTTGTTTCATTATTGGCAAAAGAAAGTTCAGGAACGTATTGGTCGGAAACATTCAGAAGACGCTTACATTCTGCAATGGATAGACAATGGCTAAAATGATACTGATGATGATGATGAGGAGGAGGAGGAGGAGGAGGAGGAGACTTGTTTTATCTTTACCCATTCACCCAAGAGTTTTTAGTTCAATATCTAAGAAGGGTAAGGAACATTCAAGAACGTGATGTTGAAGATGTTGAAGAACATCTATAATCAACAGAGAGGGGTGATTGCCTGTGGTTATTTTCATATCTGTCAGTGCCCATTAGGAAGACCAGATGAAGATGATCATCATCACTAGCCATTTAGTTGTGTCTAACTCTTGGAGATGCTATGGACTAAGTTTCTCCACATCTTCTGATCTTGCACTACTTCTTTGAGATCTTCTATGCTCTGGCTGGTTTCAGCTTTGATGGTATTGGAAGACCAGAACAGGAAATCAGCTCTGCAGGATGCTTAAAACTACTTTTATTGAGATGGGCTACAATAACAGAATCTTGCAGGCCTTGTTATGCTGTACCTCCTACCACCTCTTATGCTCCAGTGGATCAAGAAAGTGTCACCTTGAGCTGCCTTCAAATGTTATCTCATTGCACTGGATGTAAAAAAATTCTATTCTATTCTATTCTATTCTATTCTATTCTATTCTATTCTATTCTATTCTATTCTATTCTATTCTATTCTATTCTATTCTATTCTATTCTATTCTATTCTATTCTATTCTATTCTATTCTACAGAATTTTGCTCGTAGGGTACATTAGACAACTGACTCCATTCCCCTTCCTCTCCCTATTAGTTTCAATCAGGAGACCTGGAGATTTTTATATAATAATAATATTATAACTTTATTTTCATTGTACGTGTATACACAGTATATCCATACAACGAAATGCACTTAACACCCAAAGACCAGGTCCAACACACATAACAATCTCCAAACCCACTCCTACCAGGGGTGAAATCCAGCAGGTTCTGATAGGTTCTGGAGAACCGGTAGCGGAAATTTTGATTAGTTCAGAGAACCGGCAAATACCACCTCTGGCTGGCCCCAGAGTGGGGTGGGAATGGAGATTTTGCAGTATCCTTCCCCCAGGAGTGGAGGGGGAATGGGGATTTTGCAGTATCCTTCCCCTGCCACACCCACCAAGTCACGCCCACAGAACCGGTAGTAAAAAAAATTGGATTTCACCACTGACTCCCACCCACCACAAATATGTGTGTGTTTGCACTCCTATCTTGATGTGCACCGATTTAGAGTTTTCACTTTAGGGTTTTCTGTCTGACTTTCCTCAATGTCCTGCATGGGTGTGTTTGGGGTTTCATTGCCAATTTGGTACATTTATTTCGAGCCTGCAAGACCATTCTGATTTGAGAAAAAGTAGCCCTTGCTAATCAAACCCAGGGAGAAGCACCATATGTTACATATAAATGCTTGGTCGTGCCAGGTTTTCAAAGCATCTTGCTCTATGCATCAAAACCCTTTAAAAAAAAATCAAAGTAGGAATAAAAAATGGGCTAAGATGATCTCACAGCTCTGGTATTTTCAAAATACATTTGAACCAGTAGTCTGCAGTTCTTCTGTGCACCGAATGATGGTGAAAACCTTTTTTTTTTTTTTAAACTTGCTGCAGGAGAGGCAGAATAAATCTAGCAAGAATTAAAGTTTTACTAAGTCACTTAAATTTACAGCTAATTACTTCATCTGTAGCTACCCTTTGCCAGGCAGAACACTGTACAGCATATAGAGCTAAATGATTTTTCCACTTTATTCACATGCAAGTTATAATAAATAAATTAAGTTTCAACTTATTTTCCAAAGCACCTGAGGGCAGGACAAGAAACAAGGGATGGAAACTCATCAAGGAGAGAAGCAACCTGGAATTAAGGAGCAACTTCCTAACAGTGAGCACAATTAACTAGTGAAGTCAGAAGTTGTGATTGCTCCATCAGTGGAGGTTTTTAAGAAGAGACTGGACAGCCCTTGGTCTGAAATGGTATAGGGTTTCCTGCTCAAGCAAGGGGTTGGACTAGAAGACCTCCAAGGCCCCTTCCAGCTCTATTACTATTACTTTGCATAAAATTGTGAAGGTTTACTCAGGAAGATTGATCGGATAGCTCAGCAGACTAATGCATTGTGCATTGTGATTAACTCCAGCTGTCTGCAATTACTGTAAGTTCAAATCTCACCAGGCTCAAAGTTGACTCAGCCTTCCATCCTTTCTAAGATAGGTCAATTGAGGACCCAGTTTGTGGGGGCAATAAGCTGACTTTGTATAAATATACAAAAGTATGAAGGCTGTTGCTTAACGTGTTGTAAGCCACCCTGAGTCTCCGGAGAAGGGCGGCATATAAATCAAATTTAAAAAAAAAGATTTTGAAAAGCAAAGAAGGGGAAAGGCAAGCATGTTTATTTAGAGAGACAAACAAAACATTGAGATACAGTTAGTCCTCGACTTACGACCACAATTGAGCCCAAAATTTCTGTTGCTAAACAAGAAAGTTAAGTGAGTTTTGCCTCGTTTTCTTGCCAGTGATTCATGATGTTTGTTCACATTTATGACTATTGCAGCATTCCCATGGTCACATGACCACACTTCGGACACTTGGCAACTGGCCATGTATTTATGATAGTTGCAATGTCCAAGGGGCATGTCATTCCCTTTTTCTGACCTTCTGACAAGCAAAGTCAATGGGAAAGGCAGATTCACTTTACAAGCGTGTGACAAATTTAATAACCGCAACGATCCGCTTAACAACTGTGGCAAAAAGAGATCATAAAATGTTGCAAAATCTACTTAACAAATGCAAGATAAATTTGGGGCTGAATTGTGATCGTAAGTCGAGGACTACTTGTATTTGCTCATAGTTTGGTGCAGGGTTGTGGCTTGCCAGCTGCCAGCGGAGCTGGCGGGAGATTTGGACGATGAGGAGGTTGGGGAGGAACGTGGACCAGTTCTGGAATCTGGGGAAGGTTCTGATGGATGCTCTCCATCAGACACAGAGATAGAACCAGGGCTGTCCAACATTTCCCAGCCACCGGAGAGGCAGCTGCCTTTGGAATCTGAGATGAGTGAGGAGGAAGAAGAACAGGTGGGGCCTGTTCCAGATGCATGTATGCGCAGAGCAGTTAGGAGAGGAGAACAACGGAGGACAAGGAGTCGACTCGGGAAGCACAGCAAACGTGGATGCTGAATGGCCCCTCCCTGGCTGGGGAATAAATAGAAGGAAAGGGGAGTAGTTGTCATAGGAGACAACCGTTCGTATTTCTGAAGATTTTGGCTCATTGCATTTCGTGCCACAAAGACCTCTTGCCAGAACTTAATTTGCAGCCTTTCGGCTGGGAACTCACAGCTTTGCAATTATCCGCAAGGAACTGATAAGGTCTGTTGCTGCAGTTAACTCCTTGAAGGACTCTTGCCTGGACTTTTCTGTGGATGAATGCCATTAATTCACAAAAGGAAAATAAAGAGGCGTTTTTCATGACAAGGAGCCTGTTTCTTGTTTCTGCTAAGGTTGGGTCAGAACAGATAGGATGGCAAGTGAAATTTACATACATGAAGTCAACTTTCTCCCTTACATGCTTTGCTTCTCTCCCTCTGCAGATGATGTACCTGGGCTCTGGCCTTTGCTGCGTGGGGGCCCTCGCCGGCTTATCTAGTCAGAGCACTTCACGGCTTGGCAATGCCCTTGGAATGATTGGTGTTGCCGCTGGCATTGCAGCAACTTTGGGCAGTTTGAAACCTTCCCCAGAAGTCCTGGCCCAGATGTCCACAGCCATGGCCTTGGGAGGCACCATGGGTGAGCTTTTGACAAGTGGTTTTGAAACCCTGTCCTGGGAAATCTGATATTCCTAGAATCATGATCGGGCACCTTCAGTGAGAAAATAACTCTAATGGCGAAGGTATTCCCCAAACATACCTCTGGAATCATTTCAACAGAATACAAATTCAGGGAAATGTGTTTTCTAGGATAATTTCCGACTTAGTTTTCACTGGAGAAGCTTAAATAATACCTCACCTGTGAACTTGATTTTGTCATGCGGGTGGATCATAGATAGACCAACTTGTCACGTTAGAGCAGGGCTGTCAAACTCCTGGCCCATGGGCCAGATGTGTCAGGTGCTGGCCACGTCCACACCCGGTTTAGCAAAGGATGAAAAAGTCACAATACGTCACGTGACACCGCCATGACGATGTGAGTTTGACACCCCTGCATTAGAAGCACCTGTAGGCGAAGGAACCACATTATTGACGCTACCTAGGGGAGGCATAGAGGAGAGCACAGTGACCAACTGGTATCAATTCCCTTCACTGCAGCAGCATAATTAATTATCTGTTATGAAATGAATTTGAACCTGATTGCAGTGGAATCTCCAGCTACACTGGAGGGAGGCGTTAAATGGGAGGCAAGTTTAGAATCTTTGCATTGCAGAAAGCAGCACAGGCTTGACTTCCTCCAGAATCTTCAAAGCCCTATCTGATTATTCCTAAGGGAATACAGTCAGTTTGGCAAGATTCTTGTAACATAAGTGACTAGCGATAAAAATTTCTGCTTGGGTCTATTCACAAGTGTCTCTGGTTGCTTGCACCTGACACAGATATTTGCAATAGAGAGTCCTAATAGACATCTACTTAAATATGAGCCAGCAGTGTGTTCGGCTGCCAAAAATGCCAATACAGTCCTAGGCTGCATTAACAAAGTGATAGAATAAAAGATCACATGAAGTGTTAGTATTGCTTTATAATGCCTTGGAATCACACTTGGAATACTTTTACATCCAGTTTTATTTGCCACGATATAAAAAAGATGTTAAGACTCTGGAAAGAGTGCAGAAAAGAACAAGAAAAGATGATTAGGAGACTGGAGGCTAAAACCTATGAAGAACGGTTGCAGGAATTGGGTATGTCTAGTTTAATGAAAAGAAGGAATAGGGGCAGTGGTGGGTTGCTACCGGTTCACCCCGGATCGGGCGAACCAGTTGCAGTGGCGGTGGGAGGTTCCGGCCACTTGCCCGGACATCTTTGCGCATGTGCAGAAGCGTGTGTGTGTGTGTGAGCGCGCACAGGCCCATGAGTGAACAGGTAGCGATGGGATTTGAATCTCACTACTGAGTAGGGGAGACATGATAGCAGTGTTCCAATATTTGATGGGTGCCACAAAGAAGTGGGAGTCAAGCTATTCTCCAAAGCACCTGAGGACAGGACAAGAAGCAATGGGTAGAAAGGAGAGAAGCCATTTAGAACTAAGGAGAAATTTCCTGACAGTGAGAACAATTAATCAGTGGAACAACTTGTCTCCAGAAGTTGTGTGTGCTCTATCACTGGAGCTTTTTAAGAAGAGAGTGGACAACCATGTGACTGAAATGGTATAGAGCAGTGATGGCTAACCTTTTTGCCATCGCGTGCCAAAAGCGGGGGGGGGGGGAGCGTGGTGGGGTCACACGCATGTGTGCACACATCCATAATTCTATGCGCCCCTCCCACCTGTGCTCCCCCCCTGCTTTTGGCACGTGATAGCCTGGTGGGCCCAGTAGGCCCGTTTTTTGCTCTCCCCAGGCTCCAGAGCCTTTCTAGGAGCCTGGGGAGGGCAAAACGGCCTTCCCCACCCCACCAGAGGCCCTCCAGAGGCTGGAAACAGTGTGTTTCTTGACTTCTGGTGGGCTCAGAAGGCCCAAAAATCAGCTGGCTGGCGCACGCATGCGTATCAGAGCTGAGCTTGTGTGCCCACCGATATGGCTCTACCTGCCACCTGTGGCACCAGTGCCATAGGTTCGCCATCATGGGTATAGAGTCTCCTACTTAAGCAGGAAGACCTCCCAAGTCCCTTCCAAACCTGTTATTCTGTTCTATTAATGGATCCAGGGTGACATTTGGCTACACGAAAACTATTCTTTCCAATTTTTTTACAAGATTGCTCGTGGTGTTTATAAGATGATCTTGATGCCCTGGCATCTAGTACTGCATTTTGGGGTCATAAGTTATGTTTAATTCCAAGAGGTGGAGCTCTTGAGTAAGAAGAAAATAATGAAGCGCGAAGTGTACATAGTAAATGTAGGAAACATTTCATCTGGAACCAACCGTGCCAGCTCACTGCTACCATGCAAAGTAGTTTTGATGTCAGTAATGTTTATTCACAAATGTCATGTTGCTTCCTTCTTTTTGATTTCTCTCGGTGCCCTCATTTACGCCAGCAGGGTTTGTGAACTAACATGAAACAGGGCGAAGATGAATCTGCTCTACCAAACAGAACCCAAACTCTTGTAAACATGCTCTGAAACAGATTTGTGTGAAATCTTATTTTAGTCCCCCCCATTGGCATCAACAAGTGGAAAATCAGGTTTTCCAGCTTGCTTGCTTATTTATTTATAAAAAAACAATCTACCGCTTTTCATTTAGAAAACAAAAGCATTTCGCATTTTTTTTAAAGTGTTAGGCAACCGGATCCGAAGCAAAAGTATAAAAAGCAAGAAGCTCATGATTTATTTAAATATCTTGGGCATTCTGATTAAAGCTGGCTTAAAGATTAGCCATCTGGGTAAGCCGTCTAAAATTGAAAAGAGCCTCACCTCTGTTCAGGTGTGTGAGCCATGCGAATAACAATGCGAAGATTTGGGTTAGGGTTTCTTCTTGTTGCGTTTTCTGTACATGTGGGTAATTCTTCCACGTAAAATGGATCACTGGGTCAGTACTGCACTTCCTCTTCAATCAACTCATCCAAAATAATTGATTCTTTTTAAAGTCACCTGAGAAATGAAACTAGGTGGAAAAGCAGACAGGAAGTTTGAAGACACACAAGGGTGGATATGTTCAGGGGTGAAATCCAGCAGGTTCTGACAGGTTCTGGAGACCCAGTAGCGGAAATTTTGAGCAGTTCAGAGAACCAGCAAATACCACCTCTGGCTGGCCCCAGAATGGGAATGGGGATTTTGCAATATCCTTTCCCCAGGAGTGGGGAGGGAATGGGGATTTTGGAGTATCCTTTGATTTCCTTGCCTAAATGTAGGGCCTTGCTTTTTTCACCGTTGAATTTCATTTTGTTAGATAACAACAATGTACCAGCTATATCTTTTTTTCTTACCCTCAAAAGGGAGAGGACTTAAGGTTCATCGTTTACTCTCTTTCGATACAGGCTCAAGAGAACGATGAAGCATAAAATCCATTTGGTTTCACCTTGGATCTCAATTGCTTCGTTTTGCAGGTCTCACCATTGCGAAACGTATCGAGATCTCCGACCTCCCACAATTGGTTGCTGCCTTTCACAGCCTGGTTGGTTTGGCCGCCGTTTTGACCTGCGTTGCTGAGTACATGATTGAATATCCCCACCTTGATATACATCCATCCGCCAGTGTTCTCAAAACCGTGGCCTACTTGGGCACTTATATTGGAGGTGTAACGTTCAGCGGTTCTTTGGTAGCCTATGGAAAACTGCAAGGTATGTCCTTTCGTGGTCAGGACACGTGGATTTTTTTTTTTTATAATGTCTGCAGAACTCAGCCTAATAGCACCAATGGCTTTTTTAAGCGGTAGGAATGCTATTCATACAGAATTTCCATAAAAGTTGGACATGTTATCAAGAGGGGATTGGACGAGAACAGGGGTCATCAACCTTTCGGACCTCAGGGACCACTAAATTCATAATTTTAAATCCCGCGGACCACTAATATGAATTTTTTTTAAAAAATAGTATTTAAAGTAAAGGTAAAGGTTCTCGCGCATATGTGCTAGTCGTTCCCAACTCTAGGGGGCGGTGCTCACCTCCGTTTCAAAGCCAAAGAGCCAGTGCTGTCCGAAGACGTCTCCGTGGTCATGTGGCTGGCATGACTCAACGCCAAAGGCACACGGAACGTTCTTATCTTCCCACTAAAGGTGGTCCCTATTTTTCTACTTGCATTTTTTACCTGCTTTCGAACTGCTAGGTTGGCAGAAGCTGGGACAAGTCACGGGAGCTCACCCTGTTACGCGGCACTAGGGATTTGAACCGCTGAACTGCCGACCTTTTACTCAACAAGCTCAGCTTCTTAGATGCTGAGCCACCGCATCATATGGTGGATCAAGTGTTAAAATTAGTTTGGATGATCTAGCCAATCCTAGCCTGGCACATCCCCAGTACATCACAATGGGTCTCTTCCTGCCCAGCCAAATAAGTCAGTTCTTCATTTCAATCAGTTGGGGCAAGTGAGAGGACATGACACTGATGGAAAGAAATGACCTTCCCCGCATTTTCAGCCCACCCCATCCAAGAGTTAATGAACCATTGACTTCATACATTGCATCTCATTTCTTTCTAGGTCTGTTGAACTCTGCTCCTCTGCTCCTGCCTGGCCGTCATTATTTGAATGCTGGACTGATGGCAGCTTCAGTAGGAGGCATGATTTATTTTATGTTAGACTCCAGCTATACAGGAGGCATGGCCTCCCTTCTTGGAGTTTCTGGGCTCTCCTCAATAATGGTAGGGGTCAAAAAACTTTACTCCCCATTCCTATAAATTGGGCAGATGAAAAACTGGAGATGAGCTGATGGCTGAGTCAGAGCAGTTGAGAACCAGGTTAGGCAAGAGCTGCAACCTTTCTGAATAGTGGTAGGCAGCTTGATATCCAGAGTGAAAGTAGGACTATATTGATACTTGCCTTGAAGCTCATCAGACTTTGTAGTTTTTCCTGATTTTATTTCCTTCTTTCTTATAGACTGTTTTAATTAAAAATGGCTGGGTGGGGGGAATTCTTCATCTTCTTTTATTTCCAAGAATATAATTGGGTCTCACATAAACACCATATGCATTCTTAGAAAATAAATAAACATGGCAATGACTTTTGTCTGTTCTACCTGCTCAGAAGCAAAGATAAGTTGGAAGATGGTTGAGAGCAAGTTGATACAAGCTTAGGAAGCAACCATAGAAGTCTTCCTTCTGGTTTTCTGTAAAACTATGCCCAGAATATGTGTTGGACACTCAAAAGAGAGATTACCTGGTGAAGTCTGATCTAGAATGTGTTTGATTTCTTCAGCCTACTGTAGGAAACTCACAGAATAATCTCTTTTGCCAGCTCCAGATCTTAGTTTTACTTAATGAACACTGCTCATTAGGAACAAGAGTTGAAAACACCCTCCACATTCAGAAAGAGGGTAGATACTGCTCATAGTTCTGAATATGGCCGATCAGAGTACAGAATTAGCTTTTCTCCTTTTCATTTTAAGGTTAAACTTAATAGCAATAGCACTTAGACTACTGTACCGCTTCACAGTGCTTTACAGCTCTCTCTAAGTGGTTTACAGAGTCAGTCTCTTGCCCCCAACAATCTGAGTTCTCATTTTACCCACCTCGGAAGGATGGAAGGCTGAGTCAACCTTGAGCCCGGTGAGATCCGAACTATCAAATTCCAGGCAGCCGGCAGTCAGCAGAAGTAGCCTGCAGTACTGCACTCTAACTGCTGCGCCACCACAATTCTTCAATATATTATTGTATAAACATATACATCTGCTCCACCTTTTCTCTTTTGGTGTATCAAAAATCACAGGGAGTGACCCTAACAGCAGCCATTGGTGGAGCAGACATGCCTGTGGTGATCACCGTGCTGAATAGCTACTCTGGATGGGCTTTGTGCGCTGAAGGGTTCCTTCTCAACAACAACTTGATGACAATCGTTGGAGCTTTGATTGGCTCTTCTGGAGCTATCCTGTCTTACATCATGTGTGTGGTAAGGTCAGGTCCTCTGTGGTGGGCTCCATTGCGGTTTTTTTTATGGAAACAAGACATGTTTCTTCAGTGGATCCTGTTTCGTGGATCTCCCACTTTGTAAATCACAACAGATTTCAGGAGGACCTATTGTGGCAGACATGTTCCAGCTTTGCCTGAATGTTTCCAGATGTTTTATGTGTCCTCCAAGTAGATTGCAACTCTCAAAATTCTTGGGACCCCATTCACACAATTATTGGAATTGCAGCTCCATATATGAAAGGCTACCAGGCTGGGGAAGGGTCCTGTAGAAAGTTGGCAGCTCTTGCCGCTCATTTAAAAAGCTTAAAGAATTAACTGTGAACAGGCATTTGCTTCAAAATAGTTCATTTTCTTTATTTCCGTCTAAGCACTATAATGATATACTAAACATTGAAACCACATTTCAGAATGAAGTAGGGTATTAAATTCTGGGATTGCAAGCCATGTTGTGAATTGAAGCTGTCATATACATTACATCTGTGCTGAGTAAAGAATGTTTAAAGTAGTTTCTTGCTTTATATTCATTGGAATCTTTCATTGACGGGAAGCTTTGGGTTAATGTATGGTTTATGGTTGGCCAGGCTATGAATCGCTCTTTACCAAATGTCATTTTGGGTGGATATGGTACGACGTCTACAGCTGGAGGAAAGCCCATGGAAGTGGTTGGGACGCATACAGAAGTTGGGATTGACCAAGCCGTTGAAATGATCAAAGAAGCAAACTCTATCATCATTACACCAGGTAAGAGGGAACAATTAACCAAGGACCCAAGGTTTCTACATGAGCGACCTATGCTTTGTTTGGTTTTGACCGTCATATGAACGTCAGCAATGGTACTTCACCAATTCTGGAGAATGTAGACCAGGGAAAATTGGGAAAGGATGGGAATCCTCATATATCTGGGCCTCTTGTTTTGTTATCTTTTAACTCCTGAGGTTCTATTTCAAATGAGTGGTTTTATTATTTAATTGCAGATACTGAATCATGTTTTGGGTGGGCCCTGCTTTATTGAGTGAGGTCCAGCGTCATTGTCTTTGATCTGTCCTCCCCCTTCAGAGACCCACAAAAACACAGCCAGCCGAGGGTTAAGAATCACTTGGCACACTCCACAGTTCTTATCTCAACCTTGGCAGTGATATGCACACCATCTGCCAAGGACTTTATTAGGTTACACAAACAAGAAAATCACCTACGTAGCTTTGCCGTTCATCTAGCTTCCAAGACTACGAGGTTGCTATGTTTGTTTTGCTTTGTTCGTCACAAACTTCTTGACCCACCGTCCTGTCTTATATAGATGTGGTCCAGTGGGTGTGGTCCAGTGGTCCAGTGACTCATTGATCCTGTGACTCCAATCCAGTGACTCAGGTCATTTCCTCATACGCCGCAGCTGCAGTAATCTTTTCTCTCGCCTTCTTTGGCGTGCGTCCAGGAATGACGTCTCTCCCTCACTCTCATCTGAGACACCTGTTTCCCCACTACTTGGCTCTCTTTCAGCTGGCACCTGAGACGGTGCCAGAGGGGGGGGGGCTGGGAGATCTGGCTGGCTCCTCTTCCTCCTGCTCAGAGCTTCCTTCCTCCAATGGGATAGGCTCAGAGGACGGGGCCACAACAGTCTTCTACGCCAGCCCTGTTTTTTCTTAGACTCAAACAGATTAAAACCTTTCACTGTGGTGGAACTGTGATAGCAATTCACATGTTTTGAATGAACCTCAGTAGAACCCTGATCTGGTCTACTTTTTAGGACTCACATGTCAGTCTTGTGAGTTAGTCCACACCTAGAAGTACTATCTCTACCTTAATTGTAAGGTTACACTAACAGACTCTTGAAAGTCTGAAAGTGCATCTCTCTATCCTCATTTTTACAGTCCTAGAAACTAGAAAGAGTCCTTTCTGAGATGTTTGCTACAGGATCAACTGCTTCATATTGTTGCTTAGTCCGTGGCTGTTCCTTCTGTCTCCCAAGGCCAATCTCATATACCATTACATCACATCGTCTTGCAATTAAGTCTGTGTCTTCTCTCCCTTCTTCCTATCCCCTGTGGAGTAAATAACTGATGGCGGGGACTATGTTAAGTTAATGAAAGGAAGGACTAGGGGTGACAAAATAGCAATGTTCCAATATTTGAGGGGCTGCCTCAAAAGAGAGGGAATCAAGCTATTCTCCAAAGCACCTGAAAGCAGGACAAGAAGCAAGGGGTGGAAACTAATCAAGGAGAAGACCAACCTAGAACTAAGGAGAAATTTCCAGACAGTTAGAACAATTAATTAGTGGAACCACTTGCCTCCAGAAGTTCTGAATGTTCCAACACCGGAATTTTTAAAGAAGAGATTGGACCACCATTTGTCTGAAATGATATAGGGCATGATGGCTAATCTTTTTGCCATTGCATGCCAACAGTGGGGGGAGTGCAGGGGGTCGTGGGTGCGCATGCCCACACCCATAATTTAATGCGCCCCTTCCCCCATGCATGTACCTGTGACCCCCCCCCCCGCGCTCCCCCTGCTTTCGGCACGCAATGGCACAGTGGGCCCAGTAGGCCCATTTTTCGCCCTCCCCAGGCTTGAGAGGCTTTCTTGGAGTCTGGGGAGGGCAAAAACAGCCTTCCCCACTTCCTTGGAGGCCAGAAACGGCCCGTTTTCCGACTTCCGGTGGGCCCAGAAGGCTAGAAAATCAGCTGGCCGGCGCGTGCATGTGTGCTGGAGCTGATCTAGGGCAATGCTCACGTGCCCACAGATATGGTTCCACGTGCCACCTGTGGCACACATGCCATAGGTTTGCTATCATGGATATAGGGTTTCCTGCCTGAGCAGGAGGTTGGTACAAGGAGACCTCCAAGGTCCCTTTCAACTCTGTTATTCTGTTATTCTGTCTGGTCTGATGCTCTTCGTAACACAATGTCGCAAAACAAGTCAACTGGCGGCCCCCAGGGGGAGAGCTTTCTCTGTGGGGGCACCTACTATCTGGAACGAGCTCCCCCCGGAGATACGGAGGATCCCGGATCTTCGCACCTTCCGCCGCGCTCTTAAGACCTTTCTATTTCGCCAGGCGGGCCTGGCCTAACCTCTCTCCGTTTTTAGCGTTAAATTTTAATCTGTTTTAAACTATTTGGGGTGTTTTAATTCTGTCTGGGCCAAATTTATTTAATCTGTTTTTAGTTGGGGTTTAAATTTTGCATTCATGTATTTTTATCGTTGGCTGAGTCCTTCGGGAGTAGGGCGGTATATAAATCCAATAAAATCTAAATCTAAATCTAAACGCTTCCCTAGCCTTAATGCATGTTTCTTCTGCATTCAGTGTTCCCCTAACAGCCTTTGGATTCACTCTCCGTGTTCTGATTAAGTTTTCCACCCTCTCACTTTAGGTTGGGGTTTATGTGCGGCTAAAGCTCAATACCCCATTGCTGATATGGTAAAAATGCTGAACGAACAAGGAAAGAAAGTCAGGTAAGTAAAGCCCAATGTCAATATGGGGGGGGGGGCGGGGGGCAGGGATTTTTGTTAGCAGTTCTCCGAACCACCTGCCGCCATTGCTACCGGATCAGGCAATCCGGTCCAAACCAGGAGCATTTTACCCCTGATATATGCAGAGATGTTCCAGTGGTATAGTTGTTTAATTGAAGATTTAAAACTGCTCTGGGCCTTTCTTCAGGGGTATGCAAATAGAATAAATAAATAAAAATTAATCCTCCCTTTGTGTTGCATGGGATTACAGCAGGTATTTTAGTGCCAGCATTCTAAAATGAGAAGGTTTTCCAAAAAATTTTTCAACTTGTTGAACCATTTTGTTTTTCAAGACAAAATGATATATAGTTTTTATTTTTGATCATAGATGGCAGGGGCTATAGCCAAGATGTTATATGTGGTGCTCAAATTATTATTAAATTTATGTCTTATATTTTCAATGTTTTTAGCAATGCCACATCCTAGAAATCCAAACAAAACTTGTCTTTAATTAAAAAAACAAATACAGAAACACAATGGTAGTTGTATAGATTGAATGGGGGTGGGGGGAAAATACTGATTTTGACTTGAAACTTTAGGAGGAAAGTTAGGTGCTCTGTAAATCGTGCTGCCATTGCCTCTCTAGAAAGTTTTCTCCTACTTTTTTGGGGGGTGCTTTTGAGTCAATCTTGACTCCTGGTGAATGCCTGGATAAATCTCTGCAGCTTTCTTGGCAAAAGTTTGGAGAGTGACCAGCCCAAAGTCACCCAGGAGGTTTTGTGCCTAAGGCAGGACTAGAATTCACTCTCTCCTGGTTTCTAGCCTAATGCCTTAACCACTACACTAAATTGGCTATCTTTCTCCTGCTTAGAGGAGAGAAGAAGTAATATCTCTCCCCTTCCTATGAACTTTATTGAGTTCTTTATGAATTTACTTTATTGTCATTGCCCATGGCACAACGAAATTAAATGCTGTCTTCAGTGTACATTATAACTATAAAAATAAAAACACAAGCATACATCCTTTACATTCTATATAATTGAAATTCAAAACCCGATATTGCACTATATCGTAGAGTTCAATATGGCTATTGCCCTGGGATAGAAGCTGTTTTTCAGCCTATTTGTCCTTGTTTTTATTATCCGGTACCGTCTGCCAGATGATAATAGTTCAAAAAAAGGGTACCCAGGATGAGATGGATCTTTAAGAATGTTTTGAACCTTGTCTGATCTCTCCCCATTTCTCAGTCTGTAGACCTAGTTCAGCATTTCTTCCTATTGTTGGGGTTGCAGGTTTGGCATCCATCCTGTTGCAGGCCGAATGCCAGGCCAGCTGAATGTCCTCCTGGCAGAAGCTGGTGTGCCATATGATGTTGTCTTGGAAATGGATGAAATTAATGAAGATTTTCCAGGTAGGGGATAAGGATTGAATGAGGAGAATGAAAAATGGAACAAAACTACATCTTAGTGTTTGCATTGCATTGCAACCACCCAAGAACATTGTTCTTTACCTGCTTTTGGCTGAAGAATGATGAAGTGGTCGTCAGCAAATGATGACTTTGATACACGGAAATGAAGAAGTGGATATGGTGCTTTCTTCAGGTTGCAAAATAGCAATAGCACATACTGCTTCATAGTGCTTTACAGCCCTCTCTAAATGGTTTACAGAGTCAGCATATTGCCCAACAATCTGGGTCCTCATTTTACCGATCTCAGAAGGATGGAAGGCTGAGTCAACCCTGAACCTATCAGGATCGAACTCCTGGCAGTGAGCAGAGTTAGCCTGCAATGCTGCATTCTAACCATTGTGCCATCAGGGCTCAGTGTCCTTAGCTGAATCTGTAGCTCCAGTAATTGTGAAACTGATGTTGCTATATGACAAAGTATGCTTTCCTCTTGCCGTTTACTTCTCCCCTATAATTATCGTCTCCTAGGCAATCTGCACCTCACTTGCTCTTAGTCCCCCCTGTAAGCTACTGTACAGGCATACTAATAACCCTACACTGGAAATTGGCACCTACTGTAGGAATTCCTTCCAGCTTGAACCAGTTGCACACCTGAAGCAACCTCCTGAATGGGTGCCTGAAAAAGTCCTCTGAGATTGACAGTTGGCCACATTACGTTGGATGCTAGAAGCACTTCAGCTCCAAAGCCTGTTTTCTCATCTGACTTCAGAGGTGGTCTGTTTTCTCAGGCAGTCCATCAGAAGGCGAGGCAATTGTCTTTGACATCTCTTTGGGAGGTCAAGTTTTATGGCTCAGTAAGGGACTCATGACGGTCCTGGACCAGAAATAAATTCTCAAATTAGCATCGCAGCGATGAATTCAACAGCTTAGGCTTGTCAGGCTAATATGCCAGCATGGAATCACTCCAAACTGTGAGAGCAGCCGAATTCAGATGGAACAGATTCATGCAAAATCTACAGATTTCAAGCAGGCTCCGTATACCAAGCATACATAAAACCAAAAACAGAACCTATAAAAGAGAAAATGGAAAGGTGCTTTACATGCGAAGCGGATTTACTAAGTGTTGGCTATTCACTTTAGTCAATATAAGATTGAGGATATCCACAATGGGAATCCCCACTCAATCTTAAACCCAGGTGTTTTTATTCAGCCGAGTCTAGGTTGCTGTGAAGATAATATGAAGTGGGATAACTTGGTCACTTTGGGGAAGAGAATAAGTTAGGTCACAAATGAGGATCAGAAAGTGAAGAATGATACTATTTGGTTTGTTCTGAACCTTATTTTGCTTTTGAGCTACGTAGCCTGGTCCAAATAATATCATTCCTCACTTTCTGATCCTCATTTGTGACCTAACTTATCTCTTCCCCAAAGTGACCAAGTTATCCCACTTCATATTATCTTCACAGCAACCTAGACTCGGCTGAATAAATTCAGTACATTTTGGATATCTTGTATCTGGTTTCATGTGTAGATTATTTTGCATAGATCTTGTTTTAGAAGCTTTTTCATGAAAAGGGAAAAACTATTCACAAGCCACAATTTCTGCAGACAAATAGTAGTGTAAGCAACATGGAGAGGACACTGAGTACCAGTTAGCTGGCTCACTATATTAAAGAATCTTTTCCCAGCTTTCCTTTACAGTCTCAGAAATAACGTTAGAGCTTCCCCAATTTAGGTGTATTTTTTTAAAATTGCAATTATGGCACCCTTGGATTTTGAAGCTTTTCATATCGAAAGGTCTTTCTTCTTACTTTCAGATACAGATTTGACGTTGGTCATTGGTGCCAACGATACCGTGAACTCTGCAGCACAGGAAGATCCCAATTCCATTATAGCCGGCATGCCTGTATTGGAAGTTTGGAAATCTAAGCAAGTAAGTGACAACAAGAAACTGAGAGTGCAGGGTTGTGATAGTTTCTTCATTAGGGGAAAAAAATACCTAACACACAATGTAAAAAGAAAGGGGTCTTTGTCCCCAAATACGAAAATGTTGCCTTCGTTGCAGTGCAGGCTATTATTATGATACTTCTTTTGATGTCATCAAATCCTCCAGTTGACACAAGGTGCAGTTTCTCTGGAAGAAGGAATTATTCTAGCATCTAAGGGACAGCACAACAGAAAGTTTGCTGGCGCTGCAGAGTCAACAGTCATGTTGGCTGGGAAATGATGAGAGCTGAACTCAAAAGACCTCAGAAAAACACCGAGTTGGGAAGTAAGATGAGGATATTTGATTAGACAATAATCTAATCGAGGATGTCCTGTTGTCTGTTGCTGGAGAATCTGGAAAGCTCTCTAGATGTGCCAATATAAATAAGATTTTGCATTTGACAGCAGTGCATTCTGATCCAGCTGGGCCCTGCTTATGTCCTTATGACTATATGGTGGCTCAGGAGAGGCAAAGACTGTGGGTCACATGCTCCTTAGATGTTTCTTTTATACGGAGATTAGGAAAAACATATTCTGCCAATAACTGCTAGGTATCCTGGCCGTTCCAACACTACCTATCTTCAGTGCTCCTTAAGGATGAACTGTCCATAACTACAACACAGGTGGTCAGATTCTGCACAGCAGCACAGATTTGTCGCAAACACGTGTCTTCTCCACCATAGTGATGTTATATAACAAATGTGGCTGCTTAGTCATTTCCCGTTTAACATTGAACCTACAACAGGCCACACAGTTTAGGGAGTGCAACAATTGTATAGTCAGACCATGTAAAATTGACACTGGATTTTATTATAGATTTTAGTTCTTATTTATTATTTTATACTAGAAGTTTTAAGTGTATATACACTGAGTACTTTTATTATAGTAGTAATACTATACTACTGAGTGTGTAATAATAAATAGTTGTTGTTATATGGTTGTTGCCTTTTGCTAAGCAGTAGAATCTGAAATATTGTATTTTTAGAATTTAAGCAATAAGGAAGAATTGAGGGGAGAGAATAGGCTTAGTCATGAAAGATGATTGATGGGGAATAGGAGAGCATTGTTCAAATATCAGAAAGAGGGATGGAAGGAGGTGAAGACCTGCTCTTCATCATCCCGATGAGCAAGACATAAAACAATGTAGTTAAATTACAGGAAGGCAGGTTCAGGTTGAATATTGGGGGGCGGGGGGGGGGGAAATCCAATATAAATTCCTAATGGTAAGAGCAGTTCAACAACACTGGAACCAATTACCAAAGTCATCTGCTTGGAATGATTTAATTGACATTAATTTAATTCAATTTTACTTAATTCCTACTCTGGCAGGAGTTTGGACTCACCCTAATGGTCTCTTCCAATTTTACAATTTTATAATATTGTATGTGAATTTCTGTTTCATTCTTATCCCAGTGAAAAATCTACAGACTTCTGTTAATAGTCTTTTCCGCATATCCTTGCAGTGGTGTTGGTGTAAACCACATCTAAATATTTAACCAATTTGTACACTGTACGCTTCTTAAGGCAGGCTATGTTTTTAACTAGCTTTTTCAAGAAAAGGCAAGAAATAGGTGAAATCACTCTATGTCATTTGGTTTGTCCACCAGGTCATTGTCATGAAGCGCACGCTGGGAGTTGGGTATGCTGCTGTCGACAATCCCATTTTTTATAAACCAAACACTTCGATGTTGCTTGGAGATGCAAAGAAAACCTGTGATGCTTTACAATCCAAAATTCGAGATTCTTTTAGCCATTAGTGCTTCCGGTCATTCTAAGGCATCATCCAGTGATATAGTGTTATTATGTACCTTTTAATTTGATTGTGTTTATTGAAGACCTTGAAATCAATGGAACGTCTAACAGGCTGGTGCCAATTATTTGTATCCTTTGATCATGGACATCATCTCTTATGTATATACATTGTCAGAAAGATAAATAGGAGAATCTAACTCATATGAGAAATGAGTGGTTTCTGTGTCTTTATATGGGTGAAAATCCATCCATCCATCCATCCATCCATCCATCCATCCATCCATCCATCCATCCATCCATCCATCCTCCCACCCACCGAAACCCATCCATCCATTCAATAATCTACTTGTTTCTCTTAATATTGCTATAACATTTTTAATCTGTACAATAAAAAAGACAAGTGATCATTTCTGGCCCAGATTTAGTCCTCTGGTGAGGACATTCCATCACCAAAGAGAGGGATCTTGTGGAGGAAGTAGTGGCTATGGATCTAGGGTTTGACTTGTCTGCTCTAGGGTGCAATAGTGATAGCTTGTGAAGAATAAGTGGCAGGATGGTCAATCAAAGGACAGCAATGGACGGGCTTGGGGAAGAGAGATTTGGGAAGTGCAAGTTGAAAGAAGAGCTCTGAGTAGCTCCAGGGTGTAAGACTGGTAATACTTCTGTTAGGATGATAGGTTAGGAGTAATGTTAAGATGGAGTTAGGCTAGTATTGGTGGGATAAAAGCAATTTGTGGTAACGAGTGAACCTGGATCAAAACCATTTTATAAAGTTATTTAATAAAAGCCCCTTTGTTGCTGTTAACTATGCATCTGTGCTGTCCTATAGTGAATTTTCGCCACTTGATAGTATCACCTTACAGGTTTAAAGAATTTACAGAGCAGTGGAAAAAGAAGATAATAACAGAAAAGACTCCCATAACAAGCAGATTGTGGGACACAACCTGGTTTGCTGTTTGGCACTATTTTTCAGGAGAACACTTGACTTCTGAAGTGAGCAGGGCATGGTATGAATTCAGAGAAGCAAGAGCCCCTCATTTCAACCCTGAAATAATCTCCTTTATTGGAATTCAGAGAAATCTGAAAACCAGTGGGTGAATTAAACGTACAAATTTAATGGCACGGATATCCTGGGTTAGACACCAAATCTCTCTTTTGTTCCACTCTTGTTCCTTCCCTTTCCTTTCCAATTCTTAAAAAAAACCTTTTGACATTAGGCAAAGCACAAACCCTTGTCATGCTCTGTGTGACTATTTCTATCTGTATATCCGAATATGTTGTTCTGAATATCAGAACTTGATTGGTGTGTGGGGTTTAAAGCAAAAACCCTAAAATCAAGCCGTTTCTCTGTCTCTACTTCTAAATAATTTGCAAATGTTTCAAGGAAATCAGATCTGGAAGACACCATGAATGTCTTTCAGGGTTAGATTATTGTAACACAAAGCCACGATCCCCTTTTCTTGGCGATAGAAATAAGTAATAATAGAACTATGGACAATAAAAGCATTAGATGTGTTTTTTTTGGTTTATTAAACGGATGACTCCAAAAGGTATTTATCAGTTGAATCATTACATATGCAGCTTTCGGCCCATTGCGACCCCATGGACAATTTTCCTCCAGGCCTTCCTGTCCTCTACCATCCTCTGGGGTCACAATGAGTTGGACACAACTTTGCAACTAACAACAACATATGGAGCTTTATACAAATGTAAGATTTAAGATGCACGATCCATCCTCTAATGTGTTTTATTGTAGCTTTTATCCATGTTCGATTGCAGCTAGGTTTATACCTTATAAGGACTGCATATTTTGCCTTGGACTTCTGAAATTGTTATTTTGCTGCAATCTTAGGAGCAAATGATATACTCCTGTGCAAAGAAAGCATAAGCGCCAATCCTTATGCTGGCTTCCATAAATAAAGACGAAATTTAAAAAGGACTGTCGTATCTAGAAGTACCAAACAAGATAACTAATGGTATCTTCTAGACATCACAGATAGACCATCCGTGAGCTTTAATCAGGACTACCAATTTTTGATAGCACAAGTTTTATTTTTTTAATATTAGGCATTATAATAGGTGCCTTAATCTTTTGACATTAGGCATTAGGCAATTGTAATGTGCTCATAAAAAAATAAAAAACCTCACAAAAAGTGAGGAAATGTTAGTCATGTCCCTTGTAGGTTGAGAAACACCCTTCCTCCAGAAAGTACCCTATCTCTGGTGTAGAAATGTCAACGTTTTCTGAAGTTTGCTATGCAGCAAAAGTAAGAAAGCACTTCAGAAACAAGGCTGGCTGGGGAATTCTGGGAGCTGAATTCCCCCATAAGTCTTAAAGGTGCCAAGGTTGGTCATTCCTGCTTTAGAAGGAAACCTTGGTTCAGACCTATTAGCAATCAGTGGAACATACATTTTCTAACCTTATTTAAGCAATTTGGCAACTTAATTCAGTCCTAATCATGTTTACTCCTAGTATCCAGCTGGACATATTAGTCTGTCTTCCCTTTGGGGGTGGAGTTGAGAGGTGGAATTGGGAAGTAATTAGTCTAATAATTTGTAATAGGTAGTAAAGTCACCAAGAGTGATTTCTTCTTTGATAGTCCAAAGAGTAACCCTGCATAATGAAATTAACAAATGAAGTTTCTGCTATCTTTAAATACAAACTTCAAGCTGGTAATTTTGTTGTTCAATAAATAAGGGGAAAAAAAATTCTATTTAGATGCCACAAGTCCAGGTTTGTTTCAGACAATCTTCCCTTAACAGTTTTAAGCTTTGTATGTGTAAGTTTGGATTTAGTTTAAATTTAAAAGACAATAACTATAAGCATTCTATTTGTAAGTCCATTTCAGTCATTCAAATCTTAATTCGTTTTAAAGGACTGGTTTTAAAAGATAATGGATCCCATTTCTTTTGGGACATTTGCATGAGGAACACTTCACTTTTTTCCTGCAGAATCCTTGGCTTTCCTGATCAGCTTGTACATAAATGAGAAGAAAAAAAGCAAATTGTCGTATTGTCCATCATATTTTTCTTTTAAGACCTCCTTGTGATAGTCTACTAGAAAGTAATAAATTGCTTCAATGGTAGAGAGGTAAGTTTCTGGTTTTCCTTTCTGATGGCGCCAAAAGCAGGTTTTCTTAGATTTCAGCTCAATTTGTAGCAACCCTGCAGAGTGAAGAAAACCAAAGATGACAATGTAGGCATTTAATTACACAAAAGACTGTGAAAAAACTATTTGTAGCACATTGTTAACAGGTTTCTCCAAAGCATTTCAAACAAGGATAAACCTGATTAAGACATATGTAGGCAGATTTATATGGCAATTTCCATTGTATTTTCAAAGTGTGGCTAGATAAGTCATCTTTTTTTCTCTAAAACCCTTTCTTTCCTGAAATGCAGCAGTATCTGACTGGAGTGCAAAAATGTTATGCAGTGTTGCAGCACACTAGTTTGGAAAAGCAAAACTTTTGGAAGAAAAATGAGAGTAGAGAGGAGGTATTTATCCCTGGTAACAGCTCTCCGCTATACCTAGAACAATTCCCAAGATTTGTTTCCATTCATAAACATAATACCTTGGAGCCGCTCATCTGTGATTATTTTGTTTGTCTGATTCCATGTACTGTCGATAAATACAATTTTTTTCAGTGCATTTTCGCTCTTGGGCAATTTATCTTCACTCATGAGTCTACTGTGGCTTGGCTCCAATTTTGCACACTTGGGTGCTGGTTCTGCTGATAAGTCCTTGGTATCCGTCTTACATTTTGTTTGCAAACAGAGAGGAATGTTGCTTATTGAAACTGAATTAGGTCCAGGAAAAATAAGTGCAATCTAAAAATGGGGTGAAAAAAACCTTCGTGAGATCTAGATTACCACAAGGCAACTCCTATTTTTCCCAATCAATCTATTTTAAAATTGTGCTTCCACCATTATTTCTGAAAATACAATCTGTGTAACATTTACCAACAACATTGTTTAAACAAATACGAGAAAATGTTAAAACCCTGCAAAACTTTTATTTCATCTAATAGGCTGACATGCTGATCCACCCTCTTAGGAATATTCCCCTTGTCATTTTGGCTTTAGGCCATCTGTACAGGTAGCCCTCTCTTACTGATGGGAGTTACTGGAACGAGTAACTCCCATTGCTAAAGGGTCATCAAATGACTGTGACTAGTGACTTCCTGCTGGCTTCCCCATTGACTTTGCTTGTTGGAAGCTGCCTATGAAAGCTGAAAATGGCAATCCCACAACCATGTGACTCTGTGGCTGTTACAGATGCGTGCTGACCCCAGGGACAGGGCAAGAGCCGCAACTTTTGAGGACCAGTTGTAAGTCACATTTTTCAGCAACTTTGTAACTTTGAACGGTTGCTGAACAGGTGCTTGGTAAGCGAGGATTATCTGTACTTTCAGGAAAATTCTTGCAAAAATGCTTGTACTCTTAAAAATGAGCCAAGAGGTGGAACTCACTTCTGTGAATACAAATAAGCAATAAGTCCTGGACAATGAATTCCTGGACAAATACATTGATTATTTGCTCTTGTACGTGCAAAACAATGCTAAACACTGCATATTTAACAGCAGCAATCATGGCAGTGAGAAACCAAAGGTCTTGCTGTAGGGCTACATATAGACGGACTCTTACTTCATGCTGCATTTCTTCATAGTCAGGAATACACGGATATGTATAAATGGTAACATCTTCAGATGCCAGAAGCTTGGCGTGGACAGCTGTACTTTTGCCATCGGTTTCATTGGGATGCTTGATTATATCAATCTTCAAGGGAAGCTTAAACAACGAATCCAGAAAGTGCATCAAAATTCAATTCAGCCCCAAATTCAACCATAAATTCAAACTGTAACTTTGTTGCTTGTATCCTTACAATTTATATTGATTGTTTCCTAATATGATTCAATTGCTATTGCTTAATGCACTGTAAGCCGCCCTGAGTCTCCGGAGAAGGGCGGCATATAAATCAAATTTTTAAAAAAATTGCTTATTTGTAGCCTATGACTATCATTAAGTGTTGTACCTTATGATTCTTGATGAACGTATTTTTTCTTTTATGTACCTGAGAGTATATACACCAAGACGAATTCCTTGTGTGTCCAATCACACTTGGCCAATAAAATTCTATTCTATTCCTCTATTCTATTCTAAATATATACATTTGTTCAACCATGCATTCCACTCTGGATATCAGAGTATAATACATGATTTGCACCGGTTACAATTGCAATTTTCAGCAAAATAATCAATGGGAAAGAACAAAAACACCATTAAATTGAATAATATAATTAAAAAGAAGCTACTATTTGAATAACTCAAATCAAAAGCTGCCTTTGGGGCAAATTTGGATAGGCATCTTTTCCATGATCATCTACCGTAGGGGTGGAGAACTATGGCCTCTTTATGACCTGTGGACTTCAACTCCCAGAATTCCTGAGCCAGCATGTTGTAAATGCGTGCTGATCCCAGGGATGCTGCAACAGCCACAACCTGGTAAACTCTGAAAACTATGGCTGGCTCAGGAATTCTGGGAGTTGAAGTTCACAGGTCATAAAGGGGCCATATTGCCTCACCCGTTCTACAGAGAAGCTAATGTTTGGGTAGAAATCTTGGCTAGGAAAGACATCCAAGTGGCACTGGGCTATTGTGACCTGCTCTATTTTCACTAAAGCAGCTGTATGGTTATGGCACAAAAGACAAGATTAGGTTAAACTCCACTTTTATCTATTTCATCTATTAGAATGACTTGCTGGGAAATTTGATATAAAATGACCAAAGAACAGACCTCCCCCCCCCCCCTTCAGATCCCCTGCACTAACCTTCACAATAGGAATATCTTCAACGGGAACAGTTTCAACTGGAACGTAACACGAATAACAGTAGAACATCCTCGATCCGTGACATCTGGGACATTTTGATCTTCCTTGTTTTTGGGCTCTCTCAAGAATAGCTTGAGATGTCAGACACAAGTTGTCAAACGGGGTCTCTTGTAACATGGATGCAGTCAGTGTATCTTGATTTCGCAAACACTCAGCATTTCTTTGCATTTCCTGGTTTATCTTGGTCTGCTTTTTTTTAATGGGAGATGAATTTAATGATATATTTCAGATGAATGATATCCTTGGAACTGTTATAAAGATAAACAATGCAAGAATAGCTTTCAAGTATAATTTCAGATACGTTATTCTTAGAGAGAATAGAAATCTTGATGAATCAGATTAAATTAGGAAAAATGAGGACCCGGATTGTGTGGGCAATAAGCTGTATAAAAAGAACACCGCTTGGGGGAGAAGGGGGGGGGCCAAAAGCCCTAGTAAACAGGTATATACAAAAGTATGAAGGTTATTGCTTAATGCATTGTAAGCCGCCCTGAGTCTCCGGAGAAGGGCGGCATATAAATTGAATCAATCAATCAATCAATCAGACTAGGGAAAACTATTCTCCAGTAGTGCTGAACATAGAGTTAGGGCTGAAATTTAAAATGTGTGTGAGGGGGTGGGTGGGAGACAGACACAGAGAGATGCTAAACAACAGAGACATGCAGGTAGAAGCTTGATCTTCTGCCAACATGTCTGGATCTCACTCAAGGACTGCATAATTGATGTTTCTCCACATCTGTTCTAGATTAAATGGTAAGGTATAAGAATCAATCTAATGTGAAGCTTAATAGCATACAATTTTTATGTTTCATATTGCAGGATCTTAGTAATACTATTCATTAATAGAGACGTAATTTGTATGACAAGTGTTTGGTTATTTACATATATAATATCTTTTACTATATTAAGAATATATAGAATATAATGGCAGCCATGTTTTTGGCTGCAAACACAGACCACGGGGTAGTAGTTCATTTCGTTACCTGCCAACCTTTTGCAGTTTATAAAATAACCTATTATAAAATAGGTAATTATACCTATTAAAAGGATAATAACAAAAATGTATTTGTGGCTTTTTTGTGTAACAAGCCCCATTTCTGCTTTTGCAGTATCAGCTCTTTCTCCTTGGAATGAGAATATTCTGAGACAGTTTACCAGAGAAAGCTTGGCAGGTAAGTGAAGAAAGTTGCTTAGGTTTGGACAAAATTTTCTAACCACATGGATTCCTTAGTCCAAGAGCAGGAAATTAATTAATATGTTATGCATTCCTGGCCTACAGATCAAGCCACCTTATATTAAACAACTAGTGGCAGCTTTCCTTATCACCACGGGGAAAAATGCTGCTGACAGAAAGGGATAAATTTCATCTCTGTTTTCCAGAACCATAAAAATCTAACAAATAAGAATGTCCTGTGCACTTTGCTAACTGGAAGTAAGACATGCTTTATACAACTGAATAGTTCAACCCAAGTATCAGTCAATCCTACTTCTAGAGAGAACCAAATTTAAATCTCACTTGACCACTAAATTAAACTGAACACTCTTTGCCACTCAATGCAGTTTCACATTGCTCTTTAACTATAGTTTGCTTTAAACATAAGTTATTAACTGCCCTAGGCTATCATAAGTGGGCTGCCAAAATCCTGACAACAGGATTTAGCAACAAAGATTTAGTGTTTTGTTAGATAGCACTAAACTCCAATTGGCTGGGTTCATTAACATCCTTTGCCCCCAAATCATGACTTGCATGCTACCACGGTTGGATTCCCATCAGATATTTTGCTTAGCACAACCAGCGAAGCCAATTATATCCGTCTCAGCGACCTCAAAAAAGATATAAACTTTAAGTGGAAAGAGTGCTCTGCTTCTGTTGGAAATAGTTTTATATATACCGGTAACTTAATAGATTGCTGTAACATCTAGGTCAGTGTTCCTCAGTCCAGGTGTGAACTTTAAATCTCAGAATTCCCCAGCTGGCAGGATTAGACTTCAGTTCACAACTCCACTTCCAACATGACGGATGGGGAATTCTGGCAGTTGGGAAACTCTGATAGAGGCAGTCCATTTGACTCAGTGGTTCTATGGTAAGGTCATTTCCCACTCCACCGACAAATTTTTAACCCAGGTTGGGTTTAGTCCTCAAAAAAGTCATCAAACCTCTGCAACAAACCAGCACAGCTCTTCTTCTGCACAATCATGCAGGTTAAGTTTAGGAACCACCACTACCTACCACCTTGCACCTCTCCAAACGCTACTCCCCTGGGAGTTGGCAGCAACTTCTGGAGACACCCCCCCCCTCCTACAACTGGTTTGTTTGCAATTTAGTAAACCATGCATAGGGATCCGGGGCTGGGGGGTGGGTGGGATTGCTGCCACAGGCTCCCCATCTCTCTCCCCAAACCCGAGCCCACTTCTCGCACCCATCCATATCCATAAGGAAACCCACCGCCATTTTGCAAAGCAATGCCCAGGGACTCCTCTCGGCGTTGGGAGCGGGTGGGGGGGGGGAGGGAGAGATCTATTGCAAGCACGCCTCCCACGAGCGGACGCGAAAGTGAGCCTCGCGGAAGGATCGCGTGTCTTCTCTCCTCCCCCCTCCCCTCCTCTAGGACAGACGGAACCTCAGCGCCGGGGGTAACGGGGGAAAGCCGGAAGGATCGAACGTGCCGGACCGCGGAGGCGGAGACAGGCGGTTGCTAGGGCGCCTTAGCAACGCCAGGAGAAGGTCCGTTGGAAGGGCGGGGCGTTCTGCTGTTGCTGCTGCTGCTGCTGCTGCAGCCGCTGGAAGGATTCGGGCTGGCGAAGGCGAGAGGCGCCGCCTTGCTTGGAAATGGGCGAGCGGCCTCGCACACTGACTCTCTCCTCTTACAAGCATTCTTTTAGCAAGGTCGGCGACTTAGAATAGAACAGAATAGAATTCTTTATTGGCCAAGTGTGACTGGACACACAAGGAATTTGTCTTTGGTGCATAGGCACTCAGTGTACATAAAAAGACAAGATACATTCTTCAAGAATCATAGAATAGAATAGAATAGAATAGAATAGAATAGAATAGAATAGAATAGAATAGAATAGAATAGAATAGAATAGAATTTTTTTATTGGCCAAGTGTGACTGGACATACAAGGAATTTGTCTTTGGTGCAGTAGGCACTCAGTGTACATAAAAGAAAAGATACATTTGTCAAGAAGAATAAGAAGAGAAGAGAAAAGAGAACAGAACAACAGAACAGAATAGAATTCTTTATTGGCCAGGTGTGACTGGACACACAAGAAATTTGGTGCATAGGCACTCAGTGTCCATAAAAAGACAAGATACATTCATCAAGAATCATTAGGATAGGAGAGAATAGAATAGAATAGAATAGAATAGAATAGAATAGAATAGAATAGAATAGAATAGAATAGAATTTTTTTATTGGCCAAGTGTGACTGGACATACAAGGAATTTGTCTTTGGTGCAATAGGCACTGAGTGTACATAAAAGAAAAGATACATTTGTCAAGAAGAATAAGAAGAGAAGAGAAGAGAAAAGAGAACAGAACAACAGAACAGAATAGAATTCTTTATTGGCCAGGTGTGACTGGACACACAAGAAATTTGGTGCATAGGCACTCAGTGTACATAAAAAGACAAGATACATTCATCAAGAATCATAGGATAGGATAGGATAGGATAGGATAGGATAGGATAGGATAGAATTTTTTTATTGGCCAAGCGTGACTGGATGCAAAGGAATTTGTCTTTGGTGCATACACTCTCTGTGCATAAAAGAAAAGATAACGTTCATCAAGAGAATAATAGAAGAGAAGAGAAAGAAGAGAAGAGAAGAGAAAAGAGAACAGAATAGAATAGAATTCTTTATTGGCCAAGTGTGATGGACACACAAGGAATTTGCCTTTGGTGCATAGGCGCTCAGTGTACATAAAAAGACAAGATACATTCATCAAGAATCATAGAATAGGATAGGATAGGATAGGATAGGATAGGATAGGATAGGATAGGATAGGATAGGATAGGATAGGATAATAGAATTTTTTTATTGGCCAAGTGTGACTGGATGCACAAAGAATTTGTCTTTGGTGCATATGCTCTCTGTACATAAAAGAAAAGATACGTTCATCAAGAAGAAGAATAGAAGAGAAGAGAGAGAAGAGAAGAGAAGAGGACAGAATAGAATTCTTTATTGGCCAAGTGTGACTGGACACACAAGGAATTTGTCTTTGGTGCATATGCTGTCAGTGTACATAAGGAGAATAAAATACATTCATCAAGAATAAAAAGATGCAACACTTAATGATAGTCCTAGGGTACAAATAAGCAGTCAAATCATACTAGGAAACAATATCAATATAAATAGTAAGGATACAAGCAACAAAGTTACAGTCATGCAGTCATAGGTGAGAGGAGATGGATGGTGGGAATGATGAGAAGATTAATAGTAGTCCAGACTTAGTGAATAGTTTGACAGTGTTGAGGGAATTATTTGTTTAGCAGAGTGATGGCATTTGGGGAAAAAACTGTCCTTGGGTCTTGTTGTTCTGGTATGCAGTGCTCTATAGCATCATTTTGGGGGTAGGAGTTGAAACAATTTATGTCCAGGATGTGAGGGGTCTGTAGATATTTTCACAGCCCTCTTTTTGACTCGTGCAGTATACAGGTCCTCCATGGAAGGCAGGTTGGTAGCCATAGTTTTTTCTGCAGTTCTAATTATCCTCTGAAGTCTGTGTCTGTCTTGTTGGGTTGCAGAACCAAACGGGACAGTTATGGAGGTGCAGATGACAGACTCCATAATTCCTCTGTAGAACTGGATCAGCAGCTCCTGGGGCAGTTTGAGCTTTCTGAGGTTGGAGGCTTAAATCCGAGGCTGCCCTTCCCCTCCGCAAGGAGGGAGGGAGGATGGGCAACATGTCTTTGGAGCTCTTGAAAGAGGCTGGAAGAACATTTGGAGGCAAGACTTGCAATGCTCAGTTCCTGGGTTACAAAGCTTGTGCCATAATTAGGGGTTTTTTTGGGGGGGGGGTTGCTTTTTTTTTAAATGGCACACCTTAATGTGGAACAGCTTGGCTTCCATAAGTTTAATGCTAACAGAGTAACATTTGGAAGGGACCTTGGAGGTCATCTAGTCCAACCCCCTGCTCATTCAGGAAACCCGTACTATTTATTTATTTATTTATTTATTTATTTATTTATTTATTTATTAGATTTATATACCGCCCTTCTCCTTACGGACTCAGGGCGGTGCACAGCCAATTTAAAAAACAATACACAAAAGTTAAAAATTCCATAAAAGAACAAATATAAATAGCCGTAATTTAAAACTAGTTCAATTTAAAAGATAATAAAACTCTAAAAGTGATAAAATATTTACAGGAGTCAGGCTAAGCCGGCAAGCTGAAAGAGGTGAGTTTTTAAAGCCCGCCGGAAAGTCAGGAGGTCAGAAATTGTTCTTAACTCTGGAGACAGATCATTCCAGAGGGTAGGTGCTGCCACAGAGAAGGCTCTCCCCCTGGGGGTCGCCAGCCGGCATTGTCTGGCTGACGGCACTCTGAGGAGGCCCTCTCTGTGGGAGCGAACCGGCCGGTGGGAGGCAATTGGGGATTAGGGGAGGCTTTTTAAAGAAGAGAACGGACCACCATTTGCCCAGAATTAATACAGGGTCTCCTGCTTGTGCCAGTGGGTTGGGCGAGACGATTTCCAAAGTCTCTTCCAACTCTTGTAATTCTGTAAAATCAGTAGAATGGCTTACCTTCAGAAGTTGTGGGTGCTCCATCTCTGGAGGTTTTTAAGAAGACACTTGGACAGCCAAGTGTTATTCTGTATTCTAAAGGGAAGCTCTTAGATAGATACATGTCTTCCCTTTTCATGCTGAAGGCACATTGCTGTGTTCTGGGTACTGAGCTGACATGTTTCCTACCGGTAAGTCTGCAGATGACACTAAAGCACACGAAGGCAGAAGTTTCCAAACTCTTTGGTTCATTGCCCCCTTCATGAAAGTTTGATTCTTGGCCCCTCAAAACATTTATTAAATGGAAATCATTTAATAAATATTACTTTGCCACAAATAACAAGGTCAGCTCCTTGGATAGTCCAATGGATGCTTGGAGGTCAATGCTCAACACTTTGGAGAAATGTTAGAGAAGCCTGACTAGGTGGCTCAGTGGCTAAGACACTGAGCTTGTCGATCAGAAAGGTTGGCAGTTTGGCATTTTGAGCAGGGTATTGGACAAGGTGACCTCTAAGATCCCTTCCAACTCCGTTACTGTTTTAAAAAAAGCCGTGTTTGCATTGCAGTCAAGAGACATACTAACCAAGTTTAGTTTGTGGTACAGATACAGCCCCTAGATTTTTATCTGAATGAATGAAGCATGTTGTGTGTGAACACAATCATATTGAGAACAAGCTATCTTCACCATTTGCTATGGCACGTTTCTTTATTGCTCTGCCAGACTGATACATGAAGAAAAAACAAAAATCCAATTAGAAACAAGTTGTTTGTTGATTCGAGGAATCAAAGAGTTACAAAATGGTTCAATGTAAGTAAAATAATAGCATATCCCCCAAATGAATTAAACCAGCTGGTTGATTCTATTGAACCAGAGTGCTCAATTAGGATAATGGTGGTGGTGAAAGGTCTTTTGGATCAATTCTTCAAAAAAAAAATGAGAATGAGAAGTTTTTAAAATAACATTGCCGACTCCCCCCCCCCTCCCCCCGGTTTCAGAAATAACAAAGAAATGTCCCGTGTTCATGTATTTATTTTAGCCATGGTATGCTCAGTATGTCTGGGCAAAATGTCATTATGTACTTATGCTATGCCAAGTGTTATGCTCAGTTATACTTTAGTCTTTGATGGCAATACATGAACATAACCACATCAAAATTCATCAAAGTGGCAAAGGCAATGTTTTGATGTTTAGTCTCCATTTCTGAAATTGCTGGCTGCGTATAATATTTCAATAAAAATAAGTAGATTTTCCCCAAACAAGTCAGAAGAAAACCCTGCAATGTTCTGTCAACATTTTGGATGATGTGTACCCAGGATTTGAGATACAAGGACTTGGTTTACATATAATGCTAAGCCAGAATTCTTTAAACTGGTTTGTTGAATAACCAAAATGGCCTAGTACAGGGATGGCGAACCTTTTTGGCACTGAGTGCCAAAATGGGAGCGCATGTGCGGGGGGGGGGGGGCGGGGGGGGCGACGGAAACGGGAAGAGTGCTCAGGCATGTGCCAGGAAGCTGAGCTTCCAGCGTGCGCTTGCTTGGGTGCCAGTCACCTGGTCTTTGGTTTCTGGAGCGCATGCGCACATGAAGATCAGCTGTCCAGTGCACATGTGTCCACCAGAAACTGGAAGCTATGCCTCCTGGCGTGCCTGGCAACAGGTGGCATGCCTAGAGAGATGGAACTGCGTGCCACTTCTGGGCCTATGGTTCATACGTATGTAAGGTTTACATGAAACAGTAAGATAGCTGACTATTTCATATGAATCTGATCAGAATATTCACATATTTTAAATTTTATTTCTTAGATCATAATATTTCTTTAGAATATTAGATTAGCAAAACCCAATTTGCAGGCTTACTAGTACTGAAAGAAGTAAGTATGCGATAGTATAACCAGATCTGCTTTATTTTATAAGACATGTATCTTTATGTGTTTATAGGAAACTGTAGAACTTCCTGGTACATTTGATGAATTTTTGGCCTTTTTCAATTTGGTATGTATGTTTATGACATAATTTTAATAGTACTTTGAACGCGACGGAAATGGTATGAAAATTTCATTAAAAGTAGTAACAATAAACATCAGGGATGGTTATTGTGTAGTTTAAAACATCTGGAGAGCTTTAGATTCCCGTTATAGATTAACCATCAGAGCTCAGCAGAGAAAGAATAGGTGCAGGTATGATGGTTAATGCTGGACAGCTTATCATGGAACTTCTGAAAGGTAATTAGGAAATGCTATGTGAGAGAAAAAATAGGGTTGAACAAGTACCATATTTTTCGGTGTATAAGACGCACTTTCCCCCTCCCTAAAAGAGGGTGAAAATTTGGGTGTGCCTTATACGCCGAATGTAGCCCCGCCCAGCCGCCGGCCCCCACCCTTTTGGACCTTTTGCAAATTCAGCCTCCCAAACAGAGCCTCTCAAACAGCCTCCCAAAGGTCTGTTTGAGAGGCTCCCTTTGCAAAGAGAAGCTCCTTTGCAAACGGAGTTTTTGGAAGCTGCAAACGCAGCTTCTCAAACGGAGAGCCCCTCAAGCAGAATTTTTTTTTTCTTATTTTCCTCCCCTGAAAATAAGGTGCGTCTTATACTCTGAAAAATACATTATAATGTGAATTGCAGATTCAATACATCTCTTTATTTTTGCTATCAGCAATGGGGAAACATAGCTTGGCAAAATTTTCCAGTGTTAGATGTTATAAAGACAGTCCTTGATTTAACAACCACAGTGGAGCCCAACAAACTCCACTGTTTTTGTTGCCAAGCAAGACATTTGCTAAGTGAGTTTTGCCCCATGTTACGAACTTTCTTGCCACAGTTATTAACTGAATCACTGCAGTGTTTAAGTTAGTAACACAGTTGTTAAGCGAATCTGGCTTCTCCACTGACTTTGACGGTCGCAAGTTTGCAAAAAGTGATCACATGACCCCCGGGACAATGCAACTGTCATGAGTCAGTTGCAAACGGCTGAATTTGCATCGCATGACCATGAGGATACTTCAACGGTCGTAAGTATGGAAACCAGCCATTGGTTCTTTTTTCTTCAATGCCGTTGTAACTTTAGAAGACACTAAATGAAGGGTTATAAGTCAAGGACTGCCTGTACTTCGCGACTCCATGTATAAAACAGACATTTACCTTGTTTCCCCCAAAAGAAGACATCCCCTGATAATAAACCCAATCGGGCTTTTGAGCGCATGGCAATAAGGCCAAGTGCTTATTTCAGGGTTCAAAAAAAATTAAGACAGGGTCTTATTTTCGGGGAAACACGGTAACATAATTTCTGCTTAACATTTATTTTAGAATTGCTGTTCTTTGCAGGATGATTGGCCAAGAGTCCCATACTTGCCAGATGAGAATCCTTATCCCTTGGTTTCCCGGATAAAAAATGACTACTCTGTGGATACTGTTGCCCACTATCTTTATGATAATGCTCCGATGCCCTATGAAATTATTTCCAGGTTGGAAAAAAGAATAGATGAGTGCAAACTACAGGTCCAGGAGCATGCTAAACATATATTTACACTGGAATCAGAAAAATCACAAATAGATAAGCAGCCAGGACAAGGTAATTCTGTCTCTTAGCTAATAAGTCCATTTTGGGGGGGAGGGGGGAGGAGAGGGGAATCAGTATCAGTTAATTTTAGAACTTGGAATAACAGAGCTGGAAGGGACCTTGGAGGTCATCGGGTCCAACCCAGTGGTGAAATCCTACCGGTTTGCACCGGTTCAGGCAAACTGGTAGTGATAAAATCTACCGGTTCAGTCAACCGGTAGTAAAAAAAAGCTACTGGTTCATCCAAAGCGGTATTTCCGATGATCAGCTGTGCTGCACGATTTAGATTTGCTAGAAAGCAAGAAATCCTGATTTCTAGTGAATCTAAATTGCGCAGCACAGCTGTTTCCCCCCCTTGCTGTTCTACTTACCTTCAAACGGCTCCTTTTTCTGCACAAACTACACATTTGGTGTGCATTGCGGATATGCGTGTGCAGTGTGCATCTAGTGTGCAGTGCACATGTACACACAGCATGCATCTGGCGTGCACTGCACATGAGCGCACACAGAGTCCCAAAGATGCTTTTTCAAAAGGTAACTGGACTTTAAAACATTTTGCTTCTCATCCAAGAAGCTTCTTCAGTTCTGCCTGAATGATGGAGAATGGAAGGATTTATATTCCTTGCAGTCATCTGGTCATTAGCATTCTTTCTGAGAGTCATTGAAGCCAGTTGGAGGTTTATCTGTGCCCTCAGGGTCACCTGAATAGTGAAAATGAGTGCGGAACCTTCTGGAACTGTTGAAGCCTCTTGGATGAAAACGTCTTCAAGGAAAAACAAAGTCGAGTAGCTTTTTGAAAGCACCTTTGAGACACCCATGACCTGGATGGTTGAGAACGTCCATAGATATCCAGTTTTATAGGTTTAGAGGCAACAACCTGCATTTAATAACGTCTAAAAGGCAATGTCAAAACAGTTCTATATCTAATAATGCCTTCTCAGAATTTGATCATCACACTTGATTATACCAGCTATCATATCTCTCTATTTCTTTCGTACAAGTCTCTAGGCTATCATATTGCTCTTATTTAGAATAGAATAGAATAGAATAGAATAGAATAGAATAGAATAGAATAGAATAGAATAGAATAGAATAGAATAGAATAGAATTCTTTATTGGCCAAGTGTGATTGGACACACAAGGAATTTGTCTTAGGTTTATATGCTCTCAGTGCACATAAGGAGAATAAAATACATTCATCAAGGGTAGAAGTTGAAACAATTTATGTCCAGGATGTGAGGGATTTATAGATATTTTCATAGCCCTCTTTTTGACTCGTGCAGTATAGAGGTCCTCAGTGGAAGGCAAGCTGGTAGCAATTGTTTTTTCTGCAGTTCTAATTATCCTCTGAAGTCTGTGTCTGTCTTGTTGGGTTGCAGAGCCAAACCAGACAGTTATGGAGGTGCAGATGACAGACTCCATAATTCCTCTGTAGAACTGAATCAGCAGCTCTTTGGGCAGTTTGAGCTTTCTGAATTTGCGCAGAAATAACTTCCTTTGTTGAGCTTTTTTGATGATGTTTTTGATGTTAGGTATCCGTTTTAAGTCTTTTTTTTTTTATTGAAAAAGTTTTACAATACAAAAATTTTTCATTTTCACCCCCCCTCCCCAATCCCCACCTCCCAACCCCTCCCGCAACCTCCCTCTACCCCAACCCCTTCCCTCCCCATCCCCTCCCTGACTTCCGCTACAAATTTTAAAAGAAAAAATTTAAAACAAGAAAAAAGAAAAAATTATTAAGTATTCAAATTCTAAATTGAAAAAATTTCGAAAGAGGAAGAAAAAAAAGGAAAGGAAGAAAAAAAGGAAAAAAAGAACAAACGAACAAAAGAAACCCAAAAACTATAACCAAAGAATAAAACAGTAGACCTATAAATATTAATGTATTTCTAAAATTAACAATGTTGTAATAAAGAAAAAAAAGAAAACCAATAGTAATAACCATTATAGTATTCAAACCGATTTAAAAAATATTATACCTTTCTGTAATCCAATAATATTAACATTACTAGTCATATACCAAACTCAATCCCCCTTATAATAAAATATAATATATCACCTAGATATCCATATCACATAGTTTTATCCCAACTACACCCCTTAACTAAAAAACAAAAAACATAAAACATACAATATAATGTATATAATTATGCATATATAATTATAATCATACAATTATATCATAAAAAAATTTTTTTAATTCGTTTTTCAATCTCCATAATCCAAATTTCAGTCTTCTCTTCGTCTTGATTAAAGTTGAATATATTTCCTCCAACATAAATCCAATTCCAATAAGCTTCATCTTCATCTTCCAAGTCTTGAGATATGATAGAACCTCGAAACTTGAAGGACTCTACTGTTGATACTTAAATATTAAATTAAATTATACATATTAAATGCATATTAAATATGTGTTTAATATGTAAATACATATTTAGCTTATGATTACTGTAATATTTGCATTCATTTTAGGATCCATTCTGGCAAAGAATGATATGTTATCTTGCTATGCTGATGTGATTAGATTTTCTTTTTAAACACAGCAGTGTAAATTTTGCTGGGATACATTTAGACATTTCCAAATCAGCGACCCTGCATTCACTTAACTGCCCTGGCTACCACGCCAAGGATTCAAGCAAAGTCTCCACCATGTCCTGTTTGTAGGCCAGCAGATACTTGGCACTTGCCTAGAAAGAAAGCAGATGTGTCCTATTTGGTAGAGTTGATGGTGATCAGAAAATTAGGCTCAAAAATTGTGGTCTGGCTCATAGCAACGGCAGGGAAACTTTTCCCTTCAGTGGCCAAAGTGGATTTAAAACACAGTCTTATGTAGGAATATTCTTTAAGGAGATGTTCTCCTGAACTATAATCTCTTGCTTTCCACAGAAGTCATTTTTGTACATACTTGGACTGAAGTCACTTGGACTGATGCCTTCCTAATTTCTGGTTGTATTCATGTGTGTCTGTGTGTGTTTATGCATATATATCAGGGGTGAAACCCAGCAGGTTCTGACAGGTTCTGGAGAGCCAGTAGCGGAAATTTTGAGCAGTTTGGAGAACCGGTAGCGGAAATTTTGAGTAGTTCGGAGAACTGGCAAATACCACCTCTGGCTGGCCCAGAATGGGATGGGAATGGAGATTTTGCAGTATCCTTCTGCCACGCCCACCAAGCCACACCCACCAAGCCATACCCACCAAGCCACACCACGCCCACCAAGCCTCCCCACAGAACCGGTAATAAAAAAATGTGGATTTCACCACTGATGTATATGTGTATGCACTGTGCATGTCTGTGTATACATCAAGCACCAGCATATTTTCAGTGGCCTAGAGTTTAAGTGCTGTTGGACTCAGTGAAACTTAATTTTTGATTAATGAATAGAACAGCATGATTAATATTTGGATCTGAGGCTTCGGGCAATTGCTTATATTATGTAGTTCAGGTGTTAACTTTAGGAATCATAACAAAGCTTATCTTTCTTCTCACATTGTCCAATCACTTCAATTATTTTAAGATGTCTTAATTGCGCACGCTTGAAAATGTAGGTAAATGTCTTCCCACAAAATGAGAACTGTATTTTACAGTATATCTGGGAAGATGTTTTAAATTCTTAGCTTCTTTTCTTCTTGTTTTCAAGTGGATGTAACATCATCTCCTGAATCCCAGGATGCTTCAAAGAAGAAAATAAAAATCGAAGTGAAGGTAACTCATGCATTGGATATCCCTTCTCCCCTCCCTTAAGACATAGATTGCTACACTGAGAGAGCTAGAGTCTGCTAAGAAGTTTGCTTGCATAGCGCTTAAGGTAAAAATAACTGAACAGCAGCATAACAGAGTTGGGAGGGACCTTGGAGGTCTTCTAGTTGAACCCCCTGTTCAAGCAGGAAACCCTTTACCATTTCAGACAAATGGTTGTCCCATCTCTTCTTAAAACTTCCAGTGTTGGAGAAATCCACAACTTCTGGAGGGACGCCGTTCCACTAAAGTGTTTTATGTATGAAAACAGTTCTCTTGTTTTTTTCCCCCACCTTAAGTGAGGTGACTTCCAACAGTCTGCTTGTCCTGCTTTATTCATTCAGTATTTTGGACGTGTGGCTCAGTGGCTAAGACGCTGAGCTTGTCGATGGAAAGGTTGTCAGTTCAGCAGTTCGAATCCCTAGTGCCGCGTAACAGAGTGAGCTCCCGTTCCTTGTCCCAGCTTCTGCCAACCTAGCAGTTCGAAAGCATGTAAAAAATGCAAGTAGAAAAATAGGGACCACCTTTGGTGGGAAGGTAACAGCGTTCTGTGCGCCTTTGGCGTTGAGTCATGCTGGCCACATGACCAAAGAGACGTCTTCGGACAGCGCTGGCTCTTTGGCTTTGAAATGGAGATGAGCGCTGCCCCCTAGAGTCAGGAAGACTAGCACATATGTGCGAGGGGAACCTTTACCTTTACCTTATTTTGGATTAAACGTGCATAAATGGGACATTTGAGCTTCTTGCAAGTAAATGTTTTATTTAAATGACAGGCCAATAAAATCAATATGCATAGTTAATACTTGAATTCTGCTCTATGAAACCATTTAGAATGGTTTCAGAATAGTTATATGCAGTACACCTTCTCTTAAGCTCTTACAGCAGAATGATATCAATGTTGCACTGTGCCATGTCTCAGTGCGTAGGATTTTGCATGACATCTACCTTCCCCCTTGGAAATTTCTCTATTTCTATATCTGGACTACAATTCCATTTCTTTACGATGTATTTCTTTCCAATGTATTTCAGTTTCCTACTGAAGCTGCAAAAGACTCAAGTAGCAAAGACTTGGAGGTAAATTTCGAATAGAATAGAATAACAGAGTTGGAAGGGACCTTGGAGATCTTCTAGCCGGACCCCCTGCTTAGGCAGGAAACCTTTCACCCTATATGGTGTAGAAGTCAGCGATGAAATGGATCAATTCCAAACCACTGGGAATAGAGCTCTAAAAATTAATTTATACAAAGTATTTATCATCTGAACCTGAAAATGTAATTAAGCAATAAGGCTACCATTCTGGAGGAAGATATAGATTACAGCTTTGGTTTTTTCCAAGCAGTTATTTTAAAACATGGAAAAACTATTCTGTTCAAGCATCTTTTATCCCTTGTTGGGACAAAACTAAATCCATATTATGGTTTAAATAAGCTATGCAAACTCAGTCATTACATGAAGTATGTTTAACAATTTTTTTAAAAACCTGTTTTGATCTGATGGAAGTTATAGTTTTTGTTGGATTGGAATTCTGAACATGTAGAGTCATGGGTCCTTCGGTTGTTATTCCATCCACCCAAAATATGCCCCTAATCCAATAGCATCTGAATGGTCAGTAGAAACAGGACGTTCAAAACAAAGCATTTAATCATATGTGCTGCTCTGGATTAGGAATCCACATAATTAGTTTTGTTTTTTTTAGAAAAAAGAAAAACATCTAGTGACAGGATGCATTTCAAACATCGCCGCTTCGCAATGACTGTGATGACTATGATGACTGTGGCTCTTTTTCTTTTTTAGAATTTCAGCTTTTCTGGATTCAATTTGTGGAAGCTTACAAAACTTCCAAACAAACTAGAACCTGCACATCTCTGGGATTCGGTTCTAAAACTCCAAATTTTCAAGGTATCAATTTTTAATTTAACTTAAATTGCAGCACCAAATGTTTGCGAAACAGGAGGCATCTGTGAGTAAGTGAGACCTTGGGACAAATTTGGGATAAATATTTTCCTGCTCTTGTAATTGCCAGAATGTGACACTACAGAAAAGGACAGGACATTATATTAGGATTTTTTTTTTTTTTTAAAAAGGAAAAAATGGAAGATGGCAGACAGCTTCTATATTTTTGCCAGGAAAATTACATTTTGTTAAGTCACTGAAAATCAAGCATGATTTAAAGGAGGGTTTTTGTTTTGTTTTGTTTTTTACTTTTAATGTGGATTTGTGAGTTATCACTTCATGGAAACAAAACTAAGTGGGCAGAATCTGATCTTAAATTTTCTTTCAAAAAGTGGAATAAATCTAGATTTTAGGTGGGCAATCCAGGATTAATTCCTTCTTTTTTTCCCTCCACTTCACAAGTTCAAACCCCCCCCCCCCTTTTTTTTTTTGGTCAGAAAATTGTCAGGAAAACAATTGGCAAAAAACATTAAAGTTTGTCAGAGTGCTCCAAATTTGGAACCGTCTGACAGGGCTATAGGAGTGCTCTGTTGATTGGTTGACAAAGTAGTCATATTGGTTAGCCACGTGTCATGAATTGCATACAAGAAAATGTAGATTTCTAAACAATAATTCCCCCAAAGCTGGACTTTCACATAGAGTGTATTTGTTTTGTGTGTAGAACTGGCCAGAAAAGAAAGTATCTTGCATATTTTACAAATCAACTAAAAAATAAATGTAGAACTAAAGGCAGCTGGAAGAAATACTGAATAAACTGGCACGCTGGCATCGCTAGCAGATTTACAAGTACTTAAGAATTTTTTGTAGGTCCTTGGACTGTAGTTCAGGAATGTCTGTAAAAATTCCTCCCCTGAGTAGATATTTATCTGTGACTGCGTTTCTTATATGCTCCATAAATTACCAAGGTTTTTGAGATAGGCTTCTCAAACACAAAGTGGACATACATGAAGATACTTGACTTCCTAATTGTTCTGAAATGTTCCAGCGATCACAGTGAAGCTGAATCTCCCGGCAGGGTAGTACTGTTAATCCTTGATTTATGACAACAATTGAGCCCAATGTTGCTAAGCGAGATAGTTATTAAGTGAGCTTTGTCCCATTTTATGACGCTTTTTGCCATAGCTGTTAAGTGAACCTCTGTCGTTGTTAACTTATTAACACTATTGTTAAGTGAAGCTGGCTTCCCCATTGCTTTGGCTGGTCCAAATGTTAACAAAAGCTGGGACACTTGCAACTGTCGTAAATATGAATCGGTTACCAAGTGTCTGAAAGTTGATCACATGACCAAGAGGATGCTACAAGGGTTGGGTGAAAAACAGCCAGAAGTCACTTTTCCCCCCGGCCCCTTATAACTTTGAACAGTCACTAAACAAATGGTTATAAGTCAAGGACTACCTGTAAGGCACTGCTTCCTCGTCGGATTGTGGTTAGTTTTGCCATATGACATAAGAATTGGAAGAAATATTTGAGAGGAATAGGCACAGCAAGCTTTGTCTCCTTTCCATTCTTGTTCCCATGATAAATTCTACAGCCAGGGGAGGTCCCATAAATCTAGATTTTGCTTCAATTTATGAGATTGGAACCAAGTTCACTTCAGTACAAGGTGTCCCGAGTCATGAAAACAAACGAGTAGTCCCAAAAATTTCTTTTATTGCAACAGCTGTGAATTCTGTTCATTTACAGAAGAGTCCCAATTAGTTGTAAAGAGCCCTTCGGGATAATCACCAACCTTTATCTCCCTTGACACACTGCCAAGGACCTATTGGCAAGGCCACACGGAGTCCAGAATCAAACAAGAACTTCAGGCTTTAAGCTGAACCGAATGAACACGTGCCTTTGCTCCTCTTTTAAGTCTTATGGGAGGGGCCAATCATCTCCCAGCCCTACTCCCGAGTCATCCCTTTTGTTTTAGCTGTTCTTGCTTTCTGGCAGCTCTGTGCATGCGCGCACTGGGACCTCTGCCTTGCTGAGGTCCGACTCTGGAGGCTCCGGAGGCAGCATGTACCTCCCAGATGGCTCTTTCTCTGCCTCCGATGCACAGCTGTCATCCGAGCCTTCCCCAGACTCCAGGACTGGTCCATGGCCCTCCCCAGCCTCTTCACTATCCGACTCTGCTACCAGCTCCCCAGGCTGCTGGTGGACCACAACACAAGGTCTCTTCCTGGGTTGATCACCTTTGCGACAACATGGCATGAATAAAGGGCTGATCCAGATCCACTGTCGGTCTGCCGTGTTCGGGTTACGGCAAAATAGGTGTTCCAGTTTCCTGCAGCAGTCTCTGTTTAGAGATAACTATTGTCCGTTGGAATAAATTCCTAATCTTTTTTTTTAATAGCATTTGTATTTTCCATTTTCATAACGTTTTGGATGGAACCACCAAGATAGAATACTCAGTTAATAAAATGTCTGCAACCAATGCAGTAAATCAGTGGTTCTATTTACAGCATACAGAACAAATTAATGAAGTAAAAAGAAACTTGAAATAATACTTGTCAGTTTATTTCTAAATACGTTCACTGTTAAGTAGTGATAGGGCTCGCAACTTGGGTGTCCTCCTGGATGTTCGATTGTCCCTAGAAGACCATCTAACGGCTGTGACCAGGGGGGCCTTCTCACAGCTTCGCCTGGTGCGCCAGTTGCGCCCTTTCCTGGACCAAGATGACCTTCGCACAGTCACTCATGCCCTGGTTACTTCCCGCTTGGATTACTGCAATTCCCTCTACATGGGCCTGCCCCTGAGATGCACCCGGAGACTCCAGCTGATCCAAAATGCAGCCGCACGGGTTGTTACAGGAGCCCCTTGTTACTCCCATATAACACCCCTCCTGCGTCAGCTGCACTGGTTACCAGTGGTTCTCCGGGTCCGCTTCAAGGTACTAGTTCTCACCTATAAGGCCCTACATGATTTAGGTCCAGGATATTTACAGGACCTTCTCCTGCCTGCTTCCCACCGTCCTGTTCGCTCACATAGGGCCGCTCTCCTCAGGGTCCCAACGGCAAGCCAATGTCATCTAGCGGTGCCCAGGGGTAGGGCATTCTCTGTGGGTGCTCCCACCCTCTGGAATGAATTACCTACCGAGCTCCGGACGGCTCTTGATCTCCGCTCCTTTCGTCGGGAGCTGAAGACTTGGCTGTTCAAGCAAATAGGCTGACTTTGATTCTGGGTTTATTATTTATCATTAATTAGTTATTTGATTTAAAATACAATTTTATTGTACATGTTTCTTAACTTATGTTCGCCGCCCTGAGTCCTTCGGGAGAAGGGCGGCATATAAATACATATAATAAATAATAAATAAATAAATAAATAAATAAATAAATAAGTAATAGCTTTGAACCATGTTGGACACATAACCAGTGGGACAAATGGACTCCCTTGAAGATGAATGTGTTTGGGCCTGCATAAAAATGTCCACTTCATTTTCCTATATCTTTTTTTCTCTTTTTTGGATAGGGTGTGAATACACAGATTTTGAAGCAGCTGTTTTTTTCTGACGCATCTCTTGCGATTTTGCAGGATTGTTTCTGGTGGTGGTTTCTTCATAAGTTCCAGGTACAAAACTGAAGGCCTTATCGTGTTTGATCTTACGAAAAAAAACCCAGTAATTGACATTACAGTATAATAGTGGCCAAAATTGTGGAAACCTTTTGGGAAAAGTGTATTTTCTAAAATTAGCTAATAACACCACTTTTTTTTTTTTGGAGTAGTACCATAAAATTATATATCAGTGGAAAGAATTTAATCAAGAATGTAATGCAATAACTTTTATGAAGGATGTGCTATTAAAATAGCAGTTAGAGTATAAAGAAGAAAAGTGAAACACATAGAAAAAACAAGATATACAAAAATGATCACCATGTCATTTAATCCTTAGTTGGGTTACCTTTAGCATGAATGACGGCCTTACAACGTCTCCCCATGGAGTGAATCAAGTCTTTGAGTTCTGCAGCTGTTCTAATGTGAAACCAAGATTGAATTATGGCTTCTATGAACTGGGTTCTATGGCTGGGTCATTTCTGGCTAACAAGTTTCTTTATTCAGCTCCATAGATTTTCAGTTGGGTGACGGTCTGGGCTATTCCCAGGCCATTCCAGCAGTGGAATAGGATTATCTTGAAACTCCCCCCAAAAGTGGTGTTGTTAGCCATCAAACCTCAAAAATATACTTTTCCCAAAAGGTTTCCACAATTTTGGTCACTACTGTATAACATGTCTTGTGCAGCAAGGAATGATGGGTTCTTTAGCACTAAATGAAACAGCTGGATTCAATGAAGTTTTCTTCCATCCAGAGGTCTGAGGTTTTCAGAGATGATATATTTGAAATTCATTTTTTTAACAAAGTTTTTATATAAAGTTTTGGCCAAGTTAGAACCCAGTCTTGATGTTCCCTTCTTTTTCATGCTCACAGCTATTTCTATATTTAAATGCAGCACAGGTATGACATTGGAATGCTTATGAAGTTATGTCAGTCATGCAAATGTGCCTTCCAGCAAATCCAAGGATGCTGGATCTGGGAAAGAGAGCAGTCCTGCTCATACAGTGCATTAAACTAGTTTAAGCCGGGTTTGTTTATTTATTATTTTGACTTTCTAAGCCACTTCAGTCCCCCAAAAGTAGTTGGGTTAATCGCATTATTACTTTTACAAAAGTGCTAAACAAAGTGTATTGCCGTCTTGCTTACGGCATTTGTATATTACTTTGATCAACTGCTAATGACCTATCTGGATAGGTCTAGTTTTGGCAGTGTGGTAAAAATTGCTGCATTTCTAAACTCTATCATTAATAGAGACTACCGACAGCAACTCTGTACAGATGTTTTTAACTGTAGACTAGACTTTGCTTAACATTTTCTCCTGATTATTTCAAGCCTGATCAAGATGAACAGGACCACTTTTTTGACAGAATATCCGAGAGCTACGTGATGCTTCTCTGGAGCATCCCCCATTTCATTAAAGATGCTTTTCTTCAGGTAATGATATTGTTTGCAATTCTGAATTTTACTCCTTCCAATTTCGATTTGTCCTGTTCAGAGAAGAGCAAAAGGCGTGTCATCTTTCTATCTCATTATCTTTTAATTTAATCTGTTTCTGTTGATGAACATACCAGAATCCTTCAGCCTTTCATTCTGTGACATGCCTTCTGGCTCTGTTATTGCCTCTGAAGTTTTTTGTTTGTTGTTTAAATTGTTTGTGGTAATCTTAACTACTTAGCATACAACTCTAGAAAGCTTGATAAGGAGATTTGTGAATCTAGCTAACGCCTTCGTGAATAACACAGAGCAGGAAAAGAGGTTATAATTTATTTAGATATTTGCTGGTTGTTCCATAATCAGAATTCCTTGGGCAATGAGCACTCACTATAAGAACTGCAACCTCTTGATCACAAAAAGTGATGACCTCATGTCACATCCCTCACTTCATCCTGTAAGCAACTTGGTACCTTCTAGATATATTATAAGACCTGACGGGTTTGACATGCTTCAGGTCCCATCACTGTCATAGCACTGATAAAGTTTGCCTTCTGTAGGCAAAGGACAGGCAGAGCTTGGGGGACAGAGTCAAGAGAAGAATCAGCCTGGAATCATTGCGTTCCCACAAACGGTCTTAGTCCAACCCCTCTTGAATTCCGTTAAATCTTCTCTAGCGCCAATTTAGTGCTGTTTGTTAGTGGACTAGATTCTTGTATATAGGCATGAGCAATAGGTAAAGGTAAAGGTTTCCCCACACATGCGTGCTAGTCATTTCTGGCTCTAGGGGCCGCTGCTCATCTCCATTTCTAAGCCGAAGAGCCAGCTGTGTCCGAAGACGTCTCCATGGTCATGTGGCCGACATGACTAAACGCTGATGGCGCACGGAGCGCTGTTACCTTCCCACCAAAATGGTCCCTACTTTTCTACTTGCATTTTTGACGTGCTTTCAAACTGCTAGGTTGGCAGAAGCTGGGACAAGTCACGGGAGCTCAATCCGTCACGCGGCGCTAGGGATTCGAACCGTTGAACTGCCAAGCCAGTGCATCCCTTGTGTCATGAGCAATAGATCATCTTAAATGGAATTTAACGGGTGGTCCTGATTCTGGACCCCTTATGTCTTTTTTGTGACTGCCCTTCTTTAAAACAGCTGGCTTTTAGGAAGACTCTTCCCACAAGCTCTGGCCCCGCTAACTTCCATGTAGGTGTTAACTGGTATTTTTGATACTGTTTTCCTCCCTAGAATGGTTGTGTTTTTTAATTGTTAATTGTTTTTTTAGTCCTGTGTAAACTACCCAGAGTCCCGAGGAATGGGGCAGACTTAGAAATTGATTAGGTAAAATAAATATAGTCTACCAGCTAGGATGTTGCATCCTAGTCTCCCAGCTAGGATGATTTGAAAAGCAGCAATTGGAAAAGGTGATTCTAGCATACCTTTTGGTCTCAGGTTAAGCTGCCTACTCTGTGTTCAGCACCTCTTCTAAGATAACTAGGGCTTTTCATCGTAATGTTCCAAAACGTACCAAAAAATTAGTGCGATCAAATTAATTTTAAGAAATTTAAAAAATGGATGAAGATTTCTCCTTACTGATTTGCCCAGAAATTCATTTGCTTTGCAGAAAGCTAAACTGCCACTCAAACCTGTGATGTTCTTGGACAAACCTTGTATTTTTCTCACAGCTAATGATTCAGCAGTATTTGAATCCCTGTTTATTTCTCTGTCTATATAAGCATCGCCCAATTTTTACAATGAATTTAATTTGCAACTTGGCAGATGTATCCTGACTGCTTGTCCCAAGCCATTTACATTACTTTCTGTGAAGCTTTTCCTGAGGCTTTCCATCGTTTCAACGATCAATTTAAAGACGAATTGATGGATCTAATTTTCCTGTGGATCAGAGGTACTAGAGTGTTGACTATTTTTCCTCGTGGTTGTTGGCAGTAGCGTATCTCCGTAGTTGTTTTACATAATTGCATCTACTCAATTATTTTCTTCCTTTATGAGTTCTTCAAAAGTATCTTTCAGTTAGAAATGAGGGTTAAGCCACTGAGAACAACTCATTTCAGGAACCCAAACTAGAGTATCCCAAACAGATGGCTGTCCAGCCTTTATTTGAACACATTCCAGTAAGGTGAGCCCATCATTTCTTCTCAATAATTAGTTCCATTGTTGAACTGTTCTTACTCATAGAGTTTTTTTTTTTTATAACATTCATACTGTATAACAGTACGGTATGCTGGTCTAACAGCTGTAGACAGGAAGGTACTACAATTCGGCACAAGAAACCATCAGTTGCCCTCTTAACACCACTGGATGACAGCGCCAGGTCTCGCTGCTTTAGCAGAGTAAGGAAAATACTTAGGGATGATTTACACCCTGGCCAGTGTCTCTTTTCACTTCTACCATTGGTCAGAAGACATCCAGCTGGACAAACAGGTTTAAACACGTCTTCTACCCGTAGGCTGTCAGACACCTAAAGACAATCACTCCACGCACATACGGAAACGTATGACTAGTCTTTTTTCCCCAATTACTTGAATAAGGATTATTCTCTCTACTATTCATAGTGTCTTGAATTTTCTGTTATGGATTGCACCAGAGAGGCTAAACCAATTTCGTTATATATATGATGTACAATGACAATAAAGGCTATGGTACTTTATAATCTTCCTCTTAAATCTGTCATTCTGTGTCCCACACTCTGGGACAAGCCATAGATGTCTTGATTTTTCTTCCATGACATATCGAGAGATTGGCCTTGAAAGCCCACTGTATGACTTTCACAGACCAGTCCACCTCACAGGGTTGTTGCAGGGAAAATAGAAAGCAGGATCATTAGGTGTACACCATCTTGCTTTGTACAAAATAAAGCTGGGATAAAAATCTAATAATAAGAAAATTTTAAGATCCCAGCACAAAATCATAGAATTATAGGAATGAAATGGACCACAAGGATCAACTAGCCCAGATACTCCCCAGAGTGGTCAGTATTAACCTGAAAAGATCGTCCATTATTGTTGTTACAATATTATCATTATTCATATTATAGTACCACTATTCAAAGTAACATTAGTTAAAGTAGTATGGTATTTATTAAATTGTTTGTGGATCAATGAACAATCTGCAACTTCATATAGGGGCCAATGATCTGAAGACTTTGGGGGGGCCCTGAACTAGTTCAAAAACATTTGGTTGGTTAGTATTATTCAGTTCATTGGTTGTCCCTCTTACAGGTTTTAAGCCACAGAGATTTGCTTGGAAAAATTGGAAGTGTCTGTCCATGGAAAAGCCTAGAAAATCCATTGTAGAGAAAGACTCCTCTTCTCCGATATCATCGCATATGAAACTACAGCCTAGAAGCACGACAACATCCAGCTCATGGTCATGGTCAGGGTCAAGATCCAGTTCAAGGTCAAGATCAAGATCAAGAACAAAAACGTGTAAGTACCAAGAAAAGGGATTATCCAATGGTTATTTGAGAGTGTTGTGGAGTTGATTTATTTCTCATATGATGAAGTTACTTTCGCCAGGATACTACAGTGCTATTATAAAGTAGTTGTTTACATCTGCCTATTGGTGTGTTCTGTTCATGCTCCGTATCTATTTATCTACTTGCATTTTGCACGCTTTCAAGCTGCTCAGTTGGCAGGAGCTGAGGCGAGTGATGGGAACTCACCCTGTCCCACGGTGCTAGGGTTCGAACTGCTGAAGTACAGACCTTCTCCAGCATCCTTAAGCCATTGAGCCACCGGACCTCTCCTCTATGTGGAGTGACATATGCCAAAATCGGTAGCTTTTTTAGAATACTATTTTCAGTTCTTCAACTGTAGTCTTATACCGCAATATCCACAAGGAACAATAGGGAGATTTATGCAGCTCTAGACTGCTGTTTTGTTTTGAATGTGGGAATGTCTTGAAGATTTTCTGGAACATCACGTGGGGTATTCCTGAAGGAATCTGTGAGATATGAAGCTCATTACTGATTATTATCCTTGATGCACAGATCAGTAATGTATGTGATATATATGTAGTTACTGCAGTACCTCCAACTATCAGTAGAGGAGAGGTGGTATTCAGCTGGTTCAGACCAGTTCACCCGAACCGGTAGCGGAAATGGCGGGTGCCCCCCACCGCCCTGGCTCTATGCCATACTATTTAGGCATGTTTTTGAGGCCGGGCACATGCATGGAAGGCAGACGTGTGCACAAAGCAATTGTGCTTGCACGCAGTGAACTGGTAGTAACATAATGTGAAACCCACCACTGCAGTAGAGGACATAAACAGAAGGCTGCTTTTGCAGACAGGGTGAAGATATCTACCGTTTCCCCTAAAATGAGACCTCCCCTGATAATAAGCCCAATCGGGCTTTTGAGCGCATGGCAAATAAGGCCAAGCGCTTATTTCAGGGTTCAAAAAAAACATAAGACAGGGTCTTATTTTCGGGGAAACACAGTCATAACATGGGGAGGAATACTGGATTACAAACTCCTTGTGTGTCCAATCGCACTTGGCCAATAAAGAATTGTATTCTATTCTATTCTTTTCGATAGGCCAGCAAATGTGTTACCTTGGGGACTCTTTTCATTTGCTCTGAATGAAAATTGGTCCATATCCATTGACTTATTAATCCTCTTGGAGAAAAATACCCAGTGGTGCCAATTGTGAAGCCAAAGGGAAGAAGCTGATTTTCATGTGGACCAGTCCTGATGCATATCTTCTGCCCCTCACCCCCTAGTGGCTCTGTTCTTTGAGGAGTGGGGAGAAAGGTGTGCAGTTAATGTCACGCCCGGTTTCTCCATCCAAGGATTTGTCCCTTCTGAGCTTCTTCCATTAAACCTTCTGAATTTGCTGTCTGAATGGATAGCTTCGTATTTGATCCGGATCGTAGTGGCAGGCGAGTTCTTTTTTTTCCCCTCTCACTTGACTTCTCCTGATGGGGCAGCCACTTCTGTCACTTTCAAAATATTAGCAGCAGCCTTAACTGGCAAGCAACATGGCATTTGGGGTTTTTTTGTTTTGCAAAACGGGGATTGTTGCATCCGCAACTTTCATTGCAAGAATTGCCACAGGCTGTCATTTTTGTCTCTTATCCAGTACATATTGGCAGGACTTTTGTGTACTAGACTTCATGTCTGGTCATAAGAGGAGAAAAGAAAGGGCTGTTAAGCCAGACTGTTTTGATATACTCCTTTGGAATTAAAAGCATATGAAACAGATGCATCTTGATAATTTTTTTTTATAAATAACATCAACTTAAATAACTTAAAACAATAACGTTCAATTATAACTTAAAATAAAGTTTAATGCTGTAACCACAGAAAAGCATGAATATCGGTTGGAAGAAAAAAAAAACTTAGAAGCCATATGCCCAAACAGGAATTATATAAAAAGATTAGGTTATGTTACATAAAAACCCATATGATGTTGTCTGAATTTTTTTTACTTCATCGTTACATAAAAGTATATTTCGAGGAAAGTGAGATGAAATACATTTCCCTTATTAATATTATTTAATATTACACTATTTTGTAACATCTTTCAGAGCAGCATTAGGCATTCTTTCTGATAGATATGAATACATTGCAGCGATGCAACTTTCATCTGTCATATTACCTTTATTGTCTTGAATAACACAACGTTCCAATTTCAATTTGCTTTAATACTTAAAACCTTTATTTTCATTTTTCTTTCCCGGGAAGTATTTAATACTGCTTAGCCTTCACGATTCGTACTGACTTGATCATCTGAAGACTTAATCCAGCAGCCATCAAGTCCATCATATTTTACATAACATTTTCATCTGCTTTATTATTATTATAGCAGCCATGTTTAACGAAGCAGATAGGTTTATTTTAAATAAAAGATCGTCAGATAATCAAGTCATGAACAAGGCATAAAGTGTACATTTAATTTAAGAATCTGCAAAGCTACTCTTATGCTAATGTAAGGATCGTACAACTCTTTACAATTTTTTACAACTTTTAGTTACTAAATCTGAAGTAGTGTATATTTTCATTTATTTATTTATTTATTTATTATTTATTTATTTATTTATTTATTTATTTATTTTTTAAAGCCAGTCTCTTAAAAATAAAACATCGTGCTCAAGTCCAGCTTGTTCAGTTTTTCAGTAGTATTCCAGCTTGTCTTCCTTTCGTACAGTCCCCTTTTCAAATGATACATATATATCTATATATCTATATCTCATTTGATATATAAATATATATATTTTGCTGGAACTGGTTGTCCATAGTTCATATAAGATTAGGATATTGCAAATGGAAGAAAATGGGAGGAAGTGTCTTCTTTGCTTGTTTTGGGGCCTCTTTTAGGGGCTCCATTCTGTTTTAATGCGATGTACATTTCTTTCCCCTTGTGAGTCCAGTTTGCTGAAGCGTAGGTGTTGTAGTGATTCTCTTGAATGAGTTCTACAAAGTTGCAGTCTTCATTGCACACTTTCTGTTGTTTAAAAGAAAATGAGATGATCAGTTGAATACCGAAAATACCTGGCAGGGGTGTGTATCATTTCACCAAAATCCTATTGTCCTTGAACTAAGGTAGTCCTTGAGTTACAACTGCAATGTAGCCTACCCCGTTACCGTTGTAACAGACATCAAATGGGCCAGTCATATGATTTTTATGGCCTTTTTTTTTTCCAGCGGTCATTTAAGTGAACGCGGCCAGGGATGAAATGTAAAATTTGTTACTACTGGTTCTGTGGACGTGGCTTGGTGATGGGGGAGGGAGGGGTAATGTGACTGGGTTGTTGGTTTTTTTTTTTTTTAACTTTTCAAAGCATTTTTTCTAATGCTTTGAAAAGCCTCACTGACGATCAGGCAACTCAGCTGGGATCGTCAGAGAGGCTTTTAAAGGCATTCTTTTTTCCTACAACCGCTTCGGCCGAAGGCGTTGCAGAAAAAATGCTTTGAAAAGCCTCTGACGATCCCAGCTGAGCCACACGATCATCAGAGGCTTTTTTTTTTTACTTTTAAAAGCATTTTTTCGTTGGAAGAGGTTGCAGAAAAAATGCTTTTAAAGGTAAAAAAAAAAAAGCCTCTCATCATGCAACTCAGCTGGGCATGGTGGTGGTGGGGGGGCGCAGGGATTTTTGCTACCGGTTCTCCGAACCACCCGCCACCATCGCTACCGGATTGGGCAATCTGGTCCGAACCGGGAGCATTTCACCCCTGTTGTTAAGCAAAGCCATTGTTCGCTATGATGCGCTTTTGCCAAAAACTAGAAATAAGAGCTGATTTTTAGCAGAGGTCATCATCTAATGGGGTCACAACACCACAGATGTGACTGTGTTGTTGAGCACCTGAAGTGCAGTCACCGGGAGAGGGCAGTTCAAATGTCGGAACTTCAGGTTGTAAGTCCCCTTTTTTGTAACTTGAAACAGTCACTAAGCAACCAGTGGTAAGTCGAGGACTACCTGCATGCAGTACAATTCACTTAAAATGTACCGGCTGACTATGCAAATGCTTTACATTTTTTAATAAGCACCGATATACATCAATAACATTCTTGATGCTGCTGAAAAGCTGTATCATCCAAAGCGAACAAGGTCAAATGCATGGGCTGCTGGGAGTTGTAGTTCAGCATTTAATCTGCCTCCGGGAGCAAGGCAGCATAAAGGTGGCATAGCTGATTAGGAGAAGAGCCCAAAGCAAAATAGGCAACTAAAGTAAATCAGAGCCTAAAAAGAATCCCAAAACTGCCAAGAAACCACGGATCAACCTGCCAGTAGCTTCTTCTTCCTGTTGACTTTTGTTTGGCTCTTTTTTTTCCCTTTTTTTTAAAAAATGTGGCTTCTGGGAGAATGAAGTCAAAACAGAGAAAACTCTGATCTTCAGGAAGTTTGCATTCCAACGCAACTGGCCGTAAGTGAGAGCCATTCATAAAAGCCACCAGTCGTATGCCATCATCTGGCACAGAGGTCTTCAAACTTGGCAGCTTTAAGACTTGTGGACTTCACAACCAGCTATGCTGGCTGGAGAGTTCTGGGAGCTGAAGTCCACAAGTCTTAAAGCTGCCAAGTCTGAAGACCTCTGATCTAGCAACTCCGATGGACTGGGACCAATAGAGTATAAAACAGCAACCCCCAAGCCTTTGGGGCACCAGGGACAGGTTCCACGGAGAGAGGTTTTTCCGTGGACAGGAGAGGATGTGGTTTCTTGTGCTGCCTGCATCCTGCAGAGGGGGCTTCTGCTTGCTTGCGCGACCCGGTTTCTGGCATGCCACGGACCAGTGCTGGTTGAGGGACCGGGGGTTGGGGACACAGCTAATCAAAACAAAAAACAAGCAAACGAACATACAAATAACAACGACCGAGGAGCAAATCTGTTTTTCATTTAATGCAAGTGGCTTCTAATAATTATGCCAGTACCTTTCCATAAAGCTTCCCAGACTTGTTCATAGCCAGAAAGTATTCACTTGCGACTCCTTTGATTGCCACTATTCCAACCGCCACTGTTCGTATTTCGAGAATACCTGCAGGAAATAACAGTGAGGTCCATAACTTTTGTCTCTCTTTATGATGTAACATTGCAAAGCTGAGCCAAAGGTGCTTTTTCTTCTAAAAGGCTGCTGGACTTCCTTGCTTTTTTTTTCTTTGAAAATGCTTCGCTTCTCATCAAAGAAGCTTCTTCAGTTCTGGCTGAACGGCGGGGGAACGGAAGGATTTGTATGCTTTGCAGTCATCTGGTCGTTAGTACTCTCTCTGAGAGCTTTTGAGGCCTCTTGGGGGTTTGTCTGTGCCCTCAGGGTCACCTGAATCAGAGTGCAACTGGGTGTGGAACGGGTGGGATTTAAAAAGTTTAGCAACTGGTTCTATGCCTGGTTGATGGATGGGTGTGGCCATGGTGGGCGTGGCCTACTCTCCTGCACCATTGTGGGGGGATGTTTTTGCCCTCCCCAAGCTCCGGTGGCTTTCCTCAAGCCTCCAAAACTGCCTCCCCTGGGCTCCGGAAGCCCTCCGGAGGCTGGAAACGGATTCGTTTCCGGAACTTCTCAGAGATCCGTAGGCTCCCAGAGCCTACGCGTGGGCGCTGCACTTACCTGGAGTCCCAAACCGGCCACGTGGAGACTCCTGGGAGGGGCAGGGCGGGGTGGGCGGGGCTAGCCAGTCCTTGCAACTATTGGTTCAGCGAACTAGATGTAAAATTAGCATTCAGTTCGCCTGAACCTTCTTGGTGCCGCTGAAAAGACTGTATTATTGATGGGAGAGAGGTGGTATCATATCCCTCCTCTTTCAAGGAAAAAACCCAAGAAAATCCAGTTGCCTTTTGAATAGCACTTTTGGGATCCGACCATGAGCTGAATGACACAGCATCTCCATAGACATTGCAAAGCTGCTTTGTTTAAATAATTTGTTTCTTTTTATTTGTAAAACTTTGGCTACTTTTTCCCCTAAGGAAGGTGTAACAAACATAAAATTCCTCATGGTTTTAAAGGCTATGAATGGGCGTCTGATTCACACTATAGATACCCCCGTCTTCTACAGTATATACATAAATTGCACTAATCTCTACACGAGTTTGTGAATAAAAACATTGAATGCTTATGTCGCTGTTCACGGTTTCATTTCCAAATTGAATCCTTAGGACTCCATCATTTGTAAAACAAATAAAATATCTTCTGTGGTTAGAATTACTGTTCAGATGGAAATGAATGCACTTCTATTGAACATTCTGGGTTTTGAAATTGACAAAAATAAGAGATTAAATCAAGAGTCACAGAATTAGGGGTGGTTGGGTTTTTTTTTCTCAACAAAGCTTACCTTGAAAAGGATATTTAAGAAATTTACTAGAGGGTTGCTCTCTTTGAGAGCCCTAACTTTAGAACTTGTAAATGATGGAAAACAGATCACAGCAACCCGACAAGCAGATAAAATGTATTTGTCTGATCCTTTAGGGCCATTAAAAGGTGATAACCTCTGAAAAATCAATGTGTGCCATGCAAAAACATGGCTTACTGCTATATTTTTTTTTAAAAAAAGCAATAGATCCATTTAGGATACAGTTAGAAAGCTTCAACTTTAATTTTTGTGTTCCCTGAACTGGGATTCCTCCACCACCAGAGAAACAGGCCTGCAGCTACAAGCAAATTGCTACAAGCAATCCAGATCTAATTCTGCTTGATGAGATTTTTGAATGAAGATGAGGCTCAGAGTTTTAGAGAGGTTCAGAGATCATGCATTATGCTAATTCACATTTGCTCAATCATAATTTACCCAACAGATCATACAATATGCTAAGCCCTGTTTTATAAACTATAGTGGGTGACTTCACATAACAAGTAAACCGCAAGGACATTCAGGTTGCATTTATGGCATAGTTCGATGTGGAAACATTGCCATTTAATGGTTTTTGATAAATTGATGCTCCTATCGGTATGAAAGGGTTTTCTGTGCTAGCATTGCAGTGGATTTTTGAACTGTCTGACCTGTCTTAATTTAATTTAATTTAATTTATCGCATTTCTATGCCACCCAACTCCCAAGGGACTCTGGGCGGCTTACAGCAAAAATAATGCGAACAATGAACATAGAAAAATTATTTAAAAACATTATAAAATATTTTAAAACATTAAAAGCCCATGCACACCATTCATGGTGCACAGATCTCACTCTGCCTTGCCCATGTTAGTAGTTCTGACAACAGCTATGCAAAAAGGGATTAGTCTATTTGTTTAAACATACTTTTTCCTATTTTGGACATTGCTTAAAATAAGTTTTACAAATACAGAAAAAATTTCAAAGGTACACGGGAAAAGGTTGAGGAAATAGGCAAACAAACTAAACATCGATATCTTTCTTAAAAGTTAAATTTCAAAAATTTGCCACGGATGCTTTCTTTTCCTTAAAGTACAGCTGTGCAGTTGTCCTGATGTTTAGGCTAAACCTCATAAAGTGAAAGATTAAATGAATTTCTTTCTACTTCTGGAACAGTTAGTTGTTGTCAAAATTCACAGCAATGACCAGCTGGACCCTGCAAAAAATGACTTCACTATGCTGTTTCTTGATTTATGAGCCATTCTCTTTATAAATGAATTTATAAGTGATGTATTTCAATACGAAATGATATTTACTCCCCACCCCCAAATGATTTAAGTGATAGCTAAACACAATAGAATTAGTGATAGTTTCATAATATTAGGCATTGCTCAGGTTCCAAAGAACTGTGCTAACATTCAAATATTTCTCAATAGCATATGTATTTACATATATACATACATATGAGCATGTACATTGCATATGCTAAGCAATTTATATATAGCATTTGGGGAGGGCGGTCTTCAGATTTTTAAAACCACTTGAGGCAGCGCAAATCTTAAATGCAACTTTAAGCTCTTTGAAACTTGGTGATAACCATTTGAATAAATATGAATAAGGTATGAGGAGTTTGATGTTCTAAATGTGTTTGCTTACAGTTTAATGAAAGATGCTTAAGATGGATCATCTTGTTGCATGATTCATTTTCAGGATGCTATTCACTTAGTGTTAAAAGAGTTTTTTAAAAAAGTGTACATGTGGCCTTCGTTTCAATACTTAGATAAGACTCTAAGCGCACCAAAGGAATATTCTATGCAGATACCTTCAGAGATTATAAGGCTGCCATTATTCTTTGAATATAAAATACTTCTAGGTGTAGTCAGTTTAGTTTCTTTTTTAGTGTAATTTTATGCCTTAAGTATTTTACCAAAGATTCGATGTTTGCAATATACCTTTTACACAGCTAAAGTAGAAACAAGGGGGCTTTGGTGCTCTCTGTGCTTGGTGGGTTTTTGCAGACTTTTCATTACCAAACTAGGTAACATCATCAGTCTAGTAGAAAGTGGGGTTTGCTCTCAGTTTATATTTTAGTAGTTTGCTTTGGTTTTTTTTTTAAAATTTGATTTATATGCCGCCCTTCTCCGGAGACTCAGGGCGGCTTACAATGCGTTAAGCAACAGCCTTCATACTTTTGTATATTTAGCTTATTGCCCCCACAAACTGGGTCCCTATTTTACCTACCTTAGAAAGGATGGAAGGCTGAGTCAATGTTGAGCCTGGTGAGATTCGAACTTAGAGTAATTGCAGACAGCTGGTCTTTAATCACAATGCTTTTAGTCTGCTGAGCTATCCAGGCCCCTTCTAGGTGGTTGCTTTAGAATATAAATTGGGAGTACCCCTCATTTCAACCCTGAGCTACAAATAACCTCCTTTATTGGTAAAGTAGAAACAGCCTGAAAAAAGGGCATTGTTGCTGAGGTATTCCGATATATTTTTACTGAGTTCCACACAGACATACACATTCATACACAAAATACGTTTGGCAAATCACTATATCTTTCCTTGAAGTGAAAGGCTGTTCTGGATATATAATGCCTATAACTACTGTATCTTAGAAGTACGTTGGAAACTATCCTAACGCAGATCTGGCAATCATTAATTCTATTCCGTATAACATTTCTAAAAAGTAATGTGATACAAAGTTAGTAATATTACTTTCCAATATACTGGCTAATTTCCAACATTCTCCCCTCATGTGTCATAGAGCCCTTAGTTTTATCGGTTTCCACGACGTATTCAAAAATCCTTCCTTCCTTCCTTCCTTCCTTCCTTCCTTCCTTCCTTCCTTCCTTCCCTCCCTCCCTCCCTCCCTCCCTCCCCCTTCCCCTTCCCCTTCCCCTTCCCTTGACATTCTAACAAATTTAAAAACAATTGTTCCAGGCCTGCCTGCTTTAAGAAATAGCAATAATATAGACTCATTGCTGTTCAGAATTGCAATGTTCAACAATTCTACAGTATTCTCTCTCTTCAAACATGAGAATCCTTATCAAGTCCTTGAAATCTCGAAGGAGATATCCCATGCTGTATGTATGGTAGACAGGATGAGCAACCAGAGCAACCAAACTGTAGAAAACCAGTTTATTTGCTATGCAGTTGTATTGCGGCCGCACCAAGTGAAACTAAAATGCAGCTCTAAAGGAGTCAGCATAAAATCCCCCATAATGCAGAAGGATTGACTAAGCACTGCTTGTCAACAGTAATGCAGATTAGTCCTCAGCATAACAATTATTCTCCTTTACACAAACATTAGGTCATACAGCTTGGGGTTCTTTAATCCCAGCTCAGAATTCCCAGCAGATAAAGTCAGCTTTCATCTGACTTCATGTTTTGGGAATTGCACTGGCCAGATACTTTTCAGGATGCTTCGTTGATGTCTACGCTCCAGCAAGACAAAGTATTATCATTTTCCATCCCATTTCCATGTTTTCTTGCTTCCAGAAAGAAGAAGCAAACAAATGTGGCTACAGAGCAAGTTAAGCTTTGTGCAAAGAATCCAGAGTACCATACAATCCTTGACTTAACAAAGTTCGTTTAGTGACTGTTCGAAGTTATAATAGCATTGAAAAAGAAGTGATTTATGATAGTTTTTCATGATGGTTGCAGCATCCCCACGGTCACTTAACAATGGAGGCAAGAAAGGTCATAAAATGGGGAAAAGCTCACTTAACAACTGCTTTACTTAGCAACAAAAATGTTGGGCTCAGTTGTGGTCGTAAGCTGAGGAGTATACCTCTAAAAAGTTTAGCTTACAAACTAACTGGACAACATCTTCGACTCTCGCTGTTTGAGGAAGTTGCATAACATTCTCAGAAACTCTTCCCATCCTGCTTACAATCTTTTTGGATTGTTGCCTTCTGGCAGAAGATACAGAACAATTAAAACTCGGACCACACGTTTTCTGAATAGTTTTTATCCCATAATTGCACTCAACAATGAACTAAAGGGCCACCATCAGTGAGCTGTTGGGCAGCATTACTTGGTCTGTTGTGTGGATGTTTGGGTGGTTTAGGGGTGGGGAATTTGTGGTGGATGGGGGTGTGTTTGGGGATTGTTATGTGTGTTGGACCTGGTCTTTGGGTGTTAAGTGAATTTCATTGTACAGGTATACTGTATATACACATACAATGACAATAAAGTTATTATTATTATTATTAACTTGTATTTCAGTGATGCTGCAGAGTGCAGACCTATCTCAAACAGTAGATGATAATTGGCACCCTAGACTAGTAAAGGTTATACATTAATATTAGGAAAAATACCTTATTGCCATATAGAGCAGCAATATAGTTTGAAAATTTGGGCGAGGGAATATTTAGAAGTGTTTAGAAATAAAGTTGCAAGTTATAGTGGTCATGAGGTTAATAAATATATTGAAGCTGCCTTCTACTGGCTTAATAGACACGTTGTGCCAAGTTATCGTTTCTTTAACAATGGCTTATTGAATGCAATATAATTCAGTGGATTTGCATCAGAGGGTCAGCTATAAACCATGGTTTAAAATTACGGCGAGGGAATTCTGACAGTGCAATAAGTCAGAATGACCCAGCTCACATTTTTGGCTTGCACAATGTGCGAACCCAGTCAGTGAGTTAAATCTGTGGTTCATCTCGCACTGGTGGCTGTGTGGATGTCCCAGAATTTGCTCTAGATTATGATGTTAGAACTGAATATGGAATTTTCTCCAGATCAAACTGAATATGAATGGCCTTGGCTTCACATAGGCTGCAAAAAGCTCTCTCTCGCTCTCTCTTTGTTTGTGTAAGTTTATGTTTGGCGTGTGTACATGCATGTGTCTTCATGTGAGCGTTGGCTTCTTCTGACTGCCTGGATAAGTGCAGTTTTCTTGGCAAGATTTCAGAACTGGCTTGCCACTGCTTTCTTCCTGTCCTGGTGCATTAACACTGCACCATATTGCAGTGGTGAAATCCAAAAATTTTCCCTACCGGTTCTGTGGGTGTGTCTTGGTGGGCATGGCTTGGTCATGTGACTGGGTGGGCATGGCTTGGTGGTCATGTAATCGGGGAAAATGAACTGTCACACAAAAGTAACACAAAAGCTACACAACTGGCTCATACACAATACAAAAGCAGCTGGACTTCAAACAAAACGGCCCCTGCAACAAGTAGGAACCTCACAGAGTCACAGAGAGTTCAAAAACAAACTATCATACTTTACACAAAAATATTGGTTCGGGCAATAGGTAGTAAAAAATGCTTTAAAAAGTAAAAAAAAAAGTTCCGATGATCGCGCAGCGCAGCTGATTGTCGGAATCTTTTTTTTACTTTTTTAAAGCATTTTTTTACTACCTATTCACACGAACCGATAGTAAAAAACAGTAAAAAAAAAAAGATCCGATGATCAGCTGTACCCAGTGATTGTGGGAACTTTCTTTTTAACTTTTTAAAGTATTTTTTTACTACCAGTTCGGGTGAACCAGTAGCATTTTTACTATCGGTTCAGGTGAACCGGCCCGAACCGATAGCATTTCGCCCCTACCATATTGGCTTTCTATGTCAATGAACATTTCATCACAATTGTTATCTCGTGTTATACTAGGTTTAAAAAAACATACCCACAATAAAATAAATGCATCGCAGAATATCTTAGAATTATGATAACTGCTGTAACCCAGAAGTTAACATAATTGTAACTGACATTCCTGAATATTGTACTAACCAAGGACTGCGAAGAAGTTAGAAAACCTCTGGTGATGACATTAGCAGGCACCAATCTCCTTTTCCTAAAGCATCAAATCAACCACCGAGGGGCAGGCATTGGGGAACAGCTGTTCTCCAAATCGAAAAGCAGCAGAAAATAGTCTATTAAATTACATGTAGACTTAATGCCGAAAACACAAGCAACAATTTCCCCCAGCCTGGCAGCATGTGTTTCCAGCTGTCATGAGCTATACGGCATTTCCTCGTGTCTCTGATTTTCTAACCACTTTGATTTTACTCGCACAGACTTGAAGAGTGGAGATCACATGTGGTGACCTCGGGCAACAGCAGCTTTCGTCACCTTAAAGCTGATAGAAGCCCTCCAGTTGGTTTTGTCTCTCTAGTTTTTTTTTTCCTGCAAGTACCTCTGCCTGACGTAGAAAGGCAGCAAAAGGAAGCTGGTTTTGAAATGTGTAACGGCCAGGAAAACATTGGGAAGTAGACGGAATATGTAGCTGAAAGATGACAGAATCAGATGTTGCTAATGAGCTTCTGCAGAAGAGATCTGCTGAGCAGAATATTTCCCATAAAAATAGTAGCAAGAGCATGTAGACCAGGGGTCCTCAAACTTTTTAAACAGGAGGCCAATTCACGGTCCCTCAGGCTGTTGGGGGGCCTGGACCAGCTCGGTGGGCGTGGCTAGGTGGTCATGTGACTGGATGGGCATGGCTAGGTAGTCATGTGACTGGGTGAGCATGGCCAATTTAGCAGTCCATTAAACAATACTCACAAATTAAACTTTAATTTGTTATGCGCCAGGGGGTGGAAAGCAGGTTAGTGAAGGGATGTGGCTGCCTTGAGGTGTGTGTGTGAAGGACTTTCGTTTGTGTGTGTATCTCCCTCCCTCCCTCCCTCTTTGAAGGCTGGGGAGGGTAAAAGTACTACTCCAATACCACTCTGCCGTCCAAAAACGAGCCCGTTTTTGGCCTCCATGCGTTGTGTTTTTGGCCTTGTCCTCCAGAAGGTGGGTGGGGGCTGGTGAGTAGGTGGGGCAATGTAGGCAAGGCAGCCTTATGGTCCCACACACCTGATTAATGGCTTTGGCGGGCTGTATCCAGCCCACGGGCTGTAGTTTGAGAACCCCTGACATAGACTTACGTAACAGAATACCTAACGTTCAACCAAGAAATCCTTGTGTACAAAGCTAATCATCATGAAACAAAATAACCAAGTTGTCATTGGAGGTCTTCTAATTATATCCCCTGCCCAGGCAGAAAATCCTCTACCATTTCAGTCAAATAATTGTCGAGTCTCTTCTGAAAAAAGACCACCAGTGATGGAGCACCCACAACTTCTGAAAGCAAGTTATTCCACTGATCAGTTGTTCTAACCGTCAGGCAATTTCTCCTTAGTTCTACGTTGGGTCCCTCCTTGATTAGTTTCTATCCATCGTGAAGATCTTACTCATAACCCTCAGCGGGACACAAGTGAAAAGGTTATACTAATCCTGCAGCTTTTGTGGCTATTAAGGTTTTGATTTCTTTTAAATGAAAACATTGAGAAAAGTACATGCAGCAAAATATGTTTTACTGCCACATAAAGTCTGATTCTTGCGCCCCAATGCAAGTTCATGCAGAATCCATGTTATTGTCAGTTATGCATCAGGGGTTAATGCCTGGCTTTTCTGAAGCTTCTCTGCTTCAACGCATCTCAAGAGAAAAATCCAATGATGTGTGGGAATGTACGTAACTTAAAAAGATCACTTAAAAAGATGGTAAGGTGTACATGTTTTCCAACATTCAGTGACATCTTCTTTTGCTTCGCAACCTCTTCCCAGTTTTTCTTAAAAGATAAATGGACTTCATTAGGCTTGGTCAATTATTTTGCCCTGCTACTTGCTTTGTCACAAAACGATAGGTTCTCATTTTCTTAATTATTTCATCTAGAGCAGAGGTGTCAAACTCGATTTTGTTGAGGCCCGCATCAGAATTGTGTTTGACCTTGGAGAGTGGGGGGTGCGTGGCCAGCTTGACGTCACTCATGTTGGGGGCACCAGTGGTGGGCCAAGTGCTCTGCCAATGAAAATGAGCTCCCAAGCTCTGCTTTTGGCTGCAATGGCCTCCTGCAACCCTCTGCCAGCGAGCTCGAGAGGGCTGCTTGCCGTTTTGTCTGGCAGAGGAACTGCAGCAGAAGTGGGTTTCAGCAGGTTCTGACCAGTTCTGGAGAACTGGTAGCGGAAATTTTGAGTAGTTCGGAGAACCGGTAGTAAAAATTCTGACTGGCCCCGCCCCCATCTATTCTCTGCCTCCCAAGTCCCAGCTGATAAGGGAGGAAATGGGGATTTTGCAGTAACCTTCCCCTGGAGTGGGGTGGGAATGGAGATTTTACAGTATCCTTCCCCTGCCATGCCCACCAAGCCGTGCCATGCCACGCCCACCAAGCCACGCCCACAGAACCCACAGTAAAAATGTTTGAAACCCACCACTGCACTGCAGGCCAGTCCTTCGCTGTTTCCAGGGTGGCCCAGCAGGTCAGATCTAAGCACCCCACAGGCTGGATCCAGCCCCTGGGCCTTAGGTTTGACACCCCTGGTCTAGAGGTTTAAAAAAGAGGGTTTTGTATCAGGATATTGTTGAACTGCCATAACCAGCATTGAGGGATCCTTGGTGATCTCTGAGCTAGTTTGTTTTCTTAAAGATATTTCATTACCCAAACTAGATAATATCATCAGTGCACACATCATCATCATCATCATCATTGCACTGATGACGTTACCTAGTTTGGGTAATGAATCATCTGCAAGAAAACCAAGCTCAGAGACTACCTCATTTCAAACCTGAGCCTGGTGGCGCAGCAGACTAATAGCCTGTTATTAACATTCAGCTGCCTGTAAGTTCGAATCTCCCCAGGCTCAAGGTTGACTCAGCCTTCCAGCCTTTCTAAGGTAGGTCAAATGAGGACCCAGTTTGTGGGGGCAATAAGCTGATTTTGTATAAATATACAAAAGTATGAAGGCTATTGCTTAACGCATTGTAAGCCGCCCTGAGTCTCCGGAGAAGGGTAGCATATAAATCAAATTAAAAAAAAATATTCTCCTTTATTGATACCCAGCATCCCTTATCACTGGTCTGGTTGCATAGAGCTCTTGAGAATGTCAGTCAACAAAGTTTTGGTGGCCATGTGTTCCCATGACTGAGATAAAACTGTTGTAAAGATCACAGCTTATAAATAGACATATATGAAAAACTGCAGAGTCCTAGAAACACCACACGATTTAAAAAAACCAGTGCTTTAGTTCAGATCAGAGCTTAGCACAGTTTTGCTAAAACAAGTGACATCTGGTGTTTAACCAATTAAAACCTGTACAAATACCTCAGCATTCTGTTTTTACTACTCTGGATTATGTTCAGTACTAGCCTACCTTTATCTGTTTGGGACTGAACACTAAAACATCATAAATATGCAGAGGCAGGCTGCAAATTCCAGTGGTTTTAAATTCCTTTTAAAACAAATGTATGTCAACTTTATTTCCAAATCAAAATTTGCCAACATCTACTTAGGATTTAGGATTTAGGATTTATTGGATTTATATACCGCCCTACTCCCGAAGGACTCAGGGCGGTATACAGCCAACAATAAAAATACATACGTACAAAATTTAAAAACCAACTAAAAACAGATTAAATGAATTTGGCCCGGACAGAATTAAAACACCCCAATATAATTTAAATTTTTAAAAAATTTAACACTAAAAACGGGGAGTGGTTAGGCCAGGCCCGCCTGGCGAAATAGAAAAGTCTTAAGAGCGCGGCGGAAGGTGGGCAGATCCGGGATCCTCCGTATCTCTGGGGGGAGCTCATTCCAGATAGTAGGTGCCCCCACAGAGAAAGCTCTCCCCCTGGGGGCTGCCAGCCGACATTGTTTGGCTGACGGCACCCGGAGGAGACCCTCTCTATGAGAGCGTACTGGCCGGTGGGAGGCTATTGGTGGTAGTAGGCGGTCCTGCAAGTACCCAGGTCCTAAGCCATGGAGCGCTTAACATTGATTAGCTGCTATAAATAACATTTAAATCAAACAAGAGAGCAAATTTTTGCTTGTTATTTAGAAGCATTTGGGGCAATAAAATAGGCTTAAAACATATGGAAGCCTTGCCAGGTGTAAGGCAGGTGAGAGGTGGATTGCACGCCCTTACATATCATCTTCTGAAGATGGATGGTTAATCGGCAATTGGCGAGATTGATTTTAAGCTACAAACTGGTTTCCGTAGCTACTTAGAACTCACTTTTTGGGAGTGATTTGGATTAAAAAAACAACTACTGTGTATTGAGAAAATTCCAAATGCTACCTCTGAGGTATTTCTCATTACAACTTGAAAATATTAGCAAACTGCAAAATATTAGGAGTAGAGTAGAGTAGAGTACAGTACAGTACAGTACAGTAGAATACTTCATTTGGCCAAATGTGATTAGACACACAAGGAATTTGTGTCCAGTGCAGAAGTGCTCAGTGTACATGCAAAATAGCTCTGAAATAGTATTGCTAAATAGCATGTTTACAATTTATGAAATTAATTTCCTACTTGCTATGGTGAGAGCAAGATCTGTATGCCTTTACTGGAACCACTTGGCTTCTAAAGGCTCCCCAACATACTGGACTGTTCTACATGTATTTGTATGGATCCTGGTTATAGGTGCAATAATTAACAACTAAAAGCCCCACACAACCAGGAACCCTATAAATACAAGCTGTAGAACAGCCCAGTGCACATATTCCGCTGAGAGAGAGAGAGACGTTCCCTGATGATGGGATCCAGAACAAGCCCATAATAATTTCAATTTATCACGTAAAGCAGTACGTAATTATTGTAAATTCTAGTAAAATGGTGGGATCCCTCCCAATGTATGCATTTTTGCATACATTGACATTTTGCATAATGTCAAGCGGCAGGGAAATCAGGAGATTCAGGCAGCTCAAGTGAATATAAAGGTTTATTCCAAGCTTAAATTCTCTACAAAAATCTGAGCTACTAACGACCAAGGGAAACGAGCAGGAATTAAGATATTCAAGGTGGGCTGGACTTAGATCTCTTGTGGGCATGAAGGGACTCATGACTTATGATGTGTTTGACCCTTCCCTCGGACTCTGCCTGGTCATCTCCTACATGTATGGTTTAATAGGATGTCTGGAAGGGAGAAAATTATAACAAAATTCCTAAACCATTCTGCTGGGAGTAATATAGAGTTACATAACTTAGTTTGCATGACTTGGGCGCTTGCAAAAAAAAGAAAGAAAGAAAGAAAGTTTCGAGTTACTTTGGCTCCATCATTCATTCCTCCAGGAGCTTTTCTTTTTGTTTGGTATCTAATCACATTGCTTTGCAAAATACAGGCAGAGGAAAAGAAAGTAAACAACCCTAATTGTTGCAGCCTAGCAATTACAACATTTTTCTAAGTAGGCCTTCCAAGTTTCATCTTTCTTTCCAATTTGCATACAAATGGCTGCCTGGGGGCACAACTCAGCCTCTTAATAACAGTCGCAAAGGCAGGAGACCGGACTCCCCCGTGAACGGGGCTACAAGCAGCCTGCTCAAAATGGAAGCGTAGCCTCGGCATCGGATGGCTGACTCCGAGCCAGCGCTGGAGTGTCAGTTTTCCTCAATCTGATGTTCTTCAGATGTGTTGGAGAAGGCAACTCTTATAATTCCCAGACTGCGTGCTGTAGGTATAAGAGTATCAAGTATGAACTTCAGCTGGCACCCGCATTCAATAAATTGCAACAAACTTTCTGACTAATGCAGACCACCAACCACTTTGGCGAGATAATGGATGTGTCTTCTGTGTTCGCAGAATGAGGAAGCATTGGAGAATGCATCTCTTGGCGATCCTTCGATCTATTCTCCATTACTCACCACCACAGCAACACTACAACTTCCTTAAAAAAACACACCTCCCCTCTTTTGTCAGCATCTCTAGAGAGATTTGCAAAAAAAAAAAAAAAAAAAATCAGTGTGCTGCAAGAACCGTTCCTCCTCCTCCTCCTCCTCCTCCTCCTCCTCCTCCTCCTCCTCCTCCTCCACTGGAACTGCATGGTCAGGGGATTAATTCTGTTGCTGTTTCCCAGGAAAAAAAAATGCTTTCAGCTGGACTGGGCTGACCCTCATTAGTGAGAGCTTCAGAGCTGGGTTATATCTGCTGAGTCTGCCCCAATATCCTAATTATGCACCAACCCTAATTACACACACCACATTACTTCCCACGCTGTACGGGAAATTATCTGATTTTAGGGAAAGTGGACTCTCTCTATTTAGTGCTCGTTCTCTTTATCTTGTTTTTATTCATCTTAAGTCCGTCCCCTTGCCATTTTGCATCTCCTTGTACCTTTTTGCTAAAACCATCCACGTTAAAATGCTATATATATATATATATATATATATATATATATATATATATATATATAAGAAGCGATAGACATCTCGTGATGAAAGAAGCAATAGACATCTCGTATAAAAGAAGTCTATCGCTTCTTTTATAACTATATCTGGAACTCACATTTTTAGGATAATTCTTAATATATCTATATCTATATAGATATAGATATAAATATATGTTTTCTGAGGTTTTCGCGGGTGTTTATGTGTAGGTCTTTGGTTATTCAGGTGTTCTCCCGCGTAGAATTGGATGTGTCTTGGCGACACGAAGCCGAGAACACAAGCCTGAAGATGACAAATGAGACTTCGTCGAAACGTCGCCAAGACACATCCAATTCTACGCGGGAGAACACCCGAATAATCAAAGACATACATATATATATATATATTCCCCTAATAAATTTTCCCCTAATAAATTTTTCCTCTAATAAATTATCCTTATTTTTTGGTAAGCATTTAGAACGTCGTCCTGATTCTCCTCTGCTATACTGTCCTTGTCCTGTTCAACAAAACACAGGGAGTTTCCTCCAGGTCACCATGAATGCCTCCAACTCTTTTATTCTTTCCCCATCACCCCTGTCCGTAGTGCCCAGGCCCTTTGATTATTCACACAGACTTCTTAAAGGGTTTTCTGGATTGTTGAAGCTGATGAAGGCAGCTTCAAGTGATGAAGAGGGACCAGTATTTCCAGCTGGAGGTTCTTCAGAATGAACCAACGTCTGTCTGATCACAGCAGGTTTTTTACATCAACATGGCCATTATAGGCAGGGGTGAAATGCTCCCGGTTCGAATCGGATCACCCAATCCGGTAGCGATGGTGCGGGTGATTCGGAGAACCGGTAGCAAAAATCCCTGCGCCCCTCCACCATGACCAGCTGAGCCGCGCCATCTTCAGAGGCTTTTTTTTTTTTTACTTTTAAAAGCATTTTTTCTACAATCTCTTCCGCCGAAAAAAATGCTTTTAAAAGTAAAAAAAAAAGCCTCTGATGATCGCGCGGCTCAGCTGGGATCGTCAGAGGCTTTTCAAAGCATTTTTTTCTGCAACCTCTTCGGACGAAACGGTTGAAGGAAAAAAATGCCTTGAAAAGCCTCTCTGAGGATCCCAGCTGTGTTGCCTCATTGGCAGAGGCTTTTCAAAGCATTTTTTTCTGCAACCTTTTCGGCCGAAGAGGTTGTAGAAAAAATGCTTTGAAAAGTTTAAAAAAAAAAGTTGGCCACGCCCACCCAGTCGTATTACCCCCCCAGCACCAGCACCAAGCCACGCCCACAGAACCGGTAGTAACAAATTTTACATTTCACCCCTGATTACAGGGGCATATGAATCAGCAGCTGTCCTTAAGACAGCGTATTTAGAATAAGGCTAAGAAGTTAACCCTCCTAAAATCAACTCCAAGGTTCTTGTGTTGCATTCTCTGAAGGCTGCTTTCTTACACTCCAGCAGCTGGGCTCAGCTGGTTTTGCAGTTGGAGAAGAAAATGCTGTCCACTGGAGGCTCAGGTTAAAGATTCTAGGACAGGGGTGACAACTCACCCATGCGCTGGCCCCACTCCCACCCGATTTAGCAAAGGGGAAAAAAGTCCCAAGATGTCACGTGATGCTGATGTGACCACACAAATTTGACACCCCTGTTCTAGGAGCTGTATATTTCTTAACACATTTAGGGTTAAGATCTTAGTAGGTGAAGAAGTGTGTTGCTTTCATCCATGTCCATGCTTAAACTACAGTTCCACTGATTTGTTTTCTGGAGGACATCCTCCTTGGACAGCAATTTCTATCAGACTTAATTGGTTTTCATTAGTATTATTTGGAATTTGGTCTTATAATATACCAGAGAATGTTATTTTTGTTGAAAATGCCAACAACGCACCCTTCATAACATATCAGTCAGGTTGATAAAATAGTTATTTTGTGTTCTGAGGTTTGCATCTAAATATTCCCTCTCTCCACTCCTAGAGTAATCCTTTTTGCCCTTTTTGGCTTTAGATTATCATAATCTAATTATGTCATTCTATTCATTTTTATACACTCTCGTATGAGCATTCTAAGTTAGGTATTTTGTGCATTTTTAAACTTGCACCTTTAAAAACTTACTTTCTATAATCTTCCTGATTATTCTTACATTGCTTACATTTTTTTCCTGACCCTGTTCGATATCAGAGGATGTTAAAGAGGTATGAAAACATGAATTAAATTCAGTGTTATTAGGAATGAATCAATTTCCAGCATATTTATTTCACTTTGAGTCACGCTGCAACTTTTCATTGTGTTTCCCCCCCTGATTTCTTAGTCTATCATTCTTTAGCTATATTACAATAAAAGACATACAGGTTTAGCTGGTTATGTTGTATAGAATTTTAAATATGTTTCAGCTTATGATGTCAATGATTGAAGATGATATATATTCTAAAGAGTTCATACTTTATGATTAAATAGCTCATAATTGAAAATAGGGATCAAGGAAAGGAAAGTTAGATTTGGGCTAGTTTTGTTTTGGATTCAACTTGTTTTTGGAATTTGGAGCAATTCTGTTCACTAAACTTTTCATAAAGGCAACCCATCAGATAACCAGATCTGGAGCCTGGTAAAGGTGATCAGAGCACCCTGAATTCTACCTGGAAAATGAATGCAATATCTAAAATAACAACATTACCTCATTATATCAGGATACTTCCATGTTTGCCTAGTGGAGTCCGCATTAGTTATAGATTCTGAATATTGTTTACAGTAGTAAACATGTAGTAGTACATGTTACAGTAGTTGAAACAGGAGGTAAATGAGGCATGAGTGACAGTGAGCAGGCCATCCCAATCCAGGAAAGGCCACAGGGACACAGAAGATGCAGCCAAATAAAATCTATCCTAACCGCAACTACTATCTGCTCCTTGAAGCAGGAGCTGTGATTCTAGGAGAGTTCCCAAATTGTGAGCTATCTTTAAGCAGGAGAATACAACCTCAATTCAAAGTCAGATATGGAATTTTCCTGGAATCATTTGGGTTGCGGCTACGAACCCAAAACCACTGAGATTGTATCGATTCTCCTGCTTGAGCAGGGAGTTGGACTAGAAGATCTCCAAGGTCCCTTCTAGCTTCTCTTCTCTTCTCTTCTCTTCTCTTCTCTTCTCTTCTCTTCTCTTCTCTTCTCTTCTCTTCTCTTCTCTTCTCTTCTCTTCTCTCTTCCCTTCCACTCCACTCCACTCCACTCCACTCCACTCCACTCCACTCCACTCCTCTCCTCTCCTCTCCTCTCCTCTGCTCTGCTCTGCTCTCTGTCTAAAATCCGTTCCTCCCCATCCTGACCCTGAGAGCCTCCAGGTATTGGGTTTAAGGACATTATCAATACCTAAGCTGAGCTATTTTTAAATCTCAGATTTTATGGAAGAAAACAGAATCATTGGCTGATCAGGAAACTAAACTGCTCGTTGGTAGTATTTCTGAAAGGTTACACAAAGTAGCCGCTGTATTGCTAATCAAACTTTCCTCATGCGGCCTCACCCTCTGCGTTTCTCCCGAATCAGTAAAGTTAAATTTTCTATCTTGTTTCGTTTTTGTATATTGCCTTGAATGGACTTTGCTTATTTGGAACACCAAGTTGCCAAAAACAAAAAAAATGAGCATAGGATTTGTTTTCTTCCAATGTTTTCAAGCATTTCGCATTTTGAAAAGGGTAGAAGTGTAAGGGAATCGAATTTGAAAGCCTGTCTGACTGGCATTTTGCCTAACAGAAAACAGGCAGGTATTCTGAAATTGCTGCCAGTATTTTGTGGAGTTTTCCAATTAACGAATTTAAAAAAAACGGAAAACAGTTACTGAATAAAATTTTAAAAGGTGATATTCATGCAAAATAGGTTTTTTTCTGCAGCCTGAGAAAGCAAAGAGCCTTTTTTCTTTTGTGAGAAAACAGCTGGAGGTGTTTTGCCAGAAAGAAAGAAATATTCTGCGAGGTGCTGTTACATGCCAATTCTATGACATAAATCACCCAGAGCTGATTAAATATTTGTATGGAACATTTTTTGGGGGGGGTGGGGTGGCAGAGGCTTAAAGATGATTAAAAAGTCAGTGAAATCAAGAGGCAAAAATAAAAGAGGGCCAAATGATTATATTAGAAGTGGAGAGTCACTCCTAATATAAGGAGAATAATGTTTTTGAAGGGAATTGTTTTGGTGAGGGAACTGTGAAAAGGCATGCCAAAGATTTGAGTCTGAGTTCTTGACAACAACAATAAGAGATACCCAATATCTGTTTTGTAGAAGGTTTAGTTTTAAAATCCAACCAACTAAATCTGGAAAATATCCAAAGGTACACCCATACTCTTTATAGCTATAGAATAGTTGGCAAACTTGACAACTCTAAGACTAGCAGGCTGAGGAATTCTGGTAGTTGAAGTCCACAAGTCATAAATTGTGAGTTTGGAGACCCGTGGTATAGAACACACCGAGACCTTTCCATGACCGAGACCCACGGCTTTTTTTTTGTATCAGTGCGGCTGCGAAGAGCACAGCTCAAATTTCTTATTGAATGTTTGTGGCAGAAGCCTCCGAAGGGTGGATTGAATTACTGCATCCTTTGGCTACCCTAATCGCGCCTTTTATGCCAGCACCACCCACATATTTTAGTCTACTGTCTGCCTGTGAAACTTAGAAGAGAATGGTGGTTTGGGATGCTGTCCATTGAAGGAATTCTTGAATTCATTATCATGGTTTATGGTGGTACAGAAGTGGATTTACTCCAATATAATAATAGTTTCTTTTCTCTAATCCATAGACTGATTCGCTTAAAGGTTCTCCCCATTACAGTGTTTCTCTGAAAATAAGACCCTGTCTTATATTTTTTTGAACCCTGAAATAAGTGCTTGGCCTTATTGCCATGCGCTCAAAAGCCCGATTGGGCTTATTATCAGGGGATGTCTTATTTTGGGGGAAACGGTATAAATTCACATCCAAGATGTACTCTGTCTCTAACCTGTTATTTAGTTGATAGTCTAGGAATTGCTTTGTACATATGAAAAATGGTGCACTTTTTGAGACCTGCTGGACTAGGCAAAGATCTTCAGGGCTTATTGTTTTCAACAAAAAGGGTAGATTATCTCTCCACAAAAATATGCAGAAAAAAGTTCACAAAAGATGAAATACAAGTAATGTAGAAGGTAATCCAGTTAAATCAATATTTTATCCTATTTTGTTGTAGGAGTAGAAAAGCCTCAGGAATCTAGAATCTAATAATAATCTAATCTAATCTAATCTAATAATAGTAGATAAGCAGTGACAAAATAAAACTATAACCTGCCATGAAAAATTACCAGTTGTAATCTAATATATATTCGTACTAAACAAAACTTCAATCAACGGGCCTTACGAAAAACCGCCAACACAACAAAACAAAGATCTTGCAAATCTATCAGATGCTTAAAGAGAGAAATGGTTTTGTCTCAATGGGAAGCTATGATGTAAATAGAGTTATTCTATTATTAGTGTTCTTGCCTCCTGTAATGGGTCTAAAAGGAAGAGAGCTCTTTTGAATAACAAAGAACTGATCCAGGGTAGTGGCCGTCAATCTTTCGGGCACCAGGGATTGGTTCCATGGAGAGAGATTTTTCTGTGGACCAGAGGGGTGGTGGTTTCATGTGCAGCCTGCATCCCGCGGCTGGAGCTTCGCTTGTTTGCACGGCCCGGTTTCTGTGCCAGTCCACGGACTGGGGGTTGGGGACCCCTGATCAAGGCAGAAACAGTCTTTTGGTACAGTACATAGCTTTCATGTCATAAAGAGATCTAAAGGTTAAACCAATACCTTTAATTGTGCCAGAAGAAATTGGCTGGCTGGCCAGTTATCCCAACCTCTGTTGTTGGGATGGAGCTACTTTATGCTTTCCAGAAATAGGCAATATCACTTTCCATTCTCTGAAATCTCTGCCTTTTCAAGGACTGCCTTATGTAGACTACATTCTAGGTCTCCATTTCAAAGACTATGAAAGTATGAATTAGCATGGAAGACTCTCTCTTTATAGCCTGTGTAGCAATCAGTGGTGGGTTGCTACCGGTTCGCACAGGATCGGGCGAACTGGTGGCGGCGGCGGGACTCAGGAGGCTCCGCCTACCCTCCATGCGCAGAAACGCGTGCGAGCGCATGTGTGCACATGAGCAAACCGATAGCAATGGGATTTGGAACCCACCCCTGGTAGCAATGCAATTCGTAATAACAACCATCCCTGGCAGGCATTCATTTCTCTACATAGGTGGCTGGATGAATTCAGTGTAGCCAGATGCTCTGAGTTTTGGTGTCCCAATTGGCAGCATTTGTCCAACAATTATAAAGTGGGTCCCCCAAGTAAAATCCACTAAGTTTTCCACAAGTACAGTAATTGTCTACTTACATTCCAACAGTTTGAAGTTCTTTTTTTGTTGTTTCATAATTTTCCTAAGAAGTGAAACTCCTTTGTTGTTGTTGTTGTTGTTGTTATTATTGTTGTTGTTGTTGTTGTTATCTGAAATGTGCCTATTAATTTGAATGCAACAGAGTTATACCAGTCAAAGATCGTGGCCCAATGTAATTAAAAGGCTGGTTAAGCAATATTGAGCCGAAGGAACAAACGATGGTCAGGATGCTGCACTGGTGAATTCTGTTATAGTTAAGCTACAGTATTTTTTAAAGTTGATTTCATATATTTAGCAACATAACAACTCCATAAGACATACTAAGTTCATCTTGATTTGTTTGCTGTCTTATGAATTCTGCATGCTGTTGTCAGCCATACCTCTGAAGATCCATTTCCAAAATTTCAATATCGTTTGTTACCTGGAAGATTTCCCATGCGTACCAATGATGAAAATGGCATTATAAACCATCATAGACCAACTGTATGGCAGCTACATTTAGCGTCTAGTATCTTTTTTAAAAAGTTAATTTCTTAGGAACAATTTATCTTTTTTCCAGTTCTATGATTTTAATACTTTGTGATAGTGTTAGATGAAAGAAAAAATAGCTAGAGCCTTATGTTCAACCAAGAAATCCTCTGTTTATATACAAAGCTGATCATCACGTAGTGATGCAAACTATTCTACTTCATCTGCAGCTCTCCATCTTTAACACGTGAATGCTAACATTGACCTATCATACAGAGCTAATGCCATGTTTTGTTTTGTTCGTGGTGTGTGCCTTCAAGTCAGTATTGACTTCTGGTGACTGCCATTTTCCTATTAACCAATTAGCCATCAACTGATCAACCTCTCATATATTAATTTTTACTCTGAGATCACTCGACTATTTTTGGATTCAGAAACAAGCAGTGATGACCTAGGATGTATGATATTTCTAGGTATTTCTAGAAGAATTTTTTTTTGTCTAATGCACTATGGCTTTTTAAAACTGATTAATATCCTATAATTGAAAAGGAGAGTGTAAAACAGAAAGAAAAGGAAAAAAAAACATGAAGAGGTCAAGACTTTGTCCCAAATCTATTTTGAGGCAGATGTCTTCCTTGGGAGTGTTTCTTGGCTGTTAGTTCTCAAGTTGAAGAGCAGTGATTTATGTTAACCACAGAGTGATTTTTTTCAGGCTGTTGGTGGCCTGGTCAATCATTATTCATGATGATGAATAATGCCCAAGAGGACGTTAGTAAAAATAGATGTCCTTCTTGGTGCCAGTCAGAATTAGATATCGCAGACATTTAAGTTGCTTATCACTCTATTGTCCCCCCCCCCCATTTTTTCCAGGATATTAAACAGCAGCCTGGAATTACATCTTAAAAGTCAAATGTAACTTTAAGAAAACAAATGGGTTTTTTTCTCACCCTATTGCTAAATGAAAGCTTGGAAGAGACCTATGTGTCACCATCTCCTATGAAATTTACGCCCTTGCCGCCCAGTTTGAGAGCTGTTTATTATTATCCGATGGTTGCACGGATGTCTTTGTACTCGTTCCCAGAGTGAAAGCTATAGTAAACTAGGTTCTCAGGAGACCCGATCATGGATTTTAATGAATTTTACGAGATTGAAGTTAGTATATGTATCGGATGAGGTTTGGTAGCATTTCCACTCCATTCAAGCCCTCCCCGCTGGATGGAGGCATCTTCTGGGTTTAAGCAGAAATTGCAGCAAAGTCCCAAAGGACAATCCATCATAAAACCCTGGCAAGTGGGAAGGTTCTTCTTGCCAGAAAAAAAAAATAAAATTCCAAACCCCATCCGATAAATATGCTACTTGGCTGACCTACATGGCTCTATGGCCTAATAAAATCCATGCAAATTTGAGCAATGCTGGAACCAAAGCATCTCCCGGGGGAGCAATGCTGCAGGCTGTGTGTGGCACTGCAGTGCTCCGTCCCCAAAAGGTAGCTGGAGCTGTGCGTTCTTACGCAAGATCCCACACCCTCCTGGCTTCTTTCTGAAGGCCATTATGAGGCTGAGTTGTTATGTTAGCTACAGTTATGTGCCAAAGTTTATAGTAGTGGGTAAATCTAGATCCAGGGCTAAGTTTCTCTGGACCCCTAAGTGTTCAGAAATTCTTCATGGCATAAAGGCAATTGCAATAGATTTCTGCAAATCTTAACACACTGTCCATATATGTGCAATAGTTTACAGCAAGGACCTCCAGATTTGGCAACTTTAACTCCGGGGAATTTAAGACATGCTGGCGGGGGAATTCTGGGTGTTGAAGTCCACAAGTTTTCAAGTTGCCACATTTGGAGACCTCCAGGTTACAGATTAAAAATAAGAAAACTGACTAAGATAGAAGCCAAAGTTTAACCAGCCATTCAGTCAGTGCTTCATAACTTCATATTTGATAGTGGTTAAGACTGCTAGAAACCAGGAGGCTGTGAGTTCCAGTCCCACCTTAGCTATGAAAAGCAGTTGGGTGACCTTGGGCCAGTCACTCTCTTTCAATTCAGTACTTGTTCCAAGATATTCCAGGTATATTAAGGTTTACTTTTGCAATGACCTTTGGGATGGGATTAAAAATAAGTTTTATGAACTCTCCCATGCAGATCACTGTTTTATAAACCATCATGAATTGTGAACCACTACTTCAGTGTCAATTAAACTTGTCAGCTGATCATTTGTGTTGATCTGAGGGTTCTATTTTGCAGAATTTATCAGTTTTCAGGTGATTCTTGGAGAATATATATATAAAGCAACTACATACATTAAAAGCCTTCGTTACTTTACATTCCTGGTCAATCAATCAAAACTTTACTATATTTTCAGTGGGCCAGCTGCGTCCCAGCTTGGTAGATTATCATTTGTGCAGGCATTGTAACCACATATGTTACGTGTCAGGTTGTGTATATGATTCCTGATTGACTAGGATCTCATGTCTCTCATTAACAAAAATTATACTAGCAATTATGTTTTAAATGGCTTTTTGAAATATTGCAAAATGGAGCAAGACTGCTCGTTTCAAACCTTAACAATATCCATATTAAAAACGGGGCCTGTGAAAATTGAATGCGATACGACCGTGGCTTAGTTATGTCAAATATTTTATATATATTTTTTCCCATCGTTCAAAAGAATACAAAACATTAGAATCAAGTATATATAATCAAATGCAAAGTGTTGTCATTTCATTCTATATGATGATGTCATTTGCTCTTCTATTATTTTCTCATAGGATTGCATTTTTCTATAATTTACGAGGGTTGAAGTAAACACCCACTTTGTATAATGGAGAAAGACAAGGATATGTAGAATATATATGTTATTAGGACATCAAAGGAGTATAATAATTACTGATAGAAATGTGCATTTTAGACATTCTTCTTTTAGCAGCAAGCACTGATGATTCTTTTCAATTTCAGACATTCTAGTTAGAAAAGATTGGCTAAAGTCTGCTATTTATTTTGTGCAGTACCTAAGTGTATGTGATAAAGGATTTCTCATGCACACATTTTATGCATTAATGGTTCAACTATGCATTTTTATGTGGGTGCGAAATCCAAAATGCACAACTTCGTTATGGATAAATACCATCCTGTTCTGTATTCCTACAATTTGCTTTATACCAGTCTAACTGAAAACAGAAACCTCCCACATGTTTCCAGCTTTAGGGATCTGTCACTTTAATCATGAGAAAACCCAGGCCTGTTGATAGCAATGATGTCACACTTTCAGCCTCTGTTCGTTTAAAGCATACGGTTGAAGCAGACAAATTGGTTTTGGTATATTGCTCTGGAAGCCTTAACAAGACATTCAACAGGACCTTCACCCAGGATATTGGCTAGACTAGCTTACAATATTAGAAAATAAACATTCATTTGAAAATACAAGAAATGGTCAGGTTGAGTTCCCTTTCAAGGGCTGATTTTTTTAAAGAGGAAGCCCAATGGATATGTTATAATTCAGATGTTGAGTGAAGGGAAATAAAGGTTGACGTTGGTAGCACTTTTTGTCGACCTGTTTGTACACAGAGCCTTCTGAGTTGTGGGACCTTCCATTGGCCTTATAGGAATCTCTGGGCAGCTGTGTGGACAAGACTTGGAAGAGGGGTGTTCAACCTTGGCACATTTAAGAGTTGTGGACTTCAACTCCCAGAATTCCCCATAATGGCTGAGGAATTCTGGGAGTTGAAGTCCACAACTCTTAAAGTTGCCATGGTTGGACAACCCCAATTTAGAGGAAATAAGCAAGTGAATGATTCTAAGTGAGAATAGAAATATATTTGGTCCACCCAGCAATAAGAGAGGAAACAGGTTTGTTTTGAAATCTGTACTTCCAGGACCATGGGAACCTCTCAGACAGGGCAGCACTGCTAATGACATATTAACGTCACTTCAACTTGTTATCCACATGATATATTAAAGTTATAGGTTCCAGGATATCCAGCAAAAACGGGCAATGGGAATGCTGGAACCAGTAATCCCAACTCCTCGGCAGATAATCAAATTGGAGAAAGTTGTACTAGTAGCTGCATTAATACAACCCACCTCCAACCACTTACTTCCAAAAACTTGCCAAGAAAACTGCAGGAATATGTCCAGGTGGTGGCCAGGAGTCAACAGTGGCTCAAAAGCATGTACATACACACCAAGTACATAAACACAAAAGTGATAGAGAAAAAATCCACACCTTCAGTTAATATATATATAATCAAGATGTCTGAGAAAGCCTAGAAACTAGTGAATGAGATTTCACTGAACTATGGCTGTGAAACATTTTGATTTACGTAGGAAAAGCCTGGCACAAAGAAGGTTCTTCCTACGTAAACCAAGATTTTTATGCAGCCCTAGTTCAGTGAAATCACAATCCACTAGTTTCTAGGCTTTTTTTCTGGCAGCCAGCAAACCCTCTGCTGCCCATTGGGAGACTAAGCTAGATCTATTTCGGGCTTAGAAGCCCTCATCAGTTAGCCACACCCTCATTCCATGTATCCTATATATATATATATATATATTTCATTTAAATAGGAGATTCTAGCTAAGACATAGGGTGGACTTTAAGGAGGAGTTTGAGAGACAGAAAGCCAGAAAGGCAGCTGAAGTTTAACAGAGCAGGCATGAGAAATTAGGAAAGGACACACCTAGACAAGGGAGTGAGTCTTTGTATATATGTATAGGTCAAGAAAAGCTCTGAGTGTAAAAGTTATGTAAGGTATTTTTAGATTTAAATAAAGACACAGACAATGAGGCTGTGTAGTGATAATGGCATCTCGTATGATAATAATGAGATTATGGATAATTCTCATTCTGAAACTTCATTCAATTGCAACATTCTGAACAATGAAGCAGCTGAATGATTTGGGTTATAGAATAGAAATAAAATAAGCTTTGATGATTAAACAGTCTACAAGTAATTGCAGTAGTGAAGATACCAGATAGATCTTGATTATCTATCAAGAAAATAAAACTTTTTTTAAAAAAATCGGGTTTTACTGAGAGACATATCTACCCTATGGATACTCCGTTGACCAAAGAAAAGAAGTCCGATCCTCCAAAGGGGTGGCCTTTATTTCTATTAATTATTAATCCCAGTGGAACCATGAACACCAGAGTAGGAATCACATGACACCCTCTATAGTGGGATACATTTAATGCCCCAGAAGATGAAACCTAGGGTGTCATTGTCCAGAGAGATGAAGAGAGGCTATTCAAGAATGCGACCGTCTTTGTGGAAAGCGATGTTCATTATCTGAGCAGAAAAAAGTAAGTTAAGGGGCTTGTCGCTCCATTGCTTTTCTACACTGCCCTTATTTCAGGAATAAGGTTGAGATTATACATATGTACACAACACGCACACACACACACACACACGGACAATATGTTTTGGAACACCAAAAAGGGAGAGTCTTAAGATAGGATTGAGGGTAGGAGCCGAGAGAGCAGAGACAATATTAAGCCCACATCCTTTTCCAGGAATAATATTGGAATACCAATATTGTGCAGATGTTTGCTTGTAACTATGGAGTCCCTGAAATGTTAATAGAGTGGTAGACTAAGAGGTACAGTTTGGGTTAGGTTTGGGAGACGGAGTAGAGTGGGGAACCAAGAGTGGGATGGAGCTGAGAAGCATCACTCTATCTCTCACTTCACACTCCTATCAATTGTACATTATTCGATTCTCTTCTCACACTTGTAAACTCATATTATCCGAAATCAACTAGATTTCAGTGAATTAAAATGAAATTATAAATTGACAACAACAAAAAAGTCCGTACCAGATTAGTCCCACCAAAGGAGGGCATTCAAACCCAGGATCCAGTTTCATCATTCAGAAGTCCAGCTCATGTCAAACCTTCATGTAGGTAAAGATTTTTTTGGCTAGCTTCATTCGTGGGGAGTAGCCCGCTGCCCCCCACCCCATCTCTCTGTCTCTCTCCCTCACAGTCTTCCTCTTTATGTCCTTCAGAGGGACTTTAAAGTTTTTGGAATTCAGGATTTTGAATATGAGACTTTGGCACTGCTGTGATTGATCCAGTACTATGTTAAACAATTTATTTTAATGAATATTTTCCTAAAGTTGGAGGGGTATAGAGTCCTCCCTTTTGATCTAATCCTGGACTTATTTTTACAATAGTGTATGCTTTAACTATATGGCAAGATACAATGGAGAGTAATAATAAAACTTTATAAAGTAATTACAGCTGAAGTAAATACAGTTCCGTTGACTTCAGACTGATATACACTACCAGCACACCTTCACGTATATTATGTTTGTGACGTATTACACGATAAGTTGTTAATTCTGGTCATTTTATCCTGCAATTGATCTGTTGGCTTCCTTACTTTCAATCTTTTAACCTGTATAAAAAGACTCCGTTATTTTAGGAGTGCGCACTTTTTAAAAGAGCCATATAATCCAACCAAGGGCATATTTGACCCATAGAGATTGAAGTAAAGTGTATTTTGTATCATTATTGGTCACTATGAGGTGCTAGAAATCCATCTAAAGAAATAGGAAATAGTGTAGTGTAAATAGTGAAGAAATAAAATATGATAATAGCTTATTTTCAATATTGCAGGAATTGAGGAACGAAAATAGAGATACAAGTGTTACTTTTATGTATTTTGATATGGCAAAGTGGGGTGGGGGTGGGGGGCGGGTTCCAGAAGGGCTGAATAAAAATGGTTTATTTTGGTTTTAGATTCTTATATTAAAATTTTATCTATTCCTAGTAATTGATTCCAGGTAGTAATGACCTGAACTAATGTAGGAATCAGTTTTAAAAGAAAGGTATGTTATAGACAGTTATAAATTGTGTCCGATGGCATAATTTTTTAGATGTAGAACTGCGTAGAGTATACTTTTGACTCACCCAAGTCATCATTAAATATAAAAAAAAAGAATTATTGATCTATGCTTCCCTTGCACACTTTTCCTTTACGTTCATTTTTTATAAACTTTCCCAAGTCTGGCATAAAACTATTAATATTAGCAAGACACTAAAAGTGCATTTCAGGGTTTTCTTACCAGTATCACATCATAAATCAGATTTATAACATGACTCATACAATTAGTACTTACGAATAAAAAAAAGGAATGAAAATTGGACTCAAAAGACTCATTTATCAGTTCTCTTGTAGATTTTAAAATAACGTTCAGCTATGGAAAAAATGTTGATTGTCAAAAAAGCATTGCATTTTTATTATATTCACGGACCATTTCAGTTTAATAAACTATCAGGATATTTTTTTTTTGCAATATGTAGTTTATTATGACCTCTTCCCCTCTTTAAATTTGACTTGTGGTCAAGTGTTGATACATCTGTTTAGAAACTCTAGACCAATATCTATGGGGAGCTTGTATTTCAACCCTAAAATCCCATCTGAGCTGTACAATTCGAGACTTAATACATACCAGCCTTAATTCACTTGTTATATTGGGCTTTCTCTGCTAATAGTTACCAGCTGCAAGTAATACATTAGCAGGTCTGTAACATAGTGGAAACATATTATTTAAAACGATAAATCAGGACCAAATGCCCTTGTCATACGATTCATAGGAAAATGCTTAATTGCTAGCGTGGCCCAATATCTTCTATCCTCATCGTTTACTTCGCCCAGAGCAACTATTACGATGGCCTGAGTTTTCAGTCCACATTGCAGCAAAGGGGGTACTTACTGTAGTTGCTGTTAAGATCTCGTCCTCCTTTGATTTTGCCCCTTTTGTCGATCTTGACGTACCACTGAGTTCGGCAGAACAGCCTTCTGACTCTCAAGTCCCCCCCTTCCATATAATCGTAGCTTCTAGTATGTCGCTCCGGGGAGGAACAGTTCACATTCGTAGCCATTTGCTCTGGGTTCATGTCATTGCAAGCTAAGGATAGAGCGCCCACCAGGAAGATAATGTAAAAATAGGATCTGTAGAACAAAGTTGGCAGGATCCATGTCAATATCCATTTGTGCATTATAGTGCAGTGTTCTGGGTGCTCACGAACAACATAATGAAAAAAATCCGTCTTCAGTAGCTTAGCGTTCCTTGGTCATTGACCTGTCCTGTGTTTTTCCCTGGATTTGTAAAGTGACTTAACCAGCAACTGTGCTTCCTCTTGCAAACAAACAAACAAACCCAGAAAACAACAAACAACTTCTTTTCAAATATCGGTTCTATTATAGAGAATCGGCCCTTTAAATATCCTCTGTCCGGGATTTCCTTCAAAGAAACAGGTTGCAGTACCCTCGGCTGCTGTAACTTCCTTCGCTACTCGTGTTCACTGCTCGTGCTGAAAGCAAAAGATCTATCAGGGAATCAGTACGCATAAATAGTTATGGTCATTACATAAGCAATGAATAAAACAGTAAGAAGGCAAGCAAATGTTTATGCAGACATGTTAGCCATGGTCTGGGACGCCACGATAGCCTCTTCAACGTCGATAGCCCCTGTTCGGCTCGCTTCTCCTTTTGCACTTCTCCGTGTGCCTTACAATTCAGCTCAGTTGCCAGACTTTAGATGCAGAAAGCCAACTTCAACACCACCCCCACCACCCCAAATCATTTGATTGCGTCTTATTACGTTAGGAAATTCTCACAGGCTCGCTCCTGTAACCCACTTGTAATTATCAGGAGAACTGAGTAACATTTCTCCCTATTTTTACTCACTCCACGCTCAATGCACACACAGAGAGAGAGAGAGAGATTTATTACAGCTGGCTCCTAAGAAACTATCAGGAGTGTTACCTCTGATATTACAGAATGGTGAGGATGGGAAACTGTTAGCAGCTAAGAGAAGTTTCTAAGAAGACGGATGACTTACTTGCTCCTGTTGATAACAGCCGGACACACAAGTATTCCATTTCTGCCGTTTGCCTTTTGCAACATGAGAGGCTCTCTACTGTAGCTCCAAACTTTCCTAGCTCAGGGAAGACTGCGACGGGATCATAATTGTTTCCATAAATCAACATGCCCAAGAGGGTGTGTGCCTATACACTTGTGTGTGTGTGTGTGTGTGTGTGTTTATGCGCACGAGACAGAGAGCGAGTGAGCGAGAGAGGGAGAGTGAATGTGTTGTCTTTAGCTTATTTAGAATTTTTTTTTTTTAAAAAAAAGGAAAACCTTTGCTGACCTCTCTTGGAAGCAATTAGGACATAACCAGTCAGCTGTCAGTGGAATACATGAACGAAAATTGAATGCCATGTGGAATCCTGTAGTGATCAGAGGAAGCTCTGATCGTGGTTGATTCCATGGGTCTCAAATCTTCTAGAATCCTGAATCCTTTGATTCCTAAATACCAACACTATCCTACTGTTATTGACTATTTATTTAGTAAAGCACAATCCTTTCCTGAAGCAGATGCACATTTTTCTCCAACCTGATGACTGCACTTCACTTTCTTTCATAGTGGCTGATTCAACTAATATTCTGACCTCCCGCTTCCCCCCGCCTGTAAATGGTACACATTGGCTACTAAAGTCTATAAGGCAAGACTTAAACTGGCCTATGTTGGTCAGTTTGGCCACTGTCAGTCCTGGCCATCACTTGGTAAAGGAATAAAGTGAGAACAGCAAAGTGTTAAAATGAGTCCCTGTGCTTCCTCGTTCAGTATCTTGGCATTGCAAGTCATAGTCCACCTTGGGTTAAATTGTTTTGCAAAGTTTTCATGGCGTGAAACTGGTGTCAACTTCAACTCAACTCAAGTTGGGTTCGTTAGTCAGGATCACGACAGCTGGGTTATAGTCAGAATTGGAGTCGGTGCAAACAAGACGGATTTCTCTGGATTATCTGTCATTTTTACCAACGATTTGTCATCTATCAGTCAATGCCTAACCACAGGTATCAATCAGTGGTGGGTTTCAAATTTTTTTACTACCGGTTCTGTGGGTGTGGCTTGGTGGGCCTGGCATGGTGGGTGTGGCTTGGTGGGCGTGGCAGAGGAAGGATACTGTAAATCTCCATTCCCTCCCCAATCCAGGGGAAGGTTATTCCAAAATCCCCATTTCCTCCTGATCAGCTGGGACTCGGGAGGCAGAGAATAGATGGGGGCGGAACCAGTCAGAATTTTTACTACCGGTTCTCTGAACTACTCTACATTTCCGCTACCGGTTCTCCAGAACTGGTCAGAACCTGCTGAAACCCACCTCTGGTATCAATATAGGAATGAATACGTGATTGAGAATCAAAAGTAAATCTGGGCAGTTCTAAAAGTAGCTACTCATAACAGTCAATAATGCCCGCTGATTTGGCTCCTGATTTCTTTGTGGCCGAAATTGTTTGCTTATTAAATATTAAAATAAATTAATACTGAAAAATGCCCAACAATTTTAACAAACATGTTTTTGGGGGGTTTTATTAGGGAGAATGGAGAGGATGTTTTAAAAACGTCTCTGCTCTGAAATGTAAATACAGTTGTCCCCACAATGAGTGCAAAGAAAAGCTGTTTATTTATTTAAACAAAAATACGTGCACTATATCCCATGACGTCTATGCCTCTCCAGCCAACGGATCAGTGTCTTCTGGAGTAGTACACTTCTTTTACCTAGCATACCTTTCAAGGTCTTAAAGCAATGGCAAATCTCTAGCCTTCATCCTCGAAACCATACTTAAAACAGAAAAATCTGTTGAACAAAATGGAAGTACTTATGCTGTCTCATTTTGTTGATTCCTACAACACAAGCTTCACAAATATCACAAAAGCTTCAACTCTTCACGATAACATTCGGAGGCCTTCAGCCACAAATAGCTTATCTAGTAATGGGTAGCCATTAAGTCTGAGCGTAATAGCCACCTTGCTATCCCAGGTGCGTATCTGCTAAAGATTTTCTCAGTTCAAGAACAAAATAAGACTCTTAAGAAGAACTTTATTTGTTTATTTGTTTGCATATTTTTATCCTGTCCGCTCAAATCACTCTGGTAGTACAGATGTATAATAAAACATCAGATATAATATCATCCCAGCATAAACGAACTTCAACCACTCAGATGAACTTGAAAATGGAAAGATTAGAACAACTGCCTAATCTTCATACATGGAGATTTCAACAGCCCACAAGCAACAGGTTCTAGAATGCCAAGAGGAGGGGACTGTGTGTTTCACAGAGGAGGTTTAACTTCTGGTCCGCCCCTTCTTTATCTCCTGTGGGGTACAGGCCCTTTAATCGGGCCCTTTCTGAAGGATTTTAGGCAGAGTTGTTTTGGATGTCACTAATATGATCTAGAAGCACGCGGTGGCTCAGTGGCTAAGACACTGAGCTTGTCAATCGAAAGGTCGGCAGTTCAGCAGTTCGAATCCCTAGTGCCACGTAACAGGGTGAGCTCCTGTTACTTGTCCCAGCTTCTGCCAACCTAGCAGTTCGAAAGCAGGTAAAAAATGCAAGTAGAAAAATAGGGACTACCTATGGTGAGGGAGGGAGCGTTCCGTGTGCCTTTGGCATTTAGTCATGCCGGCCACATGACCACAGAGATGTCTTCAGACAGCGCTGGCTCTTCAGCTCTGAAACAGAGATGAGCACCGCCCCCCTAGAGTCGGGAACAACTAGCACATATGTGCGAGGGGAACCTTTACCTATTAATATGATCTAGGTTTATGATTTCACTGAAAGTATCAGTTGGACATAGTGATCAAGACATTCTCCTCTGGTTTTGTTCTGCAAAGATAGGGACTGATCTTTTAACAAACTTGTTCCTAACATTGTTCAAAGTTTAAAATAATGCATATGCAAGCATTCAGGAGAATTTCTAGTATTTCTCTAGGCATAGAAGCAAAACTTCACTTCACTGGTGTAAAGGCACAGCATGACAAAAATATGAACTTGATCACATTGCACAAACTCTTTTGATATGCTAGGGTATCAGAGGTGGTATTCAGCAGGTTCTGACCAGTTCTGGAGAATCGGTAGCAGAAAGTTTGAGTAGTTCGGGGAACCAGTAAATACCACTTCTGACTGGCCCAACCCATATTCTCTGCCTCCCGAGTCCCAGCTGATCGGGAGGAAAAGGGGATTTTGTAGTAACCTTCCCGTGGGGTGGGAATGGAGATTTTACAGTACCCTTCTCCTGCCACTCCCACCAAGCCATGCCCACAGAACCGGTAGTAAAAAAAATTGCATTTCACCACTGTAGGGTATGTCTCTCTCTCTTGGTTCAGTAGTGCTTTAGAGTTGATTTTAATTTTTTGGAAAATCAAGCTATACATTTTCTAAATAAATAAATAAACGCAAATGACAAGAACCAGGCTGACTGGTGTGGGAGGAGACTGTCATTTTTTGTTTCTTTAGACTTTGTATTGATGGCTGGCATCCTAAATGCCCTTCGATCTATGAAACCCAGGTCCAGCTTCAATTAGATAGATTCAATAGATCTTGTATGAGATCCTTTTATGGGACCCCAAACTCGTGACAGACTGACAAGACATGTGCTTAACCATATCACACGTTTGCATTAAGAGTTAACCGCAAAGCTTGTAGGGGAGGGTTTGATGTGGAGAAGACCAAGGAAAGAGAAGATTAAGGAAAGCCTATGTACAACTGGAAAATGAAGGACCCTCCCAGACAACTGCAAATAGTTGTGCGTTTGAAAGAGTCTTGCGCTGGTTGTAGGTCACAGTTGTAAAATGGTTGCTGTCACATTGGTGAGGAACTGTATCAGCCTTCTTTGTCAAAACTCAAGCATGGTGGGAATTTCACTTTCATCGCAAAGCTTTCTTTCTGCATTATTTTTTATAGCTTATTATTTCAAGAAGTGCACACAAAATGTAGCTATTACTTTGTCACGGGATCAAGTCATTAACCAGTCAACCCCATTATAGCTTCAATAGGCTGCAATGGCTATTCAAGATGGCATAATTGGGACTAAATACCTGAGATTTTTAAATTTGATTCCATGTTCTTCCAAAACCAAGGATGATTTTTCCACCCTTTTGTTCAGTTGTGTCCAGTTCTCGGGAGACAGCTTCAATAGGACCCTACAGTTTTCTCTGCATGATTTTTCAGAAATGGTTCGCCATTGCCTCCTTCCTAGGGCAGTCAGAGAATGAGTGGCCCAAGGTCACCCAGCTCGCTTTGTCCCTAAGGCACTACTATAACTCCCAATTTCTAGCCTGATGCCTTAACCACTACTTCAAAGCCCATAGGGTTGGTATGATTAGAACAATATAGTTGTACATACATTAGTATGATTAGTACAGTAAAATAATAATACATACAGTGCAGAGAAAATCACAAATGGGGAAATGATAAATACAACATCCATAGGTATCAAATTTATCATCATATTTGGTTTTCCGGCACCTGTAATTTGACCGTGTGTCCTTTTTCCGTAACAGCTGGTATGTGCCAACTGGTTGTGTTGTTTTAAGCACATACATGCTTATATGTACATAGAGAGCCGGTTTGGTATGATGGTTTAGAGCACAAGGCTAGAAATCAGGAGACTGTGAGTTCTAGTTCTACCTTAGGCATGAATGCCCAGCCGGATGACCTTGGGCCAGTCACTGTCTCTCAACCCAACCCACCTCACAAGGTGATGGTTGTGGGGAAAATAGGACAAGGAAGGAGTCTTGTATATGTTTGCCACGTTGCATTATCTATGGAAATAATAACGGTGGGATAAAAATAAGTTACTAACTTCTTGTTGATTCTGAAGAGTTGCCATTTATTATTAAAACCTCAGCAATATTTGCGTGCTTTCCCCCCCCCTCCCCCTCCAGTTTTGGCTTTGTAGACATACGACCTGATACAAACGATTGAGTTCATAGGTATCCTGCCACCACTTTTACTTATTTCACAAGAGGCTTCCCACTCAAGAGTCTGAAAAGCGAGTGTCCGCACCATTCCTCGGAAGATGGGCTTGGTGGTCACGAATTAACATTTTCTAATGTTTAAAAGTTTATCCATTCGTTTGGTCATCTCTGCATAGCTAATTTGTTTGTTCGCATATCCAGTATAAGTTACCTACTTTACCTGATACTTTGCTTCAGTTCCAGAAATCTGGAAATACTCAAGCTTTTCGAAAATGTTTCTCATATTTTTCTTCAGCTCTGGAAAAGAAATCATTTTGGTAAATTGCCTAGTGAATTATTTCCAGGGCTTTTTTAGCTTAGGTTTTCTTTTTTTTAAAAAAAGCCTTGGCTGAAATAATCCTTGATTCATATTCTGCAGCAATGAATATGCAGTCCACTGTATTAGCGAGGCATCCATCATTTCTAAGGTGTGTCCATTTGGGAGTGAGGAATTATACACACAGTGCAGAGAAAAATCATAAATGGGAAAATGATAAATGCAACATCCATAGTTATGCCTTCCAAATTATATACTTTTTATATGCACCCATTATGTATGTGCCCATTATATACATTTTCTTGAGGAATGATTAAACGGGATCAGAAAAGTGATTATATTCTGCATACTAAATATATTTAGTATATGTTAGTATATATTACTATATGCTTGGTATAAATATACTAAGTATGCATTAAATGTTTTAACCCTGTGACATGCCAGTGCTAAGGCAGAACCAATTCTTGTAATTCTTTAAGCATTCTGCTTACACAAAAAATAGCTGAAATGTTTTTAAAAAATAATTTTGGCCCTGGATTTTAATTGCATCTTGAATTAAACTTATTTGAATCTCACATGGATCAATGAAGCAGCAGATTTTAATGATGAATAAACTCTATACCTTTGGGGGGGAAAAGTCAAGGTACATTTTGTAATAATTACTGCCCATAAATTTAGAGGCATCTGTGATTGCTTTTCATATTTCTTAGTGGTAGATACCTTAAAGTTTACAAATCTGAATGCTGCAATTTGTAATATAAGTTTAAAGGAGGAACAATTTGTGCTTGGCTAATATTTAAGTGTGTCAACTTGCACATCACAGCAGCCAAAAATTATATATACTACGAGTTGATGTGGGTCAATGTTTCCGGTTTGTAATCTTTTTAAAAATAATTTTAAAATATTTCCAGGTGGTGATGTTGGGAGAGGATCTGTTTGTTGGAGATATGCATTCTCACATTCTCCAAAGCGATTTTTTGCCTTCAAATCCAAATTACTGCACTATTAATATTTAATAGCGTGTTCAGATTGATCAGGGATTTTTCTGCTTTAAATTGCTAATTACCTCGTATAATTTTAGCAAGCTAGACATCAAAAGACTAATCGCTCTTAATGAATAATCCTGACAGTCCTTTTAAAATTTAAATTTCTTATTCCAGTTCCTCCCATTGGAAATTCTGGACAAAATGTTAATGATACAGAAGAAGAGTGAAAGCTTTTGCCTAAACTCTTAAAAAAAAATCAAGAATCAATAGAGGGATTTTATATTGCCTGCAGAAATAGGAGGGAGCATCCCAAATTTGAAAATATCTTATCGGGTGGACAATTACTTCATTTGATTTTATTTGTATTAGGTGATCTCACTAAAGGATGGACTTCCATAAAGAGTATTTATTTTTAGATCTTTTTTACTAGACTTCTATTCCACCATTATTTGTACATCATAACTTGCTAATTTTTTAATTGCATAACCTTTCAATCCAAGTTTTTTTTTCAAAATAAGCAAAACTGTTAATAAATTACCATAATATTGTTTCAGATTTAGAAAAAAATACATATCCAGGAATGACAAGTTGCACCTCCCTTTTATTTACCTTTTTTTGGAATGGTGAATCAATATTGATTAACTGAAACAAAATAATTGCAGAATTGTAACTACTGTAGAATAAGTGACTTTTATGATAATACTGGGCCACATAGTGATGATGAGTCTGAACAATGTTGCTGGTTGTTAGCTTTCTGGTTCTCCCTGCCAGCAGTTTAACGTTGTATTGATAAAGAGGAAGTTAAAACTGTATATTGGATATCACCCATATACCATTTTCAGTAACTTACTTATCAAAAAGAATAATGTTCAAGGAACTCCTTGTTTTTATTGCACATTCAAACAGGGGAAGTCCCTGTTGAATTGAAGGACACTTTGGATTTAGGTAATCCAATAGTTGAGCCACTTCATCCCTGGAAAGAAGGTGATGCCAAATTCCTTCCCAAAATGTTGCTTAGAAAACTATGGACTTGTCCATATAATTGCCAGGTGTCAAGACTGAGGACTCATCATCCCCAAACTGGAAATCAGGATATTTCCTTTCTACCTCTATCCAACCACTACATTGAAAAGTGTTGCTTGTACAACCCTGATGAGATCAGCATATATATTACCCAATATATTATTTCCTTAAAATGTTTGAAAGCATGAAAGGATTATTTTACCATATTTTGGTGGTTGAAAAAAAGAGGCACCTATTTGGTGGAAAATGTTTAATGAAATGTGCATTATTTCACGAAATGAATGAGGGGATTGCTCTCCTGAGCTAGGCATCAGGTTAAGGCATCAGGATAGAAAACAGAAGATTGTGAGTTCTAGTCCTGCTTTAGGCATGCAGCCAACTGGCTGTGTGACCTTGAGATAGGTCTCTCTCAGCTGTAGGAAGGAGACAGTGGGTTAACTTACAGACTTCTTAAAGTCCCACTGTCCCAAAGAGACTGGACAATTTTTTGTCTGAAATGGTATAGGGCAGTGATGACGAACCTTTTCAGCACAGAGTGTTCGGCACTTCGCTTGCATGCTCATCAAGGCCGCGACCAGGAAGAGGAACTGCCCAGGGGGCATGCGCATGCCAGATAAGGTATTTCTGGTTTCCGGCGCGCATATGCTCGCTGGCCAGCAAGTCTTCCAGTTACTGCCACGCATGCGCACAAGCCAATCAGCTAGCCAGCACACATGCTCACGCTGGAAAATGGAAGACAAAGGCCAGCTGATTGTCACATGCGCATATGCACCAGAAACCTGTAAGAGGAACGGGTGATGCCACGCGTGCCAGGCAACATGGCTAGGCGTGCCACTTCGGGCACTCATGCCATAGGTTTGCCATCACATGTATAGAGCTTCCTGCCTGAACGGGGGATTCAACTGGAAGACCTCCAAGGTCCCTTCTAACTCTGGTATTCTGTACTCTGCAGTCAAAATGGGTTTGAAAGGCACAATTTTTAAAAAATATGAGAACCCTCCCCCCAATAATCTTAGAATAATAAATCTTCAGAGGCAAGAATCACCGTTTTATAAAATATGGAAGACAATATTCATCAAGTTAAGCACAAAAGATTTACTCTCATTACCTCTCATGATACATGGGGATTATGAACAACTTTGGGGCAAGTCTGGTCAACAGTGACCTTCCTTTCTCTTTGTTTTTTTCCTTCCACAGCCTTGTCATTATTCTTTGTTTAGTTCTTCGTCTTTTCCATATAGATTACTCTTCAGTAAAAATTAAAAATACCGACCCTGCCAAAACTAAATTAACTTGGTATAGCATTCGCCAGATCCTTCGATTTTTTGATGCCCTGGAATTTCATGCTCCTGCTTGACATCCACCTAACTTTTCTGCAAATAACATAGCAAGATGTTTGGTCTCAAAAGGAAACTTGAGGTCCTGAGAAGATTCTTGTTAAACTTACCAGACGAACTCAAGGCCCTTTTTCCATACCAGGGAAGCTGGTTTCAGGGAAGCTGAAGAATTAAGGCAGACTTAACAGCAGTCATGTGCCTGTTTTAATTTTCACTAGAATTGGTTTGTTAATCTTCCCTCTTTTGTGTCCTCACCCTTCCTTGACAAATGAAACCAAGCGATGTTGTTTTTTTTTCCTTTTCTTTTTTTTTCTTTTCCTGCTTAGTGTGGCTAAATAAGAGTGTTTTATAAAAACAGAAGTTAGCAATTCCATATGTATATACCGCCCAGTTTGTTTCGTGGTTTAAAACAGGGTAAAACAACTTTCTCTTTTCCCCTTTTGTAGTTAGGAAATTTTCACAACCGAGAGGCGAGGGATCTATCCAGTTGTCCTTCTACTGGATCCTCCATAGCAAATCCCAACTCCCCTCTGCCCAGATGAACCGTATAAGGGAAGTATGCTTTCCATCAAAGAGTTCAAATTCTGAATGGAGCCTTCCTTTGGGGATCGCTGATGTCACCGAATTCCTGCTTGTGATTTATACTTTTTTTGCAAAAGGCAGATGGCCCAGCTGTGGCCTGCATGAGGCATCTCTGGGTCTAGAAGGCATACAGTCCAAAACCCGTTGTTGTAGGTAAATATCGCTGCCTCCTTGTCATTTTTAATGCAGCCGAAGGGAGAAATTAATCCAACACATGTTTGCGTACGGTAATCGTATTTGTTCTAATTTTTATAAAATACAAATGTACATTCAGAACAATCCGTTTTACGATTTGACATGTCCCGTCCTTGACTTTGGAGAATGCAATCTCCTGCCTTCCCGCCTGTTTACAGCCCTTGTGGATCTCGAGCAGTGGTGAAATTCACATTTTTTACTACCGGTTCTGTGGGCGTGGCTTGGTGGGCGTGGTGTGATTTGGTGGGCATGGCAGGAGAAGGATACTGCAAAATCCCCATTTCCTCCCCACTCCTGGGGGGAAGGATATTGCAAAATCTCCATTCCCACCCCACTGGGGCCAGCCAGAGGTGGTATTTGCTGGTTCTCCGAACTACTCAAAGTTTCTGCTACCGGTTCTCCAGAACCTTCTGAATAGCACCCCTGATCTCGAGGAAAAAGTAATGCAAGACAGTTGTGCAGTTTTACAGCACTCAAGATCAACGGACTGGTGGGGGAGGAAGATTAAAAGTAGTCAAGAAGATGGTGACCACGGCTAAGAATTGAAGCCTCTCCCCATCACAATGCACATACAAAATGGCAGGGCTTTGACAGATCTCACAACCACTATCTCAATTTGTGGACCTCCCCCGCAGTTGCACCACATAGCACTTAGTACCACCTTAATAAATGTGAACGACACAGATGTGAGAACGAACAGAACTGAAACTCTGGGATTCCAGAATATTAGCAATTCCACCTAGTCAATTACAATAGTTTTTGCTGGAAGAATATAGCCTTATAGTTAAGCTTGTGCTAAGAATGCATGAGTGAAACTTTTAAATATATCTCAAATCACCTAATGGGATCCTTGTGCATGTTTACTTGCTGTGTTTTATACTGCTTAATAGCAAACATTCTCTAGGTGATTATTAACATAAGGAGGAAAACAAAAACCATTTGTGTATATATGTGTGTGTTTGTGTGTGTGTAATATATCTAGAACAGTGTACATATGCTACATAACAAAACTGTTTCTTGACATAGTGAAGAGATTCTTTTTTAAACATTCAAACTTTGGAGTGAGATTTTTAACATGTAATTTGCTTAGTTTCTGAGGTTTTTTTAAAAATTTGATTTATATGCCACCCTTCTCCGGAGACTCAGGGTGGCTTACAATGCATTAAGCAATAGCCTTCATACTTTTGTATATTTTATACAAAGTCAGCTTATTGCCCCCACAAACTGGGTCCACTGAGTTCAGACGATTACTGGAAAAGGCAGCCTAAGTACCAAGTAAACCAAAGAATATGTATTTTTCAAGTGTAGAATTATTTTAAGGAAATTTAGTATGTGTACATTTTGCCTTGAAAGATTTGTCACAATATGTCATGCAGTCTGCAATATTAATATAATATTAATATTTTGCTGCCTTTTAACTAGCTTGGTTGCATTAGTTAACTGTAATACTTTACTTCATTGAGCTGGTCATATTTTTATTTTAGTAGTATAGGGGCAGGATTGGAAGCAGAATATGAATTTCTTACAGTTCATCACTGGGAATCTTAAGGCAGAGAGAGACAGGATATAAATGGTAAAACTGAAACAAAATTAAGTATTCAGTTAAGGCAGAAATAGAGAGCTTTTTTTCCCCCTGTTGAACATTACAATTCCTCCTATCTATTTGGTGGGGGGGTCCTTCCTTTTTCTTGGGAGGGGTCAGTCAAAACTCGGCAGAATCACTTCTCCTTCCTTCCTCCCCTCTCCCTGCCCTGGGTCCTGTTGCAGGTCTGAACCTGACTTTTGAAAGGTTTTCAAAAATAACCTCAGGATTATGTGTGAAGTTTAGAACAAAGTTCACCCCACCAATGCAGCAATTATGCTCTTCACATCATGACATCTGATGCAAGCACGCAAGTCATGGCATCGGCATGATGGTGTAAGAATCCCACCACCATCGCCACTGCCACAGTAGATGTTCTATCTATCATCATATAGCACATTGTTCCATTGATCGGAAATCATTGCGTCACCCCACCCCCCCACCCCACACACAGCCCTTACATTCCCAAAAATGTTTTTTTACTCTGACCAGCTAAAGGGAATCTTTTTGTGATTCATTAAATCCAAGATCATACTGAGTCATAGAGCAGCTGCAGAAAAACGTTGCCTTAGCCTTTGACCCGTGAGTGGTGCGTTGTTGAAAAGAAATGGGGGCCTTCCAATTCGTTGCCAGCATTTTGAGATAGGGTTTCTAAAACAATCATTTATACATCCTTTGCTAATGAATTATTCCAAATCAGGGAAGCAATTGGAGGCACATGCATTTCCAAAGGAACGAAGGCTCAGTTTTTTTTTTCTTTGCCATCTTCTTTACAAGCCAAGAATTGGTCTTAGAAACACAAACCATGGATGGAGGACAATTCCATCCATTCAGCAAACACATCGATAGTAAGCTGTGCTTGCAGAAAAAATGGTATTCCTGTGATGGATATAATACAAAATACATGCTCTAGCGTACTTAATAGAGTGGAAAGGCAGGCAGGACTAATAAAATAATGTGATTTTTTTTTAAACAAGACCAGAAATTTTGGACATTCAAAATTCATAGTCTGTTGAATCCAGAAACCCCTTTTATTTTTTTTAAAGTTGGAGAAAATGTTTACATGCTGCCCTTGTTCAAGCAGAGTATGTAAGTTAGAACCTTTTGTCTGTTGGAGAGTATCTTTTAGAATAGAGTAGAGTAGAGTAGAGTAGAGTAGAGTAGAGTAGAGTAGAGTAGAGTAGAGTAGAGTAGAGTAGAATAGGAATAGGAATAGGAATAGGAATAGGAATAGGAATAGGAATAGGAATAGGAATAGGAATAGGAATAGGAATAGGAATAGGAATAGGAATAGGAATAGGAACAGAACAGAACAGAACAGAACAGAACCGAACAGAACAAAATTCTTTATTGGCCAAGTGTGATTGGACAAACAAGGAATTTGACTTTGGTGCATATGCTCTCAATGTACATAAAAGAAAAGATACGTTCATCAAGAATCATAAGGTACATCACTTAATGATAGTCATAGGAAACAAATAACGGTGTAGTAGAGGGCTTTTCACAGACTCATGCAACAAAAGAAAGCTTTCTCTCCTGGACCCATCAATCACGTCATCCAAATCTCTTTTCGAGTAAGACAAACAACACATTTTGAACCTCCGCGATTAAACATCTTATACCTTTTTTCAGAATCTTTCTGGATCTCTGCAGGTGACTTCTGCCTGAGAATAGTGTTTGGATTATAATCCCATACGCCCCTTAAACTCTTCTAACATTGACCTGTTTCATTAGGTGTTGCTTTCTATCCCAGAGAGCCATCCCATACCTTGGAAATGACCAGCTTACAGTGCATAGTCTAGCCAGAGATTTGTTGCTCTCCTAGATAAATTGCAGAATATTAGCTTTGGATCAGTTTTTTTTTTTCCTTTGAAGTTCTAAATCTTGAAACTTTTCTTGATGAGGTAGTTTGTCGGCTGTCTTCTCTTAACATCCATTATAGGGGCATCTATGTTTAAGATGTAGCTAATTTGGCTCTTAGATTATAATCAGAATATGTTTCCTGGTGGTCTCAGCAGCCCCCACCTCCTTTAAAAAAAAAACAGCAGGAGGGAAGATTTTCCTTTTAGCTTATTTCCACCGCCTGCTCCACCCTTCTGAAATACTTTTACTACGTAGCCACCCCTACCACCCAAACCACCTCACGTTTTTGAGAAACACCCTCAGGGCATCCCTCTTTATTGGAATTGATTTTCTATAGTTGTTTATCTTTTTTTTCAATCTGGTCATGGAAAGCACATCTGGTTCCTATTTTAATCAGTATTCCACGGGGAGCAGCATCATATTTAGAGAGAGCTAGCAATGCTAAAACAATAATCCATAATGATGCAACCGCTGGTAATTTGAAACGTTTTTATCCACTGTTTTTAGAAGTGTGCTAATGGTATAGGCTCACCGATTTCACAGAGGGTCTTATTAACAGATATATGGATACTCTGACATAAGCGAATGATTAGGCAAGCCATGGATTTCTGCTCTTATTGTAAGCATAAGTGGTACCGAATCCCATTGGCTGGCTGTGGATTCAAGTATTTCAGAATTCTTTCTTTCTTTCTTTCTTTCTTTCTTTCTTTCTTTCTTTCTTTCTTTCTTTCTTTCTTTCTTTCTTTCTTTCTTTCTTTCCTTCCTTCCTTCCTTCCTTCCTTCCTTCCTTCCTTCCTTCCTTCCTTTCCTTTCCTTTCCTTTCCTTTCCTTCCTTTCTTCCCTCCCTCCGCTCTTCTTTCTTTCTTTCTTTCTTTCTTTCTTTCTTTCATAAAGCTTATAAGGTATAAAGGAGTGAGCCTCGTTAAACTTATATTACACAGGAGACTTCTGTGCAAACGCAGGTGAGATTGCACTGCAAAGGAAATCATTTATACTGGTTGAAAGCCATTGAGTTGTCGGCACTGTACCAATTTGGCAAGTAACTTTTGCCTCTTACTGATTTTGATTTTTACATTACATCACATTAGATCACATTACAAGCAAATAGCAGTATAATCTTCTGTGATGATGCTCATTCCACTTAGTAAAGGTATAAGCCTTTCTAATTGACCAAATAAAATATTTTGGATGGGTTTGGTCTCTTAATAATAGCTTATAAAATAGTAGTACTTACCAAAAAGTACTATTAATAGATTGAGCCAGTTTACAATGCAGTACTTGGGCAGTTAAGCAGTGCGTGATTAAGCAATGTCATCTCCTTATGCATCGGGGTGACGAGGTGGTTAGTATTAATTCTGCCCACAGCCTGGAGTTCAATCCTGACCAGCTCAAAGTGGACTCTGCCTTCCCTCCTCCTGAGAGCCAATGAGAACCCAGATTGTGAGGGGCAATATGCTGGCTCTGTAAACTGCTTTAGAAAGGGCTGTAAAGCACTATGAAGCGGTACATAAGTGTAAGTGCTATTGCTATCATTGACAAGCAGAATTGTGGTGCAAGAATTGACACCAGTAGAAGTGAATATTTGTAGCTCAAGGTTGAACTGAGGGAATGCTTAGTGCTTTCTTGCAAATGTTTCGTTTACCACTAGGTAACATTGTCAGTGCATTGATGAAGTTTTCCAGTTTGGTAATGAAACACCTGCTAGAAGACAACCAAGTTTGTAGAGCACTAAGGGCCCCACAAGAAAGATCACAGAGGTCCAGCAGTGGTAGCATAAGGTTACACCTGAAGTTAAGCACCCAGTGTTTAGTTCTTAAGGAGCCAAGTGAGTAAGAAGAGCTAAACTTTCCCCATTCTTACTGACCTCTCCCATCACTCTCATAGAAAGCCTTGCTTTCTCCCAACTAGTCTCAATTTGGGATAAGAGCTTGGCTTTGAAGGAAAGATTTGAGGACAGATTTCTCTAATAACAACCATGATGAATCCAAGGAACGAGTTTCTCTGAGCTCAGATTAATACAATTTACTTGGAAAAAGGATTAGAGTAACAACAGAAGAAAAATCCTACAGAATGCATTTACTTTCAAATCAGAAATCTACATATAGGGAATTCACAGCAGTTGAAGTCTTGTTTTCTGCCTTGTTCTTTTTTGATGCCAGAGAGAAGGATGATAAATAGATAGAATTCTTTATTGGCCAAGTGTGATTGGACATGCAAGGAATTGGTCTTTGGTGCATATGCTCTCAGTGCACATAAAAAGAAAAGATATGTTCATCAAGAATCATAAGGTACAACACTTAATGATAGGGAATAAATAAGGCCTATTTGTTCCCTATAACACTTATAAGGAACAAATAAGCAATCAAATCATATTAGGAAACAGTCAATATAAATCGTAAGGATACCAGCAACAAGGTTACAGTCATACAGTCATACGTGGGAGGAGATGGGTGGTGGGACCGATGAGAAGATTAATAGTAATGCAGCCTTAGTGAATAGTTTGACAGTGTTGAGGGAATTATTTGTTGAGCAGAGTGATGGCATTTGGAGAAAAACTGTTCTTGTGTCTAGTTGTTCTGGTGTGCAGTGCTCTTTATTATTAGCTTTCTGATCGGCTCTTCCACCAAACCTTAGGAAGCTCAGCCAATCAGCAGGGAGGGAAAAATGAATTGATCAACCCTGTAATCTAGGGAGAAGTAGTTGTATTGATCACCCACGTTGTCCTTGTACCATATGGCACGAACGGCATCTCATTGTTAGGGTGTGCCATCTTGGCTCCTTAGGCACTTCCCACATTTCATTGTTTTCCCAGGCCAGACCATTATCACTGGCACTCTACCCCCTGCAATAGGATAATGCCACTTTTCTTTTAAGAACCTGACCGTCCACTTTGTAAGTAGTTCTAACTGGCTCACCTGGAAGCAAATCCATCACGCTGAAACAAACGGGTCTGTTACACGATATCTCGTAAACACAGCTCCCCTGCCTGACTAACAAACCCAGACCTTTCTCTCACTTCAGCTATCGTGACATGGCAGGGGCTGTTTCCATTCAAAGCTGCTTGCTTTGAAATAAACACCCCCCCCCACCCCCTCCACACTATCTCCAGATTCGGTTTCGGCAGTGTCCCAATAATTTGGTGAGAGCCTGTGTTTCTGCAGAGCCCCTTTAAAGATCTCAGTGGATTTATTGGGGAAAATTTATTGAGGGTGCTCAGATTACACAAGCAGAGAGCTTAAGCCTGTGTGATACAACCCACAAAGGGGCTGCCGCTCTATAAATGATCCTTTTTTTAAAAAAAGTAATGAAGCACAATAAAGATCAATTCTGTGTTGCTGCATACAGAGGTTGAAAAGTAGGGTTTTGGGGGCAAAAAATAGTTCCTGGTTAGCTTACCAGACTTTTTTACAATGTTTATGCTATATACGCCCCCCCCCCCCATTGTCCAGAATGCGGCCACGCGGGTTGTTATGGGAGCCTCTCATTATTCCTGTGTAACACCTCTCCTGCGTGAGCTGCACTGGCTGCCGGTGGTCCTCTGGGTTTGTTTCAAGGTGCTGGTGCTCACCTATAAAGCCCTACATGGCTTAGGCCCAGGGGAATTGCAGGACCATCTTCTGCCATCCTCCCATCGTCTTGTGCGCTCTCACAGAGCGGGCCTCCTCAGGGTGCCGTCAGTCAAACAATGTCGGCTGGCGGCCCCCACGGGGAGAGTGTTCTCTGTGGGAGCGCCAATCCTCTGGAACAGTTTGCCCACCGGGCTTAGGACAGCCCCTGACCTCCTCTCCTTCTGCCGCGAACTGAAGATGTGGCTTTTTGATCAACTGGACTGACCCGTTGATGAGAGGTTTTTACATTGTAATAATTTTAATTAATTTTAATTGGATTTTAATTTATATGTAATTCATATTGTTGAATTTTTATCTTGTAAGCTGCCCTGAGTCCTTCGGGAGAAGGGCGGCATATTAATTGCAATAAAATAAAATAAAATAAAATAAAATAAAATAATAAATAAAATAAAATAAAATAAAATAAAATAAATAAAATAAAATAAAATAAAATAAAATAAAATAAAATAATAAATAAAATAAAATAAAATAAAATAAAATAAAATAAAATAAAATAATAAAATAAAATAAAATAAAATAATAAAATAAAATAAAATAAAATAAAATAATAAAATAAAATAAAAATAAAATAAATAAAATAAAATAAAATAAAATAAAATAAAATAAATAAAATAATAAAATAAAAAATAAAATAATAAAATAAAAAATAAAATAAAATAATAAAATAAAATAAAATAAAATAAAATAAAATAAAATAAAATAAAATAAAATAAAATAAAATTTCATGTAAAGAGGCTTTGCATGTTCCTGTAGGACAGACAGGTTTCTGGTTTTGGTCACTGAGTTTTACTCTCAGATCAAATCTAGGCAGCAGATTGTATGCTAATCTTAATAAGGTAGAGCCTAGGTAAACAGCTGGCATCTGTTTGTGGGCTGAAGGCTAACTATGGGTAAGTGTTCTCCGAAATCCACATAAAAATAAGAAAAGCAGGTTTCCAATGTCAGTGTTTTGAATATGAAGGAAAAGAAGTTTTCCCCTTCCATTCCTTCACGTTTAAACGCTGACCAACATTCAGACTTTTCATCTGCATTCCGAAATGATACAGATTTCTAACATTTGCTTTGGATCATGTATGTTACCTTAGCATACTATATAAACATTAATGTTCCCTTAGCTCGGATTCAGTTAATGGATCTTAAAGCCTCAGTAAGAGTGACCAAGACAACACATGTAAACAACGCTACTAAGGGACTAAGATGGTATCTTTTTTAATAGAGGAGAGATGGACGCAGATGCCTTAATGCTTCAACTTCAGATTTTTCTAACATGAGCTCTGGGATCAAAAAATACTTTCTGTTGCTATTCAGAGCCTTGGCTCAAGCAGGTTTTATTTCTGGCATTGTGTCATTAAGTTGGGGTAGTTAGATAGCTACGTGTATTGCGCCTACACTGAGAGCCACTACCAAAATGTAATTAAGAAGTTTAAACAATTCCCTGTTGCCGAAAGAGGGTTCATTCCATTGTTTAAGAAACAGAAACCCTGTGGAATCCGAGAGATTTAATTTTTTTTTTATCCACCAAGACTGTTGCTCAGTTGTTGAGAACTCAAGCACATACCTTCTGCTTGGATCAGAATCTCAAGTCTTGATTTCCAAGGCACCCGAAGGCCAGACAAGGAACAATGGATGGAAACTGGTCAAGGAGAGATTCAACCTAGAAATAAGGAGAAATTTTCTGACAGTGAGAACCATCAACCCATGGAACAGAAGTTGCCTTTGGACATTGTGGGAGCTTCACCACTGAAGGCTTTCAAGAAGAGACTGGACTGCCATCTGTCAGAAATGGTGTAGGGCAGGGGTGTCAAACTCACGGCCCAGGGGCAGTGATGGGATTCAAATAATTTAACAACCAGTTCTTTACCCTAATGATTTCTTCCAACAATCAGTTCACCAAACTGTTCAGAAAGTTAACAACCGGTTCTCCCGAAGTGGTGCGAACTGGCTGAATCCCACCACTGCCCAGGGGCCGGATCCAGCCCACAGGGTGCTTTGATCTGGCCCACGGGGCCGCCGTGGAAACAATGAAGGACCGGCTCATGATGTCTTTGCCAGTGAAAAGGGAGCTTGGGAGGGCCCTCCTGAGCTCCATTTTCGCTGGCAGAGGGTTTCAGGAGACCGTCGAAGCCAGAAACAGCTCAGGAGCCTGTTTTCCCTGGCAGAGCGCTCGGGCCACCACAGGCGCCCGCAACATGAATGATCCTGACCACGCCCACTCTGGCTTTACAAGGTCAAGCACAATCCTGATGTGGCCCTCAATGAAATTGAGTTTGGAACCCCTGGTGCAGGGTCTCCTGCTTGGGCAGGAGGTTGGACTAGATGACCTCCAAGGTCCCTTCCAACTCTGTTAATCTGTATCTGTATAGAAGTCAGTATGCTCTTCGGCTGAGCTGTGTTACCGAATTCTTTTTTCTCCTGAATAGAGGTGCCTCTTTTCCATCTTTCTGAAACATGGAAGGCCTCTGCTGGGGGAAAAATAAATAAATTGCTGGCTCCCAGCAAACTATGTTGCTGGGAAGCAGCCAGTTTAGTGCTTTTTTTAATGGAAACATCAACAAACAAAAACAAAATCCAGTTTGGTCAGAGAGTAGGCTGGTCATTTGGAAATTTAACTTCAACATAAACAAGTCCTCTTGTGATCAATTTATCATGGGAACACTTTAAACATTTGACTGGAAAGATTGGCTAAGAAAAAAAATGGGTTTTTTTTTTCATGCTGAGTCCAGTCAATAAAATATAGACGGTGTCATCATTGCAGTAATTTAACATTTAATAATGTTCTAGGAATTAGCAGAATGGCCAATATTTCATGAATCAGTAAATTGCAAAAAGCTTTTAGATGAATCGTGTCGAAATCTGGAGGGAGGGAGAATCTGTGACAGGAGAATGGCCAAGTTGGCAGCTCTTTAGGTTTATGCCAGCCAGGATGAAAACGAAGGTAGCGGTTCTGAGAGAGCGTTTTTTTCCAAGTTATTGCCATCTATATTTTAGTTTTTATTCTCCCATCCATTGCTTCCCATTACAAGACTCGCATCTTCCAAGGAATGTTTTCATTGGTTTATTTATATTACTTCCCAGGTGGCTCTCAATCTAATCCATTTTAAAATATTTCAACCCTAATAGCTTAAAAATACTGCATTTTTAAATGCAAAAAATGTGCAAAAACTTAAATATTATTGCATTTAAAGAAAAAGTGGTATCAGCAGCACTGAAGCTAGTACCGGCAATCGTAGAAAGGATGGTTGAGTTGGTTGTATGAACACATTCTGTCCTTCATATCACATGTATAACAGAAAGGTCACTTCATTGGGCAAATGCCTGATTATGGAAAATATAACCCCTGCCTTGTCAAAGATGCATCCATCATCACATTAACATTTAGCATTAGGGATTTATAAATGTAATTGGCCAAGACCTGGGGGCAGGCTTATAACCTCAGGGAAAAGATGACTATGGAAGAGGCTGAACACCTAGCTCAATGAGTAGAGTAAAGTAGAGTAGAGTAGAGTAGAGTAGAGTAGAGTAGAGTAGAATAGAATAGAATAGAATAGAATAGAATAGAATAGAATAGAATAGAATAGAATAGAATAGAATAGAATAGAATAGAATAGAATAGAATAGAATAGAACAGAACAGAATTCTTTAATGGCCAAGTGTGATTGGACACACAAGGAATTTGTCTTTGGTGCATATGCTCTCAGTGTACATAAAAAAGCAAGATACATTTGTCAAAGATCATCAGGTACAACACTTAATGATAGTCATAGGGTACAAATAAGCAATCAAATCATACTAGGAAACCATCAGTATCAATCGTAGATGGATCCGTCTTCACTAGACAGTGTGGCAAAAGAAAATGATGGGAAAAGGCATTTTCATATATCCAGACAAGAGCAAAGTTTCTATCTTCCTGGCAGATCGCATGCTGGACAAAAGCCCTATCAAGTAATCAAGGGGGAATAGATTGGGTGGTGGATGGAGCTTTCCATGAAGGTAAGAAAGTTTGCCCACTAAGATATAGCTGTAAACATTCTAATGGATAAGTTGCTGTGGCATGATCAGTATGCAACTCAAGCTGGGCTATTGATCGGTCCAGTTAACAGTGGGCTCAAGAGACTGGGAATATGTAGAGCAGGAGGCAATGCAATGCTGCAGGAAGAGATTATCCAAGGGCATGTATATTTCACCATGTAATACTAGTTGCAGTAATAATGGCACTGTCTCTCAGACCAGCAGGCTAACTTGCAAGTTTCTTGGCTGAGGAAAAAGAAGAAATGCTACCAAGTCTCCATTCATGTGAAAGAGGTAGTAACTTCCTGAGTGCTTTGACTGTTGTATTGTCTGTGCCAGCTAGGCGAGTTGTTATGTGAAGGACAAATATACCTGTCCCAGAGACATTGCTGATATAAAAAACAACAACAACAACAGCTGTGGTACTGTCTGAGACGATTGGAGTTGTGTAGTCCAAACCAAAGTTGGGTGATTTGGAATGCCATGTTTGGATGGTCCCAAGTATTTGATGTAGTCCTTCCATCCAGCTGGTAACCACAAGGGATCCTGTTCTTTCTCTATGTGTTAATCTTGTCCATTTCTGGTGGTAAAGATAAAGGTTTCCCGTATCCAGTCATGCTTGACTCCAGGGGGCAGTGCTCATCTCTGTGTCTTAGCTGAGGGACTCTACTCTGACTCTACGCATAGTCATGTAGCTAGCATGACTATACACCGAGGTGCACCGAGCTCTGTTGCTTTCCCACTGAAGTGGAACCTGTTTATCTACTCACATTTGCATGCTTTGAAACTGCTAGGTTTGCAGGAGTTACGGCAAGTAACAGGAACTCACTCTGCTTGAAGTCTCACTCTGGTCAGGCTGTCTTTAACCACTGAGCATCATGCTCCTACTGGTTGTATCTTCAGGTGAAGAGCCACAGTCAGCTAAATAAAAGCTTTCCTTCCACTATATGGGATCACTGGCCTCAGAAATTCAGAGGTAGCACTGCAGCTGACCGTTTTGAGATAGTTTTGAGAGGAATTAAACCTGAAGGAGAATTGCGAAGTCACACAAGTAGGACAATGGAAGCAGTCTATTTCCTAAACAGTGATAACTCATCGAATGGATCTGGCTATAAACTTGATTGCATGTTCCATGATGCATAGAGCTTAATCTAATGATAGAAATGACTTGGCTCATCAGCAGTTGAAAATACTCCCTACGAAGGGCAGTGTCTGGAAAATTTCTTCCTTCTTTTTTGTGCATTTTAAGTCACTGTGTGAGCGTGGTATATATACAATATACTGCCCATTCTGAATACTGTCTAGAATTGTTGGTTGCTGTATAAGCTATTTTGGCATAAGAAAGACTGGGAATTTAATTCTTACCCACATTCATAGTTTTTGTTCTGAATTTTTATGCACTAAAAAGCAACTGTGCATATTTTACATAATTAAAAACAGTAGAGAATTCTGCAATTTTAACCTGATTTATGTCTTCTTACAGCTCTTGGGAAGAAGTTGTCTTCCACTAAGAAGGGGGGGAGGAATTGGAAGCATTTTAAAGAATTGAAATAAAATCTGAACGCAAGCTGCTCCTTTCTAAGGGCATCTAGATCAGGCTGTTCTGGTTCAGGAAATCACCGGAGTTGAAGTCCAACAAATCTGAAGGGCACTGGAATGGGACAGATCATGGATTTGGAAGATAGCTCTGGCTTGTGGTATCACAAAATAATAAAATAGCATGGCATCTAAGGCTTCTCCTGCTGTTTCTCCCAATGGTACAATTGGTCCAAGCAAAGAGGAAGCCATGTGGGTGTCTCCCTTCATTAATTAGCATTAGTCCTAAGAGCCAAATACATAGGGAGTTGCCTGAGAAGAAGACATTCCACCCAAAGAGAGGAAAGAAAGAATTAAATAATGGGCCACTGCTGTGTTGGCCAAAGGCCCACTACCCTCTGTGACTCCTGCCAAGGTTGGTTAGTTAGCCTGTGCTATTGTAAGGAACGTTCATTCAATGAACATTGAATCAAACTATCCATGAAAAAAAACTATTGCAAAGGTAGTTCTGATGATACAGCATCAGCAGACCGACCAAAACCTCTTGAAGCTTGTCATCTCTTGAACCATATCATGGGAATACACATTAGCATATCGGTGCTTGGGAAAGAGTAGGGTTTTAAAGGACCAAAACCATTAAATTAAGCAATGATTTACAACAGGGATGTCCAACCTTGGCAGCTTTTAGACTTGTGGACTTCAACTCCCAGAATTCCCCAGCCAGCCATGATTTACAGGATGTGCTGAGGATATTTATACTATGGACTGATACTGCTAAACAGTCCTAAAATGAAAATGGTTCTTTAATGCTCATTTACCGTATTTTTCAGAATATAAGAGACATCTTTTTACCCCCCAAAAGAGGGTGAAAATCTAGGTGAGTCTTATAATCTGAATATAGCCCCGCCCAGCCTCTGATACGGAGCCTCTGAAAAAAGCCTCTTAAAGCTCCGTTTGAGAGGCTGAAAAAAGCCTCTGAAACCTCCTTTTGAGAGGCTGAAAAAAAGCCTCTCAAACAAAGGTTTCAGAGGCTGAAAAAAGCAAGGTGCAGAGCTCACAACCAATGAACCTGTTGCTAAAGTTCACCTTTGGGAACAGCTGATTGGGGGTTTTCTGGGAGGCGGATCCACTCCCAATCAGCTTTTTTCTTATTTTCCTCCCCAAAAACTAAGGTGCGTCTTATACTCCAAAAAATATGGATATGTTATTTAGCGAATCCTCCTTCCTAGATTGCATTCTACTTTTCTTCCAAGCATCTGCTTCTTTCCTAATAATTTTTTAAAAACTTTTTATATCATCCCCCATGATGTAGTTTAGAATAAGAGGTCCTGAATGGGCAGAGTCATTCTGTAAACTTCACAGGCAGATGGAGATTGAATCCTAGATTTCCCTAATTTCATTCTGACACTGGAACCTTATGCTAAAATATTTCTGGTCATTAAATTGCCATTGTGTGAGAGGGGGAATTATATGGCTGGAAAGTAACACCACCAACTGTACTGAATGTTAATTAAACAGAAATGTACATGAAATGAAAATTAAGGGGGTTTTTTTTCCTGAACACGTTCTCTACATATGACACTTGGCCTAGAAAGAATTGTATGTTTTGTCCTAATGCCTGCAGGAAAAGTCATTTGTGGCTAAGCGTTTCAGGGGTTTTTTTGAAAAGTAGGTTGGCATAGCTTTGCCACATTCCGTATTCCTGGATACAATAATTATTTTTCTCTACAATGTATCACATGCACCATGAGTCTCCAGCCTTGGCAACTTTAAGGTTTGTGGACTTTAACTCCCAGAATTCCCCAGCCAGCATGATCCACAAGTCTTAAAGTTGATAAGGTTGAAGACTTCCGATATGCATCATTGTGACTATAGGAATGAATAGGCCATAACAACTCAAAGAATTTACTTTCGAGTCCCATCTTGCTAATTGTAGATTTATATTTTCGAATTTAAGGTGGCTGCATTCATACTTACAATCCCTATTGGGACTGCTTACTAAGGCATTGACATGGCGATAAAACCAAATTACTCTTGTTGTTTTTAAAAAAATGAGCTTTCATCTTCATGAATTTGTTTCTCTGCACCTGGACCAGAGGTGGGTTTCAGCAGGTTCTGACCAGTTCTGGAGAACCGGTAGCGGAAATTTTGAGTAGTTCGGAGAACCGGTAGTAAAAATTCTGACTGGCCCCACCCCCACCTATTCTCTGCCTCCCGAGTCCCAGCTGATCAGGAGGAAATGGGGATTTTGCAGTAACCTTCCCCTGGAGTGGGGAGGGAACAGAGATTTACAGTATCCTTCCCCTGCCAGACCCATCATGCCATGCCCACCAAGCCATACCCACATAACCGGTAGTAAAAAATTTTGAAACCCACCACTGACCTGGAAATGTATAGTTTAAATAGCAAGGCTGTTTTCTTTCCAGAATTGAATCTTAAAGCCTCCCAGGTTGTCATCCAGATCATTTTCAACTAGATCTGACAAAACCGAGGAGAGTTTCAGTTAATAACATCCAAGAAGCTCTGTCAGATCAGGAAGAGGGAAGACAGGAGAATGAGTGATCTGAACCAGTAGCAGATGTTAGGGGGAATGTGCTGATCCAGTTATTACCTAGCACTGAAAGTACTGGAAAAATGTTCTGGAGGCCAGCAGCGACACAGCCCTTCTGGGTGGCCTGCCCATCATTTTACGTTGGCTGTCATTTTGCAGAAGGCATTCTGGGTCATCGTGACACTTGAGAAGAAATGTGTGTGTGTGGGGAGGAAGACACTCAATTGCTTTCTCACAAGTTTTCTCTTAAGATAAAGATGGGTATGCACCCGGCATCGATCCAACTCCGCTTTTCTGAATTTTACAGTGCAGTAGCTAGTATGTTACACGGACCAGGCATTGTTCTATGTGTGCTTTGTGCCTCATAGAGAAGATAGATTTTGAGGGCTGCAATCCAAGTTTTTAAAAAAAATTAAATTTATGTTTATTCTCCATCCAGAATGTGCTTTAACTACAGTTTTCACAATCCAGCAATTCCTGCAATTTTCCCAAGGATGGTGTCGTCTAGATCAGGGGTCTCCAACCTTGGCAACTTTAGGACTTGTGGACTTCAACTCCCAGAATTCCTCAGCCAGCACATACTGGCTGAAGAATTCTCGGCGTTGAAGTCCACAAGTCGTAAAGTTGCCAAGGTTGGAGACCCCTGATCTAGATCAATAGGGCTACAATTTGTTTTATGCCTAACTAGCAAAGCCAGGATCGTCTCCTCCAATACAGTATGAACATATCCTTGGATGTCCTCGGATGCACGAGGTCTCCCTTATATCTTCACTTCTGTGCATTTAAATCCTTGGAAGCTTCCATAAAGGAAATCCTGCAGGAAATACAATTAATTGCAAAGTATCCCACTCACTAGAACCCCACATTCCCAAGGCAGTACTGTCCTTGACAAAAACAGGAGCAAGAGCATGATATATGGTAGTGGGGAGGTTTATACTTATACTTTATAAACATAAGTTTATACTTATGTTTATACTTATACCTGTTATCTAGTACATGTTCAACAAATTAAATAAAATAAAGGTCTAGCTATTTAGATCCACAGAAGTTTTACATTTGGGTTCAAAAATTGGCTTTCTGTGAGCATATTCCCTTTTTATAGGATAACGGAGTTGGAAGGGACCTTGGAGGTCTTCTAGTCCAACCCCCTGCTTAGGCAGGGAACCCTATAGCATTTCAGACCAATGGTCGTCCAATCTCTTCTGAAAAACTTCCAGTGTTGGAGCATTCGCAACTTCTGGAGGCAATTTGTTCCACTGATTAATTGTTCTAAGTGCCAGGGAATTTCTCCTTAGTTCTAGCTTGCTTCTCTCCTTGATTAGTTGCCACCCATTGCTTCTTGTCCTGCCCACAGGTGATTTAGAGAATAGGTTGACTTCCCTATTCTTTGTGCAAGCCCCTGAGATATTGGAACACAGCTATCATGTAACCCCTAGTCTTCCTTTTCATCAGACAAGACATACCCAGTTCCAACAACTGTTCTTTCAATCCCTTAACTGCATAAGGGTCCCTATGTGCAAATAAGCGTGCACCTATAGATTTCACACGCACATGTACACGTGGTCATCATAATCATAGCGGTTTCAATCTGTAAGCCTAGGTACTGTGCATAATTGGTTCATGCCCTGAGTAACTTTTTCAAACACAGAATAGATTATTCTCCTAGTATGGATATGAGAAAAATGAAAGTGTGTCTCGGTTGAATGCAGTTCTGGAAGTAATTGCATTTCTAATGTAAGTTCCCTAGTCAAAATTATGTATCTGCCAAGGTTATTCTAAATAAAGTGCATCATAGACAAAAGCTGGACAATAGCTGGAGACCTGTAGTGTTATCAATTGTCTTATGGTCTCTCGTTTTTAAAGTGAATATTGACGAGAAGAGCATATATTCCTACCAGGGTCCTTGCAATTAGTTGAAATTGCCTGTTTTATTAATATGCCCTTAGAGTGTTTTCTATAAAGCATTAACACTTTGAATAATAATTTGTACAATAGACAATTTTGGCTAAGATGTTCAAAAAAGGGCAGTGATTGTATTTCCTTTGAAGGAAACCAAGATAATCAGAATTAATTCTTGGAAACATAACACTTGCTCAGTACCGATTTCCGAGACATAACAATCTTGGAATTGGCAAGAACAAGTCTAAATCCCTTGAACACAATAACACAAAAATCCAAGAATTTGTTAAAAATTTCCTGGTACTTTTGAACCTGGGAATAGTGGTTTCATATTTATGATTTTAGTTTAAGGGTCCTTGGGCATTATTATGTAACTAAGGAAAGTGAGTAATAGCACCATGTTTGTTCTAAATGCCATTGATTAATTTAATTTTATTATAATTAGGCAACTTCTGTATTCTCAACACTTTTTAAATAGGGGACGGTCAACTTTCCCTCTTGAAAAGGGATTGCAGAGTTTGCTGGGACATCAGCCTCTGCACCTTTTAAAAACAAATTTTTCAGTCGTGGGAATGTGCTCTTCCAGAACACAAATGATGGAGGTTTTTAACCATGTGTTTAAGAACAATCCAGGTTTTCTGCATCTCTCGTTCTGTGGATGAGATGATTTTATTTCCTTGAATAAAGTAATGAAAAATGATGGGAAGAAAACTCAAAATTACCGTAGGTAACTGAGAAATCTCCCCCCCCCCTTTTTTTTTGTATTTTATACAGTGAGATTTCAGGTGACTAATGAAGAACAAATGCAAGAGCCAGCACAAGAAAAGAAAGAGGTACATGGGAATATTCTGCATTATATTCAAGACCCGAAAACAGTTTCGTCTCTAACTTTTCTTGCTTCTTTCTGCACGCTTTGCAAAAGCAATTTAAACCTTTGCACCACGAATTGTGCATATTCTTTAGAGAGAGAGAAAAACGTCAGTCTTTTAGCCACAAATACAAAATTAGGAAGCAAGAGAAAGACTGAGGTTGCAGTTGCCAGAGAGCAGAGATTGGGGAGGGGAGATTAGATAATTAAAAACAACCTTGGGGGACAGAGTGCTTAACCTTTCCTTCTGCCTTATTTTCTCAATCAGAATCTGTGTGTGTCCCCCCCCCCACTTCTTAAACCCCCCTCCCACCTCTTAGCAGCCCAGCTGGAAGAAAGATTAAACTGCGCTCTTTCCATCTTCTTTATAGTCCCATTACGTTGGAGATGGTCCAGACTTTCAGCATTCGCTTTTCAACCTTGGTGGTCAAAGTCCATTGGTCTCCTATTATCTTCAGATGCATGGAATCCCTAATACTTTAGCAAATTCCCGAGGTTACAGGATCAATCATAGTGAAGTCTGCAAAGTACCATATCCTTTCATTTTTAAAGGAAGACGTTTATTACTTGAGATAACTTTACATTTCTGAAACCTGCAGTAAAATAATCTGTGTCCATTAAAACACACACACACACACACACACACCCCAATGTGACGGGTAAAGGGATGGGAAAAATAGAAGTGAAATCTGGATTTTGTGGGAATGTGGTTTTCTTTTTCATGGCAGGTCAAACTAAGAAACTTGAACTCCGTTTTTGGAACTTTTTTTTTTCTTTTAATTTTCTCTCTGGGCTCAGTTCTTTTCCAAACTGGATTTGGAGAAAAGGGCTAAACAAATATATAGAGGAGTTGCTGCATACATCTTCTCTCAATTATGATTTGCTTTTGCTAGTAAAAGACACAGATAACATGCATGTGTTATTTTAAACATATACAGGACTGATATATAACAAGAGCCAGTTTGGTCAAATGGTTAAGGCACCACACTTGAAACCTGGAGACCATGAATTCAAGTCCCACCTTAGCCATGAAAACCAGCTGAGTGACTTTGGGTCAATCACCAGGAAACTGTAAGATCTATTCCTGCCTTAGCAATCAAAGCCAATTGGGTGACTTTGGCCAATCATCGGAGACCTGGGTTCTAGTCCCACCTAGCCATGAAAGCTAGCTCGGTGACCTTGCATCAGTCATTCTCTCTCATCCCAACTCACTCACAAGATGGTTATTGTGGAGAAAATAGGAGGAGGAAGGTGTGTTGGATATGTTTGCCGTCTTGAGTTTTTTTTAAAAGATAATAATAATAAAGGTAGGATATAAATAAATAAAAAAATTAAATTGAAGCCATGTCATAATGACTACATGCACTCATCACACTAATCCACAGTCTGCTCAACCATTGTTTACTCAGTAAACCATAAGAGCAGAGAACAGTAAGCCAAAAGTGAACAAGATCACTGCATTGACTTAGTCATTGAGTAAAATCTTGGCACATGCCTAGAAGCTAGATAATTTAACAACAATTGGATGTTAGGATAGAATATGACTGTGAAAGCCAGATTGAGCATTTCAAAATCTCTGGATCAGAATAATTTTCTGATTTAGTTCTAGGTTCCAGACAACCAACCCTGTGATCCTTGGATCACTTTTAGGAGGAGAAACAATACGCGTGACAGACATCCAAAGGAATGGTCTTTAATCTGCAGCCATGTGCACAGGACCTATTAGATGCCAGGTTTCCATGACAGATCACAGATTCTTCAGTGGATGAGTCAGTTTGGAATATATTTCCAGAAAGAAACTATGAAAATCATTGATACAAATCTTCTCTGGCAGGATTCCGATACTAGGTTAGCCAGTAAGTAGGAGAAGGTTCACAGATCTATAAGAATATTTTGTCCGTTAGGGATTAATTTGATTCCTTTCTACATCTGGGTCAACAGCCTGATCCTATGAACATGCAACTTTGGGATTTAAATTTGGAAATGAGTTGAAATCTCTCTTGTTATAACCTAGTCGACTTGGGAGACAACCCCGTCTTAACTATAAAAACCATACCCTTTGCCGTATTCAGATGACTTTAAAATGAAATGTCTAATCGTTATGTTGGCTTCCTCTGTTAAACTGAAAAATGAGGAAATGTGGATAATTTTAAGTTATTTTATTTTGTCCTACATACATAATCATTTCCAGAACGATCTAGTCCCAGTAAAAAATAACAAGTTCATTGTCTCATGCGCTTCACAGGAGAAGTCTTATCACTCCGTTCTCTTTGATATGAAATTGATTCCAAGCAATGGGATAATCTTTCAGTGAAATCATCACCAAAAAACCTTTTTCAAATCGAGAGCTACACTCCGTTTTTGAGAGACACGTTGGAGACATGTTCCCCTAAAAGGGTGGCGCTAGAACAGAAAACAAATAGGATTTAAATTAAATTAAATTAAATTAAAAGAATTACTTAAGCATTCAAGAATGTTTGCTTTATATTAAATATTATAGTTTAGCAGCAACTTTTTGGAGGTCTCCAAAGTTTATATCCACGTGTTCAGTTTCCTCATCTTTTTAAAACATTTAATTCTGGTTCAAGTCTTTATTTTAACCATAAGGCAAGCAGTTAGAAATAATAAAAACGATTTTAACAGTGGAGATATATATATAAAAAAGAAAATTAATAAGAAATTTTTGAAATTCAAGGAGAGACAGATGGGACATATAAAAGCAGAAAAATTCTCTGAACGGTGATCATTCAGGAAAAGGATCAAGTAAAGTCATGATCTGTGTCAAGAATTTTTTTTTCCAAAATAAGATAAATATAAGTTTTCCAGGATTTGCTGTAAAAACAACAGTAAAGGAAAATGTGGCTCAAGGAACTCCACTATTAAACTATTCCCCACAAAGACCTGTGTACTGGGCAGTTGTTTCTTATTTCTTCTCCATGATTAATTGCACCATTTTTTAAAAAAAGCTTTCATTCTTAGCATTTAAAAATGTTTTTAGTACCTTACTTTTATATAAATAAGTCCCTGCAGATTTTTACTTTGCTAGTCATTGCCCGCTCTTGCGATGGTGCTCATCTCTGTTTCAAGGCCATTGAGCCAGTGCTGTCTGTGGTCATGTGGCTAGCATGACATCATGAAGCAGTGTTACCCATCCCACCAAAGTGGTACCTATTTATCTGCTTACATTTGCATGCTTTCGAATGAGTTCGATCCTAGGTAGACTCAAATATTTCCCTCTCTGGGCACATTGAGATTATATCTGCTGGATATAACTCCGCATTGGTGACAAGAAGGGCATCTGGCCAGTAAATACTCAGCTCCATTCAGCTGCCTAGAATACACCCCGCAAGGGATTATGGGGTTATTAAAAGATGATGATGATTTCCATGCTTTTGAACTGCTAGGTTGGCAGGAGCTGGAGCAAGGACAGGAGCTCACCCCATTGCGTGGCGTTCGAGTCTCATACTTGGGCTGCTGGCTTCCCAGCTGACAAGCCCAGTTTCTTAACCATTGAGCCACGGGGCTTTTAAAATATTTCCAGTGAGGGACAGTTGTAGAGGGAGGGATAGCCAGATGTTACAAACAACAAATGAACAAATCTATACATTATCCTAAACAAAAGATAAAAAGTATTATTCTTACCCAGGCTTAAAAAAACAATGCCCAACATGAAGTTTGTGGTTCCCTTCTCTTTGTCTCCATATAGCTCTCATTCTCTTTCAGAATAACAGAGTTGGAAGGGACCTTGGAGGTCTTCTAGTCCAACCCCCTGCCTAGTCAGGCAACCCTACACCACTTCAGGCAAATGGTTATCCAATAGCCTCTTAAAAGCTTCCAGTGTTGGAGCATTCACAGCTTTCGTACACAAACATCTACGCACATATTCTTTCTCTCTTCTCAGTCCCTTGTAGAAGTTGAGGAGTATCTCCAGAGGGTTTAAAAATGTCAAGATGGCATCTTCAGCCACTTGAGCAAAGCCCTGTCCTTCTTTCACAAGTAAAAAACAAAAACAAAAGTTGGATCTTAGGTCATAACGGCCGTCTTGGCTTTTTATTTATTTATTTTTAAATGCCCCCACAGACACCCTTGTAAAAGTTATTCTGTGATCAAATCCAGTGATGTTTTTTTTTTTTATTCCAGCTCTCTACATCTCCTCAATCTCAATTAGACACTTTTTTATGAGACTATCTGGAACAGCAAGTACTCTCCTCCAACCCCTTTTGGCTTACAATTGTGTGCTTTGCTTTGCTTGCATTTTAATGATTGTCAAAAGGCACTTTTGAGCTTTTCTTTTGGTGAGATTTCAAGTTATCTTCCCTTCTCCCCCCCTAAAATTCTAGAGACTAGCAAAAAGTAAAGGGGAAACCCTAGCAAATGGAAGAGGATGTATTTCAGATTGGTTCCTGCACAGATACGGGAAGAGGGGGAAAAAAACCATGAAATAGTGCAGTCTTTTCTCATCTTGTGACTGTGTATATACACCATTCTTTTCAGGAGACTTGTGTTCTGAAACATCTCTCTCTTCCATCCCAACTTACTGCCAAGACTTTCTGGCTGAATTAAGTTGAACTACATTTTTCAGAACAGAACAACTAAAGTTACACATTTCTCCACATTTTTTTTCCCCATTCAAGTTAGAATTCTTCAGTCTGCCAGTAGCCCTTTGCGTATGACAATATCCCCGTCAAAAATCCCACTTCTAATTGATACTGGCTTTTAAAAGCAAACTTACCCAAATATTCACAATGTGCACATACATGCAAACACGGCTTCAGAAAAAGTTTTATTAATCCGAGGAAAATGTTATTCTTTTCCTATGGCCATGCGGTTAGGTCGTGGAGGGGAGGAAAGACGAGAATGAAATAGACTGGATGGTGTTTGGAACAGGTCTGTGCCTCACCCTTTCTTTCTTTTTTTCTTTCTTTCTTTCTTTCTTTCTTTCTTTCTTTCTTTCTTTCTTTCTTTCTTTCTTTCTTTCTTTCTAATTTTTTAATTTTTTAAAAATAAAAGATACATGAACATACATGGGTAAATGTATCTTTGTGCAGTAATAATCAAAATTTACAACAGTATTCATTACATTAATATTACACCTCTAATTTTACAATACTAATATTGAACATTATAAACATATTCACTTTTCCCTCTTGACGTATCTTCTAATAAGAATATAATAATAATATTAAACAAAATAATCCTAATAAGTTTCTCGCTTAGCATATTTTCTATATTTCGCTGATCTTCTTTTGTTTCCCTATTTTTAACTTGTTTTTATTCTCTAACCATTGATGAAATAGTTCCCATGTCGTATAATATCCAGTTTGTTCTTTTTCCTTAATTGCAAGTGTTAATTATTCATTTCTGCACATTCTAATATTTTGCCTTACTCTTTCTTGTAGTCCATCGTTTCTTGTAGAGCTTGAGATAGAATGGAGCAGGGGTGGTATTCACTTACCTTCGCTACCGGTTTGCAAATGTGAGCGTGCGTGGCCTTCTGTGCATGCGCAGAGCGTCAAAAGGGTGAATAAGTGGGACATAATTACCCGTCCAGGCGGGTGCTGCCGCCGCTACCTTTTTTTAAAAAAGAAAGTCAAAACAATGAGTTTTATTTCTGGAGAGGTCCATGATTTTTAATCCCTTCATATAGCAATAGCACTTATATACTGCTTCATAGTGCTTTGCATCCTTCTCTAAGCAGTTTACAGAGTCAGCATATTGCTGCAACAATCTGGGTCCTTAAGTTGGTCTTCATGCTCTGATACTATTGCTATCTTTCAACAAGATTTGCTAAAGAGGACCCTGTGCTAGATTAGAAAGTCAGCTTTCTTCTTCAAGTAAGGTGATTGAGGAACTTTCCCGTCTTGATTTTGGGTCAGCCATTTACACTATGGGATAGAGCTGCAGGGTGGCATTCAGGACTATTGAACAGGCTACCTTTCTGCAATGCTTAGCTGATACAGGAGAATGGTACACCACTCACTGATATTTCTGGCGGCATTTGTTATTACCTCCCTTTCAAAAGACTATAGAAGTCCCTGTTGGAGTCACCTGAACGATAGACCAATAGTTTGACATTCAGGGTAAGGTAAAGTAAAGGTAAAGCTTCCCCTCGCACATATGTGCTAGTCGTTCACGACTCTAGGGGGCGGTGCTCATCTCCGTTTCAAAGCCGAAGAGCCAGCGCTGTCCAAAGACATCTCCGTGATCATGTGGCCAGAATGACTAAATGCCTAAGGTGCACGGAGTGCTGTTATCTTCCCACCAAAGATGGTCCCTATTTTTCTACTTGCATTTTTTACCTGCTTTTGAACTGCTAGGTTGGCAGAAGCTGGGACAAGGAACGGGAGCTCACCCTGTTACGCAGCACTAGGGATTCAAACCGCTGAGCTGCCGACCTTTCAATCAACAAGCTCAGCGTCTTAGCCACTGAGCCACTGAGTCCCTTAGACATCAAGGGTATTTCTTCCCAAATCTGACCCTGGAAGATCCCTCAATCAACTTGGCTTTGGTGGAAGTTGGAAAATGGCTACCACTTCCTGCTGTTGTCCTGAGAGGGGAGCACTTGGAGCTTACTTGGAGCTATCCAAGGTACCATTTTTTTACTGCCCTCTTCACCAAAGGATCTGAATTGAGTTAGCTGGCCATATCTGTTGCTCTCCAGCAACAGCCAAAGGTCTTGACTTTCCCAACAAAAGGCAGGCAGTCTTGAAATGGGAAAATAATTACCTGACTATATCGTTTCCTATCCTTTTAAATAGCTTTGTATGAAAACATAAAGGGAAAACCATGCAGAGTTTGGGCATCAAAGACGCCCATCATTCATTGGCACCAAAGAAGGTCCTAAAGAGCTCGAATCAATGGGGAAATAGATAGGAGTGAACAAACTAGGATTCCATACTGAGAAGGAGGTGGCCTTAGTCAGAAGTCAAGTTGAACTGCAAAGTAGAATGCAATCAATTTCTGGGCAGAGTTCCATTCTTGGGAAGGCTCTTTTTGTAGATTTAAAAGAGTTTCACTTATTTCTGGGAGAATAATTTTAATTGCAAGCCAGCCAGTCGCTTTTCAGAGTGAGATGGCAGCATATAAAATCAATCAATCGATCAAACAATCAAGGATTGTCTACGGGCAGGAAAGTGGCTGGTGGGTCAATGTGCTTCCTCCTGAGGAAGAGGAATTTGGTCTGAGTGATCTATGCCATTGCCTGGCATTTAGATTCCTAAAACGTTGCAAGTGGACGTGCCCTTTTAAAAATATTTGGAACCTGCTGTTTGGATTTTTTTATTTGTTTCTTTAATGAACTAACAGAATGTATAAGAAAAATTCTGCAGTTTTTTTTTTTTAAATGCAGGGTTCAGAAACAAAAAGCATCTATTTAAAAAGGAATAGAAAATCATTTCCCCCCCCCCTAAACAAAAAGGGAACCACATACTCTTTGTGAACTCCTAAGATCTATTTTAAAGATCCATCTTAAATATTTGTTGCCAAGAGTGACATTTGTACAGAAAAAGGTAATCTATTAGGAAAAAAGACATTGTTAATATAGTTAATAAATTGCACTTCCAATAAATTTATCCTTCATTCTAGATTTTTCCTCTAAAACTTTTTGCTACTATGTTAACAGTTGAGTCAGAACACTTTATCAGTTTTACAGTGCCATGATTCAATTAAAGATACCGTATTTTTCGGAGTATAAGACACATCTTTTTTCCCCCTAAAAGGGGGTGAAAATTTAGGTGCATCTTATACAACGAATGTAGCCCCGCCCACCTACTGACCCCCATCCTTTGGCCTCTGCCTCCCAGCAATTTACCTCCTTGCAGCAAGCAGCAAGGAGAAACAGTTCCTTTCAGCTTCAGCACAGCCTAATTAGCACAAGTTGATTGGTTCGGCCTCCCGACCCTCAACTGTTTTGCTCTCAGCGGTTTTGCGCAGGCCTCTGCTACTTGCTGCAAGGAGGTAAATTGCTGGGAGCAGATTTTTTTTTCCTTGTGCTAATCAAGCTATGCTGAAAACGAAAATGAAAGTAAAGCAGGCTGTTTGCTGTTTGCTGCAACGAGGCAAAATTGCGGAGAAGCAGATTTCTTTTTCTTGTTTTCCTCACCAAAAAAGGTAGGTGCATCTTATACTCCGAAAAATACGGTACATTCTAGTAGTAACTGCAGGTAATGCAAAACTTTTTGATGCCCAGATTATCTTCTGGCACATGGTACTGACCATATAAAGTGGGCCTGAATCATCCACATTAACCTTCAATTTATTCTTCAAACCTAAATTATTTATCTTAGTGCTGCAGAAACATCAAGAGATGAATCATTGTGACTATTAGATACTCGCTCTTACAGAAACAAAGGGAAGGAGACAGAATTCAAAGAGTGATTGACCTCCGTTCCCGTCAGGATGCTGCTCCTCTTTGGAAAAAGGGGGTATCTCTTTAAAGGTAGTCCTCGACTTACAATTGTTTTATTTAGTGACCATTCCAAGTTACGACAGCACTGAAAAAAGTGACTTACGGCCATTTTCCACACTTAAGACCGCTGCAGCATTCCTGTGGTCACGTGATCGAAATCCAGACCCTCAGCAACTGGCCCATACGATGGTTGCCGTGTCCCGAGGTCCCATGTGATCCCCTTTTGCGACCTAACAAGCAAGGGAAGCCTGATTCACTTAACAACCGTATAAATCGCTTAACAACTGCAGTGATTCGCTTATCCAGCGTGACGAGAAAGTGAGTAAAACGGGGCAAAACTCACTAAACAAACATCTCGTTTAGCAATGAAAATGCTGGGCTCAATTGTGGTCGTAATTCGAGGACTACCCCGTTCAAGGGTTTGGTCTTCGAATCAGTGCGCCATTAGTCTTGCGAACCTGTTCATCTTAGGATGTCTCCTGGGCTTGGTGCCGAAGACGCCCCTGTCCTTCATGAGTAGAATAATGCCAGATAGAAAAGGCCCGTGTCCATCCGTTGTCCCAGGTCGTTGTTCATTTGCAAGAGGTGAAAATAATACAAGTTTTCCCTTGACCAGAACATCAGCACACCCCTTTCTCCAACTTATATGGATGTCATTCAGGACAGTAAAAAGACTTCGAGGAAACTGCTGCATAAATTTGCTGAGTACGTATTGACCTGGAGATTTCAAATCGAGGGCACGGGACAAATTTGTTACATTCACGCTATCTTGATTTCGCACTGCCTTACCAGGAGTTTCTACTCTCTGTTGTCTGCTTTCTCCTTCCCCACCTTTTTTTTCATTCCTAAGCTAATGCGTACACATGTGATAATGCAGCTCAGTGGCGAAATGTAAAATTTGTTACTGCCGGTGGGTGTGGCTTGGTGGTGGTGGGGGAGGGTAATATGATTGAGTAGGCATAGCCAACTTTTTTTTTTACTTTTAAAATCATTTTTTCTACAACCTCTTCAGCTGAAGATGTTGTAAAAAAATGCCTTTAAAGCCTCTGACGATCCCAGCTGACTTGCCTGATCGGCAGAGGCTTTTTTTTTAAAGCTTCTGATGATCCCAGCTGAGCTGCGCGATCATCAGAGGCTTTTTTTTTTTTACTTTTAAAAGCATTTTTTCAGCCAAAGAGGTTATAGAAGAAATGCTTTTTAAAAAAGCCTGTGATGATTGCGCAGCTCAGCTGGGCAATGAGGGGGCGGGGGGCAAGGATTTTTGCTACCGGCTCTCCAAACCACCTGCCTCCATCGCTACCGGATCAGGTGATCCGGTCCGAACCGGGAGCATAACACCCCTCCTGCAGCTCCTCTGGGACTTGCAAGAGAGCAGGCACGATGCGTTTCAAATCAAATCAACTCTATGTATTACCGCCGTCTGCTTTTCTGCATTCTCCACGGTGAGATTTTAAAAGGGAGAAATTCACGAAATCTAGATCAGGTGATCTGTGCATGTTGCATTCTGGAGGAACAGTAAACAAACAAACAAAAAAAGAGCTTCCAGACAGCCAGGTAACTTTGGTCTCCCTTGGCAACTGCCCTTCATTTTTGAATAATGTCTAACAGATGTCTAATGCAATACTCTGAGCCGACTGTCCTCTGGAGAAAGCTGTTAATGTCACTCTTTCTGGCTCACCCTGGAAGAAATAATTTGCAGAATGCTGATCTTCCAAATTTGTATGATGATGCATTTTGTATCGTTTGCTCCTCTAAAAGGAAAGTCCATTGGGAGAAAGTTAGTATCATGAAAAAAAAACAAACAAACAAAAAAAAATGTTCGTTCCTCTCTACATTTCCAGTATATCACATGATGAGTTTTCCTTTCTAGTTTTGAACACAAGTGCTGTGCAGAACTGGTGGCGTTACAAGAAAAGAGAGAAAAAGCTGACAGGAAGTTCAGGAGGTTTGTTTTTCAAACTATTTTTTTTTAAATAAATATTCAGACTCCTTTAAAATTGAAAATCCTTTGAGGGGGGAAAAAAATCATCCTGTCCTTCAAAACGTATGACATCTGGTGGTTATTTATCAACTAAAGTTAGTCATGTTTGAAAAATGCAAAGATGTTGCAGAGGAAAACTTAGGATACCTTTAGAAGTGGACTGAAAAAAACGAACTAAGGACTTGAGAATTTCACATTCTTTCCTTGTTCCCAATACATTTATTTTCTCCAAGGACCATTTATTTAGGCCAGGCCTGTAGTCTGGGGGCCTCTGGGGATCCCCAAGCCCTTTTTAGGGGATCCGCAAACTCAAACATATATGTTAATATTTTTTTTAGCTTGAATTTCTAAAAGAGTACACGGCAATAGATATCAACCACAGAAAATCAAAGTGCTGGGGTCCTCAGTCATTTTTAAGAACATGAAGCAACCCTGAATCCAGAATGTTTGAGAACCGCTGATTTAGACTATTGTTATATACCAACAATGTCTCTGCCAGACCACTTCAGTTGGTTTGTGATTTAAAACAAAGGCTAAACATTTATTTATATGTTTATAATTAACTAACTAAGATTACAGTTTCGTGGGCCTGGGATCAACATCGGGGTCAAGAACCTTACCAGTCAGGCCGAGAGACCACGAGTGGCATGGCCACATAAGAGATTTTTGGGGACAGGAGGAGCTATTGTCAATTGTCCCAGCTGGGCCACAGGGTGCAGAAACAGCCAGTGGAATGGCAGTCAAACAGATACAGGTTGCAAATCAGAGGTGGTATTCAGCAGGTTCTGACCTGTTCTGGAGAACCGGTAGCGGAAATTTTGAGTAGTTCGGAGAACCGGTAAATACCACCTCTGACCGGCCCCGCCCCCATCTATTTTCTGCCTCCCGAGTCCCATCTGACTGGGAGGAAATAGGGATTTTGCAGTAATTTTCCCCTGGAGTGGGGAGGAAAGGAGATTTTACAGTATCCTTCCCCTGCCACGCCCACCAAGCCATGCCACGCCCACCAAGCCAAACCCACAGAACCAGTAGTAAAAAAATGTGAAACCCATCACTGGTGCAAATCTTCGTGTACCAACTTCTCTAGGCCAGTGGTTCTCAAACTCACCGATGTTAAGAAGTGTGAAATTCAACTCCCAGAATTTTAGCTGTTCAAGTTCAGACATCTTAAAGTTGCTAAGAGAGTTGAGAACAACACTGCTTTAACTCATGCCTTTTCCAAAAATGTAATTTTTTAAAAAATGGATATGATCCTAACTGGATGCTTTACTTCGGAGGATGGTGAATCCGTTTTATTTTTCTCACCACATTAAACATTGTTTATGAGCAAGAGGCTACTTTTATTTGATATTAAGCCTTCAAAGAAATACTGTGCACGAAGACAAGCATGTATCTGGGACACAGTGAACGGGGTGACAAGGCCATGGGTTTGCAATACTTCGCCCAGCCTGCTAGAAATTTAATGAAATGTCACTTTGACTTTTTCCGCATTGGAACAAATGTGATAGAAGCTGCACAGGGGCAAGAGTAAACAAAAAAAGTGAGGGAATTTCTTGTAACTTGCTGTGCTCTGTATTTTATTTTTATTTTTTTGTCTAGGATGCTAGAAGCCATCACCACGAAACCTACTGAAAAAAGGATAAAAATAGAAGAGCTTCTCCTCCGAATGGTAATTCAGTTTTTATGTCACTATCTTCTGTGGTTAAATACACATTGCTGCCTACCTAAGAAATGGAGACTGAGCTGGAGTGCAAGCATAGTTTTTATTTATGTTAAATTGGCAAAAATAAACCCCTGTAGTTTTGTATAATGTTAATTGTATATTGAAGTAGGTTTGGGTCCTTATTCAATAACAGATCACGGAATGAAGTTGAACAGAAGTCTCTGTTTATCTTGTAAAAAGTAAAACCCACCGAGGGCCTCTTAAAAGTCTTGATTTGCTTATGAAGGATACAGCACTATTTGACATATGGTTGTAGTAGAACTGAAGGAGATTAAGCATGATGGAAAATAGCTTCTTCCTTGGGTTCAAAACCTGTTCGTCCCAAACTACATCTGTAGGGTTGTTTCTGGAGGAAAACCTTCCTCTTCTTCATCCCGCTCCCCAGAAAATGTTGAGGTTAGATGTTGCTGCTTCTTCTTGCTGCTGCTTCTCACTCCAGGATCTAGCTGGATTTTATTCCCCTTTTAAAGAAAAACTAACATCTGGAGATGGGACATTGGCTACTGAGTTAGAACGTTGGGTGCGTTCCACTGTGTTGAAGCTTCCCTGCAACTTCTGAATAATAGAATAAAGAAGTTGGAAGAGAGCTTGGAGGTCTTCTAGTCCAACCCCTTACTTAAGCTGGAGATCCTATACCATTTCAGACAAATGGCTGTCTACAGTCCCTTCTTAAAAACCTCCAGTGATGGAGCACTCACAACTTCTGAAGGCAAACACATTTCACTGTCAGGAAATTTCTCCTTATGTCTAGAATAGGCTGACACACACACTCTTTCTTTGTTGGTAGCCCCTCAAATATTGGAACATTGCTATCATGGCATCCCCCAGTCCTTCTTTTCATTAAACTAGACCGGGGTGTCAGCAATCTGTGGCTCCGGAGCCGCATGTGGCTCTTTGGGCCCTCTGCTGTGGCTCCCTGTCAGGTGATCCTACCACTGGCCGCCCCCCCCCCCTTCATCCTCCTCTCTCAGTCACTCCTCGCCTGGCCTGAGAAGATAAGGGCAATGGTGGGGGATGGAGAAGCAGCCGGGGCAAATAAAGAGAGATGAGGAGAGAGACAGAGATAGAGATACAGAGAGAGAGGAAGAGGTAGGGAGGAAGGGAAAGAGATGTCAAAAGGGTTTTGTGGTTCCCAGTGTTTTTAACAACCGGTTCTTTGCCCTAATGATCATCTGGCTAGATGTGGCTAGGGGGAATTCATGTGACTGATGGAAGTGAGTGACGTTGAGTTGGCCACGCCCACCCAGGTTTTGTGGCTCCCAGTGTTTTCTTTTCTGTGGGAAGCTGGTCCAAATGGCTCTTTTGAGTGTTTAAGGTTGCAAAGCCTGAACTAGACATATCTAATTCCTGCAACCATTCTTCGTATGTTTCAGTTTCCAGGCCCCTAATTATCTTTGTATGACTCAGGGGAATGGTGGTGGGGGGAGAAGGGAAGGGGTTACAGCATCACAACACGCAAAATCCCACCCAAATATCATTCCTGGTGTTTCTTTTGAATAGGCAAATGCCAAGATACACCATCATGGGTCTTGTGCATCAGAATCAGGAGCCAAAGATGCCTGACATCAAGATAACGTGCTGTGAATGTTGATGGGATTATTTTTTTTTCTTCCGCCAAAATTAAGCATACTCAACTTTTGGTATGAAGTTTAGGCTTCTGACTTTCGAATCAATAAAGAACGAGACAGAGTCATTGGGCTTCTTTTCTCCACAACCTTTAATTCCAATCTGGTTTGTTTCAATAATTTTAACCAATATATTTTGGCAAATCGTGTTTTATATTATAAAGTCCAGACAGAAATCCAACATGATTATGTTGGAAGCATATTTTAAGAAAGAAAAAAAAAATACATTAGAAAGATTAATAGCGCTTTTGAGAGAGAGCGAGAGAGAGGAAAAAAGTTTGGAAACCCATCTTAATAGCTATTGCTATTGTCCGTTATAATGTAATAAAAGCCAGCAAAATGAATTGTTTACTGTGGCATACAAAGTCCTCCGAAAATGTGGCGTCCTTCAGGCTTCAAGGACGATTATAGCTCCTCCGCCAGGATTGGTAGCAAAGAGGTTGTTTTCTTCCAGGGCTAACCTTTGGCCATCATTTCTGTAATAAGCCTCCTTCACATTTGCTAGGAATCTTTCCCTTTTGTCCACAGGAACCATTGACACAGTGCAGCCACCCCATCCTGCCCCAGTCAGGCGTGAGCCAACTGCTCCAAACTGCCTAGAACAACATAAATAAATAAATAAATAAATAAAACAAAACAGATTTTTTAAAGCCATAAATCAAGGGAGAACGTGTTGTGCATGCAGGAAGCCTACTGGCAAATGCTGGGCAGAAGCGGGTTAGATTTCTTCTAGTTTTCAAAAGAAAACAAGACAACCACAATAGGCAGCTAAAAGTCAGGTGGCTGGAAGGTTGCAAACAGCTGACACGTTAAACTGCCTGGTGTAATCTAATCTGAACTACGGATTTACCGTGAACTTCATAGTTTAAGATCATCTGTGTATGCCAGTCTTGATGTCTATATAATATCGCTAAGCCTCTAAGACTAGCGAATACAAAACCAAATAGTAAGATAACATTTTACCTGTGCCCTGAAGCAGCCGTGGGCTTCAAAAATTTTAGCAAGGGGTTCTCTGCCCGGTTGCGGGGTGGGTGGGCATGGCCTAGTCGGCCTCCTGCACCACAGTGGGGGGGGGGGCGTTTTGGCCCTCCCCGGGCTCCAGAGGTGAAAACAGCCTCCCCAGGCTCCTGAGGCTCTCTGGAGGCCGGAAACGGGCCCATTTCTAGCCTTCCCAAACTTTCGGTAGGCAAGTTCTTCACCCTCCCCAAGCCTCCGTGCGCACCTGGACTTACAAGCATCCAAAACAGGCTGCGAGGGGACTCCTGGGAGGGGCAGGGTGGGGTGGGAGGGGCAAGCTGGGGTGGGAGGGGCCAACCAGGAGATTTGGGGGTTCTCCCAAACCCCTGCGAACCCCCAGCAGCCCACTCCTGCCCTGAAGTGGTTTCCTATAGGCATATTATTACTATTGTAGACAGTCCATCTTAGATTCGTCCTTACTCTAATCTCTCATCCCTCTTCTGATATTTTTATGTACTTACCTGTCCACCAGCACTCAGAATTGTCTTTTTTTAAAAACTGCAACGAGTCGCTTGTAGTTTAGAAGTTGCAACAGCCCAATTGCGCCATACTTTTAGACGGTTCCTAAAATGTAGCTACTGATCTTGCTTATATCTACACCTCTGCGTCAATGGCCGGATCTACAATGGCTTCTTCGTGTGTCGTTTTAATGCGTTGGTTTCTAGCCTTTTTCAAATTCATTCACCTTTGCCTTGATCAGGGGTGTCAAAACACAATTTCATTGAGGGCCGCATCAACGTTGTGTTTAATCTCAGGGGGTCGGGGTGGGCGTGGGTGGGGTGGCTGTAGCCGTGGCCATGGCCAGCTCGACTTCACTCATGTCAGGGGTCCTGTAGTGGCCCGAGTGCTCGGCCAGTGAAAATGGTCTCCCAAGCTCCGTTTTTGGCTGTGACGGCCTCCTCCAACCCTCTGCCAGAGAAAACAGAGCTCGGGAAGGCCACACACAGCCCTCCCAAGTTCTGTCTTTACTGGCAGAGGTACCACGGGCCAGTCCTTCACTGTTTCCAGGGCGGCCCTGCAGGCCAGATCTAAGCACCCTGTGGGCCAGATCCAGCCCCCGAGGCTTGAGTTTGACACCCCTGGCCTAGATTCTACAACATGACCTTACGGAGCAGCAGCAAGAGAAATCCGTCCCCAGAATTCACTAGTAAAATCCTTTTATTTCAGAGATCCTCAAATTCTGCAAATCATGGTTATACGTAATTGAATTTATCTGGGGCATTTACAGTAAGCGTCAAATGACCAAAGCTTGCGTCCTTTCAGAACTTGCCCTGCTCTATTCTAAGAGAAGGCAGCTATTGGCTTGTCCAGAAAAAGTGAGTCCAAGCACGTCCAGCAATCCAGCTTTGGCATGCACAAACCCTACCCCAGTGATGGGGAACCGGTGGCACATGTGCCGGAAGTGGCACACAGCACTCTCTCTGTGGTAAGCAATCCATCGCCCTAGTTCAGCTCCACTGGGCAGGCGTGTGTGTCTCCCACTGGCCAGCTGATCTTTGGGTCTCTGCCGGGCATGCAAGGGGAGGGGCAAGCATGCATGCACCGGGGGGGCCACATACAAGGGAGCCATGTATACATGCACAGGGCGGGGTGCATGCATTCCTGTGCGGGAGGGAGGGTTGCATGCAGGAGCCATGTGCATATGTGGGGGTGGGGCGCATGCGTGAGGGGCAGGGCACATGTGGGGATGGGATCCGCATTGCATTTTGGGTGTGTGTGTGGCGCTTTTGCTTTGGGCACTCGGTCTGGAAAAATTTAGCCATCACTGCCCTACCCCATCTAGGCATAACTACAAAAGCATCTAGAGATGCACATTTTTCTTCGTCTCTTCAAAGTGATAAGAAAGCTTCTAAGAACCGATAATCCGAGCTGCATAAGCAATGCACCTGCATACTCCTTTGAAAACGTTCTTCAAGCCTAAACATAGCAACTGGCAATGATTATAGACAAAAAAAAAACCCCATTTCTGTATGAAATTGCCGCCCAATATTGTTACTATATTAGGTAAGTTTTATTCCTGGATCATAAACAGACAATAAAAAGCTAGGAGAGGAGGGGGGGCCCTTCAATTATCAGCGAAACATGCCAGAATAAAGTTATGTTTTTTAAAACAAATGAAGAACAAGCAGTCGGTTGGATGCAGCGTAGTTCCTGTCATAAATCTCCTCAGCCAGGTTTCATTGGGAAGCTCAGAAGAAGAAAAATCTGAGGCATTTTAGGCATATGTTGACTTTTGTCTGTCATGGTTTTCCCTTATAAAGGCCAAAACTGAAATCACTCTTCTTCGAATGAAACCTTTAACTCCATATTTTCATCTTGGTATTTCACTTAGTTGCTGTATTGCTTCATTTCTTTAAAAAAAATAATAATCTTGGAGCGAACCAAATCCCTTCAGAATTTCCCCTCCACAAAGGACCCACGTGGGGCTCTTCCTGTATGGAATGGTTTCCGGAGAAAACAGCAATTGCCAGCCAAACCAACTGGGAGGCTCCTGTATCTCAAAAGCACAGAAGGGAATCAGCGGATCATCTTGAGATGGGAAAACCAAAACGCCTTCCCCCTTCCCTGGGGATTTTGGGGGCAAGCCCCCAAAAGGGGAGAAGCTAGGAAGAGAGGTTTGAACAAAAAGAGAAGCCCAAGAGAAAAACTTAGCTTTCCTGCAATGCTCCTGTAACAATTCCAGCTCTTGGCCAGATGCCTTTGATCACTACAGAAGCTCCTTAGTTATTGGGCAAGACAGAGGAAAAAAGGCAGGTAACTTGCCATTGTTATTTTCAAAACTCTTTGTAGTTCTCTCTAGAGATTTGGGCTACCCAGTGAAAGCACCTGTGAAAAAAGAGTTTCCTAAAGATAACAGTCCCTCTGTGCCTTGAGCCGCACTGCAATAAGCAATGATATTGTTCACCATAGCAAACTCTGTGCCTGCCTGTCTCTCTCTCTCTCTCTCTCTCTCTCTGTCTCTGTCTCTCTTTCTGTCTATCTTTATGCCTCTCATCTTGCTGAAGGTGACTATACAGCTTACAAACACATTTTTCAAGCACAGGAAATCAGAGGTCCAGGCAGTTCAATTGAATATACCGTATTTTTTGGACTATAAGACACACTTTTCCCCCCATAAGAGAGGGTGAAAATTTGGGTGTGTCTTATACACTGAATATAGTTCCACCTACCTGGCGTCCCCCTCAGAAAACGGGGTGCGCGGAGACAGCAATAGGCTATGGCAATCCCTGCAGCCTGAAACAGCTGATCTTCGGGAGGCCAATCCAACCGACAATCAGCTGCTTGTACTAATCAGGCTGTGCTGAAGCTGAAATTGAAACGGGCTGTTTGCTGCAAGAAGGCAAATTGCTGGGAGGCAGAGGCAGATTTTTTTTTCTTGTTTTCCTCCCCAAAAAAGGTAGGTGCGTCTTATACTCTGAAAAATATGGTAGTTTTATTGTACACTAAAGCTCTCTACAAGAATCAGAACTATTTTAAGGGTCAAAAAAAAAAAACCTGGTGGTAGATAAGAGTTAACGGGATTCAAGGTGGGCTGGACTTAAATCTCTTGCGGGCATGAAGGGACTCAAGACTGATGACACGTTTGACCCCTTCCTCAGGCTCAGCCCGGTCATCTCCTACAATTTTGTGATCATTTGGCTCAAGAACCCTAAAGCATGTGGATTTTATTTCTTAACAAAAGGTTTCTATTTAAATTAACTGTATGAACCCACTTGCCAAAACATTCCAACAGTCAATGTACAGCGTACTATAATGGCCCAAGGTTAAGTCTTTCTCATGTTGCTCCAATGTTTGTACCACAATGGCTCTGCAAACACATTCATCTATGGCTTGAATGCCTAAGCTATCATTTTTCTTGTACTGTTTAATTGGAATTGCTGGGGCAAAACCTATATTCCCTGGATGCCATGTCATAAGAACTGCTTGGCGACTTGCTTCGAGCCCATACATGGTCTGAAACGGGAGAGCTTGAAGCTCCGCGATGCTCCATCGTGGAGATGCTGAAGTAATGATTCCCCCCCACCAGCTACGCCAGCACTTCGAGCTTGGAACATCCGAGGGCCTCAGACTTTTACAACACCTCCTAAAAAGAGGTAATAACCGTCACTTAGCTACTTAGCTCACCAAACCACCGGCATTTCCTGCCAAGCGTTTACGGCATGACAGCTCCGCTCTGCAACCATGCTGAAATCATTTAGAGTCTTTGGAGAGGGCCTGAGTCAACCTATATTAGCTCAAACAGTTGTTATCAACTGGCCTAAATGCAGCAAAACAGGAAACATTAGGAAGCTTTTGCTGTTGGAATCAGCCGGTCCGCAGATGCTGTTGGCTCTCTGCTGTTTTCGTTATGAATGGAAACTACTCGCCAGGTTTCTTCCTCTCTTTCTTTCTTTCTCTTGGCATTGTGGGAAACGCTGCACAGAAAACCCTGTTCACTATTCCTGGGAGTTGATAATGGATTGTACAAACGCTGTGTAAAAACCTCTTGAAAAAGATATTGAAAAGTTAGGGGATTTATTCTTTGGACGAGCCATGAAAATGAATGGGATTACATCTTGCATGCATGCAAGTATGTGTGTGTATGTGTGTTTATGCATATGTTTATAAATTGTGTGTGTATATACACACATGTATGTGTATGTATATATGTGTGTATATATATATATGTGTGTATAAAACTATATTTCTCTTTAGCCAGGTTCTTCCTTATGTAAACCAAGATTTTTATGCAGCCCTAGTTCAGTGAAATCACAATCCACTAGGGCTGCATAAAAATCTTGGTTTACATAGGAAGAACCTGGCTAAAGAGAAATACACATAAAGCCTATGAAAAGGAAAGAAAACAAAAACTATATATGTATACACACACACACATATAGGGAGAGACATATAGAGTTACATAGAGACATAGATAGATAGATATAGATAGATATAGATATGAGTGTGTTCTATATAGCTTCATATTGCTTGACAGCCCTTCTAAGTGATTTACAGAATCAACATATTGCCCCCAACAATTGGGGTCCTCATTTTTCTGACCTTAGAAGGAAGGGAACCTGAGTTAGCCTTGAGCTGGTCAGGTTCAAACTCCTGGCAGTGGGCAGAATTAGCCTGCAACACTGCATTCTAACCACTGCGCCACCACGGCTTTTCATATACATAAAAATACAATAATCTAGTTGGGACATCAATAAATGCAATAAATGTATAGGCAGTTCTTAAGGGTAAAAAAAAGCATAGCTCAGTATGTATCCTATGAGGAAAGTCACAGATTCAGTCCTTAACATCTTCCAATAGGTCTCAGAAAATCCATTTCCAGCGCCTCTGAAAAAGGCTTTTCTTTGCCCGAGGATCAGAGCCTTACTTGACAGAAGCTAATCTTGGCATGCAGAATTTCCCAGCATCACCTGGATCAGGTAGCAAGTGAGAAGGAACGGAAACTTGTTCCCTTCAAAATAAGATGACGAATGAACAATCTATTCCGAATGATATATTTCTGACCATTTTGTGGGACCTGATAAGGGCACACCGAGCACCTCACACCCACCCCGGTTTGGAACTTACGATGCCGAAAGCATCTGTTTGAAATGATCTGATCAAATTAATGCTTCCTTGGCACATCAGATAATAGACACCAATACATTCTTTTCATTTCCACACATACCCCCTTTTTAAAAGTTTTAATTTAGTCAACCAACTAACGGCGTAAACGCTGTCGTGTTTTCTCTGCATTCCAACCCAAATAACATTTACTTTCCACGGCTGTGCCAACTTACAGACAGATCTCCACCAGCTGATCTAATTCAGGGCAGCTGCATTCGTACAAGTCTCTGCAACTGGCATGGCTCCGGTTCATTAAATCTCCCAGCAATGAGATCGCATCGTCAGGTGCTTCCGCGCAGATTTTCTTGAATTCCAAAACTCTGGCAGCTTCCGCGTACACATGCTTAGCACGCTGGTATAACTTGAAGGTAGTCACTGCAGAAAATTTTAAAAAAAAGGGGGGGGGGGAATGCAGGAAAGAATGGAAGCTTGAGATGATTTTATTACTGTCAGATGTAGCCATGCCGCTTCCAAATATAAGTAAGGAAAACAAGCTTTATTTCTCATTTGTTCATGTCAAGCAGTGGTGGGTTACCCCCGGTTCGGACCGGTTTGCAAGAACCGGTAGTAAAACCGGTGGGAGGCTCCGCCCACTGACCTGGATGTCATCCTAGGTGATCTGCGCAGGCGCGATGCAAACCGGTAGTAAAGATAAGTAGAACCCACCCCTCATGTCAAGGTATAAAACTACATGCCGTAGTTTGTCACAACCCCGGAGTGCAGGGGCACCTTCAATGCATGTGGAACTTCATCATACAGTAGTGGCCGAAATTGTGGAAGCCTTTTAGGAAAAGTAAAACTTTTCCAAAACTAGCTAATGATACTACATTTTTTTGGAGTAGTACCATAAAATTATATATCAATGGAAAGATAATTTAGAATAGAGTAGAGTAGAGTAGAGTAGAGTAGAGTAGAGTAGAGTAGAGTAGAATAGAATAGAATAGAATAGAATAGAATAGAATAGAATAGAATAGAATAGAATAGAATAGAATAGAATAGAATAGAATAAACAGAGTTGGAAGGGACCTTGGAGGTCTTCTAGTCCAACCCCCTGCTTAGGCAGGAAACTGTAGACCACTTCAGACAAATGGTTATCCAACATCTTCTTTAAAAAATTCTGCTACTGGTTCTCCGAACTGCTCAAAATTTCTGTTACCAGTTCTCCAGGACCTGTCCGTACCTGCTGGATTTCACCCCTGCTATAACCCCTATAACAAGGGACGCGGTGTCTCAGTGGCCAAGAGGCTAAGCTTGTCGATCGAAAGTTCAGCAGTTCAAAACCCTAACACTGTGTAACAGAGTGAGCTCCCGTGACTTGTCTCAGCTTCTGCCAACCTAGCAGTTCGAAAGCAGGTAAAAAATGCAAGTAGAAAAATAGGGACCACCTTTGGTGGGAAGGTAACAGCGTTCTGTGCGCCTTTGGCATTGAGTCATGCCGGTCACATGACCACAGAGACATCTTCAGACAGCGCTGGCTCTTTGGCTTTGAAATGGAGATGAGCACCGCCCCCTAGAGTCGGGAACGACTAGCACATATGTGCGAGGGGAACCTTTACAACCCCTTATTTTGGGGCAAAATTGGGGATAAATTCACATCATTCCAGCCCCCCTCCACCCCCTCCAAAGTGCTGCTACTATTGTCTGTTCCAGCTGGTTAAAAGTGATGCGTTATTGGTATAGGGTGCAGAATCGGAGCCCACTTCTCCCCGCTCAGCAAGATGGGGCTGTGGGAAGAAGAGGAGGAAGCATCAGCACTCGGGAGGAGCCCAGCAACTTCTCCAGGGTGCCAATGTTACTTGGCTTGTTATGAAACACAGCTCTGCTTCCTAACCATGGACCCCCTTAAGACAAATGCCTGAAGGCCTCATGCTTCTGGAATATGATTAAACCTCATACAAATATTTTTTTTTTCCCCTACCAAAATAAAAAATGCTAATCAAAATTGCTCTCTGGGGAGGAGCCACTGAACAATGGGTAGAACTTGCCCAATTCCCAGCCTACCAAACTCATCGAGTACATTTTGTCCTCCAGCTGATGAATTAATCACAGCTCTGCTCTTCTTTTGCATGGCGTGCATGGGTTACAGCTGAAGCCTTCCTAGAGGAGAGCCGAGAAAACACAAGGCTCCCCGGGCGACTTCTATCTTCAGGATGGCCCCTCTCCCCTCCTGCACTTATTATTATTTTTTAGTTTCAGAAATCACCTGAGGGCCTTTTGAAATAACGCCTTTTGTTTTTGGACGTATCCGAAGTTGCGTGAGAGTTTGCCATCGCTCACGCTCTCTTGTGTATCACCCTTGAACAGTAGTAACCCGAAAGTAAAAAAATAAATGAAAAATAAAAAACTCAAAAAAGGACGTCTGGTTTCGATTTGGAGGCAAAGGCTTTGCCAAAGGCTGTGATTGATTCAAAGACCACCCTTCGGTAAAGCAAAGCTCCGCCAGCCAGATTACCTTAGAGCGCTTTGTGGGTTCTCGCAGGCTCATCACGTTATGCGTTGGCAGCTGGAATCCTCTCTTCGTTCCTGCTTGCCAGCCAGACCCTGAGGAGGCAAGGCAAGCCCTCCACAACATTGGGTCAGCCTGCAGAAGGCAACCACTACTACACCCCGCCTGTGTGATTGCTTTAACTCAGGGGTGTCAAACTTGGTTTCATTGAGGGCTGCATCAGGGTTGTGTTTGACCTCGGTGAGCCAGGGTGAGCGTGGCCAGCTCGACGTCACTCCTGTCGGGCGTGCCTGTGGTGGCCCGAGCGCTCTGCCAGTGAAAACAGGCTCCTGTTGTGTCCCCGACCCCACGTACACACACACAAACAGGTGTTCCGGAATTAATGAGCAAACCAGCCGGCAAAAACCCAGTGGCTGCCTGCCAAGAGTTTATTAATTACAGGGAAGGGAGATAACGGCTCTCCACTTCTGGCACATCAAAGGTAAACACTCAATATTTACAGTTCAGTCCTTGAAACAAAAGTCCAGTGATACAGAATGGCGTGGAAGCCTTCAGTTTTGTTCGTCACAAGGCTTTGACTGGCCACCACACTCCCTTATATATCCTGTGGGGTGTGGTCCAGTGACTCAGCTAAACCCTGGCACGCCTTGCCTTCTGTTGGGCACGTTTCTCCCTGCGTCACTGTTGAGGATCCAGCCAGCACTTATCTCCCCCGTCGCTGTCCACCTGTGGCTGTGGGGATGTGCTTGGCTCTGGGCCTATCTCTTGCCCTCTGGTGTCCTCCGGAGGCATTGCCAGAGGGGAGGGTCCTGGAGAAGGAGGCCTTGCCAACTCCTCTCCCTCACTCTAAGAGTCCTCTCCTGCTGATGACGCAGGCTCAGGCAACGGAGCCACAACAGCTCCCAAGCAGTGGTGGGGTTCAGCCAGTTCTCTCCAGTTCAAGTGAATTGGTAGGGGCGACTGCAGGAAGTTCCGCCCCACTCACCCAGATGTAATGCACAAGCACTGTGCATGCACAGAAGGCTGTGTAGATGCACAGACAAGGCATGTGTGCTCACATTCGCGAACCGGTAGGGAAGGTAAGTGAATCCCGCCGTTGTTCCCAAGCTCCGTTTTCGACTGCCACGGCCTCCTGCAACCCTCTGCCAGTGAAAACGGAGCTAAGGAGGGCCGCCTTCCCAAGCTCCATTTTCATTGGCAGAGGGTTGCAGGAGGCTGTGGCAGCCAAAAACGGAGGTCAGGAGGTGTTTTCGCTGGCAGAAGCACCACTGGTCGGTCCTTGGCTATTTCCAGAGTGGCCCCGTGGGCCAGATCTAAGTACCACGCAGGCCGGATACAGCCCCTGGGCCTTGAGTTTGACACCCCTGCTCTAACTCTAATCTTCCATGGCCTTTTCCCTTTTTCTTAGGAAAGGTTTTTTTAAAACGAAGATTTTTTTTTAAAAAAACGCTAATGCAAACAACTATAATCTAGTGTAATCTTTTCAGTGATTACATCTCCAGTGAAAGAAACCAGGGTTGGATTGTTGTTTGCTTAGACTCTCTTCCTTGGAAGCGAATGCTGGCCAACTAAAGCAAGTCAGGAATGAAATCACAGTATTCAAGAGATCTGTTTCTTCTACTGGACCGCTTGCTGGAGAAAACCCAAAGCGTCGACAGATGATGGATTCGGGGAGTGGAATAGCCACTGATCCTCACCGCTCGTAACAAAATAAAGGCGTTCGCCTGCTTTTCTTAAAAGAGGTGGACCGCTTGAAGCACCAAGGTTGCAAGCAGATCTTTCCTGCGTTCCTTTTATTGATGAGAAGGCCTTTAGGACAACCGTGACCTGAATGATTAAGAATCTCCACAGACCTTCCAAAGCACCTGAAGGCCAGACAAGGAACAATGGATGGAAACTGATCAAGGAGAGATTCAACCTAGAAATAAGGAGGACTTTTCTGACAGTGAGAGCAATCAACCCATGGAACAGAAGTTGCCTTCAGAAGTTGCGGGAGCTTCATCCCTGGAAGCTTTCAAGAAGAGTCTGTCAGAAATGGTGTAGGGTCTCCTGCTTTGATGGGAAGTTGGACTGGATGACCTTCAAAATCCCTTCCAACTCTGTTAAATCTGTAAAGTGAAACTTTCCAGAAGTGGTTTGCCATTGCCTCCTCCCTGGGGCTAAGAGAGATCAGGTCCAGGATCACTCAGCTGCCTTTGTCCCTAAGAAGGGATGAACTCACAATCTCTCTGTTTCTAGCCTGGTGCCTTCACCACCACACCAAAGCGGCTCTTGCCATACTAGAGAAACAGAGAACCCATGGGCTTTGTGGTTCTATCTGGATAATTGTGATATGGATCCCTATGCATTTATGGAATTTTCCTTACCCATTATGGGGCAAGTTAAAAACAGAGGCTGGTTGAAGGGGGATTGTTGCTTCTTTTTATATTTTGGTATACTATATATTGTCTAATTTCTCATTGGCAACTGAAGCAGTTTATGCAATGAGTAAATACATAGGCGTCTTTTTGCCTTCCATTTACTTAATAAGACACATCTTTTTCCCCCCTAAAAGGGGGTGAAAATTTAGGTGTGTCTTATACACTGAATGTAGCCCCGCCAACCCACTGGCCCCCGCCCTTTGGCCTCTACCTCCCAGCAATTTATCTCCTTGCAGCAAGCAGCAAGAAGAAACAACTTGTTTCAGCTTCAGCACACCCTAATTAGCACAAGTTGATTGGATCAGCCTCCCGACTCTCAGCTGTTTTGCTCGCTGCTGTTTTGCGGGGGGCCTCTGCTGCTTGCTGCAAGGAGGTAAATTGCCGGAGCAGATTTCTTTTTTTTCCTTGTGCTAATCAAGCGATGCTGAAAACGAAACTGAAAGTAAAGCAGGCTGTTTGCTGCAACGTGGCAAAACTGCTGGGAGGCAGAGGTGAGGCAGATTTCTTTTTGTTTTGTTTTGTTTTCCTCACCAAAAAAGGTAGGTGCGTCTTATAGTCTGGTGCGTCTTATACTCTGAAAAATACAGTAAGTTTTAAAGACCTGAATACTTCAGTTCCTTTTAAAAAACATTTTTCTCTCTGAAATGGGAGGCTTCACTGAAACGATGAAATGCTTTCCCCCTCCCTCCACCCCCTTTACCCTCTTTTAAAATTAGGGGGCTTTTTGCTAAATAGAACGATTTTATAAAGTTTCAGAATTTTGATTGAAGAAAGCAAATTCAAGTGCAGCTTGTAATGGAGGAATTCCATTTCTTTTTCCCTCCATCCAGAAGTTGCTCCTGACTCTGAATTTCAGAAAATTATGAAAGTAATTCCACCCTCAGCTTTCTTCTTTTTTTTTAAATAGTATTTTTATGAAAAATTACAAATAAAAGATTAAAAAGTACACACTTGAAAAAATAATAGAAAAAATAGAGCAGAAAAGAAATAGAAATGGGGGGAAAAAATAAGGCAATAGAAAATGAAAAGAAATATATAAAAGATATTACCCCCTGTCAGGCCAAAATGTCCATAATGACACAGCAAAATTTGGTTGAGTTCAATCCTTTATTTGTTTACACCTAATGGAACAGACTCATGCCATACTCCAGCTACAACCTTCTAACCTACCAGATATATCCTGAGAGTTATATCTCTCTTGATATACAACTCTTAAATATAAATACATCAGATATAATTTGTCTTCAGAAATCCTATATCAGTCACCAGTCTCGGGAGTGCTTAAGACCGTCGGTCTTCAAGGAAGCCATGGGATATAAAATCCTGTTCAAAGAATTTATGCTGATCGGTCCTACGGGGACTGTTTAATAGGCTTGAGATGATCACGCTTTTTTTTTTTTTGGTAATAATTATTTGTGTTAGAAATTTTGAAATATAAACAGTTTTGGAAATGTTGGCCCAAAAGTGGTCGTAAATCAACGAACTCAATGGTCAAATAGCAACCCATCTTTTGATCCAGAGTGTTTTAAGTATGAGGCACAACTGCCAAAAACTAAAACACTGGAATATTTTAGAAGAGCCCTACAAAGGTCACGTTGGACATTTTGAAGACGTTTCTGCAACTATATATAAATACACTGAGGGGGAAAAAATAGCAAAGAAGAGAGGCAGAAGTGCACATTCATAGTATTTGAGGATTGCAAACCCAAGCCTTGGGGTTATGCAAACATTAGGCTCTTATATAGAGATATATTCATTTTCTTCTTTTTCTTCTTTGCAACTAACCAAGATTTCTCTCGTGCCAAAGAAAACAACATGATTGCTCCATGACCACCCTTCACCCCACCCCCACCCCCGGTCTTATCAAACAAAATCGCAGTCACACCATACGTTAAGAGAGATTCTACTTGACTTAACATCTGCAAACGCTAGATGGGCTTTGGGAAAATATTTCATCGAGTCTTGGTGTGTAAGAGAAAAGGAGGGGGGGGGAAGCAGAGGCAAAATAATTGGGAGGCTACAGCTCTTTACTCTTCTGGAACAAATCTGGAAAAAGGATAGTCAACATGTCACTAACGTATCACTTCCTTCAATTAATGAGAATCAGCCCACCAAATGTCCTTAAACAGCTTTTGTCTTCGTTGGCTTCGCTCCTGTGGCTTCAACAACGCTCTATTGCCAAGAGACGGCAAATGCTGGTACCCACCATCCATCTGGTGTCTTTTGCAAGTAGAAAAATAACAAAAGCCAATGACCACACAATCATAGGTTGGGAGAAGGCTACTGAGGTCGCCGAGTACATTCCTGTGGTCAGTGCAGGAATGTTAAATAAAACATCTCCCAGATTGCTCCCCAGACGGTGCTTGACTCCATCCAGTAAAAGAGAAACCATCATTCCTTTTGGAATGGCAATGAGCTATTCTTACCGTTAGGAGACATTGATGTCTACATCCTGAATCCTAAGATGACACGAGGCCTGAACGTTCTTCTACGGCAGGGGTCCCAAGCTTTTGGACCTCAGGGACCACTAAATTCATAATTTTAAATTCCGCGGATCACTAATACGATTTGCCTAATGACTGGCTGAGTGGGCATGGCTAGGTGGTCATGTGACTGGGTGGGCATGGCCAACTCAATGTCACTCACGTCAAGGGGAACCTCGCCAGCCTCTACTCACCCCACCCCCCACCCACTATTCAACTTAGAAATGAGGAGGAACTTTCTGACAGTGAGAACAATCAACCAATGGAACCAATAGAACCAAAGGAGTCGGCTTCGTGTTCTTGGGAAGCCTTAGGTCAGAACACCAAAACTCAATTCACTTTCTTTCAGGATGTCAGAGTGTCACACTCATCATTTGGGTCACTTCTAAAATATAGTTGTACGCAGTGGTGGGATTCAAGTAATTTAACAACCGGTTCTTTGCCCTAATGATTTCTTCCCACAACCAGTTTGTCAAACTGCTCAGAAAGTTAACAGCTGGTTCTCCCGAAGTGGTGAGAACTGGCTGAATCCCACCACTGGTTGTACGACATGCTTTACAACAAGCACATCCACAACTCGCTTCATTTGAAAGCCAGAACCCCATGTGTAACTGACAGCTGTCCTAGTTACAAAATAATAATAATAATAATGTCATCTCTAGGTCCACTTGATCTGGTTCCCTTGGAGTCAAATCACAGTTGATTGCAATGCCCGTAATATTTTTCCCCCTAGGCTCTTTTCAACGTTGATGATTTCAAAGTCCCTGGCACAGACAGAAATGCTAAATTGCTTCTGGCATCACCAAACTGGCATGTTACTTACCATCCTGTGTGTTCTGGCTCAAGATCTGAGTGCGTAGCTCTGTGGGGCTAATTCCCAGGTTTCCCCCAATTTCCTCTAGGCTGTAAGGCTCAGGGTGAAATGCCTCTTCAACCACAGCCAGCATTTCCTCTAAGCTTAACTTCAGCTTGATTTGCACATCTTGGAGTTTTGCCACTGCTCTCCAGTCTAGGCCCCTGGATTTGGCTAAAAGCTGAAACAAGCAAAGTAACAAGTAGGGTCTTTGGATGCAAAACTAGGGAACAGAAAGAAGTTAACCCAAACATTTCTTAAAGAGAGCTTATTAGAAACCTTTCGTGTTAAAATTTATCTTTACCAACAAAGAACTCGGGTTCTTTTCTTGGAAAGAAAACACTTAGAAGAACATTAAAGCACGGGTGAAATGCTCCCGGTTTGGACTGGATCACCCGATCCGGTAGCGATGGTGGCGGGTGGTTCGGAGAACCGGTAGCAAAGATCCATGGGTCCCTCCCATGCCCAGCTGAGCCGCACGATCTTCAGAGGCTTTTTTTTAAAAAAAAAACTTTTAAAAGCATCTTTTCTTCGGCTGAAAAAATGCTTTTAAAAGTTAAAAAAAAAAACAAGCCTCTGATGATCGCACAGCTCAGCTGGGATCCTCAGAGCCAAAGAGGTTGTAGAAAAAAATGCTTTTAAAAGTTTTTTTTTAAAAAAGTTGGCTACGTCCACCCAGTCACATTACCCTCCCCGCCAAGCCACGCCCACAGAACCGGTAGTAACAAATTTTACATTTCACCACTGTGTTAAAGGGATCCAGAATGGACTGTCATGCAACATTGGCAGCAAAGGTTTTGCTAGGCAAAATAAGATGAGAGAGATGGAGAGGAAGGGAAAAGCTCTCGGTTCCTTTACATTTGGGGATTTTGAAAAATTGTACAGAAAGCGTAAAAAAAAATAAAATGTAACCAAGGTTTAGGTTATATAACCCAAGAGCCATATTTTTTAAAAAATGGCATTTCAAATGCTGCATGAAAGCTACAACCAGGGCATAAAACGAAGCTAACCCTTCCCTCTTATTTCTCCTTCAGAGAGACCCTTGCCATTTTCTGTGGCTGTCTAGATCAGGGGTCAGCAACCTGCGGTTCTGGAGCCGCATGTGGCTTTTTCACCCCTCTGTTGCAGCTCCGTCACTCAAAATATGCATCACAACTGCCAATGTACGACACCCGCAGGCACACGATTTATGGAGCATTTCAAATCCCCGGTAGGCCAACCATGGATAAATCCAAGAAAAGAAAAGTTTCAGCTACATAATTCAACTACATATGCTAGTTTTGTGGCCACTCAAGAAATAGTCAGGCACGGGAAGGGTTTTGTGGCTCCCGGTGTTTTCTTTTCTGTGGGAAACGGGTCCAAATGGCTTTTTGAGTGTTTAAGGTTGCAGACCCCTGGACTAGATGAATGTTAATAGACTTTCCTTCAGTAAATTCTCTAATCGTTTGAAAGGCCATCTCATCTACCAAAGGTCTTGAATTTTTTTGGGGAGGGGGAAATTCAGTGATAACCCTGAATGTGATTTCATCTCGGCTCAATTCTTCTCATGCAGCCCTTTCAGAGTGATGGATTTTAAGGGCAACAAAAAATACATGGACTGAATTCCTTCGGGGCATCATTTCCTACTCACATTAACAAGCCGGAGGAACGCATCATTAGGGATTTTCCTATCTCCCGCATGAGAAAATTGCAATGGAGACCGGTGAAAAAGATTGGACATTTTCTTGGCCCTATTAGCGGGCCAGGCAGAGTGGAGATCCCTGATGCTTAAGACTTCCTGCCAACGAATCTTTAAAGGAATATTCCAGCAGCTGCTGGGTTCATGTATCCTGAGAACGGTAGGTTATTTCTGGAATGATTATTTCTGCCCCGGTTAATTTTGATCTAACTTGGACAACTGTGCCAGCTCTTTCCTAAGAGGTTCTACTTGGCATGGAAGAAAATCAACCAACCAGACTACAAATGGTGGTTTTTTTTGTTTGTTTTTTGCAGAGTCACCGGCAACTCAGGCCACCTCAAACCATAAAGAGTATAGGTGGTCCTCGCCTTACAACAGTTCATTTAGTGACCAAAGTTACAATGACTAATGGCCATTTTTTCCCCCGCATGATCCTTGCAGCATCCCCCTTCCTTGACTCCTGACTCGTATTTATGATGGTTGCAATGTCCCGGGGAAGGGGGGGGAGACAGATTCACTTAACAACCGTGTCGCTAACTTAACTGCAGGGATTCATTTAACCATTGGGGCAAAGAAGGTCATAAAATGGGGCAAAACTCACTTAAGAGCTGCGGTGGCACAGTGGTTAGAGTGCGGTACTGCAGGGCTACTTCTGCTGCCTGCCGGCTGCCTGCAGTTTGGCAGTTCAAATCTCAGCAGGCTCAAGGTTGACTCAGCCTTCCATCCTTCCGAGGTGGGTAAAATGAGGAGCTCTGTAAACCGCTTAGAGAGGGCTGTAAAAGCACTGGAAAGCGGTATATAAGTCTGCTACAGCTTGGGAAGGAAGGAAGGAAGGAAGGAAGGAAGCCTGCCAGCCAGCCAGCCAGCCATAGTAATACAGTTGTTATAATGCAGTGTCGCAGACGATCTCTGCCCACTTTGAGTCCGTGAGTTCGATTCTCATGGACTCAAAGTCGACTCAGCCTTCCATCCTGAGGTCGGTAAAATGAGGACCCAGATTGTTGGGAACAATATGCTCTGTAAAACTGCTTAGAGAGGGCTGTAAAAGCACTGTAAAGCAGTATGTAAGTCTGCTACAACTTAGGAAGGAAGGAAGGAAGGAAGCAAGCAAGCAAGCAAGCAAGCAAGCAAGCAAGCAAGCAAGCAAGCAACCCGTAGTAGTGCCGTTGTTACAATGCAGTGTTGCAGGCTATCTCTGCCTACTTCCAGGAGTTCGATCCTGACCGGCTCAAGGTTGACTCATCCTTCCATCCTTCTGAGGTCAGTAAAATGAGGACCCAGATTGTTGGGGGCCAGAGGCTGACTCTGTAAACCGCTTAGAGTGAGCTGAAAAAGCACTGTGGAGCGGTATATAAGTCTAAGTGCTATTGCTATTAACAACTGTCTCGCTTAGCAACAGAAACTTTGGGTTCAATTGTGGCCATAAGTCAAGGACTACCTGTATGTGCATTGTCCCAAACGTGAGCTGAGCAGTCCTGCACCATCAGAGCCCACAGGAGCATCATCAGGGAGGCAGCTCTTGAGTTCTCCATTTCTAACCGAGGCCTCCAACCTGCTTAAGTTAGACCTTCTGGCCTGAATTTCAGGCAGGGCATGTGGGTGGCTTAGTTTGCAGCGATTCAGTGGCCGTGAAAGATCGTACATGGTCAAAGGCATTTAGTGGCACAGAAAGCGAGACATGTGCGGCGTCTCTCAACCCCTGAGTCACATTAAATCCTGGCGGTGGTCCAACTTCTGCTCGGCCAGAGCGGCGGTTGTGGTTACTTTCCCTGAAGACAAGGGTGCAAAAATACACTTTGTGATGAAACCTTTCGTTGTAAATATCCCCAAAAGCCAGTGTTTGTTTCTTTCAGGTTTTTGAATTCGGGGGAGTTTCTATAAGGAGAAACATATTTTCAACCACAGCTGTGCCTAAATGGAGAAGCTTGTTTGCCTCCTCCTTCCTCCTCCTCCTCTCCTTCTTCCTTCCTTCTCCTTCTCTTCTTCTTCTTCTTTCCTTCTCCTTCTCTTCTTCTTTCCTCTTCTTTTTTACTTCTCCTCTTTTCTTTCCTCCTCCTCCTCTTCTTTCTTCCTCTTCTTCTTTCCTCTTCTTCTTCCTTCCTTCTCCTTCTCTTCTTCTTTCCTCCTTTTTTACTTCTCTTCTTTTCTTTCCTCCTCCTCCTCCTCCTCTTTCCTTCTCTTCTTCTTCTTTCCTCCTCCTCCGCTTCTTTCCTTCTCCTCCTCTTCTTCTTTCCTCCTTTCCTTCTCTTTCCTCCTCCTCTTCCTCTTCTTCTTTCCTCCTCTCCTTCCTTCCTTCTTCCCTTCTTCTTCTTCTTCTTCTTCTTCCTCTTCTTCTTTACTTCTCCTCTTTTCTTTCCTCTCCTTCTTTCCTCCTCCTCCTTTTTCTTTCCTCCTTCTTCTTTCTTCCTCCTCTTCTTCCTCTTCCCTGCACACTGCACTCCCACTCCTCAATCATGCTGGGAAAATGCATTTAGCTCTCCCCTAAAGACAGGCAATGGGGCTGAAACGCTCCAGCTCTCTGAGCTCAGGTTATGGTGGCACATGGAGGAGGTCAGTTAGTGGTGAGAGAAATTCAGAAAAACTACAGACCGGGACAGATTTCCACTCCTTTCTGCAAAGCCCTGGAGAGTGAAAAGAGAAACTATCTGCCTTTGAATAAAATGTGCTAGTCGGAAAAGGCCCCACCAGACTCTTCCTTGTTTTTTTTAAGCTGGGAAAAAACAAAGCTCTATATACTGAGGGTGGGAAAACATTAGAAAGATTAATGTAATTAATACATTAGCGCTAGTGCGGTTGTCTAATTCTGTTTATCTCCATCCTTCCCGTTTTGTTTTCCTTGTTAATTATTACAACATTAATTACTTTTGGTGCCATCTAGTGACCTTCCTGAGGCTGTTTTTCTTTTTTTCTTTTTCCAATTCAATCTGAAAGCCTCCCCAAAGTCAGTTCAGATGGATGTACTGCCAAGTAAGGCAAGTGTCATTGTCAGCTCCTAAAAATGGAGAAGATTATTGGGCATTCAGTTTGGCCAAAAAATTAACAGTCAATCCCCATATATCTCCCTTAAGAGAGCCTCAGATAGCTCGACGGACTGGATAGCCTGTTATTAACACCCAGCTGTCTGCAATTATGCGAGTTTGAGGCTCAAGGTCGACTCAACCTTCCATCCTTTCTAAGGTAGGTAAATTGAGGACCCAGTTTGTGGGGGCAATAAGCTGACTTTGTATAAATATACAAAAGTATGAAGGCTATTGCTTAACGCATTGTAAGCCGCCCTGAGTCTCTGGAGAAGGGCGGCATATAAATCTAATTTTTTTAAAAAAAGGCTTTGGATTTCATTTCTCTAACAATAGAAATAGCACTTAGACTTATATACAGCTTCATAGTGCTTTACAGCCCTCTCTAAGCAGTTTACAGAGTCAACATATTGCCCCCCCAAACAATCTGGGTCCTCATTTTACCCACCTCGGAAGGATGGAAGGCTGAGTCAACCTTGAGCCGGTCAGGATCGAACTGCTGGTGGTAGGCAGAGTTAGCTTGCAATAGCAATAGCACTTAGACTCATATACAGCTTCAGTGCTTTATAGCCCTCTCTAAACAGTTTACTGAGTCAGTCTATTGCCCCCAACAATCTAGGTCCTCATTTTATTGAACTCTGAGGGCTGGAAGGCTGAGTCAACCTTGAGACCGTCAGGCTGTGGGAAGAGTTAGCCTGCAATACTGCATTCTAACCACTGCACCCCCACAGCTCGCTCCCTCCCTCTATCCTTCCTCCCTCCCTCCCTCCGTGATTTATAATGTCAGCATCTTAACCCCAACTGTCTTATGACCCCCAATGAACCCCAAGGTCATTTTACCAACCTTGAAAGGCTGAGTCAACCTTGATCGAACTCCTGGCTGTGGGAAGAGTTAGCCTGCAATACTGCATTCAAAACCACTGTGCCACCCCGCAGTGGTCAGAATGCAGTATATTCTACAATTGGTGGAGCCTGAAGGAGGCAGATTGGTTGATCCCTTGATACATGTTCAAAAAAAATCTAGTTTCTGTAAATCTTTTCCCTAAATCACAAGATTTTCAACAGAGAGAGTAACATAAAAAACAAATAGGGAAATTGTTTTTGGGTGCTGATGGAGATAACTAGTGACAAATTGAAGATTACTAGGTAAAGTTTAAGAAGATCCATTCTGTTGTAATGGTTAAGGCACTGGGCTAGAAACTAGGAGATTGCGAGTTCTATTGGGCTGGTCATCGTCTCTCAATCCTAGGAAATCCTGCAGGGATAGTCCAGGCAGCCGCCAGAATTCAGCACCAGTTCCAAAGTGCAAACCAATAAAAAATGTAGATACCAAACCCGGGGTAGTTATAAGAACGGTGGCCCCAGAGTTCCAATTTTCATCCACTACCTCACCCCCAAGAAGTGGTGAAATCCAAATTTTTTTACTACTGATTCTCTAGGCATGGCTGGGTGGGTGTGGTAGGGTGTGGTGGGTGTGGTAAGGATACTGCAAAAACTCCATTCCCTCCCCACTCCAGGGAAAGGATACTGCAAAATCCCCATTCCCTCCCACTCCAGGGGAAAGATACTGCAAAATCCCCATTCCCATTCCACTCCAGGGGAAGGATACTGCAAAATCTCCATTCCCTCCCCACTCCAGGGAAAGGATACTGCAAAATCCCCATTCCCTCCCACTCCAGGGGAAGGATACTGCAAAATCCCCATTCCCATCCCACTCCAGGGGAAGGATACTGCAAAATCTCCATTCCCTCCCCACTCCAGGGGAAGGATACTGCAAAATCCCCATTCCCTCCCCACTCCAGGAGAAGGATGCTGCAAAATCTCCATTCTCTCCCCTCTTCAGGGAAAGGATACTGCAAAATCTCCATTCTCTCCCCACTCCAGGGGACAGCTACTGCAAAATCACCATTCCCTCCCCACTCTGGGGCCAGCCAGAGGTGGTATTTGCCAGTTCTCCGAACTACTCAAAATTTCCGCTACCGGTTCTCCAGAACCTGTCAAAACCTGCTGGATTTCACCCCTGCCCCCAAGGAAAACTCTATTGGAGGGGTGACACCATACAGAACTTCTCCTACGCTTGCACTAAGCTTCCTTCAAAGGGAATGGAGTCGTCTTCCGAGAGTGAAGGTATTTTTTCCCTTTGTTTAATGTTAAGGATTGGTCAAACTTTCTCTTGCACTTCATTTGATAATCATGACTCCAAAGCAAGGCATTTCCTGGCAGATAACGATCAGATGGCGAAAGGGTTTGCTTGTTGTCTCTTCCAGGCTAGCCTTTCGCTGCCAAGATAATGTTCTTCTTTTCTGGCACTTCTGCCTGGATATTGCTGTCAGGCTGTAGGCTCGGTTGGGAACCACATTCTTAATGCTACATATTTATATCGTTTTCATTCCAGTTAACGGTTTTGCCTGTTTTCCCCTCCCCCCTCCCCACCATCCCGAAGAATCCAGGAAAGTGTAATTTGATGAGATTGCTAAAACAACTCCAGGAATCCAAGTTGGCCCAGCAACCTTTGGGTGAACAGAGAAACGGCTAGAAGTTAGTGATTTAGAATAGAATAGAATAACAGAGTTGGAAGGGACCTTGGAGGTCTTCTAGTCCAACCCCCTGCCCAGGCAGGAAACCCTACACCACTTCAGACAAAGGGTTATCCAACATCTTCTTAAAAACTTCCAGTGTTGGAGCATTCACAACTTCTGGAGGCAAGTTGTTCCACTGGTGAATTGTTCTCACTGTCAGGAAATGTCTCCTTAGTTCTAGATTGCTTCTCTCCTTGATTAATTTCCACCCATTGCTTCTTGTCCTGCCCTCAGGGGCTTTGGAGAATATCATATTTTTCGGAGTATAAGATGCACCTATTACTTCCTTCCTTTCTTAGTCAGCACAATTCTCTTATTGGACGGCTTACTATAACCTTGACATAATATCAGGTACACAGTAATCCTGGGAGTTCCTGATCAAACCTTTTGCCCCAAGTGTTCCTGAACACCAATCTCAGAAACTTGATTTTTAACGTGTTGCCTTTCTTTTCTTTTTTTTCAGTTCCTGGTCTCTTGTGAAAATGCTTCCCTTTTCATGGCCGAGGAAACATCCCCCTTGCTTTCCTTGCGTGAGAACCCGTCTCAAGAAAAGCCCTTCCTTCCTTCCTTCCTTCCTTCCTTCCTTCCTTCCTTTCCTTCCTTCCTTCCTTCCCAGGCAGATCTCTTTTACTAGCCTGACTTCCATCCATCATGTATGGATGGATTCCAGGAGAGTCCATCCAGATTCCAGGGGAGACAAACATGCCCTTGGAAGCAGCACCTGACCTGGTGTTAAAATAAAGCAACAACTGGTAGAGTGGAAGGGGTGCTCCAGCCAGCACATATTTGGGTGATGGTTTCATTAGAGTTTGATGAAAGCCATGCAGTACCTTCGTAGCCAGACGACACTCCATCACCCTAATATTGAAATGAGAAGTGGCGGCCTTGTTCATTTCAACGCAACTGTTTGCAATCACAAAAACGGCTCCTCCTGGAAGCTTCACGTCAGTTGCCTTCAGAGGATTAAATTCTATCAGCTTTGCCTACAGAAGAGGAAGAGAGTAGTTTCAATGGGTAGCCTGGCTGTGTTTAGGATCAATAAATTAAACCTCCCCTGCCCCTTTAGCTTTGGACATTTTTCCTCCTTCGTCTCAGGGAATCTCAAATTAATAAGGAAAAAACCAGGGGTGAAAATCCAACAGGTTCTGACAGGTTCTGGAGAACTGGTAGTGGAAATTTTGAGTTTGGAGAACTGGAAAATACCAGCTCTGCCTGGCCCCAGAGTGGGGAGGGAATGGGGATTTTACAGTGTCCTTCCCCTGGAGTGGGGTGGGAAGGGAGATTTTGCAGTATCCTTTCCCTGCCACACCCACAGAACCAGTAGTAAAAAAAAAAATTGGATTTCCCCACTGGGAAAAACCAACATCCAACCCAAACTAAGCTACTTATAAACACCAGTACAAAGTTACTCATTGGATCTGAGCAAATTTCACCCCACTAGAGTAAGTTTCTCAATTTTGTCATCTGGAATATCATTAACATTCCTTTGATTTTGTTTTGCCTTTCATGATTGACAAACTTGATAGTCATTATAATTTATTTATTTATTTATTTATTTAATTTATTTATTATTTGGGCTTGTTTAGCATGATTAATCAAAGCAACACACACACAATATATATGACCTACAATAAGTCAAAAGGGATTTTTAATCAGGATCACGGGTGGGCTGCTGGGGGTTCGCAGGGGTTCAGAAGAACCTCTAGCTAAGATTCTGTATAGTTCAGAGACCCCCCCAAATCCCACTCCTGGCTGGCCCTGCCCACCCCTCCCTTCCCCTCCCCTCCCAGGAGTCCCCACATAACCCGTTTTGGTTGCAGGTAAGTGCAAGGCGCGTTCAGAGGCTTGGGGAGGGCAAAAAACAGGCCTACCGGAAGTTCGGGAAGGCCAGAAACGGGCCTGTTTCTGGCCTCCGGAGCCTGGGGAGGCTGTTTTTGCCCTCATGGAGGCTCAAGGAAAGCCTCCGGAGCCTGGGGAGGGCAAAAACGCCCCTCCCTGCCGTGGTACAGGAAGCCAAGTAGGCCAGGCCCACCATGGCCATGCCCACCCAGCAACTGGGCAGAGAACCCCTTGCTAAAATTTTTGAAGCCCACCCCGGATCAGGATACATCAGAAAGTCTTGCAAAGCTTAAACGTGCCCAATTATAAGAGAGATCTTATAGAGATGACACTCAACCCTTCCTGATAACATCACACATATTTCAGCTCTTTTGCCTCTTTCCTTATCATGACAATTATCTCAAAGCATCTCTCAAACGCTTTCCTTAATGGTTCAGATGGTACGTACGGTTCCTGTTTCTGCCAGGAAACAGATGGACTGGTCCATGCCGCCTCCTTCGGTGCCAATGTAACGTTCGCTCTTGGTGCACAGATCAGCCAGTTCCACCTATGGGGACACAATGGTCAAGGCAGAGAGAGTTTAGAGCAGGGTTGTTAAACTCAAGGCCTATGGACCAGATCCAGCCAGCAGGGCTGTCCTGGTCTACTTGTATCACTTCGGCCCAATCTGCTCATTGCAAAGAGGAAACATTGGGCCAGCATCGCTTCGGCCCAGTCTATCCAATGCAAAGAGGAAACATGCCAGCAGTTTGGGGAGTGGCATCAAGCTGCCCACGGCCATCCAGTCGGCCACAACTGCCTGGCTCCCCGAGGTCAACCACAGCCCTGATGTAGCCCTCAATGAAATTGAGTTTGACACCCCTGATTTAGAGGATATCCCTGCAGGCATTCCTTACAACAGATCTGACATGGTGCTGGGATAACTCTGAGATCGCTCTCGTTCCATGCATTCTGAACTCCATGAGCTAATTATCACATCGTTGCATCTATAAGCTGATATCGGCCTTCCTGAATTCTCTTTCTATGTCTCTCTTTCACGCCGACAGAGTCATGAATTTCTCAGGAGCAAATGGTTCTCTAAGCTGCTAGATCTTGACAGGCTTGTCATTTCTGCCTCTCTTTGCTACTTTGAGGGGGTTGGGGTCGTAGCTGGCTAGGCTGGCATTAGGCCAGAGCTCTGAGGTCTTGTCCAGCAACCCCAACAATCAGCGGCTTAAACAGGAACACAGGAGACTGAATGCAACAAGGTACTGATTCTGCTCTATTGAGGCAAAGATGGTATGTCTAGTTTGATGAAAAGAAGGACAGTCTTCCAATATCTCAGGGGCTGCCCCAAAGAAGAGGGAGTCAAGCTATTCTCCAAAGCACCTGAGGGCAGAACAAGAAGCAATGGGTGGAAACTAATCAAGGAGAGAAGCAACTTAGAACTAAGGAGAAATTTGTTGGCAGTTATAACAATTAATCAGTGAAACAACTTGCCTCCAGAAGTTGTGAATGTTCCAAAACTGGAAGTTTTAAAGAAAAGATTGGACAACCATTTGTCTGAAATGGTATTGGATCTCCTGCCTAGGCAGGGGGTTGGACTAGAAGACCTCCAAGGTCCCTTCCAACTCTGTGATTCTATTCTATTCTTTGAAAGATCCTTAAACACCGCTTGCTAATACTGCCCAGGAATCTTTCCTGATTGTCTTCATGACAGATTACACCAGAAATCACTCTTTCCCCAAAAAAGACCAGTAAGAATACTTGAAAATTATACACAGAGAAATCCAAGACTAGTTTACAAACGGAGCTATGGAGGGGAATATTTAGGTTTTCCTCCCTTCATGTCAGCCTTGGCCAATCAGCTGATCGCCACCGATGTCTTGAACTTCAACGTTGATCATTCTCCAGCTAGTCTGGCTATTTATTTCCCATTCTATCCGCAGGTTTATGGCAGCTGAAGTTCAAAAGTCTGAAGGACAGCAGAAAACCTGTTCCTAAATGTACAAAGCCCAGGATATCATGATTGCATACTTCATAGGCAGTTGTATTAACCTCTGAGCCACAAGTTCTCCTCCCTTCATCAGCTTGAGCCAGGGGAGAGATTAAGTGTTTTTCTATCGAGGCACCTGGTCTACCCCAGCATGTGGGAAGGAGCATACTGCATCCCTTTCGCCTTCCAGCTCCAATCCAGGAGCCCTGCTCTCCCTTTATTTCTTTATCAGTGAAATTTAATTTGGTATAAAATGGTATGTATGTATAAAGCTACACGGCGATTTAAGTTAGAGCACAACCAAGGAGACATTATCCAGTACATGTTGTAAGATAAAGCCAACAAATCCTTAGCTTGGAATGCGGAGGCCCTGCCCACTTTTTTTTTTTCCCATAAAGGCACTGAAAACAGGCTTCAGCTGTAAAAAATGAGAACTGGGAGCCGCCTGATCAGAGCGAAGGGCTCGCAAATACGAATGGAAAACTGATAGAGCGGTTTCACAACGCTCCTTCGGCTATGTCAGTTCCCTCTCCCTTCTTAGTGGAGAAGATAGAACTGTCAAAAAGGGGATTAACAAACTTGAAATGTGTAGAAATCCTTCAGAAAACGTGTGAGTAGAACTGGGAGCCCCCACTCCACCACACCCCCGCGACCCATTGTCCAGATCCGACAGATGTTTTTAATACAGAAGATAAAAAAGTGACTGTATCTCCTTCAGTGCTCTTTGGAGGTAAACTCAAAAAAAAAAAAATCGCTAATAATGAACTGTCGGAATTTTAATCACTGCCTGATAGACGAAAAGAGCAGGCGGTATTTATCTTAAGCCTGCTCAGCACTAGGATTTCTACTCCAAGAACCATCTCTAAATCTATTTATGGGAAATAGTAAGAGATAAACATTTATCTAATCGATGTCACGCTAAATAGAAAAGGCTTCCCTTTTTTTTTTGTCTACTGTTGCACTGACTCACTCTGATTTGTTTTCCCAGTAAACACGGACCTGTTTCTGCTGTGATACATCGAGCTTGATTTGCAGAATTCAGTGTTCATGCTAAATTGGAGGTGAGACAGTTACGGAGATGCAGATGACAGACTGAATAATTCCTCTGTAGAACTAGATCAGCAGCTCCTTGGGCAGTTTGAGCTTTCTGAGTTGACGCAGAAAGAACATTCTTTGTTGTTCTTTTTTGATGACATTTTTGAGGTTAGCTGTCCATTTTAGGTCTTGAGATAGGGTAGAACCTAGAAACTTGAAGGACTCTACTGTTGATACTATGTTGTCTAGTATTGTGAGAGGTGGAAGTATGGGAGGGTTTCTCCTAAAGTCCACCACCATTTCTACGGTTTGGAGTATGTTCAGTTCCAGATTGTTCTGGTCGCACCACGAGGCTAGTTGTTCAACCTCCCGTCTGTATGAGGATTCATCATTGTCTCGCATGAGACCGATCACTGTTGTGTAAGCTGCGAACTTCAGTAGTTTAACAGATGGATCGTTTGAGATGCAGTCATTGGTATATAGAGAGAAAAGAAGTGGGGAGAGCACATAGTCTTGGGGGCCCCCTGTGCTAATTGTACAGGTATCAGATGTGAATCTGCTTAGCTTCACCTGCTGCTTCCTGTCTGTTAGTCTCAAGAAGCATGATACACACTGAAGTTAAACCTAGTTGTTCTTATCACCACCAGATAGCATGAAGAGGTTCTCTTATGTGGCAGATTTTGTATATTATGACTTAGGTGGACATCCTGTATTTTGCCTGGACAACCAAATCTCTTAGATGGGCTCTGCTTTTTAGCTATTGTTTCAAGTGACTAGGTGGAACATGATATAGTTAGAATGGAATAGTGAGGAAAGCTTGTTCTCAGGTGTTCAGGAAGAGATTGGACAGCCACTTGTCTGGAACAAGTGGCACGTGGAGCCATATTGGTAGGCACGTGAGCTCAGCCCTGGCGAGCATCTGTGCGCCAGCCAGCTTCTGGGCCCACCAGAAGTAGGGAAACAGACAGTTTCCTGCCTCCAGAGGGCCTGGGAGTATGTGTAAGGCCTATTTTTGCTCTCCCCAGGCTCCAGAGCCTTTCTAGGAGCCTGAGAAGGGAGTAAACAGACTTCCCATCCCCGGAGGCTCTATGGGGGACCGGAAGTCGGCAAACTGGCAATATCCAGCCTCCAGAGGGCATCCGGGGGTGGGTGGGGAAGGCCGTTTTTGCCCTCCCCAATCTCCTAGAAAGGCTCTGGAGCCTGGGGAGGGTGAAAAAGGGGCCTACCGGGCCCACGGTGCCATCGCGTGCCAAAAGTGTGGGGAGCGTGGGAGGGAGTCATACACATATGCATGGGGGTGGGGCGCATAGAATTAACGGTGTGGGCACGCACACATGCGACCCCCCCCACACTTCCCCCGTTTTTGGCACGCAATGGGTCTTCTACTTGAACAGGAGGTTGGACCTCCAAGGTCCCCTCCAACTTTGTTATTCTGTATTCTGTTGCAGCCTCCCTCACCTTTTTCTAAAGCAAGCAAAAGAGTTGGATGCTTGGTTTTCAAAATGTCTTTTTTTTTTTTTTGCAAATATAATCCGGATGTTTGTATCAGTTGGCAGCTATTAATCCCAGATTGACAGCACATGAACTAAGAATGTTTATCATTGGTGGTTATACAAGAGACTGTGTTTAGGCTTTTTATGTTTATGCAATGAAATAACGTTTAATCAGAAAATATCTAATTAGAAGAGCAGAAAAACAACATTATCAAGAACAGTGCCACAGCCTGCAAAACGGCTCCCATTCTCTCAATACATGCTAAATATGGTCACAAATGTTAACAAACCAGACCAATTTGGAGGATAATTCTGTTTCGAACAAGTCCTTTTGCTGATTTCAACTCCTTTGCTTTTCATTGTAAATTTTGAGCTTTGAAACAAAACGTACTTTTGATATTTGTATTCTTTATTTTCCTTGGACATGGATAAGCTCAGTAGACAAAACCCTGCATTTGACCCAATCCTGTAGGTCAGAGGTCTTCAAAGTTGGCAGCTTTAAGACTTGTGGACTTCAACTCCCAGAATTCTCCAGCCAGCTATGCTATGCTGGCTGGAGAATTCTGGGAGTTGAAGTCCACAATACTTAAACCCAGGGGTGAAATGCTCCCGGTTCGGACCGGATCACCCCATCCGGTACCAATGGAGGCGGGTGATTAGGAGAACCGGTAGCAAAAATCCCTGCTCCCCACCCCTACCCCATGCCCAGCTGAGCGGCACAATCATCAGAGGCTTTTTAAAAAAACTTTTAAAAGCATTTTTTCTACAACCTCTTCAGCCGAAAAAATGCTTTTAAAAGTTTTTTTTAAAAAAAGCCTCTGATGATCGTGTGGCTCAACTGGGATCGTCAAAGGCTTTTAAAAGAAAAAAAGCCTCTGCTGATCCGGCAACTCAGCTGGGATTGTCAGAGCCTTTTGAAAGCATTTTTTTACAACCTCTTGTAAATGAAATGCAGGAACGCTCGGTTGTCTATGGAGATTCTCAACTATCCAGATCATGTTTATCCCTTTTTAAAGTCTGGTTGACTTTTGGGAAAGCATCTTTGGGGGACAGGGTGTCCGGTTGTAAGAAGACTCTCTCGATGTCCCAAAGTTTGTGTATTTGGCCTGCCTTAATGAGCAGCTTCTGATGCTGGAATGAAGCTTTTGTAGGCCAAGGATGAAAAACTTTGCTCAATTACAGCCTTGGGATGGAACAGTATTGGGGTCAGGTGGGGTATTCTGATCTAGGTCATCTGCCAAGCTCCTGATTATGGACGGTTTTGTAATCTTCTGTTGTTAAAGGTTTTCTTGCTCAAGGTTCGAGCCCTCTTGCTTCATTTCAGCCCGGTCTTGTGGCTGATCCTTGGATAGTCTCCAGATTGCCTTCTTGCCTTATCTGTGGCAGGAGGTTACTTCCTTGGCCTCTGCGTTTTCTCTTCTTTAAACTAGGATAATTGTGAGTAATAGCCATTCATTCCAGCTCTCTCGCTTTCTGTTCTTTAATTGGTTTCCAGGATGTAAAAGGTTCTAATTCTCAAAGAGCATTTCCAGGTCAGGAGGTGGGTTTACCGGTTTGAGAATTGATGGTATTTGGTGATAGGGGTTACTGAGATGGAACCTGTTTTTTTTCAAAACCAGGGGTGAAATCCAGCAGGTTCTGACCGGTTCTGGAGAACCAGCAGTGGAAATTTTGAGCAGTTTGGAAAACGGATAGCGGAAATTTTGAGCAGTTCGGAGAACTGATAGCGGAAATTTTGACCAGTTTGGAGAACCGATAGCGGAAATTTTGCACAGTTCGGAGAACTAGTAGTAGAAATTTTGAGCAGTTTGGACAACCGGCAGCAGAAATTTTGAGCAGTTTGGAGAACTGGTAGCGGAAATTTTGAGTAGTTTGGAGAACCAGCAAATACCACCTCTGGCTGGTCCCAGAGTGGGGTGGGAATGGAAATTTTGCAATATCCTTCCCCCAGGAATGGAGATTTTTGCAGTATCCCTCCCCTGCCACGCCCACCAAGCCAAGCCCACCAAGCCACACCATGCCCACCAAGCCACACCCACAGAACCGGTAGTAAGAAAAGTTGGATTTCATCACTGTTCAAAACATATATTTGGCTGAAGGTAAATTGGGCTGGCTACTTTCTGGGTGCACATCAGTTTCCCCTTATATGTTTTTTTTTTTTTTAAGTGAGTATGGTTTAAATAGAGAGCCACGGTGGCGCAGGGGTTAGCATGTAGCACTGCAGGCTACTTCTGCTGACTGCCGGCTGACTGCACTTTGGCAGTTCGATTCTGACCGGCTCAAGGTTGACTCAGTCTTCCATCCTTCTGAAGTGGGTAAAACGAGGACCCAGATTTTTGGGGACAAATATGCTGACTATGTAAACCGCTTAGAGAGGGCCAGTGGTGGAATTCATTTTTTTTTTTACTACCGGTTCTGGGCGTGGCTTGGTGGGCATGGTGTGGCTTGGTGGGTGGAGAAGGATACTGCAAAATCTCCATTCCCTCCCCACTCCAGGGGAAGGATACTGCAAAATCTCCATTCCCACCCCACTCTGGGGCCAGCCAGAGCTGATATTTGCTGGTTGTCCAAACTACTCAAAGTTTCCACTGCCGGTTCGCCATAACATGTCAGAACCTGCTGGATTTCACCCCTGGAGAGGGCTGTAAAACACTGTGAAGCAGTATATAAGTGCTGTTGCCATTGTTGCTACCTATTGTTTTTTGTTTAGGGACAATATTGAGTACGTTGACAGATGCATTCAGTGAAATGCAGGCAGTATTGATGTTAGCATTTCAGTTTGAAATGCTGTAATGCAACCCTGCAGTCTAGCCCAAATTTGGTAAGAAGAGAATTTCACACCTCCTTCTGCAACATACTTAAAGCTTCGTATTTATTTCAATTACATTTAAAATAACAATCAAGTTAGTACGTTGCTAAAAGAGGTGTGAAATTCTCTCCTTCCCCAACTCTGGGTGCTCATTTTACCCGCCTCGGAAGGATGGAAGGCTGAGTCAACCTAATACTTTTCTGGTCAACTGGAAAGTTGAAATCTACAAGAGCCTATCAATCCTGCAACCTGCTCCAGCTAGATTCTTCTCTCCCTTCCATCTTCCACCCATCCAAGGGCCATTCATTCCCCCAGTGGGAAGAATCCAAAACATGACTAGATTTGCTGTTAAATATTTACTGCCTTTTTATTTACCATTTGTTTGCACTGCGTTTTGGAAGAATCCTTGAAAGGATACAAATAATTATTATAACCTTTTTATTTAAACGGCCCTTTGAGTCAGACCCCACAACACACTCTCAAAATTTCCATCGGTCTACTTCAAAGATAAACTGCCCAGCTACTAACTGGAAACAATTTATAATTTCGAGAATTTCTTTTTTAAAAAAGTACCGTATTTTTCGGAGTTTAAGACGCACTTTTTCCCCCCCTAAAAGAGGCTGAAAATTTGGGTACGTCTTCTACTCTGAATGTAGCTTTTTCGAAGCTTTTTTCCAGCCCTAACGAGGGGCTAGCGAGTGAAGCGATCTTCCGCGCTTCGCCTGCTTTTCTCATTGCTTCTCTCTCTGAAGATCAGCTGTGCTTTAGAAGCTGTTATTTATCCCCAACGTTCAAAACCAGTGAACTAATGTGCTGAAGCTGACCAAACTAAGGAGACTAGCCAGATGAATACCTGGTAGGCAGAATTCTCCCCCCCCCCCCAATTTTCCTTCCCAAAAATTAAGGTGCGTCTTATACTCCGAAAAATACAGTATGTCAATTCACCAGCTTCAATTTTAACAGTCAGTTGCAGAGCCTGGTCCTCCTTCCCCTCTTACCTTTGAAAGAGTCTTGCCATTGGCCATGAGAGTCACGAGTCCCGCACAGCAGACCAAAGCGCTGGAGCTGGATAAACCAGAACTTGGAGGAATTGTGCCTTCCACCAGGCAGTTAATTCCGCTCGGGTTCCTCAGACCGAAATGATCCTGAAAATACAAGATAAATTGATTTCTCCGTTTCAGAAGAACTAAAACTGCTGTCTCCTTCTTCGTGGGTCGAGGAAAGCTGGTTTTCATACTACAAGATGTCCTCGGCTTACAAGAGTTCATTTACTGACCATTTCAACATTGGAACAAAGTGGCTTATGACCGTTTGACACACTTCCTGCCGCATCCCTGTGATCAAAATTCGCATGCTCAGCAACTGACCCATATTTATGACAGTCGCCATGTCTCTGGGTCATGTGATCCCCTTTTGCGACCTTCTGACAAACAACGTCAACTGTTGATGGACGCCCTAATTAATTCACGAGCCTCAAGACAGGTTTCAAAAGAAATCCAGTTATTTATTAGGAGCAACATGTTGGCACTTATCCAAGTGGAGTCAGCTCTGCCCCACGTAATTTACGGCCCACTATAACCCTGTTTCCCCACTCCCCCTGGGTATGTCATAAATCACATTCTCCAACGGAGCACTTTCCCGGGCTGAAAAAACACTCTTCTGCTGCTGGCTAGGGTAACCTGTAATTCAATCTGGAGAAAGGTATGCGTGGAATGTGCTCCCGCCTCCCGCTTATGGCAACTCGAAAGCAGGCCTGGAATGCTTTATGAGTTGACATCAATGGAGAAGGCAGATTCACTTAGCAATGGTGTAACTAAACTTAACAACTGCCATGATTCACTTAACAACAGTGGCCAGAAAGGTCGTAAAATGAGGCAAAACTCACTTAATAACTGTCTTGCTCACCAAGGGAAATTTTGAGCTCAGTTGTAATAAATTGAGGATCACCTGTATGTTTATGTACTGTATATACGCACATACAAACAGACACATACTTTTCATAGCTTCCTGGGCAGCACATATATAGCAGTCTGGACCTATTTGCAGAGAACTAGGCAGGCCCAGAATATAATTGAGTTAGATTCCTTAAAACAAACAAGTGTTGCATCATTAGGTAATTTGTATGGCTGAAATCTGTTTCCCAGTTTCCTGAAAAATGTATTTCTCACAAACGATATTTTTACTGCCTCATTCTCAGGATGCTTTCAAATTCTTTTGGATGACATTCTTAAGCTCACTTTAAAGTTGCAAGGTAATTAATATATTTCGTCCCACAGCTCTACTTTGCCTCCTTCTGGGTTTCACTACGTTTCTTGAAAAAGGTTTAATGAATTATTCTCCTTGGCCTTTAATTGCTGAGAAGGAAGCCAGCTCTAATCTAAACCCTGGAGAAATAAGACTTCTACAATAAAAGATATACTTGTGCAATGAATTAGAATGAAAAAGCCCGTTTCATATGTATTTTTTTCCCCTTCTTCTTAACCTGGTTTTCAGATGATCAAACAGAATACATGTAAAACGCATGGGTGCGAATGTCTTTCATCACCAAACAAACTTTGCATAAATTTGTTCTCCATTTCCAAATGCAGTTTTGGCCGTACAATGGTGCAAAAAAGTAGGAAGGATGAGTTCAATCTGATTATTTCTCCAACCGTATTGTTCTGCCCCAGCTACGGACCCCAAAGAACACAGCATACACAAAGTCTGTACAAAACTTAAATTTACTAAAATAACTCAGTTTTTTCCAAACAAAGGCTGTTAATAAACTTTCTTAACAGCCTACAAGAAACCAAAGATAAAGTAATCACAATCTTACTAAGGTTGGCAGAAAGCCCAGAAACAATTTGCAGAGAATCCAGACGCGAAGGAGAATGAACTAAAGTTGTTCCCTACAAATTGCTTCAGTCGGTGTTCCTCCTTAAATAGGCTAAGGGAGTAGCCAATTAGCTCCAAGCCTTACTCTCGAGGAGACCTCCTGCTGAGGAGCCACTCCTGCTTTTTGGCAGCTCTGCGTGCCCATGCATCAAGAAGAGGCTCCTCCTCTTCATCCTCTTCACTTAAAGGAGCTTCTGGAGGTTCTGAAGGCCCCGGCTGAATCCCCACCTCTGGCACCACATCTTCTCCAGCCTCCTCATTGTCTGACTCGAGTGCCAGCTGCACAGGCTGCTGGCGCAGCACCACACCAGCCTCCTCGCTGTCAGAATCAGCTACAATCCGCACAGGCTGCTGACGGGCCACAACACGTATTCATTTCTGAATACATCAAGTGGTCTTAGGAGTGCTTTGTTATGGTTCTGCTAGTTATGGATTTCATTTTTGTCCAAAGGAGAAGTAGAATTGGATAGAAGCTGTGAAGTCACTAAACGTTCCATAGGCTATTAGAAAAAAAAACAGAAAAACTGAGCTATTGGCCAAGTTAAACTCAGCAGCCAATTTAACAGAGATTAGATATCTGCTCTTCAAATGTCCAAGTTATTTTAGTGGCCATCCAGAAGACAATAATTGCTGTCCATGCTGCCTTGTCAGTATTAGATCATGACCTTTTGTGTCTGTTTTAATTTGGCCAGGAAGCACGATGGCCATTGCTCTCCTCCTTACTACTTTGCTCTTATCAACTGCGTCATTCCATAAAACAATTTCTTCCCTATCTTTAGCTACATTATTTTTTCTCCCTATGAGCTGAAAGCAAGCTTGGAAGATAAAAAAAACCACTTACATTCCTGACCTCAAATGTTTGGAAGCCATAATCACTTGCTCTGCGGGGAATTGATATGTATTTCTGATTCCTAAGAAAAGTATATTGGATCTTTATTTTTATTACCATGGCAGATGGAATGGAACCAATGGAAGCTGTTTTGGGCCTGGATGTGGATTTTATTTTAGAAGAAATTTCAAGGAAATTTTCTCATGCGATTTCCTGAAAATCGCATGCAACTTGCATGGTGTTCTTTCCCGTTTTTCCATTAATCTATCTGATTTTTGTTCCCAATGTGACTTAAGTCATTTAAATATGAGATGTCAAATTAAGCAGAAAAATGTGTTACGCTTAGCATCCAAAGAAATGCAGCATGAAACCTGCAGCTGAGGCTAATGGCTGGATGCCTAGACACAATCATCAGGGTCCATGTATTTCCTGAAAATAGCTTTTGGAGAACATTGTAATTGTGTGGTGCTTTCTGGGGGCTGAACCGCAGATCTAAACCCAGAGAGGATAATTAATGCTACAATTAGAAAACAGATATAGTTGTTGGCATGCATTTTTATAACGAAAGACCAAGATAAATCACTGAGCTGAACTTGATTGCAAATTACAGGATAATAACAATAGCACTTAGACTTATATACCGCTTTACTGCCCTCTCTAAGCGATTTACAGAGTCAGCATATTGTCCCCAACAATGTGGGTCCTCATTTTACCGACCTCGGGAGGGAAGGCTGAATCAACCTTCAGCCAGTCAGGATTGAACCCCTGACTGTGGGCAATACTGGATTTTCACACTGCACCATGAGAAAGGAGAATGAGAAAGGGAATAAGGGAGGGAGGGAGGGAGGGAGGGAGGAAGGAAGGAATAGCAATAGCACTTAGAGTTATATACCTCTTTACAGTGCTTTACAGCCCTCTCTAAGCAGTTTATAGAGTCAGCCTGTTGCCCCAAACAATCTTGGGACCTCATTTTACCCACCTCAGAGGAATGGAAGGCTGAGTCAACCTTGAGTCTGGTAAGATTCAAACTGCCAAATTACAGGCAGTCAGCAGAAGTAGCCTGCAGTACTGCACTCTAACCACTGCGCCACCACAGCTCATGTAATATAAGCAAAAATCATATATATTTTATTTGTATTAATTGTCCATAACCTTCTTACCCCATTTTGCTTTTTATATGATCTTGTCCTTCATGCATGACTCTTGTCCTTAAACAAGAGACGTGCATGAATTTAAGACCTTCCTTTTTATGCTTATTTTTTTAAAAAAACTGCTCAGCTGCTTTGGGTCATAGTCAGTGATGGGATTCTATCAGTTTGGACTGGTTCTGGCGAACTGGTAGCTCCGACGATCAGCTGTGAGTGAACAGGTTCATCCCAGACAATCAGATGGGCCCACCCGGCCGCCTACGCTATTTTCCTACCTGTATCTCCTCAGCTGATTCGTGCGGCAGAGCCGATTGCCACGTGAATCAGCTGTGTTACTCCTCTGAAGAAACCCAGAAGTGAACATTTCTTCAAACTGCAGGCGTGCGCGATCACCGAACTGGTTGTTAAACCAGGAGGATCCCACCACTGGTCATAGTGACTAGAAGAGCAATATCCTCATTCATATCTCTTTTTCTGTTTGATGGCTTACTATTTGGAGGGTGTCTTTGGGTGGTTGTGAGCTGCATTTGTTCAGAGTATAAGAGAAGGCTGTTGTTTGTGAAATTCTGTTGAGGTTTGGGGGGCTTTCTTAAGTTTTAGAAAACATGTTACAGGCTTTATGTTTGTTTCCAGGTGGTTCCACGTACAACGAATTCCCATAGAAGAAGCTTCCAAAATGGCATGCCAACCGTTGGATCTCAAGCTGTCCTCCTCTGCTTTAAATTATACGTGAGTCAATCGTTTTTCTGTTAGGCAGAAGGTTTTAAAGATGCCTTCCCTGACTTGGCATCCTCTAGATCACAGGAGTCAAACTCAATTTCATTGAGGGCAACAACAGGGTTGTGTTTGATCTCGGAGGGCCGGGGTTAAAGTTGCTCAGATCGGGAACCCCTGATCTACATTCATCTAAAGTACCTCGCTACAAAGTAGTTGAGGGACGTGGTTGCTTAGTGGCTAAGATATTGAGCTTGTCAATCGAAAGATCAACAGTTCGAATCCCTAGTGCTGCGTAACGGGGTGAGCTCCCGTTATTTGTCCCAGCTTCTGCCAACCTAGCAGCTCCAAAGCATGTAAAAAATGCAAGTAGAAAAATAGGGACCACCTTTGGTGGGAAGGTAACAGCGTTCCATGCGCCTTTGGCATTGAGTCATGCCGGCCAGATGACCACGGAGATGTCTTTGGACAGTGCTGGCTGTTCGGCTTTAAAACGGAGATGAGCACCGCCCCTTAGAGTCGGGAACGACTAGCACATATGTGTGAGGGGAACCTTTACCTTTATAAAGTAGAGAACTTTCTGCTTCAAGTTTTATATATCTGGGGAAAATTGAACTTCCAGAATTCTCAGCAATGATCAGGCAAGCTAAGAATTCTGGGAGTTCAAGCCTACTTCTCTGGAGAGCATAGAGTGTCCTCTGTGTCAGCTGGTTGGGGGGGGATTTTGATTAGCACAAGGAAAAAAAAAATCTGCTCCAGCAATTTACCTCCTTGCAGCAAGCAGCAGAGGCCCATGCAAAACAGCTGAGAGCAAAACAGCTGAGAGTCAGGAGGCTGGGCCAATCAACTTGTGCTAATTAGGCTGTGCTGAAGCTGAAATGGGCTGTTTCTTCTTGCTGCTTGCTGCAAGGATGTAACTGCTGGGAGGCAGAGGCCAAAGGGTGGGGGCCAGTGGGTAGACAGGGCTACATTCGGTGTATAAGACGCACCAAAATTTTCCACCTCCTTTTAAGGGGGAAAAAGATGTGTCATATACTCCAAAAAATACGGTATGAGCTGACAAAACTGGCTGTTTCTGGATCCATTTGGGCAATCCTGATTGAATCCAATACCACAAATTCTTATGTTTGCAACATGCTTATATTACTAAGAAAAATTGGCAATCTGCAGAAGGCCTCAACTGTTTTAGAAAGGCCGAGTCCCCTTCAACCCTCTTGACATACTTCCAGCATTAGACAGCAACAGCAAGATTCCTGCAACACCCACAGAAGACAGTTCAAGTTAAACATGTTCTTGCGCTCTAAATTGCCCACAATTTTTTAAAAAAAAATATATTCTCCTTTTAGGCACACAAACTACTTGCTGTGAGGCCCCCTCTGACAATTTCCCAACAAGGAGAAATCCATCAGATTGTTAACCAGAAATGGATTAGCAGACATTCCTTTGAAGATGGATCAAACTTTCACATTTATTATGGAATACGTATATGGAGGGAGAACAAAGTCTCTGACTCAAAACTTTTTTTGTTTTGTTTTGTTTCGTTTTATTTATGGAGCTGGGCAGGATGTTTCTTTCTAGTGGATAATGGGCTCAGTTTAATATAAACAGATTGTGCCACAGGATGCGGTCTTAGGTTTTAAAAATAATTTCGTATAGAAGAATTGTGAAAAGTAGCACTGAAATTTCCAAGGGGCGACTTGGCAGCATTTAGAAGTCTAGATCACAAAAAAGAAAAGAGCTACGATTTATAATACTAAACATTACACGTGATCTATTAGATAGTTCCTATCAATAAACACACAGTTAATATAGAAACTTGGTACATGTAATATGTGCTCTCAGCATATATTTAAAAAAAAAAACAGCATGGATTTAACTTTCTAACGTACTGCGTGTATTAGAACATTTGTGTTCTGCTTTTCATTTTGCTGAAAATTCCAAAGGAAGAGGATGTAAATTGACATTACTTCACCTGCACTCCTTTGAACCCACAGAGAAAATAGTTGTGCCATAAAGGTTTTGTTTGCTTTATTTGGATGTCGTTGGCATCTGTACTGAAATCCCTGGGAAATAAACAGAAAAGCGAAATTGTTTCAGAATAGGTTTACTATATTCTCGGCTACACATAAGCCACTCATACATATCTACTGCCATCTGCCGGTAAAGAAACCAATCTCTTTTTCTCTCTCTGCCAATTAGAGGCAGGCCTCGACTGAATAGAATAGAATAGAATAGAATAGAATAGAATAGAATAGAATAGAATAGAATAGAATAGAATAGAATAGAATAGAATAGAATAGAATAGAATTCTTTATTGGCCAAGTGTGATTGGACACACAAGGAATTTGTCTTTGGTGCATATGCTCTCAGTGTACATTAAAAAAAATACATTCATCAAGAATCATGAGGTACAACACTTAATGTTGTACACTTAATGATAAGGGTACAAATAAGCTATCAAATCATATTAGGAAACAGTCAATATAAATCGTAAGGATACAAGCAACAAGGTTACAGTCATAGAGTCATAAGTGGGAGGAGATAGGTGATAGGAGAAGATTAATAGTAATAGTAATGCAGACAGTGAATAGTTTGACAGTGTTGAGGGAATTATTTGTTTAGCAGAGTGATGGCATTTGGGAAAAAACTGTCCTTGGGTCTAGTTGTTCTGGTGTGTAGTGCTCTATAGCATCATTTTGAGAGTAGAAGTTGAAACAGTTTATGTCCAGGATGCGAGGGGTCTGGTGATATTTTCACAGCCCTCTTTTTGACTCGTGCAGTATACAGTTCCTCAATGGAAGGCAGGTTGGTAGTAATTGTTTTTTTCTGCAGTTCTAATTCTCCTCTGAAATCTGTGTCTGTCTTGTTGGGTTGCGGAACCAAATCAGACACTTATAGAGGTGCAGATGACAGACTTCATCATTCCGCTGTAGAACCATGACCACAGTTGAGCCCCAGATTTCTGTTGCTAAGTGGGACACTTGATAAGTGAGCTTTGCCCCAATTTATGACCTTCCTTGCCACAGTTGTTAAGTGAGTCTGTGGCTCAGTTGCTCAGTTAGTAACGGTTGTTAAGTGAATCTGGCTTCCCCATGGGCTTTGTTTGTCAGAAGGTTGCAAAAGGAGATTACGTGACGACGGGTCGCTGCAGCTGTCAGAAACATGAGTCAGTTGCCAAGCATCGGAATTTTGATCATGTGATCAGCGGTTGTGGAAAAAAAGGTCATAAGTCATTTTTTTTAGTGCTGTTATAACTTCCAGTAGTCACTAAATGAACTGTTGTAAGTGGAGGACTACCTGTACAGTATATTCCTAATTAAACATTGAGAAATTTCCTGATAGAAATTTAAATGCAGGCAGACTGGCGTATCTTCTTGATGGTTCCCAGTATCCTCCTAGAACTGGAAATCCAAAAATGTTGGTCCTTTTTGTTTTTCTTTAAGGCATTTAAGGATTTAATTAATTAAATCCTTAATTAAATTAAGGATTTAAGGCATAAATTAGGTGTCTTATGCTTTGCACTGGCACCAGAAGTCTATTTTTACCCTGTAAGACTCCTGAAACGGATTCCCGTGTTCAATTTTGAAAACAGCATAGTAGGTAAAATCAGTGCAGCTAATGGCAAATAGATGGGGAAGAAGTGGAGGTAGTGACAGGTTTTATTTTCCTGAGCTCCAAGATCACTGCAGATGGAGACGGCAGCCAAGAAATTAAAAGATGCTTGTTCCTGGAGAGGAAAGCTATGGCAAGTCTAGACATCATACTAAAAAGCAGAGACATCCCCCTGCCAACAAAAGTGTGTATAGTCAAGGCTATGGTTTTCCCAGTTGCAATGTATGGTTGGGAAAGTTGGACCATAAGGAAGTTTGAGCACCAAAGAATTGAGGCCTTTGAATTCTGGTGCTGGAGAAGACTCCTGCGAGTCCCCTGGACTGCAAGGCGATCCAACCGGTCAGTCCCAGAGGAGATCAACCCTGACTGCTGTTTCAAAGGCCAGATCCTGAAGAGGAAACTCAAATACTTTGGCCATCTAATGAGAAGGAAGGACTCCCTGGAGAAGAGCCTAATGCTGGGAATGATTGAGGGCAAAAGAAGAAAGGGATGGCAGAGAACGAGGTGGCTGGATGGAGTCACTGAAGCAGTAGGCGTGAGCTTAAATGGACTCCAGAGGATGGTAGAGGACAGGAGGGCCTGGAGGAACGTTGTCCATGAGGTCGCAATGGGTCGAACATGGCTTTGCAACTAACAACAATGGTGCCCTAAAATCTAGCTTAAAAAATAATTGAACTCCCAGAACGTTTATTATCTCTCTTGTTATAGAACTTTATGTAAAGGACAATCTTCCAAGATCGGTAAGTTAAAAATTGTAAAAACTGTATACAAACTTATAAACTGACTTCACATTTAAGACAGGTTTTGGCTAATAGATGGCTGTGGAGTTCTTTTTCATTGGTTTGGCTTTCTAATTTGATGTCCTCTGAGTCTGTGAGCCCTCACAATCATCTGGGCTAACTAGTTCCTTTAGTTGATTTCTCCAGTGCTTCCCAGGCCAATGAAGCTCTCAAAGAGGATGACAAACTATGGCTCAAGGAAGGATGTATTTCCATCTAGGGTTCAACTCAGTTAAGGTGAATTAACTATTGCAACATGAGTGTAAAAGGGATGAACATCCCAATTGAACACTCCCATCTAAATGCTTGGATTTTAATTTGGAACAATCATTGGGTAATCCCTTTTGTCCCCATTTGAGAAATTAACCAGGAAAGTTTGGAAACCAATGTCAGATCTACCAACCCATGTTCTCCATTCTGGTTCTTCCCCCTCTTCCTATTACGAGAGGAAAAGCCAAAACAGCGGGTTTTCATTTTAATAGACTTGAGATGCTTTTCTACTATAAGATAAGGATGATGAGATTTGAAGATACCATACCAGACAACTGCTAGAAGACCCACAGGCAGAGGTGGGTTGCAGCAGGTTCTGACCAGTTCTAGAGAACCGATAGCAGAAATTTTGAGTAGTTCGTAGAACCAGTAGTAAAAATTCTGACTGGCTCCACCCCCATCTATTCTCTGCCTCTCAAGTCCCAGTTGATCGGGAAGAAATGGGGATTTTGCAGTATCCTTCCCCTGGAGTGGGGTGGAAATGGAGATTTTACAGTATCCTTCCCCTGCCACGCCCACTGAGCCATGTCATGCCCACCAAGCCACACCCACAGAGCCAGTAGTAAAAAAAATTGAAACCCACCACTGCCCACAGGCCACTCAGTCCACAGAAGATCCACCCATTCATACCAAGCCAAGGATGTTTGTTTAGCTTTGGCTTAAAATGTGGTTGGAAAGAGGCCATAATGATTTGTCAGCCATGGTTTATGTGATTTATTAAAAAAAAACCAAAAACCACAGCTTAGCATAATGTATGAATTCCAGGTTTCAGCAAGGCATTACAAGTAGTCCTCGACTTCTCCATGTTTCTGTTGCTAGGCAAGAGGAGTCATTTTGCCCTATTTTATGACCAATCTTATCACAGTTGTTAAGTGAACCACTGCAGTTGTTAAGTTAGCAATCTGCTTGTTAAGTGAATCCGGCTTACCTGTTGACTTTGCTTATCAGAAGGTTGCCAAAGGGAATAGAATATAACTTTATTACGGCCACAGACCAGCAAGAGAGGAGGGAAGGAGGGGAAAGAAAGAAAAAGGAGACGGTTTGTTGTGAAAAGAGGGAAAAGGGGGGGTAGAAAAGCAACCTCAAATGTAATTAAAATGTCTTTTTTTTAAAAAAATTGATTTATATGCCGCCCTTCTCCAGAGACTCAGGGCGGCTTACAATGCGTTAAGCAATAGCCTTCATACTTTGGTATATTTATACAAAGTCAACTTATTGCCCCCACAAACTGGGTCCTCAATCTACCTACCTTAGAAAGGATGGAAGGCTGAGTCAACCTTGAGCCTGGGGAGATTCGAACTTACAGTAATTGCAGACAGTTGGTGTTAATCACAGTGCTTTTAGTCTGCTGAGCTACCAGGCTCTTATGCTTTATGCTTTCATTAGGAAAAAAATGTGTGTGTGTGTGTGTGTGTGTGTATGATCAACTATGGATAAGAGAATGTACATTTACAATATGCGTATAAGAAATAAAAATAAAAAACTGTTGTAAGTCGAGGACTACATGTATTCCACTTTTTCCTTTCCGAAAAAGTCTATGAATAAAGATCAACAAGAACATGTCACCCTTCCTTCATCGTAGAGCACTGTTTCAAGAGTTACTTTTTTACTGTAGAAACTAACTTTCCAGTCTGCCTTTTCCCTTTGTTCCTTCCCCCCGCCCCCTCAAATAAACACAGATCCTGTTTCTTCCACGCATTTTTCTTCTTTACAAGCTCAAAAACCCAAACATTAACCAAGAGGCAGATAATAATTACATGGGTATCATTGTTCCCTCTGAAATAGATTGCTATGATTTAAGGCTGCAGAACGCTGGGAACCTTTGTAACCACCTCAGACCGAAACCAAACCTGCCTTCTATAGTTGGCCCATTTATTTCAGACATCCATTTTTACAAACTGGCCGAGTGAGGTCTCGTGTGGGTTTGGGAGAAATAGGTAAAGGCTGTTGTGGCCCGCCAGCGGAGCTGGCAGCAGATTCAGACAGTGAGGAGGTTGGGGAGGAACGTGGGCCAGTCCTGGAGTCTGGGGAAGGCTCAGACGAGGGCTCTGCGTCGGAGGCAGAGACGGGGGCCAGGGCCGGATGCCAGTTATCAGATGACTCCAGAGTCAGACATCAGCGAGACAGAGAAACAGATGGAACCTGTTCCCAGTGTGCGCTTGCGCAGTTGCCAGACGAAGGGAACAGCTAAAGAACAAGGGTCGACTTGGGAGTAAGGCCATACGTTGGAGATGATTGGCCCCTCCCATAGGACATAAAAGAGGAGCGAACAGGAGGTGGGCTTTTGCAGGAAGCAATTAGTTCATTTGGCCGATTCAAGATCTGAAAGTTCTGTTTGTGTCTCTGTGCCAAGTTTGGCCTTGCCCTGCGTGTGGAAATTAGTCCTCTGGCAGCGTTCCATGTGAGATAGGTGGGTGTTGATAACCTTCCTCTGAAAGACTGTTTGTCAAGCCTTGCGGACTGCAAATGAAAGTAATTTACAGTCGTATGAATAAAAGAGGTTTTGTGGGACTAAGACTTAGCTTCATGCTAGCTGACCAATACACCATCTGAAGAAATAATAATTAAAAAGATCAAAATGGACAAATTAACAATGGAGATCAAAGAAAGAGATGACTCGGACTATTATAAAGTGTGGAATAGGTTTTATACCTGGCTAGAAAATAGAAATCAAATTAAGAAATAAGAACATAAACTGAAATTCGGTATTAATACACTGGATATAAATATATGTAACAATCCTGTTTACAAAAATGTTAATTATGGGCAAAAAAAAAAGAATAAGAGAAGGATTAGGAAGATAGAATTTAAACGTAAAGACAAAGGTCAATGCAGAAAGTTGTGAAATTGTATATAAATGTTGTTAGTTTTGTATTTTAGCATTTGATATACCCGTTTCCCTGAAAATAAGACCCTGTCTTATATTTTTTTGAACCCCAAAATAAGCACTTGGCCTTATTTTTGGAGAGGTCTTATTAGTTTTTTAAATTGTATAGACGTGGGGTTTTAAATTGGGAGACCAGTTGATTTAATTTATTTTAGCTATCTTAACTTTTATACTGTATATATTTTAAATTTTGGCTGTCCACCGCCCTGAGTCCTTCGGAAGAAGGGCGGTATACAAATTCAATTAATAATAATAATTATAATTATAATTATAATTATAATTATAATTATAATTATAATTATAATTATAATTATTATTTTGGGGCGCATGGAGCAAGATGGGGCTACTCTTGCTGTCTTACCTGATTTCTGGTAGAGCCTGGTGGCGCAGTGGACTAAGTGCTATTAAAGTAGCAATTAGTTGCCAGCTGCCTGCAATTACTGCAAGTTCGAATCTCGCCAGGCTCAAGGTTGACTCAGCCTTCCATCCTTTCGAGGTAGATAAAATGAGGACCCGGATTGTGGGGGCAATAAGCTGATTTTGTATAAAAAAGAACACCGTTTGGGGGGGCCGAAAGCCCTACTAAGCAGGTATATACAAAAGTATGAAGGCTATTGCTTAATGAATTGTAAGCAGCCCTGAGTCTCCGGAGAAGGGCGGCATATAAATCAAACTAAATAAATAAATAATAAATAAATAAATTAATAAATAAATTTCCAGCTCTGCATTTAAATACTGTATTTTCCTGCGTATAAGACTACTTTCTAACACACAAAAATCTTCTCAAAAGTTGGGGGTCGTCTTATACGCCGGGTCTCATTCTCCTGTAACCAGGCAGACCAGCCCATAAGGCTCTGACGAGCCTTAAATGGCTCTGAAGAGGGTCGTCTTATACGCCCAGTCGTTTTATATGCCGGAAAATACGGTACTTTCGGGGAGGGCTTATTTTAGCACATGGACTCAAAAGCCCAATTGGGCTTATTATCAGGAGGGGATGTCTTATTTTTGGGGAAACAGGATATGTGTATGTTCTTTTTTTTCCTTTTTGTATTTCTTTTGTTATTGTGTTTTTGATTTTAAAAATGTAAAATATCTAATAAAAACTATTTTAAAAAAAACACACTTTGCTTCATGCTTTCTAAGGAAGCCTAGTGAGAACAAAGGCAAGGGGAAACGGAGAGATAATTGTTTGCAAGGATAATGTAAGTGTTTCAATCCTTTTATTTTTGTCCTTCAATGTGTGCCTTCAAAACACTGTTGACTCTTGATGACTCTGCCTAGACCAGTCCGCGCAGTTTTCCCAGCAAGGTTTGTAGAAGTGGGTTTTATTACTTTCGTCATAAAGGTGAGCTATAGAGACTTATCCAAGATCTGGCATCAGGTTTGGGGCCTCAAGTGGAACCATAACTCATCTTCCCATTTTTCATCTGGTGCCTTAACCACTACACCAAACTGCCTCTCACAAATCTGATATAAATGACCTACACTATATTGTTATTAGGTTTTTATCTGAAGCAAATGGACCCCTCTTGGACTGAATAACTTGTGTTCCAGATTCTTAAGCAGTTTGGAGGAATTAATATTTTTAAAATAGTTCCAGCTTATGTAGATAACTAAACTCATCCTACCCCAGCAGGGATTTCTATGATCAGACATTGCAACAGTCATAAATATGAATCAGTGGCCAAGCATCTGAATTTTGATGTGCCACAATGGTTGTGTGAAAAAACGTCACTTTTCCCCCAGTGCTGTTTTAACTTTGAACGGTCACCAAATGATTTTTTCTAAGTCAAGGACTACTGTATTAAACTACTGCTGCCATTAGCCATGTTGGCGGAAGAGTTTTGAGACCTGGAGCATAACACGTATACATATTTCCAGGGACAAGATGTTTGTTGATAGTTCAAATATTGATTGGCTTAATTCTGAGTAGCACATAATGGATTCTGCTATAAATTTTGCTCCGTTTTCACTAATTTCCTTTTTGTGATGTGCTTTTTAAATTGCATGTCTACAGGTGAAGACTGCGCCATTGTTCAGTTGCAACAACAACAACAATCAGTAAACAAAATGGCACTTACGAGTATGAGGAATCTGTATTAGCCAAATGCAGGATTGGGCTGTTTAGAGGTTCAGCTGCTATAAGTATGTCTTGATCTATGGCCATCGGGAGTACAGCATATCCACAGTAATCTATATGTTCACCTATTAAAAGAGAAAAACCCAGAAAATTAAATGATCTCACATAGCACCAAATCAGGGCTGAAATCCAGCAGGTTCTGGAGAACCGGTAGCGGAAATTTTGAGTAGTTCAGAGAACCGGCAAATACCCCCTCTGGCTGGCCCCAGAGTTGGGACAGAATGGAGATTTTGCAATATCCTTCCCCTGCCACGCCCACAGAACCACTAGTAAAAAAAAATTGAATTTCACCACTGATCCAAATACCCCCTTTTTTATTTGACTGAATTCTGCATGGGATGATTTATTTATGCTGAAGATTCTCGGAGACAGAGCTTGCATCTTGGTTTATAGGAATGCCTTCGCTAGACTGAAGCAACTTGATAGAATGCACAATCAACAATAGAAAATTAAAAGGAGCACGGCAAAAACATTGACAGAAAAGTCAAAAATAATCAGAGAAAATCTCATCAATTTGTAATAAAAATAAACAACACTAATAGATCAATAATAATACAGATGACAACGGAGCTCTGTTGAAGAGTTCTTGTATTATTTCTGGGATGTTAAGTGATGTAACAAGTCTTAATTCTAAGGGGAAACTACTCCATAGCACTGGAGCTGTCAGAAAAATGATATTTCTTAGCTTCCTTCTCCCACTTCATAAAAGTGGGGTAGAGAGTATATCCAAAAACTTCTTCTGTGAAGAATGTACTGAATAGGTTAATTCAAGCAGGAGGTGGCAGTCCTGCATATACCTTATTGTAGTTACTACCACACCCTACTGACTAACAAACAAATATAGGCTATTTCAAGTGAAAAATTCTGGCTGCCACTTGATTCCACCGCCGAAAGCTTAACAAAATAATGCATTTTTAAAAAATAAAAAATATTTTTACCTATTAAGTTGACTCGGCCTGGTGCTCGAACATAAAATTTTGGTGTTGTTTTAAATTTAGATATGAACATATTTTTCAGCTTCCGCAACCTGAAAAGGAGCAGCAGTACAAATTTGTCACCGATACAGATGTTAAGGGATACATTTCAAAATCGAAGGTCTTCAAACAATTTGACATCAGGAGTTTTGTAGGCTAATATAGTTTTAATATTCACAGTCATATTACTGCATTCCACTAATCATGGTTCTGTTACTGAAAATAATAGTAAATAATCTTTCCATAGGACACAAAGCTATGAACGGTTGTATCGTTTTATATTATATGATCCTAGCCTATTGCAATTTATTCAAAAATATCATGGCTTGCTGTTGAGGGAACCACAGCAACTAGGCAGAAGGGAAATTTTGCATGCAGTTGATTTCAAATCCAACTCCAACCCCCACCCCTCCAATCCCAGGAGATATTCCAGATGATGGGATAAGACTTGTAATTTTTTTTTTAATTTGATTTATATGCCGCCCTTCTCCGGAGACTCAGGGCAGCTTACAATGCGTTAAGCAATAGCCTTCATACTTTTGTATATTTATACAAAGTCAGCTTATTGCCCCCACAAACTGGGTCCTCAATTTACCTACCTTAGAAAGGATGGAAGGCTGAGTCAACCTTGAGCCTGGTGAGATTCGAATTTACAGTAAATGCAGACAGCTGGTGTTAATCACAATGCTTTTAGTCTGCTGAGCCACCAGGCCCTTATTTTGTCATCAGGCACACACAAGTCACTATTTAACCATGTTGGATATGACTGCTTAATGAAATTTTGTGCCTGATAATGATGACTGAACCAAAGCCAATTCGAACCCGCACCTTCCGTTCATTAAACCTTGTTGCTCAGATGATGTTGAATCATTCAGTTTTATTCCCACGACTAATGTTTAAGATACGTTGGCCAATCTGGCTCCAAATCACCAAATGAACATCCATGGCTGAGTAGGGTTGAACCAATTGTAGTTCAAAACCTTAACTCAATCTTTCCCAATCTGGCATGCGTGGCCATCCCAGTGGTTTATGAGAATTTATAATCCAACCCATTGGACATCAGGCTGGGCAAGGTTATCCTAACAATGCATTGCTACCTAAGGAGCTTACTCTTACATGTGAGATCAAATTTGGGGTGGATGGGCAGAAATACATTAAGAGCCTAGGGTGCTGGATGTGTTAAGGACCCTGTTGCTAAGCATCTCAGCTACTAAGTATATTTATTCCGGATGTTCCTATTGTTTTTGTGTTTTGAAATGCTTTTTAGTATTTTGAGTGTAACTTTTTTTTTTTTTTAATTGTAAACCACCCAGAATCATGGACTGAGATGGGCGACTATAGCAATTGAATGATTGATTGAATGAACGCCTATTTTCTTCGGTTCCTTGAAAAAAGGAATAGGAAGCAAACTGAGCAAAGCACTCGGAACTGCCCCTTGTAATCTTCTTTTATGAGATTACAACTCCTCCAATCTCACGCACCTCCACCTGGGAGTAAGTAACCTAGGTAAAGTAAGTAACCGGCTACTCTCCCCAGAAAAAACCCATGCGCAGGACTCGTTGCAAAGCGCTTCAAGGAAGAAGGTCCATGCTCTTAGCCTTCTGCCCTGACCGCTGGAGCTCAGGCGCGGAGTGGGGGGCGAGAGTCCGACCACGCACCTCGGTTCTTCCACCAGCTGGAGCGAAAGGATGGGGGGCGCGTCGGCAGCCATCCTGTGCTTCTCACCCCCCAACGATTGTCAACGTTGCTGCGGGGTTTTGGGCTCCTTCTGCAACCGGCCAAGCCCTGGGACACGTCCGCTTCCAGCTCTGCTCGCTGCAGCTGTTTCCTCCTCGTATTCCCCGCCCAGAGGCGCCCGTGATGGCAAAAAGGCAGAAGCTCCTTGCCTAACGGCCGTGCCCTACCTCCGCTGCAGATGCGGAACTGGAGAAATCCACCACGAAAGATGCACGAAGCAGCGAAGGGCCGCGTCTCGCCACCAGGGAGAGTTAATAATCTATTCTCGGGAAGGCTTCTGTAATTTGCAACACTTTAGGAAATAAAAAAAATCTCCCCCCCCTCTTCCCATCACCGGTTGAGAAAGCTGGAAAGTTAGATTTTTCAATTCACACGTTTTATTAAAGTGGAGGATTAGGGCACCTGTTGAAGGCAGGGTGCGTGTAGCTCAAGGAAGGCGATGCTTTTTAATCAAATTAAACGTTCGAAAAAGGGGTTAAGAGTTTCAGATTTATGTAAAAATTGGAAAGCACCTTGGAGGTAGTGTAGTGTTTTGCAAACTTTTTTTTTTTAATTTGATTTATATGCCGCCCTTCTCCGGAGACTCAGGGCGGCTTACAATGCATTAAGCAACAGCCTTAATTGGCAGAGTGGCTGTGAATTTCTGGGAGTTGGAAGTCCACACACCTTGAAGTTGCCAGGTTTGAAAAACACCGATCTAAGTTTTCAAAAGGGAGTTTGGACAACCACTTGAACAGGATGGTATAATTGAGCAAGGGTTGGAGTAGGAAACGCCTGGGGTCTCTTCCAGACCTGATTTTATGTTCCATCCATGAAGTACAGGGATTTAGTATTGGTATTATGTAGTACGATGTACATAGTACTATGACTATCATTAAGTGTTGTACCTTAGATTCTTGACCAATGTATCTTGTCTTTTTATGTGGACTTGAGAGCATACCCACCAAAGACAAATTCCTTGTGTATCCAATCACACTTGGCCAATAAAGAATTTTATTCTATTCTATTATTCTCTTCCTTAGAATACCTATCTCTTCCCACTTATTACTATACCATGTGACTTGTATCTTTCAATTTATAGTGTTTTTGTTTCCTAGTACAATTTGATAGCTTATTAGTAACCTTGACTATTACTAAGTGTTGTATCTTTTTATTCTTGATGAATGTATTTTATTCTCCTTATGTACACTGAGAGCTTATGCACCAAAGACAAATTACTTATGTGTCCAATCACACTTGGCCAATGAACAATTCTCTTCTCTTCCCTTTTTCCTGTACTACTGTACTGTATTGTGCTTCTATTCTATTCTATTCTATTCTATTCTATTCTATTCTATTCTATTCTATTCTATTCTATTCTATTTTCTGTTCATTTTCTATATTCTATTCTATTCTATTCTATTCTATATTCTGTTCATTTTCTATATTCTATTCTATTCTATTCTATTCTATTCTATTCTATTCTATTCTATTCTATTCTATTCTATTCTATTCTATTCTATTCTATTCTAAAGTTATCTTTAGAATAGGGATCTCTCCACTTAGAAGCTGCGCTTTTGCAACCCGAGCCGTTGCTAGGGAGCCCGGTTGCCAAACACCCGCCCCTTCAACCACTAAAAAAAAAAAACCAGCAGGCCTGGTGCACCCCGAATGAGGCTCCGGGTGCGCGGGGCCGGAACGTCGGAGGCGCGGGGCGAACGGACGCTTTTGCGTGCGACCCCCTTTCCGCACGTCGAGGGGGAGGGGTTATCCGAGGCGCGGAGCATTGTGGGAGAAGAGGGGGCCGTCCGCCCGGCTGTTGGTCCGACCTCCGCGCCCCGCCCCTCCTCCTCCTCCTTCCCCCCTCCCCTCGCGTCCTCCGGCCAAGATGTCTGACATGGAGGATGATTTCATGTGCGACGATGAGGAGGATTACGACTTGGTGAGGGAGGGAGGGAGGGAGGGGGGGGCGCTGCGTCGGGGACCCCTCCTCCCCTCAGCCGCCTCCGCTTTTCTTCCATTGGGCTCCCGGGTGCGGGGTCTGCGCCAGCCGGCTGCCCCGAGGAAGGAAGGAAGGAAGGAAGGAAGGAAGGAAGAGCGGCGCCGGGCGGAGGGGCGCGAGCGAGACCCCCCCACTCCCACCTCACTCCGTCTCCCCCCCCCCCGGCTCTTCCCTCCGGCCCGGGAAAATAGGAGGCCGCCGCTGCCGCCCAGGCCCCGCGCTAGGCCCCCTCGCCAGGCCCGCCCAAGGGGCGCTGGGGCTGGGCCGCCTCGCCTCCCCGAGAGCTGGATCCATCCCTAAGAGGAGTGGGTGGGAGAGAGAGAGAAAGAGAGGGACCCGGCTGTCGCGCCCCCTGAAGCCCCTACCCCGCCCCTATTGGGGGGGGGGCGTGGGGGGGCTGTGGGTGGTCCATCCCCACCTAGCTTGGCTAGGTGGCTCAGTGGTTAAGACGCTGGGCTTGTCGAGCAGGAAAGTCGGCGGTTCGCATCCCTAAGACAGGTCTCCTGCGTGAGGCAGGGGGTTGGGCTAGATGACCTCCAAGGCCCCTTCCAACTCTGTTAGTTACTGAAGTAAAACACATTGACCTGGAGGATGGTGGTGGTGGGGGGGGGGTCGGGAGTTCCTTCTTTGGAGGAGGAGGCAGTTTTACCTTGCGGGGGAGGGGTGGGGGTGGGGTTCTGAAATGCAGGCTTTTCAGTTCAGGTAGTCCTCGACTTACAACCGTCCGCTTAGTGACCGAAGTTACAAGGGCCCTGGGAAAAAAAAGTGACTCGCGACTATTTTTCACACTTTACGACAGGGCTGTGGAGTCGGAGTCGAGGAGCCGGAGTTGGAGGAAATTTTGGGTACCTGGAGTCGGAGTCGGAGTTGGCAAACAGTGCACCGACTCCGACTCCTACTAAATTTAGATTGGAATTTTTTTAAAAAAGCAAGTTTAAATGTCCCAATTCTCCCGACTCCACAGCCCTGCTTTACGACCGTTGCAGCTTCCTTCTCCACCCCCCCCATGGTCACCGAGAGTAGATGTCAAGGGATACATTTCAGAATCGAAGGTCTTCAAACGATTTGACATCAGCAAGGCTTTAGTTTTGTAGGCTAATGTAGTTGTAATATTCACAGGTCGTATTGCTGCATTCCATTAATTGTGGTTCTGTTATTGAAAGTAATAGTAAATACTTATGTTCCGATGTTTGGCCACCGGCTGGGTCGGTGACCTTCTGACCGGCGAGGTCGATTGGCGGGAAAGGGGGGGAGCCAGATTCGCTTAACAACCAGGGTTACTAATTGAACCACGGCAGGGGTTCACTGTTGAGAGGAAAGTCGTAAAATGGGGCAAAACTCACTTAGCAGATTTCTCACTTAATGACATAAATGTTGGGCATGGTTGTCGTCGTTAAGTCGAGTTCTACCCATGTTTCACTCCTGCCTCGAAGTGTGATTTTTTGTCTATCTTTGTGGCGCTGGGAGGGGAAGACAACTTGATAGCTCCTTAATGAGTCAAATTTCATTATCTAATTCATTATCCCGGTTATTTCTTTTCATGTGTGCATTAGGGTGTTTTTTCTGGCGGGCAGGTGGGTTGGCAGTGGCATGCTTTATAGGGAGATTTTCCCTCCTGCGTGGTAAAAGTCCTCTATTTTGATGTAATATGACAGGTGTTGTAGGAGCCACCCCTGAAAATGAGTGGCTAATCTGCTGAACAAATACCTATCGATTCATTTTGTGTTATAGGAAAAGTTGTAATTCTGGGTGTTTTTTTTTTTTTTTGAGGAACAGCTTATTTAGATGGATATAGGCGTTTTGTGATTTGTTGTGACTTTCTGATGTTTGTTATTTTATTATACAAATATGACATTTTGATTTCCTGTAAGCCACCTTGTGTTGCTGTGAGTGAGTAGGCGGCAATATAGATTTTCCAAATAAATAAATAAAACCAAATACATGGATCTTTCCAGTAATTCAGTGGTCCTCAACCTTTTATTCACCACCGACCCCCTTTAAATATCATTTGTGGCCACGGACCCCCAAGACTTAACCCAAGGTTTAAATCATAACATTTCTTCAAGCCTTCTTGGACCCTCCGCGGACCACAGGTTGAGGACCACTGCAGTAATTAATAAAGTGGAAAACAAGTTGGCTGGCATGTTTTCTAAATTGAAATTCTTGTTTGTAGGTTTGAGGGAGTACTTGCTAACTTAAATACTGATTATGTAGATCTCCCCACAAGTTTTTTTTTCAAAAGGCATGGTGTGGCTATTTCTTGAAGTAGATTGCATGTTGTCCCCTTTTAAATTAGGCTCCTAACACCTTCATTTAAAAACCAAAGAGACTATAAGTAGGAGATACTCTTGTTTAAGGTCTTGGAGAGCAAATAGGGTGGTCAGGTATGGATTCTCCAGGTGTAGATCATTTGTAAAACATGACCTGCTGGGTTGTATGGATCCCACCATTTATGACAATTTCAGTGAATCTACTGATTTAGCTTATCATCTACAGTAAACACAACCAGAATCTCCTTAGGCAAAAACAAGTTGTCCTTGAAAATCACATTGAAAGCATATAGGACAGGGATGGCTAACCTTTTTGCCATCGCATGCCAAAGGCAGAGGTAGCATGGGGGGGGGGGGTTCGTGCACATGTGTGCCCCCACCCAGAATTCAGTGTGCCCCGCCTGCCATGCATGCACGTGTGACACCTCCCCCTTCCCTTGCTTTTGGCACGCGATGTCATGGTGGGCACAGTTGGCCTGTTTTTCGCCCTCCCCAGGCTCCAGAGGCTTTCTTGGAGCCTGGGGAGGGCAAAAATGGCATCTCCTCCCCCCTCCCCCGGAGGCCAGAAAATCAACTGGCCAACCTGCGCATGCACGCTGGAGCTGAGGTAGGGCAACACTCACGTGCCCACAGACATAGGTTCGCCATCACGGATATAGGAGATAGCATGATGGAAGCATTAGTTGATTCCAGATGACAGTGGACTATTGGGCATTCATCTGATCCAGCAAGCAGCATTAACAAGCCGTTATTCAGGATACTTTTATTTCGTAGCAGAAATCTTTCTGAAACCATTCCTCATACCTTTAACCTAATGCGGGAAAGATTAATGCTTGGGCTGATGAATTCTACCTTGTAAAAATAAAACATACCAGTTTTTGAGGTATTTATGAGAGTTGCTTTTAACTGCACGGATTGCTTGACTTACCTTTTATTCCCTAGGACAAACTGCAAAAAGCATCCCTTTTCAAATTGATAAAGCAGCTTAAGGATGTGTGGCAACTTCAGAAGCCACTGCTAGCTATTTGCTTATGCAGTCACTACAACTCATTTCCCCCCCAATTTCCCATTTTATTTCTACCCCAAGTGTACACTCTTCTCTGGCGCTTATCACTTAATTGGTTAAAATTCAATGTTCTCAGCTGATACGTATGTATGGTTTTTTTTTACCCTTTTTTAAAATACAGGAATATTCTGAAGACAGCAACTCTGAACCAAATGTAGATTTGGAGAATCAGTATTATAACTCCAAAGCCTTGAAAGAGGATGACCCCAAAGCGGCACTGAGCAGTTTTCAAAAGGTTTATAGTTTTAATTTTTCATATTGGTATACATTGAAATATTCTGTCAAATATTTTGCTTTATTAGGCTTTTTATTTTGATAGCTTGGTGCAGGGTAAATCCTGTTGTCAAATAATCCTGGGATATTCTCCATGTTTCCCTTTTAATATCATTTATGATAAATCAGGGCTGTCAAACTCGCGGCCCACGGACTGGATGCGTCACACACTGGCCACTCCCACACCTGGTTTAGCGAAGGGGAAGAAAAGCCTCGATATGTCACGTGATGCTGCCGTGATGACTTGAGTTTGACACCCCTGTGATAGATGATATCACTTATTATCCAAGGGGTAGTCTTGTAAAGCCGATCTGGAATATTACTGCTCCTCATAATGTCTTGGTTAGGGAGGACTGAGCTTAGCTACTTAAAATCTCCTCAGTGCTACTTAGAAGTATTTAAGATTTTTTGCTTGTGGGTACATTTATTTTAAGAATAATGCATCTTCTTGTTGCTACTTTTGAATTAAAAAAAAAATCTTTCTACAACTGGGTTCTTATAACGATGGATCACCCATTACCTCTTCTCTTCCTATCTGCCTTCTTTTGTTACTGTTTTAGTAACTGCATTGTAGGCAGATTCAGTTTCCGATGCCTTGCTTGAAGTGACAACCAAGTCCTCTGAAAACAATTTCTGCATAAAGCTACTGAATGCCTTCCTGGTGTAATAAATCCAGAAGAAGAACTTGAAATCGGGACATTCAAGGATGAAATACAGAAATTCTAAAAATTGCCGTTTGATGGATTACAGAAGTCTTTCTCCTGAAACAAAAGAAAAAAACCAAAAAAAAAAAAAAAAGCTGACTAGGATTTACTGCAGCTTTTGATGAAACTACAAGTATCAAAATTGAAAAATATTATCTTTCACTTATTTTTTAGGTTTTGGAGCTTGAAGGTGAAAAAGGAGAATGGGGATTCAAAGCATTAAAACAGATGATAAAAATAAATTTCAAACTGGTAAGATGTATATTATTTTTACTTGGGTTTTTCCTGTAAGAACTAAGCCACATCAGAATGGGAGAAAATGGTCGTTAGCAAAGTATGACCCCTTCAAAATGAGTGGAAGAGCACTTGCAGAAATTCAAGGCATGTATCCAGTTACACAAGATTTGCCCTATTTTTAAATTTACTAATTCGACTCATCTTCAGTTTGAAATGCGTTGTTATAATTCATAAATATTTCTTTTTCTGATAAAGACTAACTTTCCTGAAATGATGAACAGATATAAACAACTATTGACCTACATACGGAGTGCGGTCACAAGGAATTATTCAGAAAAATCCATCAATTCTATTCTCGATTATATTTCCACTTCAAAGCAGGTTAGATTATCTCTCCTTTCAATTTCTAGAAGTTTCACCTTCTTGAAAAGTCATATCTCTGAATGTTACAAATGCTGCTTTATTTCATATATTATAAAAATAATTGTTCCAAGTTAAACAGAGAGCAGTTCATCACAAAATAGAGAACCATTTATTTACCATTTATTACAAGGACTTGCAAATTGCATGGAAAAAAAATCCATTTATTTTTATAATCTTATTTCTTGCATGCAAAAACATAGGAGGAGTAAAACATGCTTTCATGTACTGGTTGTCCCAAAAGATTGCAGGTCCTTGGGATAAAAAGGGACTTGGGATTTTTTGAAAATATCAAATTACTATTGTAATGAACCTGAGAGACTGAATTTGAGAAATTTAGCAGAATTATATCATCTATATAGCATTAAGATATAACCATCTTCAGAAAAGAAATTGTGCCTTTCGGTATAGCATGTGAGGTGGTGAGAGAGATATAATTATATATATATAATATAATTAAAGAAACCCTTCAGTGTTGCTTGAAGGGTGTCTATTGAAACTTGTGGGAAATCTTTATAGAAATATTCGCCAGCTTTAACTCTGACAGATCACTGGACAACTTCTAGGAACTTTTATTCCTTGCCATGTTGATTTGAAAATCATTAATTTTTATAATCATATTATCATAGACCAACTTTTAATTTAATTGTTTGTATGATATCAGTTTTTCTTTCATGATATACAAGATTTCAAAGACAAAGATGTAGTCAAGATACTTAAGTAGATACGGAAAATCATTTGACAGCTGTAATCTTGCTCAACGCTAGAAAACATCCTGTGTTCTAACAACTGCCATTATGTAGGACATTCCCATCCCAAACTCTGTAACGGTTGCACCATGTCTTTGAGATCGTTTTAGGCTATTTCCTTAGCTTGGTTTGTTGTTCAGTGCCGTATTATTTTAAAAGGTCTAAGACTCTGTTTAGTTTTGCTTCTCTTGGAAAACTGTTAAGTAGCACCATTTTTAGCACAAATATTTTTGATTTTGCTGTTTTCTTCCTCTTTCTCATTAATTGTTTTTTTCTCAATGCTTTAAAACTATAATGTGGAAATAATATTGAAATTGAAATAAGCCAAGCACCTAGAGTTGCCCCAAGGTGAGATAGGCAGCAAATAAATTGAATAAATAAATGAATAAAAGTAAAATATTGCTGAACATGTGTACTGGATCTTCAAACTCCTAAAATACCTTCCTAAAAAAACCTGAATTGCACAATATATGATTCTGCCATTGGCATCTGTGTTATTTTCATGGGCAGAGTTTTCTTAAGTCTTCTTTATTTCAGACCTGAAAATATAATAGCTGTTTGATAGAGAAATAAACTTGGCACTAAAAATTATGAAATCAGCATTTCTACTTGTGCAACTTAATTATAGTTGGACAGCAATGTATCTCACTGGAGAGAAAAAAAAGCATTAATCTCTTTTTATTACTTTTATTTGCCCAATATAGGGTGATAATTTTGTAGATGCCAAAATAAAAGGCACTTGGGAATTTGTAGCTTCCGTAGCTCAAGCCAAATCATAGTATTATTTCATGAAGCACTAAAACACTCTAACCATGAAACAGATTCCCACAAATGCCTGGAAAAAGAGTTTGAAAACCCACATTAAGCTGATCTTGTTATGGTTTGTCAATGTTAAAAATATGCACCTCTTAATGCAGATATTAGAGTATAAGTTTTCAAACTTGCACTTTGGGTGTGTTCATGTTGACTTTATTAACAGGCACAAATTTGCTGTTTACAATTATAGAATTCTGATTTTTTATGTCAGATGGATTTGCTTCAGGAATTTTATGAGACAACACTTGAAGCACTGAAAGATGCTAAGAATGATAGGTTGTGGTTTAAGACAAACACAAAGGTAAAATGACCAATCTGGGGTTTTTTGTGGGGGGGAATGTTACAATTTTTAAATATATATTTAGGATTCTTTCTTTTTTTTAAAAAAAAATCACATTTTGCGTTACAGCTTGGCAAATTATATTTAGAACGAGAAGAGTACGGCAAGTTACAGAAGATTTTACGGCAACTCCATCAGTCATGTCAGGTAAGGTGCAGTTTGTTCTCTGAGCCTGTTTCTCGAGTGGTTGTAACTCTTGCCTGCTGCAATCCTTTGTCGAGTATTTAAATAGCACAAGCACTTACTGGACAACAGGATAGCAAGTATGGAAGTGGTTTGGCAGGCATATCTTAGAAAGATAATTAATAGACATAAAAGAAGAACATTTTTTCATTGTGGGGTTCTCTGCAAAATTGCTTTGATGTGTTCTTCTAGAAGGAATTTTAAAGAGGCATTTCCCCTGCCTTTGAACAATTTTACAACTGCAAGTAATAATCCTGCATCCAAAAGCAAGCGTCCATTGAAATCAGATAGCTTATCACTTTAATTTGGATTGTTACTTTGACGGACAGACTTATGCTAAATGTTACGCATTTGCATTCTATAAGCACAGCCAGTGATACACATCATGATTGATCTTTCTGTTCACTTACAAAATATTAGTCCATTGCTTCCATTATTCTGCTAACTGCAGATCTGAATGGCAGAAGTGAAGGGGGGAAAAACACAATTTTCATCTTCATGATTTCATTTCGTAACTTTCTCATCCAGCTCCCATAGATCAGGGTTATAGCAGAGAGCCAAAGGATTGGTGAATCTGGTTGTCCTCAGCCTCTCCCAGAAGTTTCTTGCCATGTTTTATTTGGGAGCTTTCAACAGCTAAGCTTCCCAGTCCATGTGGGAAATAAATTTATATTTGAAGCTGATGGTAGAATGAAGAATCCAATAATTAACTTCTTCACCCCTGGAGTTCTCCCTTCAGGTGCAGAGAGAGAACTGTGTTCAAATGATGCCCTCTGGAAAGCTGTAGAAATTCAAGTTTATGGCTCCTAGGAATCTGTACTGGATTTTGATTTCTATGTGTTGATTTCAGTTGTATCCTACTTCATTTTTTTTTTCTCAGTCCAGGCATAAAGATGTCACGAGATAGTTTAGAACTTGCGTTGCATTATGAGACACTTTTTATAAATTAAAATCTACAAATAAATTTCATCTGTATTTCATAGGAAGCAGAGAGAAAAGTGTATTCATGATTTTATACTGCACATTTTATTTTTTTTACTAGACTGATGATGGAGAAGATGACCTTAAAAAAGGCACCCAGCTATTGGAAATTTACGCTTTGGAAATTCAAATGTATACAGCACAAAAAAATAATAAAAAACTTAAGGCACTATATGAACAGTCATTGCACATCAAGTCTGCAATTCCTCATCCGCTGATCATGGGAGTTATCAGAGGCAAGTACAGTGGCACCTTAAAAGCTAATAGATTAGGCCAGTGGTCTCCAAACTTGGCAACTTTAAGACTTGTGGACTTCAACTCCCAAAATTCCCCAGCCAACCATGGATTGGATATTGGAAGAGGCATACCGCTAATAAAAGAGCAGTATTTTAAACAAGTTAAATTTACAATTTAACTTGTTTAAAATGTTTGTACAGAAACATGTTGCTTAACCCTGTGGCTATGAGAATAAGTATGATTTGGATTACTGCAAAGGGAGGAACATAATGGACATTAGTATTTTAATAAATAGGGTAAGAGGGTTGCTAGCTACAATTTATTAGGGACATTATTTGTAGAAATCATGTTAAGCTGGATATCGACAAGTATAACAACAGAGTATTAGGGAGAATGCAGACACTCTGTGTTACGTTCATAGATTTATTACCTCAAGGCAACATGTTGAATGTGACTGAATTTCTTAGAATTGATTAGTATTGTTGGGTTGGTGCCTGTGGGAAATCAATTAGGCTCTTGTGATGTTTGGAGTCCAGTTCCAAAAAGGTGCTTTGGGGTCCCTGGCAGGCAAAAGTAGCTTCTATTTGCAGCCCTTTAAAACATCTTGTTTCTTTTCAAAATCATGTGGCTATGGCCCTGCTCAGACTCTGAAACAGCATTTTGGAACTGAATCCAAGAGTTGCACAACTCTTGGGGGGGGGGGACTGCCTTGGCAGATGGTCTCCTTAAATTACCATGTAGATACGGTCATGTTTCACTTCTTAACGTTGATGTATATTACAACTTGAATATTCTACAGACATAATGAGATTCCAAGCTTGCCGTTTGGGAAAATTCCCTCCGAACAAATGTATTTATAGGTCTACCTTTTTAAGCAACAGTTTGAAGTTAATGGGTTAAAAAAAAAACAGCTTTGCGACCAATCCTCACATTTATCACTATTGCAGATTCCCATTCGGGTGCCTTGGAACTGGCACATGTGTATGACTATTGCAGTGATCAGTGTTGGCATGTTCCACATACGACTTGCAACGAACAAAGTTAATGAAGACCACAAAAGTAAAAATGCAAGTCGCGGCCACATAATGCTTTAGCTAACAATCATGGTGACTCACGTAACAACTGGGAAGGGATGTAAGTCTGTTCTGGTCACGTGATCTGCTGTTTAGTGACCACAGAGCTTAGTGATGGAATTGCCAGTCTCAATTGCTAAGAGAGGACAACCTGTATATAGGTTCACCGTAATAACTGAAAGTTTATCCAGGATAGCAGTGTTTATCTTACACTTCCTTATAATAGGTAGTAGAAATAAGAGGCGTGATTCAGGCATTATTCAGTCCGTTTGACTCTTTGTCGGTATTAATAAACAAAAGGTCAGTTTTAAAAGATATTCTGTGTAAATCGTGAGCATCTGTCTTTAATTTTTCTCCCACAGAATGTGGTGGTAAAATGCACCTACGAGAAGGTGAATTTGAAAAGGCACATACTGATTTCTTTGAAGCGTTCAAAAATTATGATGAATCAGGGAGTCCAAGAAGAACTACGTGCTTAAAATATTTAGTCCTAGCAAACATGCTGATGAAGTCTGGAATAAATCCGTTTGATTCTCAGGAGGTACAGCTGACCCTTTCTTCGGTTTTTTTTTGGTCTGTGTGAAAGAGATTAGCAAAAATATTTTTGTTATTGTAGAAATGTAAATATATATTATTTCCCATGTAGGCAAAACCATACAAAAATGATCCAGAGATTCTAGCAATGACAAATTTAGTAAGGTAAGAACTTTCTCCTTAATGAGCAAAATGAATAGCAACTTCCAAATGAATTTCAAACAGTATGAAGTGCTAGAGAAAATTTGAAATTTGTTTCAAAATTATCTTTAATTGCAGAACATACACATTCTTTAATTAATGACCATTAGAATGTAAGGGATATACATTGTTTGATGTATCAGTGGTCCATCAATCTGTTATACTCCTGATGTTTAGTTTCTATGTCACTGTTACAAAAAAAGATTTTAGTTTACCAGATATTTTCTAAATTATTCGAGGCAATATGTGGGATATGGATGAATGGGATTATGTTGTTAAAATCATATAGGCCTAAAAACAAAACGAATCAGACCACTAATTCAAGGTGTTAGTTATCACCTTTAAAGCGCTCCATGGCTTAGGACCTGGGTACTTACGAGACCGTCTTTTGCCACCAATAGCCTCCCACCGACCAGTTCGTTCTCACAGGGAGGGACTACTCAGGGTACCATCAGTCAAATTGTGCCGACTGGCGACTCCCAGGGGGAGGGCCTTCTCTGTAAGGGCTCCAACCCTTTGGAATGAACTGCCCCCTGATATACGAAACATCCCTAATCTCCGTGCTTTCCGCTGTGCCCTCAAGACCCTGATGTTCAATCAGGCGGGGCTAAGCATGTTAACTGGGAATGATTAAAATATTATCTAATTCTGGGTTTTATTTAATTTGGGCTAAACTATGTTATAATTTTAATTATCAGTTTTATGATGTTTATGTATCTTTTATTTTTTCTTGACTACACCACCTTGAGTCCTGTGGGAGAAAGGCGGTATAGAAATATAATAAATAAAGAAATAATTCCTTGCCCCACGTCCAAACCCTTAGTTAAACCTGGATGAGTACTTTGAGTGGTAGCCCCTGCATCATTTAAAAAAAAAAAAGTAGAATCTATTCTATTTCACAAATTGAGAAATTACATCCTCCCCCAAACTCCTGATCTGTAGTCTCAGCCCCCGCCCCTCCCCGGTCAGAATTGCCTGTTGGCAAGGCTGCTCTAGATATAGCAATAGCACTTAGACTTACATACCGCTTTACAGTGCTTTACAGCCCTCTCTAAGTGGTTTACAGAGTCAGCATATTGCCCCTAACAATTTGGCTCCTCATTTTATGGATGAGATTTGAACTGCCAAATTGCAAGTACAATTAATTACAGTACTGCACTCTAACCACTGCGCCACTGTAGCACATATGCTCCCTTTTGGATTGCAAATAAAAATGTATGTGCCCACTGTCTCTCAGTCTGCCAGAATGTAACACAGTGCTCTTTCTCTTGCAGTGCCTATCAGAATAATGACATCACTGAATTTGAGAAGATCCTGAAGACAAATCACAGTAACATCATGGACGATCCCTTCATAAGGGAGCACATTGAAGGTAGAGAATCATTGGATTTTGCATTCTCCATTTTCCACCAGCCTGGATTAATGAATAAAACTTCTTTTTGTACTGAAATAACATTAAAAGTACATCTAAAATTCTGTTAACCGTGAAAATGGGAGGATTGAACCATGCAATTTTTACTTTAATCGGTTTGTGATAAATTGGTTAATTAAAGGCCTTGGCATCATTTGTATATTTTTGGATGATTTAAATGTTGTCAGTTATTGGATCTCAGGATATACAGGTAGTCCTTAAAAGTTACAGCAGTTTGTTTAGTGACTGTTCAAAGTTAAAACAGCACTGAAAAAAGTGACTTACGACAGTTTTTCATGCTTACAATTGCTGCAGCATCCCCATGGTCACATAATTAAAATTCAGATGCTTGGCAACTAATTCACATTTATGACGGTTGCAGCTTCCTTGGGTCATAGGATCTCCTTTTGTCACCTTTTGCCAAGCCAAGTCAATGGAGAAGCGGTTTCACTTAACAATTGTGTTATTAGCTTAACAAATGCAGTGATTCACTTAATAACTGTGGCAAGCAAGGTCATAAAAATGGAGCAAAACTCACTTAACAAATGTCTGACTGAGCAACAGCAATTTTGAGCTCGGTTGTGGTTGTATAGATATAGAGCAATTCAGCGATCACTGGATAGAAACATATGCATTTCTTTTATTTCTAACACTATCCCTTATTTGCATAAATAAATAAATAAATATTTGTGCAGTGACTGTTTGCTTTTGTTTTCTTCCAGAACTTTTGCGAAACATCAGGACACAAGTGCTTATAAAATTAATTAAGCCTTACACAAGGATACATATTCCATTTATTTCTAAGGTACTTGTTGTACATATCGTTTGCATAGGTTTTCAGTTCTTGTTGCTTATCAGAAAGTTAGAAAAAAAAATGTTGCATCTTCATATTTACGTCCTTGACCTTCTAACGCTTGGCCCATCACTTCTGCCTCTTTTTCCCCTTAGGAGTTAAACATAGATGTAGCTGACGTGGAAAGCTTGCTTGTGCAGTGTATATTGGATAAGTGAGTATTCCCCCCCCCCCCCTTTCTTCAACAATAAGTATTTTCAGAGATGTATTTATAGTGTAGGACATATAAACAGAGTATTATTTTTTTCAGTTAAAATGAAGTTGATGTTCAGTTGCATGGTGATAGTAAAATACTGTATTCAACATTATTCAGTGGTGAAACAGTGGTATCATGTGGGAGATAAACTTACAAATAGGCTGTAGTTTCCATTATCATTTTATATTGTTCGGTAAATATTGATTATATTCAAAAAAAGGACTAAGTACATGGAGACATAGCCACCAGAGGGTTTTTTTCCCCTCCCTCCTAAAATTTTAATGATAACTCAGTAACTAATCACATCGATTTTTTTTTAAAATTAGATTTATATGCCGCCCTTCTCCGAAGACTCAGGGCGGCTTACAATGCGTTAAGCAATAGCCTTCATACTTTTGTATATTTTATACAAAGTCAGCTTATTGCCCCCACAAACTGGGTCCTCAATTTACCTACCTTAGAAAGGATGGAAGGCTGAGTCAACCTTGAGCCTGGTGAGATTTGAACTGGTGTAATTGCAGACAGTTGGATGTTAATAACAGGCTTTAGTCTGCTTTTAATCTGTTGAGCTATCCAGGCTCCTTGGATTCATAAGGATATAGTTTAAAAACATCAATCAGGTAACTACTGGTAAGGAGGCAGGTAGTTTATTGAATAAGCCTTTAGGCCATATCAGGTAATACCTACTAAAGGTCAAACATTCACAACTCCCATCAACCTTGTCATTCGATTGGGGGACTTTTTTTTTAGAATATAGAATCACAGAGTTGGAAGGGACCTTGGAGGTCTTCTAGTCCAACCCCCTGAATAGGCAGGAAACCCTCCACCACTTCAGACAAATGGTTATCCAACATCTTCTTAAAAACTTCCAGTGTTGGAGTATTCACAACTTCTGGAGGCAAGTTGTTCCACTGATTAATTGTTCAAACTGTCAGGAAATTTCTCCTTCGTTCTAAGTTGCTTCTCTCCTTGGTTAGTTTCCACCCATTGCTTCTTGTCCTGCCCTCAGGGGCTTTGGAGAATAGCTTGACTCCCTCTTCTTTGTGGTAGCCCCTGAGATATGGGAACCCTGCTATCATGTCTCCCCTAGTCCTTCTTTTCATTAAACTACACATACCCAGTTCCTGCAACTTTTCTTCATATGTTTTAGCCTCCAGTCCCTAATCGTCTTTGTTGCTCTTCTCTGCACTTTTTCTACATTTTCTTCTGTTCAGTTGTGCCTGATTCTCCAAAACTGGCTGGACCAGGTCCCTGCAGATTCTTGACAAAGTTTTTCAAAAATGGCTTGCAACTTCCTTTCCTAGGGCTGTGAAAGAATCCCAAGGTCACTCAGCCTAAAGCAGGACTCCCCAATGTCTAGCCTGATGCCTTAATCACTACACCAAGCAGGCTCTGTAGATTGGGGGATAGAACAAAAGAAAAACAGATGCTGGGTTAACGTGACAAATTATCTCATTGATTACGATTGTTTTTATTAGGAAAGAGGTATCGTTTCACTGTCGCTTCCATTTCATCATAGCACAAAGTTTCAGAAGTTCAATTTTATTTGTCCTTGGCTTTGAGCTAAGTGTTGCTTTTAAAACAAATTTAATTTATAAGTAAAATTTCTAGACTTTAAGAATTCATTTATCAAAATGCCCCCCTTTCCCTGTAAAAGTTTTTTTTTTTAAATAGGAACATCTATGTATGAGAGCTGTTGTGTCTGCATTCTTTCGGGTTTTTTCCCCCTTATCTTTGTTGCTGGTTTTGTGTGTGTGTGGTTTTTTGTTTGTTTTTTTTAAATCAATTTGCATGTAATTGATATTTGGAATGTATTTAGAGTTTCAGCTCTAAAGTGCCCTTTCTTGTTTTCTTCAGTTTAAACTCTAGCATACTATATTCACAATCTCCTGGTCATATTAATTAAGAACACGGTATGGGTTTGCATTTATCTTGCGAATCCTATTTGAAGCTAAAATTACAGTAGCATTTATCAAATTATGATTAGTTTCGAAAGAGATTTCACAAACTCTGACTTGTAACAAATTCTGGTTAGAATTAAAAGAAACACCTAGATTATGTTTCTGTGTAATTAGAGGTGAAAAGACATTAAGGAGGGAAGTCAAAAGTATTGTGCGAACTTCGTGAGTGACCAGTGCTCTCACCATCCATGGTGTAGATGTATCAGTTTGTAATAACGTTTGTGTTTTGGCTTCTTTCAGCACTATTCATGGCCGGATCGATCAAGTAAATCAACTCCTTGAGTTAGATCATCAGAAGCGGGGTGGAGCACGGTATACTGCGTTAGATAAATGGACCAACCAACTAAACTCACTCAACCAGGCAGTAGTCAGTAAACTGGCTTAAACAAGAACAAGCTATGACGAAAATCTACTTAAGACAACAGCGCAGTGATGTAAACCTTAAAAACTGGGAATGGCAAAACTACTGTCGGTTGGTGTGCCCTGAAATTATTGGAGTTACTGGCAGAAGTGCTTTTTTGATCAGCTGGTTTGTGTTTTGCTGCTGCATTTATCCCAAGAAAAAAAAAAAACCAACAGCTTTAATCTTCAGAAGAAAACCAAAATGCTACAGGATTTTGATGCTGTGTTGACCTTTTGCCCTCACAATGCAACACCCTAATAATCTGCCAAGGGGGCACCTTACGGCCAGAGAGAAGGTTATGTTTGTCATGATTTTAATTACACTGACACGTTCCTGTTGGTTTAAATTTAAGCATATTTTACCTGCAGAAAAAAAATAAATCTCACAAAAAATAACCTGCAATAACTTGAAACGCATACCCTTTTGAACATTTCCTCTTTCTCGTGTATACATTGAAAATGTTTGCTGCATTTTGCAAAATGTCAACTCTCCAAAAATGTGTCTGCCTAATTCTGTACCTGCAGTGTAATAAAGGATTAGAGGAAACCCACAATTATGGTGGCATACTGTCACTTAGGTTTCAAGCAGCAGAAATAAACAGTGCGGTTCAGAAATTGTATGTATATATATATATTTATTATTTCTTGAAAAGTTTTAACTGTTACATGGGGGAGTTGCATTTCTGGGACTTGAAAGAGCAAGAGGGTTTAAAATCATTTTTTTGGAGATGGGGGAGGTGATGTTGGCCTTCAACTGTAATAATTGGTAATTGAGCATGGTTTGTGCATTCTTTACATCAATATTAGACTTTTCTGTTTGAAAAGACACTCTGGTTAGCATGATAGCCACAGTTGGATTTTTTTAATAGCCCTAATTAATTCCAGCCTAAACCTTGCAACTGGAATTAGAATGGGTTTACAAATCAATTTGGATTAAATATAGTTTCTGAAAATACAAATGAGGTAACAATAGTTAGCTCTGAAATGGAAAAAAAAGGCAAGGCATTCCCAAATGGGACTGGGGGTGGTGATGGTATGTAAACTGACAAATACGACCCGAGATGATTAATGTGGATTGAGCAGCAGACATACAGGGTGGCTCGTACAGGTTGCCTTAAATTGTCCAAGTATATTTGTTTTGGTTTTGGGATGGGGTTTTGTTTTTTTTTTTTTTTTTTGGTATATTGTTTTAACAATCCTAATTTAAAAGGTATATTAAGCCTTATTTAAGAGTATATGTATGTGTTGTACCTGCTGTTTTAGTTCATTTCAGATTTGGATTTTTAAATGTTGGCTTTGAGAACCTTAATTACAGCTGATGGGCTAGTGCAGGGGTGCCAAACTCGATTTCATTGAGGGCCACATCAGGTTGTGTTTGACTTTGGGTGGGCGGGGCAGGGCCAGCTCAACGTCACTCGTGTCGGTGGCACCCGTGATGATGGCCTGAGCACACTGCCAGAGAAAATGGGCTCCCAAGCTCCGTTTTCGGCTGTGACAGCCTCCTGCAACCCTCTGCCAGCGAAAACAGAGTGGCCCTCCCAAGTTCCGTTTTCACTGGCAGTGGCACCGCAGGCTAGTCCTTCGTTGTTTCCAGGGCAACTCCGCAGGCTGGATCTGGCCCCCGGGCCTTGAGTTTGACACTCCTGGGCTAGCGGCACTAAACTGAAGTTTGTAGTTTAATCTTTTTAAAAAATGAAAGACAAAAGAGTAACCTTGCCAACAATTCTGTACGGATGCTGTTTGTAGGGGAAAAGTGGTTAGCAGGTTTTCCTTGGGGTAAATTCCTCTGTTCTTACTGATAACTGGGGGGACTGACATAATAAAACAGCAAAAGTTATACCAATTAAGTTTTACAAATGATTGAAAAGACATGATTCAGAGTAAAAAGTTGAGTTCGTGAAGATAAAAAAAATGTATGAACATGTATCGTTTGTGAAATCAATCAGTATTCTCACTTAATATCACAGTTAATTCAGAGCAATAAAAAGAGGCCACCTAACTTGTCATAATAGGAAAAAAGAAAAAGAAAAACAACTGAGGGTTGTGATTTTTTTCTTCTTCAGAAAAATATATAGGAAATACATATAGAATTGTGTGTATATTTTCCTTTTGCTGTGCCTATCCCATAAGCTTCAGCATTTGGTTGAACTGATATAAACGTGTATCAGAGCAAGAGGGAGATTTGAAAATATCAGCGAAGTGTAAAAATGTAATACCTCGGGTAAAAAAACAACTTTTAAAGAATGGATAGGTGGGATTTCAAGGTTTATTGCTGGGCTTCATTCTAGGGTATCTTTGAAAATTAGGTCACTTCCATTTGCAACTCCAGTGTTCTGTATTTATTTTTGTGGTATTGTTCATTTACTTATTCCCCTATTTCGTATTGATTCCAAGTTGAGTTTTTGACTTCAGGGCATCTTACATGAATATAATGCCACACATGGAACCAGCAATACTAGCGATTGAACAGACATACTGTCCTTTAAAGCTCTGTTATTATGTGCTATGCAGTTGTTAAGCGCAATCAGAAGTAAACCCAGTGGAATCCAATGGGAATTGTTCCCTAATAAACAGTCTTAATCCTGTATCGGACTTCACAACTGAAACCCTTTTGTTCCATGGCTGCTGCTGAATTGACAAACCGCACGCAGAATAGGGATATACAGAATCTGTAGAGCCTCCTACTCATCTGGAGGGAGGAACTCTGGTGTAAAATTAATGGAGCATTTCTTGAAAGTACAAACAGAATAGAAAGTAAAATAGAGGACAGCATTTGGAGAGCCAACATGACTCTTAACCGTGTAGGAGAGCTGAACTTTTAATCTGTTTAATCGTACTAATAGCTAAGTTAAAGCAATGGCTGTTGCGACATTGGGAATGCTTCTATCACATAATTTAAAAGATGGAGAGAAGTAGGTTTTGCAAGAATAACGATCGCATGTATTAATTCTGGTGTAGGCTCTTTGAACTGATTTCTTGCCTAAGGTGATGCCTGAACAGCGAAGGGAGTTTTTATGCTGTAATGCATGTGGCAAAATATTTGTGTAAGATAGATCGGTGTGCTTCACTTCAGAAATTCTGACTGCACCGAAGGATGTGGCAGAACATAGGGACATGGATCAAACTGGCATGCTTAATGCATCTCCGTGAGAAATAATAACAGTAGCCTTTATTTACGTGGGCTTGTAGCTATAATCTTTGGAGATTTATAATAAAGAAATGGAAACTACCTGTCTGGTTCAAAGAATGTGTAAACATAAGGCAAACGAATCCAGTACAGATTGATTAGAGAAGTATGAAAGAGAGAGACAAATCCAGGCCACGGGTTTTATGGGCTTTTCTACATGAGTAGTTTTCTTACATGGGAGGAAACCCAACATATAATTTGCTTCGATTCTCAGTATTAAAAACAGGCAGAGCTTTTTCTGCTCTACCTCTGCAAGTCCATATCCTTTTCGTTTTCTTTCATAGTACCGTTTCCTGATAATAAGCCCAATCTTTTGAGTGCATACGCTAAAATAAGCTTCTCTCCTCCCCCCCCCCCAAAATAAGCCTTCCCCGAAAATATTTAAACACAGAACTGGAAATCAGGTAAGACTGCAAGAGGAGCCCCATTTTGCTCCATGAGCCCCAAAATAATACCTCCCTGAAAATAAGCCCAAGTGCTTATTTCGAGGTTCAAAAAAATATAAAACAGGGTCTTATTTTCAGGGAAACACGGTATGTATGGTTTGTTGTAACAACTATGAAAAGAGGAAACAACAAACAAAATCTAATAATTTTTTAAAAAACCAAAAACTTTTAGGTATAGTGAGTGTATAACATCCACTACAAGTGTGACAATTACTTGAAAGTCTCCACTGAATGTTAATCCTATTTTGGTTGTCAGTTAAATAAGTTTTCTTACAGAATTAGTTCCTTTGCTAATTATCTACTTAGCTGATTCAGAAGGTGAGTTGGCAAGGCCAACTCTGTTGGCTTTGGTGTTATGAATTGGCTTCCAGAATTGGAATGGAACATTACACTTGAATTTCATTTATTTTGCCTCTGGCTGGTTCTTTTTTCTGTCAACAAAAAGTAATGTTGAAAAGTATATGAATTGCCTTAACCTGGATAGAAGTTGAATGGATTTTAATATTCCTAGTATCTGTAGTATTAAGACAACTGTCTATCGAGAGTTCTGTACAAATGTCCTTTTAAAAGTTTGAGAGGCAGCAAACAGGATGAAATCTGATACAGTTGAATTTAGTTGGGATTAATTACACATTTAATGCTGAATGCTCAAAATCAAAATGGCTTAAAAATGTAATTTGATACTAAGTTTTAGTATCAAATGTGCTTTACCCAGCCCATTTTTAGAATGCCTATGATAGGAACTACTAATTTTTAGGAAGTCAACATTCAGCTGACAATTAATGGCTTAGGCCAGAGCCAGACTAGAGCATATCTAGTTACAGCTTCTTAGAGGACTATTCTAGTCAATAGTTTTTTTAAAAAGATGCCCTTTCAATACTAGCTTGATAAAAATGAGTAGCAAAATGGATAGAGGAAGAATAAGACTTCCAAAAGGATCCAACTATTCCTGGGGATATAACGAGTTAGAGTTACCACCACTAAAATCTGTTTAATAAGTATATCACAAATATCGCAAGTCAAGTACAAAAGTTACATTACAGAAATGAAGTCTAACACACATTGATATGGGCTTGTTTTTAATTTATTTTGAGCTCCCTGGAAGAGAGTGGGATGATAACCTCATAAATGGAAAGCATGTTTTTCTTCCGGATCTTCCCCAGAGAAAATGCATGGCTTCTGGAAACATCAAAGAACCAGCGCAAGTTACAGTTTTCTGCAATTCATGGTCATTTGGGCCATTCGGCAATTTATGGTCATTTGGGAATATCCTTAGGATGGTTAGACCTCTGACTAACTTTTTTGTTCTGAGTTGAAGTTCAAGGTAAATTCCATTCTTCCTTTTCACAGATCAACCCAAGCACAAGATCTGGATATCATTCCCTCTTGCCCAGTTGGCAGGACTACAATTTTCCACCTTGTTTATGAGGAAGTTGGGTTTAGTAGCCAAAACCTCATGTAGAGAAATGTGCTGTCGTGGAGATAAAAGTCACCAGGGGTGTGGCCCAGTCTATAAAAACTGATCAGACCAAAGGTTAACCTAGTCCAGTCATGCTTCTGCAAATTTTACAGAGTAACTTTCCCATGATCAGGGGCCACCGTTAGCTTCTACGGGCCACGAAAATAAGGCCCTGCATTTAGTGATAAGCAGGCTGCAGACACACTTCAATACTGCTGACCAGAGAGCCGACATTTAAATTTCCCACACTCTAAAGCAATAGTAGTTTGGAAGTAATAGTTTTCATATTTAGCCCTTTAATTTGTTTGCCCTCCCAGATCAGATTCCAGAGGGTTCTTAATTTCTCCCATATAAATTACAGGAAACAGTAAAGTCCTGCTTTAGGGACATTACTGACTTGAGGATAAAATCTGTATTCTGCAACTAATCAATGAAACTGTTCATTGATTTTTTTTGTGTGTCTCCAGAGCATTGAAAATAAAACTGCATTTCTATAGTGTGCAAATTCTCCCTTGCACGTGCAATCTATCTACATAATTGTACGAATTTTGCTGCTTTGAAACAAACAGATTAAATAAATATTAAGCAGATTAGTGTGGAAGAACCATAGAATTGGCAAAGCTTGAATAAAAGCCTTTTTTTAAAAATGACCTTTACAAGGATATGTATTTCTGGATTTGTTAAAAAAAATAACACAATGAATATTTTCAGCCCAGCAATACATTTATTTTAAATACAATCAAGCAATTTTTTAAAAAATGTCACAGGCTGTGATTCAACAGTCAACATATTTTGGAGTAGGATTTCTAACAAGCTGAGCTACATTTTTTGCTTAATGGATCAGATAGCCGTGACAAAGGACCCAGTTGTTTTAAATCATGCTTGCAGTGGGCATTTTTCACTAGATTCTCTGTTGGGTGGACATGTTCTCCCACAGTTTGAAGGCTAAGAACAGCGACCAGGTTTTTAACTGAGCCATTTATGAACAGGAACATGACATGCATAAATACGATAATGCAAATGTATTTTAGGAAGGACAGAAGAACAAAGATTAAGTTGTTTACTTAGAAAAGTTAAGAAATCTGAATACTGGTTAGTGTCTTGCTACATTTGCACTCGTGTATTTATGGATGACTCATTAAACTGTTCTTAAATTGCAGGGCTTTAAGGACTCTTGATAAAATCTCTTTATATAAGGAACTGGACACACACCTTAATCATACCCTCGAAAATATGAAGAAATGTTATGGGGGTGGAGAGGAAATGGTAACATTACCATATCATCTCAATAGTAGGAATAGATACTGTGCCTTTTGTGTAATTTCCTAATCCAAAAAATGAAGATTTTTCTAATGTTACAATTATGCTACTGCTTGAGTACAAAGTAGTAAGAAATTGATTTAAGTGTAAATGTGTTAAGAATGTGGACTTTTTCACAGGTGGCAATTAGAAATATTCCTGAGCTTCAGCAGGAATTAAAAAACCCTGCAACTCAAAAATTTGCAATGCAAATGCATTTCCTGTGCCCCAAAGGTGCCTTTTTTTCCAAAAGGCTTTCTTGGTTTTTTTTCCTTTGAAAACATTTCGCTTCTCATCCAAGAAGCTTCTTCAGTGAAGTGAGAAGTGAAACATTTTCAAAGAAAAAAAAAACCTTTGAGACAACCATAACTTGGCTGATTGAGAATCTTCATAGACATGTTTCTTGTGCTTCCTAGTTAATTATGGCTACACATAAACATAAATAATACATGAGACTTAAAACTACCTTATACTTCCATGTATGAAAACTTCCCAAAGTAATAGGAAATGGAGTTAGACTTTATGTTCCTTAAAAAGGAAAGAAATAGCTTAGCCCAGTTCCACTTAGTATTTACATCTGACCATTTTGTATGGAGCTGATTCAATTCAAACTCTATACACTGCTCAAAATAATAAAGGGAACACAAGCAGAAGACGTCCGAGTTCTGAATGAATGAAATACCCTTATTAAATACTTTGTTCGTTACATACAGTAGTTTTGTGTTCCCTTTAGTTGTTTGAGCAGTGTATAAACTACTGTATGTAAAGAACAAAGTATTTAATAAGGCTATATCATTCATTCAGATCTCGGATGTCTTCTGCTTGTGTTCCCTTTATTTTTTTGAGCAGTATATTTTGGTTATGTATCTCACATTGCAGCTAACCTTGTTGTCCAAAACTACAGTATTTGTAGAATGCAGTTTTCCAGAAACATAAAAAAACATAAGATCATTTTTTTCCCTATCTTGTTACAGGCTCGTGTAAAACAGGTTTTGGACATTTTTAACCTCTTTCTAACATGACCTTTAAATGCTCTGACTTCATGTTGGCAGCTGTTTTATTTTGTGTGAATCAACAAATGTTGAGGTAGCAGGTCCATCTTTGACAGCAAAATGCCAATCAAGGAAGAAGAAGCCTTATCTCATCTGGTTCAACTAATGCCATGTTCCAGAAGACCGAGTCAAATACTCAGGTTTTACTGCTCATTCTCTGCGTTGTTTTATTGCCAGAGAGCACACATGAGAAGTCAGAAGGATAGAAGTGCTCCAGGAACCAGAATTTCAAGGACTCTACATCTCAACTAGGATGTGAATTTCAGCAGATAACCAACAGCGGTTGAAGCATATGATTTAAAGGATTTTCCCAATTCAAATATTTACGTCTCAATGATTATTTGAAGATGAAATAGGAGCAGTTATTTAAAAACAACAAAACTGGCTTGTCAAAAGTTGATGAGAGCCTGAAATAATTTCTTGACCAACTCTCCTTGTCTCCTCAGTATCGTTTTTAAACATTCTTCCATAACGAACAGATTTTATACTTATAAAATGAACAGTGCCTATCTGTAAACCAGTTATCTCTTGAAGAATGGGTCAAATTTGGAGTCAGCAAAAGCCTCAATTAAATCATTATCTAAAGAATACTTGCTTTCAATTCCACAAATAGGTCAGGCAAAATATGTCCCTGTTCTCTGAGCTAGCATTATCTGTATCGAATCAGAAGCATTTCTAATTGATAGAAGTAATCAACAGGAGATGACTTGGTTCATAATTACCTTTCATTTCCTATGAACTATTTGATCATTCTGGGAACATGTGATGGAGCATCATTTGTTATGCATATTCTATTACTGCTTTCTAAACATATTACTTGATTAATAAGCCCATTTCTGGGGATAAGTTCAAAACAGATCAACCAATACCAATTCGTATCAAAACAAAATGATGTTCTTGAAAATGTTCTTAAACTGGGTCAATAAACCTATTATGATCTAAGCTGTAATATTTAGTGTTGGATCCATGCAATATAATTACGCTCTTTGAAAACTGATTGACATTTTATATTAAACCATTGTCTTTGTTCCACAAATTATTATTAACTCTATGGCTTAGTGGAATATGTGTACTCAACTTTCTACTTCCAATTTAATAATACATATAATGTGGGAAATGGTTCTGACAGCGGTAGATGCAGATATGCTTTTAAAATAAATCTATGAAGTTATTTTGCCGAAATGTGTTCTTTCATTTTCAGAGAGAAAACAGAATATTGAGTAGAATTATAATGACCATTATGAATATATTATTTTCGCAAAACCATATTTAGCTATTAGGAAGTTATGATTACATTCCTGGGATTTTATTGTGGTCTCAAAAACCCCAACCAAAGAAAAACCCAAGCAACTGTTGGACTTAATATGTGATTTATTTTCATCTTGATAACATGTGCAAATACAGCCCGTTAAGACCAACCATCCTACACCCATCCTTTATTATACCTTTCTCACATCACGTCACTTATGTATTACTTCTATATCTCTTCCTGCATTCTTTTTATTTCCTTCCACGCAACTGATATTTTAGCCCGTTTGGTGTAGTGGTTAAGGAGTCAGGCTTTACCTGGGAGACTGTGAGTTCTAGTCTCGCCTTCGGTAGAAAACCAGCTCGGCGACTTTAAGCCAGTGCTGCTCTCTCAGTCTTAGGAGGGAGGCCACTTCTTCTTAAAAGGTTTGAAGCCACAAAAACTGCAGGGACTAGTTCAGGCAATTGCCAGGAGTCAATGCAGACTTGAAGGCAATGAATGAATGAATTTTTGAAGACAAAACTTAAGTGTCCTGAAAGCAAAACTTAACGCATCAATTCTTGAAAACAGAACTGAAATAAATCTGAAGAGAAAACTTAAATAAATGTCTTGAAAGCAGAACTTAATGCATCACTTCTTGAAGATAGAATTTAAATAAATTCCTGAAGACAAAACTTAAATAAATGTCTTGAAAACAAAACTTAATACCCAAATTCTTGAAAACGGAACTCAATAAAATTTCTGAAGACAAGACTTTTTAAATTTATTAATATAAATAGAAAGAGCAACGTTTCAAAATCCATATAGGTTTTTTTGGGGGGGGGGGAAATAAATATATTTCTGAAGACAAATCTTAAAAGTCTTGAAAGCAAAAACCTCATCCCCAAATTCCTGAAAACAGAATTTAAATAAATTTCTGAAGACAAAACTGAAATAGATGCCTCGAAAACAAACTATATTCTCGAAAGCAAAACTTACAGAAACAGTTTCTTGTGGGGGAAAAAAATTGAATTATTAGACGGGTCCTGAAGTGCCGAAATTACCAATGAGTTAGAAAAGAATTCATTCCTTTTATAATCAGGATGATATGATAAAATAACGGGATTATCTTTAAATCCTCCCAAAAGGGGAGGCCCTGAACTGACCCTTCTCCTGCTTTCAAATCCCACCAGACAGCAAAGGATTACCCAGAGAAGCCGTAACAGGGACAGAGTTGGAGGGGACCTTGGAGGTCATCTAGTCCAACCCCCTGCTCAGGCAGGAGACCTGTACTAGGGATTCGAACCGCCGAACTGCCGACCCCTTTCTGATCGACAGCTGTCTTAGCCACTTGAGCCCCCTTAGTAACCCCTTCCTTGGACCCTCACGGAAAACCGCATTTGGGAATCAAGTCACGCCGGGGTCTTCTTCACGCGGGGCTATCCCGGCGCATCCTCCAGGCAAGAGAAAGGCCTTCGGGGTTGTCACGGTGGGACGGCGGTGCTTACTGCGAATGAAGAAGCCCCCCCACCCCCACCCCAGGGCCTATCTACCTGAGAGGTGCGCAGAACCTTCCTCCTCCTCCTCCTCCTCCTCTTCCTCCTCCATTTACTCACCGCGGGCCTAGACGCTCCCCTCAAGCCAGCTCTCGGCGTTGCTAAGCAACGGCGACGGGCGGGGGGGGGAGACCTCCGCCGGGCGGGGGAGGGAGCGGAGAGCGCGTATTAAAAACGAGCGCTTTTCGGCCGGCGCGGCCCCAGCCGGCTTCCGTCCCAGATGATCCTCGCCCCGCCCCCTCCTCCTCCTCCTCCTCCCGCTTCGCTGCCGCTTGCCTCGCCTCCATCTCTTGCCGACGCCACTGGCGTAACCCGCTCGGGGAAGAGGGGAGCCGCGTCAGTCGCCGCCGCCGCGCAGGGTGGGAGCGGAAGCCTGTCTGTGAGGGGGAAAAGAACCATGGGAGACGCGGCCTGCCGTTCCGCCGCCGGCGCTTGTTAAAAAGAGGAGCGCCCTTCGCCTTCGCCTTCGCCGCCTCAGAAGGAGAAGAAGAAGAAGAAGAAGAAGCCGACCTCCCTCTTCTTCCTCGCTTGCTGGAGCCATGGACAAAGCCGTCGGCGGCCAGGTAGGAAGGCTCGCTGAGGGAGCCCTCGGGGGAAAGGGAGGGGGCTTGAGGGGTTGCTAGGCAACCGCGGGGGGGGGGAGAGAAAGGAGGTCTCCGGGGAAAGAAAGCAAGCGAGCAAGCGGGTGGGTGGGTGGGGGTCGGGGGGAGGGGCTCCATTTGGAGGACCGTTGGGGACGGGGAGGGGGCTGGAGCGACCGACTCCCCCCTCCCTCTGTTATCGGGAGGAAGAAGGAAGGCGCGGCCCCGGACGTAAGTCGAGGAGGCAAACGAACGGGCGGGTGGGGGAGGTTTACTACTCTCTCTTTGCTGGGGGTGGGGTGGGAGGAAGGCGGGGTGGGGTGTGTGTGTGTGTGTGTGTGTGGAGGTGGGTCAGGGGTCTTCCTTGCCCGAGGAAGCCTGGGGAGGGGAAGGAGGGGAAGCCCAGCAGAGGGGCAGAAGGGCCGGAGGGAGAGGTTCCCCAGCGCTCCTAACAACAACACGGAGAAAGTGGCGTGTTTTTTTTTTTTTAATTTTTAAGACAAACAAACAAACATTTTTAGTCCATCCTTCGTTTCTTCCTGCCACGTGACATTTCGGTGTCATCCTCAAGAGTCTCTTCTCTCCTCTACCTCCCTCCTGTCTTCAATCTCACCAAATCCATGACAAAAGATTTTTTCCCCACCAATATATTATTCTAATTACAACCAATTCTTTCCCCACCCCCAACACATCAGTATGTGTTGGTTCTAACAATAACTTCATATGTTTAGGGTGCTTTACTGGTATCTCTCTTCTAACCGATAGTAAAATGTATTCCATATGTTTTAAAATATTCTGTCTCTTCTCTTTCCTTTATCGTCATAGTTAATCTATTCATTTCTGCACGGTCTTAAGATTTTTTGTTGAAATGACTTCTCCCGTGGAGAGAAGAGTGTTAAACCACCCGGGAGGAGTGAGTAGCGCTGGAGGAATTAACGGGGACGTAATGCAAGGGAAAGGGAGACGGGACTTAGTCCGAGGGAGGGGGTGGTGGAGGAAAGATGTTTAGGCCGGAGTGGACGAGGAGGAAGAGGAAGAGGAGAGGCTGCTGCTTTTGCTGCTATTGAAGCCTGCCTTAGGATGCTCCTGGGTGAGTTTCCTAGGCTCTTCTCGGGCTTTCTTTTTTTGCGAGAGGTTGCTTGAAAGCTTTGAAATGGACGCATTTCTTCCCAACTTCCTGGCCCGGCCCTTGGAATGAATTACAGATTGTCCTCGACTTATGACCACCCTGGAGCCGCCCCCCCCCCCCATGTTTCTGTTGCTTTAAGCGGAGACGTCGGTTCAGTGGTGGTGGGTTTGGCCCCGTTTTTACCACCTTTCTGGCCACAGTTGTTTAAGGGAATTGCTGCAGTAAGGTACAGTTGACTCGCATGACTGCAATTGAGCCCAACATTTCTGAGACTAAGCAAGACAGCGGTTAAGTCAGTTTTGGCCCCCGGTTTTTTACTACCTTCATTGCCACAGGGTGTTAAGTGAACGGCTGCAATTCTTAAGTAACACGATTGCCCCAAAGGCAAAGGGAAAAAAAATCGTGCTTTTTTTCAAAAGGCAACTGGACTTTCTTTGTCCTTGAAGATGTTTCGCTTCTTGTCCAAGAAGCTTCTTCAGTGGGGACAACCTGACCTGGATGACTGAGAATCTCCATAGACATTTAGTAAGCCGATTGTTAAGGGAAACTGGCTCCCCCGCCCCCCCCCCCCCGTTGACTTTTGCTTGCCAAAAGGTGGCAAAAAGGAGATTCCCGTGACCTCAGTACATAGCAGTGGTCGTAAGTATGAACCAGTCATAAGTATGAACCAGTTGCTGAGCATCTGAATTTTGATCACGCGATCGTGGGGATGTTACAAAGGTGGTAACTCTGAAAAATGGTCCTGAGTCTTTTTTTTTTTTCAGGGATGTAACTTTGGATGATCACTGAATGAACTGTTGTAAAGTCAAGGGCTATCTGTAGTTGTGCGAACAGGCAGAAGAAGAGGTGGGTTTTGGGTTTCCGGGGTTGGGGTGAGAAGAACAGCAACAGAGGAGCCTTGGAGGTCTTCTAGTCCAGTTCCCTGCTCAAGGAGGAAACCCCACACCATTTGAGACAATGATTACCATTTCAGACAAATGGTGTTAAATGTATGGACACAGGAGGTAGAGTGGGGAAAAAACAAGTTCCCTGGGACTAAGCCTCTGGGCTAGTGGCTTGCTGCAAAGGATACAAATGCTACCAGCCTTAGTTTTCCTAAAAAGCTGGGTTGCTCACCATTTCTATCGCTCTAGGAATTGAGCCTTCCTCACCTCTTCTGAGTGAGAAGTTTGAGGATGAGTAGAGAAGCCCAGGGGTGGATTTTGGTCCTGGAATTTCAATTATCACTTTCTTACATGACAAATTGTTTGTTGGATTAGCATATGCAGAAGCACAAATGTGTGTATTTTTAAAAAAAGATTAGCCTTGTGGAATGGTCTTCAATGTAGGTATGATTTTCAGGAACATTGGAGAATGTCTTCCTCCAAAATGGTTAACTTCTACAGGTTTTTTTTTTTAAGATATGATTCTAATTCTAGGGACTGCATATAATTATATGAGAATCCTTTAACAGCACTTAGAATTAGTAAAACGTATCAAAACAATTGTGTGATTTTCTAAAGTAGGAAAGTAACCTTTGCCTGAATGTTAAATATTTTGCCTCTTGCGGTAACTAAATTTGTTCCTAACTTTCAGCCTTCCTTCAATTGTAAAATATCCCTGCCTTATGCTATTTTCTCATTTTAAATTGAAGCCAATATTTGAAGTTTTTGTGCATTATAACATAGGTCTGCACTTTGGAAATGTTAGTAGGCAGCTCGGAAAAACAATTAATGGGAAAATGCAGGATTCTGGGACTGAATCCCTAAAGTCTTTAATGAAATGGTTATTGGGCAGATGGTATGTACAAGCATCTCTACAGGCCCACAGGACATCAACTGGAGTCTGAATCCAAATTCGAAGATGGGATATTAGAAAGGCTGTTACACTGAGTAGTTAACACTGGGTTAAATGAACCTTCACAGGCTTGATGTAAGGCAATTCTTTTACAATGGTCTCATACATTGTTTATGGTAGTTAACCTTGGTTTAATTAACCCAGCTGGGTTTGCACAATCCTCTGGACCATTAACAAAGCACATATATTGTGCTCACATGCTAGGATAAAAGGTGGTTGCCTAGTAAATAACTGAGGTCATCCAAGATATCCATATACATGTAAAGCTTCCTGGTTAATGACTGGAGATAATTTTTATAATTGCAGTTGCTTGTAAATAACACACATTCAGATCACAAGAGTAAAGTTAAGTTGTGCTTGTGGCTTTTCTGTTGTTGACCTTGTTCTGTAGAACTCCCCTGCCTCATTCCAGATACACCACAGGCCCCAGTTCTGTTCACTTAGTCCCCTTTTATTGGTGGTGAATAGTCTAATAGTTAATAGTTTGGTCGTCTCCACTCTGTATAGCTTTAATGTTAAATAGTTTGAAAGGGGTAGTTTGGTTTATTGTTTGCTGTTGTAAGCTGCCCAGAGTCACACTGTTTGACTTAGGAAGATTTACAAATCTAGTTAACACACTTCTGGTGATTTAATGGGTTTCACTGGCAGTAATACAGGACTGGATTCCTATCTTGATTTTTTCTTTTGATTTCTCAGTTTAGCCTACAGCCTTGGGACTTAAAATTAGCCTTCAGCACAAGGGCTAACTAGAACTATCCCTATTTAGTTTCCAAGCCCAATCTCCTGCTAAGATTGCTTTGTTTAATGTTTTGAAGGAGGTATATCCTTGTATTCTTTGTTAACAAGATGGGGTTTTTTTTGTATTCTATAATACTTTGGAAATAGTTTACTAGTTCTAATTAAAAGCAGTGTGTATGCTGCACTCTAGGCAAGTTTGTGAATTAAGAATTTAAAACCCCATAATGACATTGAAAGGCTTATTTCCTCAATTGCTTGGAGTGCTGCATTTTTTCGTGTCTTTTTTTTTCAGAGTTCCCATGTCTGAATGGCAATAGCAGAGTTTGGATAGTGATAGAAGTAGAAAGATGTGGGGGCAAGTTTTTATTTGATTAAATGGTGAAAGCCAAGTTGGGGGGAATGCTCTGAAATGCATGGTGTGCTACCCTGTTTCCCCGAAAATAAGACATTCCCTGATAATAAGCCCAATTGGACTTTTGAGCGCATGTGCTAAAATAAGCCTCTCCCCAAAAATATTTAAATGCAGAGCTGGAAATTAGGTAAGATGGGAAGAGAAGCCCCATTTTGCTCCACGTGCCCCAAAATAATAAGACCTCCCCAAAAATAAGGCCAAGTGCTTATTTTGGGGTTCAATAAAATATAAGACAGGGTCTTATTTTTGGAGAAATATGGTATTACTGGTCAGTAATTCATAATCTTTATTCTTGTGCTGCCTGTGATTACAGGAGTCTCATCCCCAGATAGCAGAGCCCAGCCCTCTGAAGCATATTTCTAAGTTAGTTTAGTTTAGTTTATTTATACTTATATGCCTCCCTTCTCTCAAAGGACTCGGGGTGGCTCACAAAGATAAAACAATAAAACAGTAAAATTATGACTAAAATACTCAATTAAAAACCCCAAAAGATTAGTTAAAACTCCCATCAGATCAGCAAATTTGTTGGAAAACCATGTCTTCAGGTCAGCGTGGAAAGAGCGGAGGCTGGGGGCCATCCAGAGCCCAGTGGGTAAACCATTCCAGAGGGTCGGTGTGCCTACAGAGAATGCCCTCATCCTGGGCGCCATCAGCCAACATTGTCTGGCCAATGGGACCCGGAGGAGGGCAATCCTATGTAAGCGCACTGGATGGTTGGAGGCAGGCAGAAGGTGATCCTGCAAGTATCCATGCCATGAAGGGCTTTATAGGTAATTACCAGCACCTTGAAGCGGATCCGAAGGACCACCGGTAACCAGTGCAGCTCATGCAGGAGAGGTGTAATACGGGAGTAACAGGAAGCCCCCGTAACAATCCGCGCGGCCGCATTCTGGACCAGTTGGTGGGGTTAAGTCTGAGCCTGTTAGAGATAGGGAAGAGGAATTGTTCCACTACTATTCAGCTGAATTTGTCTGATTAATAGGGCAAACTAATTGATCTGGTTTACTCAGCATGTTGGTTTGTGTAGTAGTTAACATAAGGAACATAGTTAAAAGCATACAAATCTGATCAAATTTGGATTTCTTATCTGTAATTGGTCACCTTGAAATTTAAAACAATGGTGGTGGTAAATGAAAAACACCAGAGTTCAAAGTGACCAATAACAAAGCATTAAATCTAACATCCTCAAACAAAATTGATTTGGTTCAAATGTCTTGGCCTAATTTTGTTTTGTGAATTGATAAGTGGCCAGTATTTACAGTCCTTTTGATTTACCTGGAAGCAAATTTTGTTGAAATAAAATTAGCATTGAGGTCGGCTTGCACATGATTACTTCTGTGTGACAGCCTCAACATAATATTTTAAAAAATCAACAAAAATGCTTCCTGTTAACAGATTAATGTAATGTGTAAAGCTTTTTTGGAATAAAGAAGGAAAAAATGTTCAAAGTTTAGCTCTATCTCTTCTTATTGGCTGAATGTTGAAAAATAAATTCTCAATTTTTGGCAAGCAATTTGCCCTAATCACGTGGTCTCTAGACTTCAGTGAAACTTATCAAAATAATTATATGCCTATAATTACAATGACATTAAGTTTTTTCCTTTCTCTCTATGACTGGCAGAGTTGGGATGAAAATTGCATAACTTAAGGGGGAAGGACACTACCTTTTTATTTTATAGTTTTTCCTTGGTATATCTGTGGTTAAATTCTGTGACATATTGAAGTATAAATGGCAGACTGTTACAATTATGGGAATAGTCTGCTCTTTTATTACCTCTTTATTTAAAAGAGGATATACAATTTATGATTATTAAATATACTAAATACAGAGAGAATCAATTTGGTGGAGACTAAAAGCCAGGACACCATGACTTGAATTCCTGTCTTAAGGCAGAAGCCAGTTGGGTGAGTATGGGCCAGTCACTTTCTCTCAGTCCTAAACTGGAAAGTCAAAAAACAAAACAAAAAAAACCCATAAGGGTCAGCCAGAATATAGATTGCACCCATAACTTTCAAAAAAAGAGGCTTCGATCCTACAACAGATTGTTTAGGCTAATAAGATTTATTGAAAAACTGACACCAAAGAACCATCTGTTATCCACAATGAGGTCTTTAGTGTCCAGGAATAGAATTAGTAGTATTGCAAAATGTAACATGCCCTAAATTGTCCCTTGTTTTGAAACACCCTGTTTCATGTGAGAACAAATTGCAGGAGATGTTTAAGATGGTGGTTTCAACGTATATTTACCTAGGATACAATTTCCACTGCTCGTTATCTCTTCTTGAAGCACGTAAGTCCTTTGGGCAACATATTCTACTATAATATATTTTAATAAGTATCGTTTTATGAAACTGGTCAGATACAAATCAGAGTTGCAGAAAACAGGTTCTTGTTCTGGTGCAGCTGCAATCTGATTTCTAACACTTTCTTGAAAATAAGCTATAGTGCCGAGGGTTGTAAAGGAGACCAAGCGTTTATAGACTATAACTTTGCACAAATACTGAATTTTCAGTACTGCATAACACAGGGCTGAAATTCGATCCTTGACCCCAAATGTTTTGTAGTGCCAGATCCCCAGGATAGGATTTCATCCTTAAAATTGCTTCTTGTACATGTAGTTCTCTACTTATGACCATAATTGAGCTCAGAATTAACCGTGGTAAGTCATGGCAGTTGTTAAGTGGGTCATCATGTGACACGCCTGACTTTACTGTCGTCTTTGTGGTGATTAAGTGAACACAGTAGCCGTTAAATGAATCTGTTTTCTTCAATAGGCATTTTTTTTATGGACATAAGTGCAGAAAAAAAATGCTGAAAATTGCAGTCCTCTGACCATAGGATACTTCAAATGGCCATGAATGTGAGAGCTGGTTACCAAATGTCTAAAATGCGATTATGTGACTGTGTGTGTGTGTGTGCATCCATTGAAACTCTGGAACTGGGTTGCAAGTAGTTCTGGGGAAGGTCTGTTGTGACTTCAAACAGTTGCTAAGTGAGGAATAAATGACCAGTAAATTGTTTAGGTTGCATCCTGGTTTAATTCATGAGGACACCATTTGAGTTACCTGTAAACAGCCTTTTCGCTCACATCATTATATACTCTAGAACAGTGTTTCTCAATCTTGACCCCTTGAAGATGGGTGGACTTCAATTCCCAGAATTTCCCAGCCAGCTGGCTTGGGAATTCTGGGAGTTGAAGTCCATCCATCTTCAAAGAGGCAAGGTTGGGAATCATGCTCTAGAAACCTCTTAACATCTATGACATTAGTTTTATTTATTCCATTATCCCTCTTAATTACCCATTTGTCAAAAAAGTTTATATTTTATCATTTTATTAGCAACATCTCTCTCGAATATGGGCAACTCCAGGAAATGTACCCGTCAAACTTTGCTTAAAAACATTCTTTCTCAACCTGCCTATTTGTTAAGGCAGAATTTCATACAAGAGGACAATGCTGCCTTTGCTAACTTCAAATTCGCTTTGCATATTTGCCATATCTTAATATTACATTGCGTAGAGTTTTCTAACTATAGCCACAGCTGCTTTTGTGTTTTCGAAGCTTCTCTGAAAATAACTAGAGAGTGTGACATCTTGTGGAGCTGTTCCTAGAAGGCTCCCTGTTTAAAAAAAACAAACAAAACAAAACCCCTGATATTTTACAAATTCTGAAGAAAGATCAAACGTCGCACAGATCCTTTCCTTTCCAGCCAGGGCAACTGCAGCTTCATTTTCGGTTCAAAACATAACTTGTGTGCATCTGCCTTATGTTTTTGAACACTGGGCCCCTTCAGCTATTGCGGTTCTGGCCGAGGCACAGCATGGGTTCTGTTTTATTGGGTAAGGATAAATATCCATTACTGGGGGTTTTTTGTGCTTTGTAGTGTACTAACTTTACCAGTCTGTTCCTACTAGTGTCATCTTCTGTCCCTGCAGCTGCTAAAGACTACAGTGCCTTTTATACAGAAAACAAAGAGGCCTTTATGCACAATATGTTGCCGATATAAACAGTTTTACATTTATTGAAGTAAAATGAAGGCCAGGCCAATCTTGGAAGCCCTGAGATTGGAGAGGAAGTATTCCGCACAAACAATAGAGTGGATAATATTTTATTTCCTTTATTTTAATGGGGTCCAGCAGCGTGCAGGTAGTCCTTGTCTTAAGATCCTTTCACTTAGCGGCTGTTTGAAACTACGACAATACTTGAAACCGAGACTCACACTTAACAACTGTCACAGCCATCTTCACAGTCACGTGATCAAAACCTGGGTGTTTTGACAGCCAGCATGTATTTAAGAAGGTTGCATAATCCTGGGGGTGGGGGGGGGTCGTGTGATCACTGCTTTTTTTACTTTCCTGGCCACCTTCTAACTGGCAAAGTCAGCGAAGGAAGCCAGGTTCTCTGTGTGATTCATTTAACAACAGCAGCAATTGGCTGCATCATGCCCGAAAAAAGTCTTACAGCCGAGTGTGACTTGCTTAACCACGATGTTGCAGGAATTCGGAAGTCCCAATTGTGGTTGTAAATTGAGGACTACCTGTATGTTTTGTTTTTTCCATTTCTCTGCTGCCCATCTCCCTCAAAGAGAGGGAACTGTATTTATAGAAAGATTGCTCTCTGAAGAAGCATCAAAGGCAGAGAAATTACTATTGCATTGTAAGCCGCTTATTATGCAGATGTTGAAATAAAAATGAAAGGTAACTTAACCCAAATAAAAACGTTTCAGGCTTGTAGTCACATGTTAGGATAAAGTTTAGATTTATGGGTGTTAATTGAATCCTCCCCTCTTATCTGATTGTTTTCAGTTTTAGATTAGCTACAGTTTACAAATACTGAGTATTGTTTGGTAATATGTACACAATGGTTGTACTTGATGGTTTTAGTTTTGACTACAGTGTTACCTTCCCTTCTTTTTGTTTCCTAATCCCGGTAATTATGCTCTACAGGTGACAAATGTTAACAATTGCTTTAGTTCTACTTTTAATTTAAGCCCTTTTTAAATTTGAATTGGTAATTAAATTTCAAAACATTATTATAGAAATTTATCTTCCACTGTAATTAATTAACTTCTAAAAACTCAGTAGCAAAACTAACTCCATTATTTTTGTTTGTCATAGATGCGTTTAACAGATTTGTATAGCAATTATCTTGTATAGTTTATGAATAAGACAGAGAATCGTCTAGAATGTATGTTTCATGCAGGAAATAGTTTTCCATTCTGCATTGAATATATTCGGGTTCATCATGTAAATAAATGTTTAAATCTCATCAGTGTTTTTATATTTTCAATGAGACTAATTTAGGTGTGCTGGGCATATCATCCTAAACCGACATAGTTATCTTCCTGGCTTCCAAGTACTTTAAAATGTGCATGTTTTCTGCTAAAGTAGATTCTAAAATTATATAGCAAGTTAGCAGTTCAATAACAATATTTTTCAGTATTAGACATATCCTGAAATGAAATAGTAATAGCAATCACACTTAGATGTATATACTGCTTCACAGTGTTTTACATCCCTCTCTAAGCAGTTTACAGAATTGGCATATTGTCCCCAACCATCTGGGGTCCTCATTTTACTGACCTCGGAAGGATGGAAGGCTGAGTCAACCTTGAGCCAATCAGAATCGAACTCGGGCTGTGGGCAAAGTTAGCCTGTAATGCTACCTTCTAACCACTGCACCACCACGGCTCCTAAATGCTAACCAAATGGATTTATGTTATCCAGATTTAGTTTGGGAACAACCATAATTAGAGGCAGCAACTGGAATAAAATGTTTAAGCTCTTCACAAATGGTATTATTGTGGTATAAGGCTTGATGGGAAGAAAAGCCAGTATTTTTACATTAATAATTACTATTATTGTAAGATTATAATACTATGGTAGTTGTTTCTGTGGATAATGTTTAATTAATTATAAATGATTATAGTTAATGAAATTCTCCAACTTTAATAATTATTTTTTTCTGTACTATGAAAATAAATTGTCCCTGGTTGGTTTAGTGAACATAATGATTATGTTTGCAGAATACCCTGAAATGGAATCTAGCTGACCAAATATTAATCTTAAGAGTGCTGCGTGAACTCTGTGCGGTTAGTTGATGATGCAGTCTGTTAACCATGGGTAAACATGTAGAAGTAAACAGGAGGAAATGTAATTCAAATGGTTTTCTAGCTAAAAATCTTTGGTCTTAAACTTTGGTAGAGGCTGCTGGCATGTAACTTGCCATTCTTTTGATGAGAAAGGAGCAATTTTGCCGGGCAATCTGATTTGCTGAGTGTCTCAGTAAACCAAACAATAATTTACAATGTACAAAATTCACTTCTGACAAATTACAGGTACATTTATTACAGAGATTTTTAGGACCCATAAAATGCTGCTTTGAATTCCATCCTCTGGAAGTGACTTAGGACCGTTTTTCACACGACGATTGTGGCATTCCCATGGTCACATGATCAAAATTCAGGCACTTAGCAACTGACTCATATTTATGACAGTTGCAGTGTCCTTTTGCGACCTCCTGACAAGCAGAGTCAATGGGAAAGCCAGATTCACTTAACCCAGTTATTAAATTGACAACTTCAGTGATTCACTTATCAAACATGGCAAGAAAAGTTGCAAGATTCACTTAACAAATGCCTCACTTAACAATAAAAAGACAGCCTGAGTAGCGTAGGGGGGTAATGCCTCCTACAAAGGCAGCATTTAAAAACCAGCTGCCTGCAATTTCTGTGAGTTCAATCCTAGCCAGGCTCAAGGTCAACTCAGCCTTCCATCCTTTATAAGGTGGGTAAATTGAGGACCCAGTTTGTTGGGGGCAGTAAGTTGACTTTGTATAAATATACAAAAGTATGAAGGCTATTGCTTAGCGCACTGTAAGCCGCCCTGAGTCTCCGGAGAAGGGCGGCATATAAATCAATTTTTTTTTAAAAAAAATGTTGGGCTCAATTGTGATGGTAAATTGAAGACTACATGTGTATCGCTGGAAACTTAACTTGTGTAACAAACATGCTTTTTTTGTGTTTGCTGCGTTAGCCAAGAGTTCTTCCTTTCTGCCATGGTGAAACCCAATCTTATAATTTGGATGGCATATAAACATGATAATATACACCTATGTATAAATATTAAGAGTGAAATATTAAATCCTCTGTCAAAACCAAAGCCGGATTTTGCTAAATTGCAAAATCAATGTCCTGTGATGGTAAGACCATGATGGTGAACCTATGGCACCCATGACAGAGGTGGCCCACAGAACCCTCTCAGCTGGCATGCGCGTCATCGCCCCAGGTCAGATCTCTGTGGCGTCCCTGCAAACAACAAAAGAGAAGCTCGTGCCTCCCACTGGCCAGCTGGTCTTCAGGTCTCTATTGCACATGTGCACATGTCTACGCATGCATGCGTGTGTGCGCATCCTTCAGTTTGGCATGTATGTGCAGTTTGGGCACTTGGTTTCTAAAAGGTTTGCCATCACTGTGACAAGAGATCTCAAATGTTCCATTCAGATTGGGTTCAATTTTGTTTAAATAATTGGCTTAGATTTAACACACGGCGAATTTGAAAATGCCAATGTATCATTACGACCCGTTTATGTACCAAGAATCCTTTTCATTTTGTTTTTCCTTTTAAGAATGTGAAATTGTCTGCTGAAGTGGAACCGTTCATTCCTCAGAAGAAGGCCCCCGATTCACTGGTGATGCCCATGGCCCTGCCAAATGACGGTGGAAACATCAATGGTGTTGAGGCAACTCCAATTCCCAGCTACCTGATTACCTGCTACCCGTTTGTTCAAGAAAACCAATCCAACAGGTAATTAAATATATATGTCAAAAAGCCAGTGCATTGAATTCATTGTGGCTTCCTTCTGAGTGAACTTGTAGCGCAGAGGTCTTCAAACTTGGCAGCTTTAAGACTTGTGGACTTCAGCTCCCAGAATTCTCCAGCCAGGCTGGAGAATTCTGAGAGCTGAAGTCCACAAGTCTTAAAGCTGCCAAGTTTTGAAGACCGCTTTTGTAGAGCATTGAGTGGCATGACTGTTAAACCATGAAGTTAGGGAACAAATTATTTTGAGAGAGTCTTAAAACCCTTTTGTTTTGATCATTAATAGCATAAAAGAGAGCAGAGGGAGAACCCTGGAAAGCTTTCATGATACTGGAGCTATACTCTTAACAATCAAGGTTATAATATTGGCACTGCCTTTATTTTTGGATTTTATTAGAATTTTTAGTAGATTGAAAGTAGACAAAATTAAAAGATTTAGAAAAAATATATAGTGAAAATGGAAGGGACGCAGTGGCTCAATGGCTAAGACAGTGAGCTTGTCAACCGAAAGGTCGGCAGTTCAGCGGTTTGAATCCCTAGTGTTGCATAACGGGGTGAGCTCCCGTTACTTGTCCCAGCTTCTGCCAACCTAGCAGTTCAAAAGCAGGTAAAAATGCAAGTAGAAAAATAGGGACCACCTTTGGTGGGAAGGTAGCAGCGTTCCGTGCGCCTTTGGTGTTTAGTCATGCCGGCCATATGACCATGGAGACATCTTCATCTGGCTCTTCGGCTTTGAAACGGAGATGAGCACCACCCCCTAGAGTTGGGAACAACTAGCACATATGTGCGAGGGGAACCTTTATCTTTATTTATAGAGAAAATGAGAAGATATAGGAAAATCAGGAAATCTGTAAGTCTTAAAGTAGCCATGATTGGACACCCTTTCTTTAAACTGATTTTGAAGAAATAACTGTAGACCTAACTGGATTTCTCCCCACCCCCTTTTATTTCAGACAACTTCCACTGTACAATAATGACATCAGGTGGCAGCAGCCTAACACAAACCCTCCCGGGCCGTATCTGGCTTATCCCATTATATCTACTCAGCCACCAGTTTCCACCGAGTATACCTACTATCAACTGATGCCAGCGCCTTGTACGCAAGTCATGGGATTCTATCATCCCTTCCCAACAGCTTACCCTGCCCCCTTTCAGCCTGCAAGTGCCATAAACACAGTTACAGCACAATGCACAGATCGTCCGGCCCAACCAACCCAGGCCTTTCCGTTATGTAGCCCCAGGAGCAGAAGTACCAGCAGAGGACCGATGGTGCAAAAAGTAAGCTCGTTTTGTGCATTTCCTGTGGCAGCAGGAAGTTTGTGTCTTCAGATTTGCAAGATTTTATTCATGTAGCCTTACAGCAAAGTAGGATTTATCGACTCCTACTTCCTATCTGGTTTACCTGGGAGGAGCTGACAGCTTAGACGTACACTTTTTCAGTCACAAAATTTGCATGTTTATTCCACAAGGACCTGAATATGGAGCTTACAATAGCCATAAGCTCTCAATGATACCTAACATATATCTAGAATGTATTAAAGTCAGTTTAAGTGTTTTCTGCCACCCTCATATTTTTCTCAGCCGTTCCAGATTGTTTTCCACTTGTTAATCTCCATCTCTCAAGGCAGAGATCACAAGGGATTAACATGATTTATAGGTCACTTACTAAAGCCCTGTCACCAGGTGTCATTTTTGCTAAACAGTCTGCCCTTGGATTTCAGCAGTGAGCTCACGTGCTGTTGTGGCTAAACATGAGAAGTGTCATTGTGTCAAGTGCAGAAATCGGCTACATATTACGTTACCAATGCTTGTGGGAGTCTGAAACCTGAAAGAGTTCTTGTTTGTTTGTTTGCCAAAATTGTCTACCACCCATCTTGCCAAAAGTGCTCTAGGTGGCTTACAGACTTGAGTGGAATGTGCCATAAAACATTAAAACAATAAGTAAGGACCTTAAATTTAAAATTCAATGAAAACTAAGCAGGATGGAGAGGCAGGGAGCCAAAGGCAGGTGGGTGGGAGTTGGGTGGGGGTTATCTACTCTTATTAGCCACCTGCAAAGTGCTACATTTCCATTGGGAACCCAGGCGAGTTGACACAGCCTGGTCTTCAAGTCCTTTCGGAAGACCTAAAAGAACGGGAGCAGATAGACTAACATTCCATAAACTAGTTCAGAAGTAACAAGGTGTAAATGACCACATACCCACACACATCCTAAGTCCATGATGGTGAACCTCTGGCACGTGTGCCAGAGGTGGCCTGCGGAGCCATATCAGTGGGCAAGTGAGCTCAGCGCACCGGCCAGCTGATTTTTGGGCCTTCCGGGCCCACTGGAAGTTGGCAAACAGGCTATTTCCAGCCTCCGGAGGGCCTCCAGGGAGGTGGAGAAGGCCATTTTTGCCCTCTCCAGGCTGCTAGAAAGGCTCTGGAGCCTGGGGAGGGCTAAAAAATGCGCCCGCCGGGCCCGCCAAAAAACACATGCCAAAAGCGAGGGAAGCACGAGGTGGTGGTGGTATCACTCATAGAATTATGGGTGTGGGCACACACACACACATGCAATCCCCCTGCGCTCCCCCCGCTTTTTGCACATGATGGCAAAAAGGTTAGCCATCACTGTCCTAAGTCATGTCAGTTAGCTTCATCTGTTTGTTTCATCTTTCAATCAGCAGCAGCCGTCACAACCCCACATAAAGAGCAAAAGGCCTCCAGTGAAAAACGTTGCTATCCAGAAGGAAACGAACTCTTCGGGCCCGGAGAACAGACCCAAAATTGTCCTGTTGGTGGATGCATGTCAGCAAACAGGTACGGCAATAAGGCGTTTAACTTTGTATAATATAGCAGATCTTCTTTTTTCCCGTTCTTGAGCAATTTGAAATGTCATTTTTTTAAAAAGAAAAGCTTGATTTGACGACTAAATCGCCCTTCTACACCGGAACTATGGACAGTGGTTTCAATCAAATCGTGATACTTCAAAACTCTCGTTTTTACTTATATTTTAATTTGATAAAACTTATATGATATTTAATTTGATAATCATATCAAATTAATGGGCAGCTTCCTTCTTGAGAAAGCTTATATGATATTTAATATGATATTTAATTTGATAAAACTTCTATGCTGCCAACGAGCCTGGATAGCTCAGCAGACTAAAGCATTGTAATTAAACACCAGCTGTCTGCAATTACTGTAAGTTCGAATCTCCCCAGGCTCAAGGTTGACTCAGCCTTCCATCCTTTCTAAGGTAGGTAAAGTGAGGACCCAGTTTGTGGGGGCAATAAGCTGACTTTGTATAAATATACAAAAGTATGAAGGCTATTGCTTAACATGTATTCTTTAAAGTTTGGAATTCACCATTGGTAAGTTGAGCATCATTTAAAACAGAAGTCACTTGATTCTTCAAGTAAGAGGAGAAATCATTAAAAAGAATAACAATGAAATGTGATTGACAAACGAAGACAATCAATAATGGAGACTGAAGAATGTCTGTGATTCCTAACAATAAGTAGATTTCATTCTTCTCCAAACCAGTGGCCTTTCTCTAATTTAGAAGCTTTGTCCTGATGGCCACCAACACATACTTTCCCAAGAAGGAAGTTGCCCATTAAAACCAGCAGTGTCCACCCTTGGGAAGTTTAAGACTTGTGGACTTCAACTTCCAGAATTCTCCAGAACCAGGGATGTCCAACCTTGGGAACTTTTTAAGATTTGTGGACTTCAACTTCCAGAATTCTCCAGAACCAGGGATGTCCAACTTTGGGAAGTTGAATGGCTGGGGAATTCTGGAAGTTGAAGTTCCACAAGTCTTAAAGTTTCCATGGTTGGACACCCCCGAGTTAAACCTTTGTCAATTCTGGAGACTCTTCTTTGTCTTGCAGACTTCCCTTCAGAGATTGCCAGCAAATCCCTGTCTGAGAGCGTGAGTGGTCTGCACTGGAAGCCGAGGGGCAGGCGACGGCGAACCTCCCACCCTGCCGAGTCCTCAAGTGAGCAGGGGGCCAGCGAAGCCGATATTGATAGCGACAGCGGCTATTGCAGTCCCAAGCACAGCAACCAAGCAGGAGCAACCATACCCAGAGGTGCTGAATCAGCCGGAACAAATGTAGGTAGACATCTGGAGAGTTCAAGAGTAGAAAGCAAAATTAAAGAAGCACTTGTAAAATAACCTCTACAACTTTTTTTAAAAATTCATTTTCAGATCAAAGAATCATCCGTACACCCAGGTAACGTTTCCTGCTTTGCAAGTTTGCAGCATTGCTGTGTGTGTGTCTGTGTCAACGTGTGATGGATACGTTTTGTTGCTTTAACTGATTATGCCTTGATGCCTTTAACTTATTAAATTCTCCACCCTTAATCTTTTTCTACATTGCAATGTTTAAATACTGTGGGTTCCTTTCTGAACGTGTCCAACTTTTTCTCCTCAAAATATTTTGTGAGTAGTGTCAGCACTTTTTAAAAAACACTTAGTAATTAACATTTTAGTAATTCCTGGTAATCTGCTCCTTTTCCATCCCTCCCCCCCTCCCGGTTTGGCTACAATTTCCATGACTGCATTGATAGTTTTAAGGATTGCAAATATGTTGAGAGCCTCCTTGTTACCCCTATGTTAAAAACTAAAACAAAAAAAAAAAATAGAAATCTGTTCAGTTAGAAATAAAATATACATGAAAAAAGCAGATGAGAATGGTAGCTATACCGTATATTTCAAGATTGCTCGCTCTCTTTAAAGGAGACGTTGCAGACAGACTGCTCTGTATATTATTTTTGTGATGTAATCATGTAGAAGGGACGTGGTAGCTCAGTGGCTAAGACTCTGAGTTTGTCTATTGAAAGGTCAGCGGTTCGAATCCTTAGTGCCGCGTAACGGGGTGAGCTCTGTTACTTGTCCCAGCTTCTGCCAACCTAGCAATTTGAAAGCAGGTAAAAAAAAAAATGGAAGTAGAAAAATAGGGACCACCTTTGGTGGGAAGGGAACAGCGTTCCGTGTGCCTTTAGCGTTGAGTCATGCCGGCCATATGACCACGGAGACGTCTTCGGACAGCGCTGGCTCTTCAACTTTGAAACGGAGATGAGTACCGCCCCATAGAGTTGGGAACGACTAGCACATATGTGCAAGGGGAACCTTTACCTTTAACCATGTAAACAAGCAAAAGCTGATTATGTGAATACATATGCTGATTAGAGCCAACATCTAGTTGGCTTTCTTAAAGGTGTGGAGTTTTCCTACATAAAAAAAAAAAAGTAACATGTATTCTTTGCATGTTTTTCTCTTTTCACATGATATCTTTCCTGTGATGCTTGTCTCAGTTGGTCCCAGCTGGGCAAGTGTCAGTTCTCAGGCAACTCAGAAGAAGCCTTGGACAGAGAGAAACTCTTTCTCCAGAGGTGAAATGCAGCCTGAACATCAGCACGATTCAGAGGTATAGTTTCCCCATATCTACTTCAAGCTGCCTTTTCGGGTAGAAAAATAACATATTTTTCGGGGTATAAGACACACCGGAGTATAAGACACAGCTCAGTTTTTTGGGAGGAAAATGGGGGGCGGGGAGATCTGCCTACCAGGTATTCATCTGGCTAGCATCCTCAGTCTGGTCAGCTTCAGCACATTAGTTCGCTCGCACATGCACTTTTTATCCCCTATTTGGGAATAAAAAACAGCTTCTAAAGCACAGCTGATCTTTGGAGAGAAAAGCAATGAGAAAAGCATACGCTTCACTCACCAGCGCCTTGTTACGGCTGAAAAAAAGCTTCGAAAAAGCTACATTCGGAGTATAAGACTCACCCAGATTTTCAGCCTCTTTTAGGGGAAAAAAAGTGTGTCTTATACTCCAAAATATATGGTATTGGGAGCAACTTCTAGTTGAATACCTAGTGAGATGCTCTGTTGCCTCAATCTTCAGTCTGAAAGCACGTTCTTACCATTTCCAAGATTTTAGGAACTTTCAGCTCAGATCGCAACAAACTGCATAGGCTGAAATTTACTGCAGAATCCCTTTATCAGTAAATTTTATACAACTTCATTTAATGAATTTCTTACATTAGAAAGATACATGCTTCTCCTTTGCAGAGGTTATTAATGAAACGAAGTTCTCCACCTTCTTGCTACGTTCTTTCGTTTGTGCCTCTTGCCTGAAAGATGCTTACAGAATTGGCAGTCTGTATACATTGTTAAACATGTCAGTTATTGAATTGGTTTCCCATTAAACTTGGGTTTAGGCATATGGAATCCAAATAAGCTGATGAAACACTGAACTGCATGAATCAGTCTTAACTTTTTGTAATGCCACTTCATTTACTCTGCTCCACTCTGTGAAGACTGTTCAACTTTTTATTGTCACATTTCTACAGTCACATATTTTCACTTGGCAGACAAGATAGCTAACACATACTTTGGGTTTTACATGAGTGCTTTCATACTGCCACTTAAAAGGGACAGTCCTAATATTTTTCTTTTTATTTGCTTGTATAGCCTGGTTTTAAATGTAGAGGTCACAGCACATCTTCAGAAAGGAAACAGAGTTTGCAGAAGAAAATTGAGAAACCAGTAATCACAAGCCTGTCAAACAGAGTAGAGCAGAGCCCTGAACTACTATATTTTGGGGTAACTCTTTCATTAATCTTGTTTATGACAGCTTTCATTCACTAAGACAAGTGGAGATTTTGAATCGGTTGATAGCCACATCTTACTGCGTCCTGCTTGCTGATTTTAGAACATTAAAAGTTTATTTTTTGAATTGCCAGTAACATTTTTCAATTTGTTTCCGATATATCCTGGCATGTGATATCAATATCTTTCCTGCAAATTCCAATATCGTTTCATGCTTATCCCCTTTGGTACCATTCCTATGCATTTGCCAGTTTCCACCAATCTTTAGCTGAGTAATGCTTTCCTTGCAAAATACAGATATTTTTTCCTGTGAATTTCAGTTAATGACTTTTCCATTTTTTTAAAATTTATTTATTTTTGTTCAGGATGAAGAAGAATTCCCAGAGCTAAACTGCGACAGCGGACATTCTAAAGCTAATAACATGCAGATGAAGCACACACCCAAAATGGTAAGCGACCTTATTCTGTTTGGAGGATAGAACCATGATGAGGTTTATTTTTCTTTTTCAATACATCTTGGCTGGTTTTTAATGAGCAATAAAAGTGTGCAGTCCTTGGGAACACACAGACACAAAGCGATAGACCAGCATTGTGAAGAAGCACAATGTTCTTCATTGTGAAGAACATTTGATTTCTTAAGATCCGGATTTTTAGTTTAAAGCAGATTACTACTTGGCTGGGAGACTACAGGCAATATCAAGAGTGAAGGTTCTGTAGCAACCCCAAATCCCACAGACATGCTAATGTAGTAACCAGGCAGCAGGTTTAGCCAGAGAGACTTTACCATACCTTAAGTATGAGCATATTTGGGGATGCGCTAAGAAACACATTTTGGGTGCAGCACAAACCAGCATCAAGAACCTGTAGTTCTTCTCAATCAAATCATGGTTGCTAATTTTGAGTGCCTCTAAACTAGGAATTGTATATTATTAAGTTAAATAATAACCTAAATAAGGTTTTAAGTATACCGTATTTTTTGGAGTATAAGATGCACCTTAGTTTTTGGGAAGGAAAACAGGAAAAAAAAATTCTGCCTACCAGGTATTCCTCTGGCTAGGGTCCTTAATCTGGTCAGCTTCAGCACATTAGTTTGCTGGTTTTGAGCCCACACAAGCCTGGTTGGGGATAAAAAACAGCTTCTTAAAGCACAACTGATCTTCGGAGAGAGAAGCACTGAGAAAAGCGGGCAAAGCACGGAAGATCGTTTTGCTCACTAGCGCCTCGTTAGGGCTGAAAAACAGCTAAAGCACAGCTGATCTTCAGAGAGAAGCAATGAGAAAAGCAGGCTAAGCGCGGACGATTGCTTCACTCACTAGCGCTGAAAAAAACTTCGAAAAAGCTACATTCGGAGTATAAAACGCATCCAAATTTTCAGCCTCTTTGGGGGGGGGGAATGCATCTTATACTCTGAAAAATACGGTAATTAGAGACATTAGTGGACAATTGCACATTACAATTCAAATTCTAGCTTTATTGCAGCATTGTTAGGCGTCTTATAGCAATAGCAGTAAAATATATACCGCTTCCCAGTGCTTTACAGCCCTCTCTAAGCAGCTTACGGAGTCAGCATATTGGACCCCCAACAATCCGGGTCCTCATTTTACTGACCTCGAAAGGATGGAAGGCTGAGTCAACCTTGAACCTGGTGAGAATTGAACTGCTGGCAGTCATCAGAATTAGCCTGCAGGACAGCATTCTAACCACTTTGCCACCACGGCTGATGGAGTTGTGTATACAAAACAGACTACCCACTTAGGAAAAATACTAGATAAAGAAGATCAGCTCTAGGAAAACAAGATATATGATGAGCTGCTGCTTATGCTATATCTCTCTTTATCACTGCATCCCCTTTATAACTTATCACCATCTCCTCTTTCCTTAGTTGGATGGTCTACCTGAAAATTCTCCAATCAACATAGTACAGACTCCGATTCCCATCACCACCTCTGTTCCCAAAAGAGCCAAAAGTCAAAAGAAGAAAGCTCTCGCGGCAGCACTGGCTACTGCCCAAGAGTATTCAGAAATCAGTATGGAGCAGAGAAAACTTCAGGTCTGTTTTAATAGTATAATGGAAATGCATTCTGGGTTTCAATCTAAGCCAGTGTTTCTCAACCTTGGTAGCTGGCTGGGGGATTCTGGGAGTTGAGGTCCATCTATCTTCTTTTTTTATATATACAAAGTTTTTTTTATTTTTATAATCAAACATACAAACAATACATAATCAATCATTGAGTGTATCATCTAATACATCTTCATGTCTTAACATCATCATTTCATTTATTATAACATTTCCCCCAAATTTCTTACTCTCTATTAATACATTTACCTATCTTTTTATTTTATTAAAAATCATGGAACAATTTAATCCACCCCCCTTTCGATCTCCCCTCCCCCCCACCCCCCACCCCCGACTTCCCAGAGCAAAAACAGGATATAACATTTAACAAACATAAGCTAAAATATACTAACTTACTACAAGATTCAAAAGTCCCTCCCAATCTTTAACTCCCCTTTTAAAATTCATCAACCTTCCTTTTATAAATTCTCTTTATCACATTTGACATTTATTACTAAAATCCTTTCCATACCTTCTTTTTCAACATTACTCCCTAATAAAGTTCCAAGTTAAACATTTATCCTCTTTAATCATTCATAAACCACTTGCCAATTTCCCAAAAAAATTCTAAATTAAACATTGTAAAGCTTTCTTTAAAATAGTATTATTAACCATTGAGCTAAATTATATCTATCTTAAAGGCGAGCCAGCCAGGAGATGAACCGAGAATCTTCTAGGTCCATCTTTCTTTAAGCTTCCAAGGTTGAGGAACACTAATCTAGGCAGACAGATTGCAATGTTTGATGTTGGAAAGGGTTGGATAGAGGGTCCCTAAACTCAGGTGGCCTACTAATCCTGCAAGATAATTTCCTGCAGTAAATGAAATGCTACACTACCTTTTGGGACTCTGTAATCTTGTTTTCTGTTTATCGTGTCTTGGGTAGTCCTCGACTTACAACAGTTTCATTTAGGGACTGATCAAAGTTGCAACGGAACTGGAAAAAAAAGTTATTTATGACTGTTTTTTTCACATGATCGCTGCAGCATCCCCGTGATCACGTGACCAAAATTCATACACCTGGCAACGGGCTCATATTTGTGACGGTTGCAGTGTGCCGGCCTCATTTTACGACCACTCAAAAGTCCATGGGGAAGCCAGATTCACTCCATGACTGTGTTGCCAACTTAACAACTGCAGTGATTCACTTAACAAACAAGGCAAGAAAAGTGGTAAAACTGGGCAAAGCTCACTTAACAAATGTCTCCCTTAACAATAGAAAAGTTGGGCCGAATTGTCATAAGTCAAGGACTACCTGTCTAGATTCCTTAATGAGCTTGTTCCTACGGTAAAATTCATTGCTAGCTTTGCCTTCCCCCACCACCTTTTTACAGTCAAAAGAATAGAACAGCCTCAAATACTATAGAAGCCAGGATGGCCTGATTGAAACGATCACTTTGGCCACTGATAGTGACATGTGACGTTGTCATCCCGTCTCTAGGAAGCTGTTTCAAAAGCAGCCGGAAAGAAGAGCAAAACTCCCGTGCAGTTAGACTTGGGGGACATGCTGGCAGCGCTTGAAAAACAGCAGCAGGCTATGAAGGCCCGTCAGATCACAAACACCAGGCCCCTCTCGTACACAGGTTGGTATGTCTCCCTTCGCCGCTCTGCGTAGCCGCGCAATTCTCCAGCATCTCTTTCATCAGAGAGAACCGGTGTAATAACTGCATCGTCTCCTTTTGGTCCGGAATCCTTTAGAAGTACAGTGTGACGCCCCTCGGTAGCCCAAATACCTTCGCCGTGGATCAATGGTGGCTACTCTCCATGCAAAATGTTTCTTTGAATCTTGGGGTGCAATTGTGGTTTGAGGTCCTGCATCGCGGTTCAAGCTCATGTATCAAGCTCATGCATTGCGGGAAAAATCAGGTGGAATAACGGCTGACGACTTCTTTCTATCAGTCCACGATAGAAAATGTCCTCACGTACTGTATAACAGTATGATACGCTGGTTTAACAGCTGCAGGCGGGAAGGCAGTACAGAGAGTGATCAATTCAGCACAAGAAACAATGGGTTGCCCTTTAACACACCACTGGATGACACCGCCAGGTCTCGCTGTTTCAGCAGAGTAAGGAAGATATAGGGATGATTCACACCCTGGCCAGTGTCTCTTTTCACTTTTACCATTGGGCAGAAGACATCGAAGTATAGCCAGTCGGACAAACAGATTTAAAAACGGCTTCTACCCATGGGCTGTCAGACTCCTAAACACAATCACAATCATTCCACGCACATATGGAAATGTATGACTAGGTCCGTCCCCGTCCCCCCCATTTCTTGTATAAGGAGTGTTCTCTATACCCATGATGGTGAACCTATGGTAGCCATATCAGTGGACATGCGAGCTCAGCTCCCGCACGACCTTCTGGGCCTACCAGAAGTAGGGAAACAGGCTGTTTCCTGCCTCCAGAGGGCCTCGGGGGGTGGTGGTGGTGGGGAAGGCCCATTTTATGCTGTGCCCAGCCTCCAGAGCCTTTCTAGGAGTCTGGGGAGGGCGAAAACAGCCTTCCCCATCCCCATCCCCCAGAGGCCAGAAATGGCCCATTTGCTAACTTCCGGTGGGACAGGAAGATGGCAAACAGGCCATTTTCGGCCTCTGGAGGGCCTCCCGTGGATGGGGAAGGCTGTTTTCGCCCTCCCCAGACTCCTAGAAAGGCTCTGGAGCCAGATAAGAGAAAAAATGGGGCTACTGGGCCATTGTGTGCCGGGAGCAGGGCGGGGGTTTCGCATGCACATGCATGGGGCACATAGAATTATAGGTGTGGGCACACGCACACGTGACACCACCACCCCGCTCCCCCCTCCTGGCACGCGATGGCAAAAAGGTTAGCTATCACTGCTCTATACTATTCATGTTGTCTTGTATTTTCTGTTACGGATTGCACCAGTAGAGGCTAAACCCAAGGCACATAGCGCCCTCTGATGGCACGCAAGGCATCGCCCCATTTCAGCTCTGCTGCACATGCATGCATGCCCCCCCGAGCATGTGCACGGACCCCTGCATGTGCCTCGTTCCTGCATGCATGCACATGCAGCCCCCATGCATGCATGCATGCTGTGCGGGACGTGCCCATGCAGGAATGAGGCACATGCAGGGGTCCGCGCACATGCGGGTGCATGTGCAGGGCCTATACGCATTGCATTTTGGGGGTTTGGGTGCTCAGCCCGGAAAAGGTTAGCCATCCCTGGGTTAAACCAATTTTGTTGTATACATGATGTACAGTGACAATAAAGGCTGCTATTATCGCACTAAGGCAGAATTCTGCATATTGCGCAACTCCAGGTATTGCGATTTGTAGAGCAAAATCCTGTGGTGTGGACCAAGCTAACAGTGGTGCTGTGGGACACTTCGTGAGGGTGTGGGGTCCTTTATCAAAAGGAATTAACAAATAGCATTCATTATCTTTATGAACCTGGTGTTCAATACGTTTCTATTCTTTCTCCCTAATTACTTTCTTAGAACAAGAGATAATCTCCAAACAGCAGCGTCTCACTGCATCATTTCCTTGCTGTTGTAATCTGGTTTTTTTTTTTTTTTTAATTCCAGTGAAGGAAAAGGCATTTTAATGAGAATGGAGGAGGTGGGAGGAGAGCAAACCATTGGGAAAATACCCTTGTTCCCTCCCAGCGGCATCAATTCGGCCATTGTACACCTTTTTTTGTTTTGTTTTATCTTCAGTTGGCAGTGCGGTTCCTTTTCACACCAAAGAATCCCCCAGCCGAAAGTCCTTCTCCAAAGGGCAGCCATCAGTGGGTTGCATTAACCCCTTGGATACCACTAGCCCGAAAGTGAAGCGAGGAAAAGAGAGAGAGCTCTCCAAGTTGAAGCGTCCTACAGCCCTGAAAAAGGTAAATGGCTTTCCTAAAGTGCGAGCTTTCTATTTTAACAATAGATATTTTAACAGTATCAGGATTGGGCAACCTGATCGCAACCTTTACAGCCTGCGAACTTCAAACTTCAAACTCTCAGGATTCCTGAGCGGGCAAAAAAATATTCACAATATCCTAATTGGGTTTATTTCAGATCATTTTGAAAGAGAGAGAAGAAAAGAAAGGACGGTTAACAACAGATCATAGCCTTTTGGGAGGTGATGAGGAACAAGAGGTGACTCTGGCTTCTAACCAGGCAGAAGAACTAACATCTCAAGAAGGTTAGATCAACCTGTCACATGTCTTTATATTAATATGTACAATAGCCATTCTATAACCAAACGCATGTTTAGTGGGCTTTTGATTCAGTAAATATCACCCTGGATTTTACTACCGGTTCTGTGGGCGTGGCTTGGTGGGCGTGGCTTAGTGAGCATGGCAGGGGAAGGATACTGCAAAATTCCCATTCCCTCCTCACCCCTGGGGGAAGGATACTGCAAAATCCCCATTCCCTCCCCACTCCTGGGGGAAGGATATTGCAGAACCTCCATTCCCACCCCACTCTGAGGCCAGCCGGAGGTGGTATTTGCCGGTTGTCCGAACTGCTCAAAATTTCCGCTACCGGCTCTCCAGAACCTGCTGGATTTCACCCCTGCCCTGGAACCTTTCGAATCCAGTTGCTCATGGAAACAATGGTCTAAAATAATTTATTGCAATCTTATCCACGCAAGACTTTAAACTGGCGAACCAGAGGTGGGATGTGACTGTTCCATTCATCACTTGCTATACTATGTTCTTAACTAATTTCCTGGGAGAGGTTTTTTAAAAGGTCCTTTGGCTTTCCTGATACTGGTCTATGAAGAAAGACATGTAAACTTAGTATTTCTGAGGATTATGAGGAGATGGAGCTAGAAATAATGGGAGGATATTTGGCACAGAATCCCTCCTTTTGAGTGCCACCTGTGGGAGAAGAGCATGAAGAGCTGGGAGGCAGGGGCGGCGTTAAATGCATCATCAGTTTAGAGTTCTTGCATTGCCACAAGAGAACTGTCCCCTCTTGAATTCCAGTGACCCTTATCTACAGCCAATTTAATGCTGTCCATTAGTTAACCAGATTCTTGTGTATCACATTTGAAAGAAGAGCATAGCATAGAATAGGAGTAGAACTATATTGTCATTTTAAATGTCCATGTAATCAGCATACATTAAAATGAAAATTTGTTGCATTCAGCTCTCATAGGACAACCATTATGCAAACACACACACACACACACACACACACACACGACACAGAGAAACAATGCAAATACATTTTCCATGCTGCAACTTTAAATGACTGGTGTGTTTTGTCTTGTCTTGTCTCTTCCAGAAACCGGTCTGAGTGTGCCGAGTGACACCTCCCTGTCTCCTGCAAGCCAGAATTCTCCCTACTGCATGACTCCCGTCTCCCAAGGTTCACCTGCAAGTTCAGGGATAGGAAGCCCCATGGCATCGTCAACTATAACCAAAATTCACAGCAAACGATTCAGAGAGTAAGCTTTTAAAAAAAAAAATACACCACCTTGCACTCTGTAGGACTTTTTCAAAGGAAACCGATTGGCTCAAGTAGAATGAACTTCAATTCCTACAGGGAGGCATTTCTGTTCCACTTACCGTATTTTTCGGACTATAAGACGCACCGGAATATAAGACTTCAAGATTTTGAAGAGGAAAACATGGGGAAAAAAAGATTATTTTTTAAAAAAAATTTGATTTATATGCCGCCCTTCTCCGGAGACTCAGGGTGGCTTACAATGCGTTAAGCAATAGCCTTCATACTTTTGTATATTTCTACAAAGTCAGCTTATTGCCCCCACAAACTGGGTCCTCAATTTACCTACCTTAGAAAGGATGGAAGGCTGAGTCAACCTTGAACCTGGTGAGATTCGAACTTACAGTAATTGCAGACAGCTGGTGTTAATCACAATGCTTTTTAGTCTGCTGTTACCAGGCTCTTATTTTGCCCTCCCCGATCCCCAGGAGCACTCTGCAGGCCTCCTAAACCCCCGAGCGTCTGTTTTTGGCAAAAGCAGAACACCCGGGGCGGGGTTTCACGAGGCCAAAAATGGCTCTATTCGGTGTATAAGATGCACCAACATTTCCACACTCTCTTAGGGGGGAAAAGTGTGACTTATACTCTGAAGAGTATGGTAAATACCCCGTTTCCCTGAAAATAAGACATCCTCTGATAATAAATCCCATTGGACTTTTGAGCGCAAGTGCTAAAATAAGTCCTCCCCCAAAATATTTAACTGCATGTGCAGCTGGTCCTCACCATTTCCTCCGCTTAGGGTTAGGGAGACAGAGCTGGAAATCAGGTAAGACGGCAAGAGGAGCCCCGTCTTGCTCCATGCGCCCCAAAATAATAAGACCTCCCCGAAAATAAGGCCAAGCAGTTATTTCGGGGTTCAAAAAAATATAAGACAGGGTCTTATTTTTGGGGAAACACAGTAGGTTCTAGCTTTCTCGAGCTTAAGCTACTTGAGCTCAGAGACAATTGCTTCTGGAAGAAATCCTTGGATATCCTTAGCAAGTCATATATGGTATTTTCTAGTAAGTTATCCAAATGCAGGTGACTGATTTCCAACAAAAAGAAAGGTAAAGTGGATTAGATTTTGTAGGGGAAAGAGACAGGTAAATTTCTCGTGTTCATCTTTATTGCTGCCTTAGAGTTGAAAAACATAATATACATCAATTATTCAGTACATACCAGATACCTATAGAAAAAATGTTCCTAAAATCTATAGTTTATTTTTAAAGACAAGTGGATTCAGCAAAAAATGTAGGGGTTAAGGCTATTTCAGATTAAGCCTGATGTTTTGTTTTTATTAAATTTGTTTGCTGCTCATCTCATCACAAGGGAACTGTGTTAAGTAGCGATACCAGGATTGCTTTGCTAAATTCAGAACAGCTTACTACCCATTCTCCTGTCCTCCTGCATTACATTTCATTCATCAATGCATAATCTTACAGGATTATTTCTGGTTGTCTTTGGGGATTCTCAATCATCCGGGTCCTGCTTGTCCCAAAGGTGCTTTTTCAAAAGGCAACTGGACTTTGATTTTCCTTGAAGGCATTTCGCTTCTCGTCCAAGAAGCTTCTTCAATTCGCTTCTAGAACTGAAGAAGCTTCTTGGATGAGAAGCGAAACATCCTCAAGGAAAACCAAAGTCCACTTGCCTTTTGAAAAAGCACCTTTGGGATTATTACTGATGCTTCTGTACCTGAAACTGCTTCATGCTTGTAAATAAGAAAATTGCCTTATGGGAAAACACTGGACATAAAATAAGTGGCCAAAGTGGCACGCCAAGCCATGCCTCCCAGCACACAGAGCCTTGTCTATTTGTCTTACGGGTTTCTAGTGCACATGCGCGCATGATGATCAGCTGTTCATGTACACAGCAGTGCCGAAAACCGGTGTGCACATGGGCGCTGGCAGCTGATTGTTGGGTGCGCATGCGCTGAGAACATAGAAGTTTGGCTTTTCCAGAGCTCAGCCTCAATGAACATGCATGCACGTACACAACGTTTCCGCATGCCCTCACTGGTGTGAGTAGTACTTAGTACGTAAGAAGTACAGCTTATAATGCAGATAAGAAAGCTCTTAAACATACATACTCCCGAAGTTTTTTTTCATCACGGTTCTCAATTTATGGCAGATGAAATTAAACATAGTTTCAGAATGAGAACTTTAAAAAGAACCTTTTAAGGGAACTTTAAAAAGGAAAACGCTTTTCCCCCAGTTTAACAGATCCAGATCAGCATTGCTGAAATTTGTCTTTCTGCTCTCCTGAACGTACAGGTACTGTAATCAAGTTCTCAGCAAAGAAATCGACGAATGCGTGACTCTCCTGCTACAAGAGCTTGTCAGCTTCCAAGAACGAATTTATCAGAAGGATCCTATAAAAGCCAAAGCGAAGAGGAGGCTCGTGATGGGCCTGCGGGAGGTTACCAAGCACATGAAGCTAAGCAAAATCAAGTGTGTCATTATTTCTCCCAACTGTGAGAAGATTCAGTCCAAAGGTATACACAACTCTTATGGGTCATCTTCTCTTATGAGCCTTTTTCTTTTTTAACACTGGATTATTTTGCAGATTCTTTCCCCCCCCCATTGCTGTCCTTTATATATTAAATACTCTACTGCAGGGGTGTCAAACTTAAGGCCCAGGGGCTGGATCTGGCCTGCGGGATGCTTAGATCTGTCCCGCAGGGCAGCCCTGGAAACAGTGAAGGACTTGCCTATGGTGCCTCGGCCAGTGAAAACGGAGCTTGTGAAGGCGGTGCGTGGCCCTCCCAAGCTTTGTTTTCCTTGGCAGAGGTTTGCAGGAGGCCATTCCAGCTGAAAACAAAAGCGCACAAGGGCCTCACAACCCCCCCCCCCCCAGCTCTGTTTTCGCTGGCAGAGGGATGTAGGAAGCCGTTGCAGCCAAAAATGGAGCTCGGGAGCGTTTTTTCACTGGCAGAGCGCTCGGGCCACCACAGATACCCCCCCCCCCCCCAAATACAAGGGATGTCATGCTGGCCATGCCCACTCCGGCCCCTCGAGGTCAGACAAAAGCCTGATGCGGCCCTCAATGAAATCGAGTTTGACAGCCCTGCTCTACTGCCATCTAAGGTGCCATATCCCTAGATCACTGAGCAATCCTTAGGCTTTTCCCTGTTGCAGCCTTCACCTTCTCAAGAAGTTCCTCCAGGAGTTTTAGAAGACTATTAGGGATGATTTTTTGGTGTGACACAGGATCTGCAGTTGCAGAGAAGCGAATGGACCGACATGAAAACATTCGTGTGTTTTTTGGGGGGTGGGGGGGTGGCGGGGGTGTCACAGAACACAATTGTATTTGGGACAATCCATTACCTTTTAAGTAACTGTCTGCCTCAATCTAAGGAGACTAATTTTCTTTTCAAGCACCCTTCTTCCTGATAAGTTGTCCCCTAAGAATAATTGATTATCTCACTTTCGAACAAGCAGCATTTTGAAACAGGGAAGCAATATTTCCCTTTTCTGGCTGGCTGTAGATGGTGCCCTTGAGTTACAAATGGCACTTTTCATTTCCTGGAGATGACATGTAGGCTCTTTCACATATTTTGCATCAGCAAATTGCTTTTGCATTTGCAGGGTAGAAGTTTATGGGCTACAGCAGATGGCAGCACCTGGCTGAGATCATGACAGATCCCAAAAAGGCTAAATGAAGTCAGGATTGCTTATTGCTTAGATCAGGGGTCAGCGACCTGTGGCTCTGGAGCTGCATGTGGCTCTTTCAGCCCTCTGCTGCGTCTCCCTGTCACTCAAAATATGCGTTACAACCACCAATGTGCAACCACCGGCACGTGAAAATCCAAGAAAAGAAAAGTTTCAGAAGAAAACAATGTTTAATTCAACTACATATGCTAGTTTTGTGGCCACTCAAGAAATAGTCAGGCACGGGAAGGGTTTTGTGGCTCCCGGTGTTTTCTTTTCTGTGGGAAATGGGTCCAAATGGCTCTTTGAGTGTTTAAGGTTGCAGACCCCTGGTTTAGATGGAGAGATCATCAACATTCTCAGGACTATAGCCTGTATTGGGAAATTTTAAAAAAAAATCTAGAAGACAACTGTGGCAACAGTTTCCATACTGCTGACACCCCCCCCCCCCAAGTTCATAAATGGCCTAAAAATTCCCCAGAATTCCCCTTCAACAATGCTTGGCTGGGGAATTCTGGGAGTTGAAGTCCACACATCTTAAAGTTGCCAAGATTGAGAAACACTGTCTTAAGGAATTCAATTCAATTCCAGAGATCAATACTAGATATGTTTGAGATACCTTCACATTAGGGAAGTGTTTGCATGGTGGCGCAGTGGTTAGAACGCAGTATTGCAGGCTGACTCTGCCCATTGCCAGGCGTTCGATTCTGAATGGCTTAAGGTTGAGTCAGCCTTACATCCTTCTGAGGTTGGCAAAATGAGGATCGAGATTGTTGGGGGGCAACATGCTGACTCTGTAAACCGCTTAAGAGAGGCCTACGGAGTGGTATATATAAGTCTTAAGTGCTATTGCTGTTGCTACTTCATTTTTTAAGTCCTCTTCAAATTCATTTGGTTTGGATACTTTGCATGCATATAATTTTCCTCTGATTTTTGTTTGATTAACCCAGTAAATTTTTACTAGAAACTGTCCAACAAACTTCAGCTTTTGAGTGGTTTAAGATTTTTAAATAAATAAAATTAGTTCACTTACATCTGACCTCTTTGTGAGGAAGTTCTTCATCTTGTTTTTTGTTTTTTGTTCGTGTGTTTCTCTATGTGCCTCAAGGTGGACTAGACGAAGCTTTGTATAATGTGATCGCCATGGCTCGGGAACAAGAAATCCCTTTTGTCTTCGCCCTCGGACGCAAAGCGCTTGGCCGCTGCGTAAACAAGTTAGTTCCTGTCAGTGTGGTGGGCATCTTCAATTTTTCAGGCGCTGAGGTAAGAGCTGTTCCGTCACCTCTGGAAGGATGGAGTTCATTGCCCATGGCATTCCTAACCCAGCCAACGATGCCTGCAAATAAATTCCATTCTTTTTCTGTGTTTTAAAATAATCTGCCATTTGGGTGTGTTGTTGTTTCTTCCCAAATCTTTGAAGTGAGTTTGGTGCTCATACTCCTTTCCATAGACACAACTATGAGATATCCTAATTTTTTTTTTCTTTAAGGATAAAAGCCAACCTTGGTGTAATCAGACACATATATGTACTTTTTTTTTTTTTACATTTTATATTTATGTAGAGCCAGTTTGGTCTAGTGGTTAAGGCACCAGGCTAGAAACCAAAAGACTCTGAATTCTAGTCTGGCCTTAGGCATGAAAGACGGCTGGATGATTTTGGACCATTCATCAGGTGACCTTGAATTCTAGTCCCACCTAGCCGTGAAAGCCAGCTGGGTGATGTCAGGCCGATTACTCTCAACCCAACTCACCGCAGGGTGGTTGTTTTGGGGAAAATAGAAGTAGGAAGGGAATATTGTGTGTGTTTGCAGCCTTGGGTAATTTATAAACATTAAAGGTGGGATATAAATACCATATTTTTCAGAGTATAAGACGCCCTTTTTTCCCCTAAAAGAGGGTGAAAATTTAGGTGCGTCTTATACACTGAATGTAGCCAAAAACACGAGGCATGGAGGCGGGGATGGTCTGTGGCAATCCCTGCAGTCTGGAACAGCTGATTGGGGGTATTCCGGGAGGCCAATCTACCTGCCAATCAGCTGCTTGTGCTGAATCAGCTGCAATAATGTGCTGAAGCTGACCTGACTGACTGCTATTTGCTGCAAGGACTCAAGAGTTTGCAACAGCAATCACTTCCAGGAAGCACACACAAGTAACTGATTCAGCAGGATTCAATAACTTCTCTTTATATATAATATAACACATGAAGTAAAATATACAATACCCAAAGCAGGTTTTCCAAGTAAAACACAAGCAGAGGAGAGGGGTTTCGGTTTCAGTTTTGAACAGCAGACTAGTTAGCATAGACTCAGAGCTGCAGAGCTAAGCCACGTCCAGCCTCCTTGCGGTCTCCTTCCTTGTTGCTCACATAGCAAATACTGTTTCAGTTTCCAAACAGCCCTCAACTCTCACACACTAACAGGACACTAGCCAGATGAATACTGATGGATGCTGGTAGCCAGAGGCAGATTTTTTTTTCTTATTTTCCTCCCCCAAAACTAAGGTGCGTCTTATATTCTGGAGTGTCTTATACTCTGAAAAATACAGTATATCTTAAAATAGTTTTTGTTTCTGTATTGTACGAATAATATTTAAAAGGGGAAAACAAACACGCAACCTTCCAAGAAAGCAATGCAAGCAATCTGGAAGCCTCTGATGGTAGTTTCCCTTCTCTTCGTGGGCTCTTTGTCTTCTAGAACCTCTTTAATAAACTGGTTTCTCTGACGGAAGAGGCCAGGAAAGCCTACCGAGATATGGTTTCAGCCATGGAGCAAGAACAGGAGGAGGCCTTAAAGAATATTAAGAAGGTGCCTCACCACATGGGCCATTCCCGGAACCCTTCGGCAGCCAGCGCCATCTCATTCTGCAGCGTGATTTCAGAGCCCATTTCGGAGGTGAACGAGAAGGAGTATGGTAAGCTTGCCTTTCAAAGTAATGTCTATTCTTAACATTTTCCAACACATCTTTCTCTAGTTCTCCCTTTAGTTCACCACTGGGTGATTATTTTTTTAATGGGAAAGCTGGGTTTTGTCTCTAGTCCAGGGGTCTGCAACCTTAAACACTCAAAGAGCCATTTGGACCTGTTTCCCACAGAAAAGAAAACACCGGGAGCCACAAAACCCTTCCCGTGCCTGACTATTTCTTGAGCGGCCACAAAACTAGCATATTAAACGTTCTGTTTTCTTCTGAAACTTTTCTTTTCTTGGATTTATCCATGGTTGGCCTACCGGGGGTTGAAAAGCTCAATATATCTCGTGCCGGCGGATGTCACACATTGGCAGTTGTGCCACATATTTTGAGTGACGGAACCGCAGCAGAGGGTGAAAGAGCCACATGCGGCTCCAGAGCCACAGGTTGCCGACCCCTGCAATAGACCAAATTTACTTCCTAACCTTCTTGGAATGTTACAATTTCCCTACAGCCAGTCCTTCTGGATTGTCTGTTTAAGCATATGTCTGAAGCTAGATATAATGGATTCTCGTGATAGATTTGGGTGGGCAATTATGGACCTTTTACAACCTGTGGACTTCATCTCCCAGAATTCCTGAGCTAGCAAGCATTCTGGGAACCGAAGCCCACCGGTCATAAAAGGGGGAATAGTTGCCCATTTTTGTGGTAGGACAACCATGACATGGATTTCTGGTCTTTGGAATTGGGGGTGAATAAAAGAAAGGAGAGGGGGGCAAAAGGTCATTTAAAAGGTCAGCATGGTGGCCACAATTGTGTGATTATTCCATTTGCTTCTTATGGCATTGGCACTGGGCCCTGATCACACATGGAGCATGTGGCAACCCTCTTAACTTTCCCTTGCTGATATCCTTGCATGGAATAATGAAATGTAAGCTTTAGTTTTGGGTAGATTAAATTGCCTCCATATTCAACCAGCTGCATAAATCTAAAAAAATACTATTTTGTAAGGGTTTTTTTTTTTACTTTAGAATACAAGGCCCATAGGGTATTGCAATTTCATAAAGCAAGCTATCTCTCAGCTAGCTTCCAGAGCAGTTTGTAGTCTGAGAATAACCTCCCACCCCCGAAAAACTAAAGAAATAAAATAGGAGAGTTAACAACATTAAGATCAGAATGATTAAACCAATTAAGGAGCAGTGGTGTACTACACCATGGCTTTATTTCAAATGCTCTTCAGTATGTCTCTGGTTGCTGATTTGGAAACAAATAGTTAAACTCTCATAGGCTATAATTTGTCTTATTTTCACGTAGAGTTTTATTCCCAGAAACAATAGTTTGCATTCTTAGAATTGCTTCTTCCCATCCCCTTTCTTCTTAGGTTTGCTATAGACAGAAGTTTTTGGTTTTTTTTTTTTTAACATTTTAATTATTAGCATTTAAAGTGCTTAACTGGACAATAGTCCCAATTATATTATTTTGCAGCGTTAAGCACTTGCTCACAATGCACCGAATTTTGTGTTCAGTATTGTTAACACCACGGCACGCTGGAAACAATGCTTGTTTTTGTGACCTGTACCAGCATTTCAGTAACTGTATTGTTCAAAAGCTTTTCCTGGAATGGCAATGACGTTACCTAGATGTACTTGGCAGCTTGTTTAACATAGAAGTGCACTTTTCATGTTGTTTTATAGCCTTTCCCCAAATATTCTGCATTTTTCCCCCCCACCAGAAACAAATTGGAGGAACATGGTGGAAAACTCAGATGGTTTGGAAGCCTCGGAAAACGAAAGAGAAGCGGTGTGCAAGGTTACTACTTCAGAAAAACCCGGCAACCCTAATGTCACTGCTGGTAAGCCCTTATCTCTGGCTGCCGTTGGCCTCATCCCCGTGGCGTCCCAGGGGAAACCACTAAGTGGGAAGGAGGAAGCGAAGCCAGATGACAACCTGGAATGGGCCTCCCAGCAAAGTACAGACACCGGATCTTTAGATGGCAGCTGCCAGGACATTTTGAATTCTTCCATGACCAGTACAACCAGTACTCTGGTGCCAGGAATGCTTGAAGAAGACGAGGAGGAAGAAGAGGAGGAAGAGGAGGAGGACTATGCCCACGAACCCATCTCCGAGGAAGTTCAACTCAACAGCAGAATTGAATCGTGGGTCTCGGAGACTCAGCGGACGATGGAAACCCTTCAGCTGGGGAAGACCCTCAGTGGGGCAGAAGATGAGAACGTGGAGCAGAGCGAGGAGGAAGAATTGGAAGCCCCTGAGCAAGCCGAGGTGGTTCTTGACAGCGAGGAATGGACATCAAACAAGGCTATGAATAAAGCCCAACAGAAATCCAACCCCTGCACTCCCCTCGATTCAAAACACACAGACTCAAATTATATGCCGTGAACTTTAAGCCCAGACTCAGGAAACTTTACTATTTTAAAAAAGAGAGAGAAACTAATTGTTGTAAGGATTGCAGCCATTGCTTTGTGTGCTTCATCTCGGCATTTTGCACTGTGTAACATTTAATACCCGTATTTAATTCACCCTTTTTTTTTTTTTTTTGTAGCCGTCTTTATCACTTCTCCGTTGAGACCTAGAGTTTGCATGTGTGATTAATATTTATACCTTTTCTTAGAACAGGCTGTGTGTTAAACTGTCATTGGGCAACTTTTTTTTCCCTACGAGGAAACTATTTGCACCTAACCATTTTTAAGGCAAAACTTCTCAAACTGGGGGGGGGGAAAAAATCTTCCCTATTTTTAAAGGGTTGACAGTATTGACCAATATTGGCTTGCCGCAAACTTCTTTGGGAGGTATTTGCCCACTGAGTACCTAACATTAAGCCAGAATGGTTCTTTTTTTTTTTCTTCCCGCTCAGACTGTTAAAGTGACTGAAAATGTGTTCTGAAAAAAAGGGCTAGAAGGATGTATGTGAATTAACTAGTGCACCTTCTTAGTATTTTATAATACTTGTTTAATAACACTCCTGAAGGACTCGTTGCAGTTGGCTAAATCCATTTTGGCTACATTTTGGTACTTTGGTGAAACATCTCTTAGCAGGTGCTTTGGTAATGATGTTTCTGTATTTACTTTCAAAACTGACATTGCCCACATAATCACTTTGCCCGCAAGCCGACTGCCAAAAGGGACCCATTGACCAACACAAGCTTTCCTTGCTTGGTTTTCTTAATTTCCACTCGGTTTCAGTTACGCCATGCCCTGCTTCTTAATGCTTTCACTGATCTCAGGAATGTTACTATGAGTTCATACATGCCGTGTAAATAGAAGAAAAAGTTAGAATCAGTTATTGACCATTTAACGTAAAATGAAATATGAAGCTTTTTTGGGGGGGTGGGGGGGTTTCATTGAGAAAAGGGAAGGGAAGTTGTTGTTTGGATCAGCTTAACTTTTTTTCCTTGGAATTGGTCTTGATGAGAAGGTGGACTCTCTGGTCTTCCAACAGCTTGTCCCGTTTGAAAGTCAATTTTCATAAACGTGAGAGGTAGAGGTGGCTTTTCATTTTGTGGAATTTCAGAGCGGGTGAGACCAAAAAGGGTTGTTTTTAATGACTTACTTAGGTTTTGCATGCCTGTTCTGAGTTTTCCCGCGCTCATTTCACCCAACCCAAGTTGCGTGAGGGCGCGGGGGGTTTGGGAGGAAGGCAGGGTGGGACAGTGATGGGTTTGAGGTGGTGCAGGAAGAGAAGCTCTTATGAAAAATATGGACATCCCCAGCATTGTAAAATATTTCATAGGTCAGTTGCTCTCTCTCAATAGATTGGGACCAATAGCGATCACATTCGAAGCTAGTACCTTTACTTCTAACAAGCAAAACCAGAGGAAATGTTTTGCGATTGTGTATGTGTGTGTGTGTGTGTGGGGGGGGGCGCCTAGTGCTAAGGAGCGTTGCAGAAAAGACAGTTTGAATAATTAGCTCGTGTACGTGGAATTAGTATATGATGAATAGGAAAAGGACAGGTGGCGGCTTGTACCCTTTGCCGATTGTCCACAAGAGGAAACTTCTTCCTTTCAAAGTGCTGAGCAACCAAAATGACTCCTTCAGTAGTTGTTGTCTTCAACAGCTCTCTGGCTTGTCCCTTGCCAGTTTGCAGAAAGCCCACACCCGCCTACACCCTCTTCCCATTGTTATCTCTTCCAAAGCATTCTGGTGTCTCTCCGTTGGGACGTCCCGTCTGAATGTGCTGGTCTTCAAACTTCAGCAGGTCTCTTTTAGGACAAAGAGCGTATCGTTGGCTGAAAATCCGTACTTTATATAGTGTTCATTTGGGGTGGGGTGGGGGTGTCCAGAGAACCGAGTCGAGAATAGAATGTGTCTATGAAGTGTATTAGATTGTACTCCGTGTTTAACGTGCTTCCTTGTCTTCCGTCTTTCTTGCGATGCCGTGAGATACTAACATTTCTGTTCATCCTTTCGATAGCTCATCCATAGTCCTTGATGTTCCTTCTCCATAACTTTTAACTTCCATACCGGCAGAAACGGATCTTTCTTACAAGGGGGGTGGGTGGGTGGGTGGGTGGGATTAAGGGGCCTGTTTCTGCAGTTTTATTGGGACCGAGCTCAGCAATGTTTCCTCTTCCTTAAAATCAGTTTTAATTAATTTCACTAATGGCAAAAGAGGAAAAGGTGTGGGGGGGGTTGTTACACATCTGATGGGTTAGAGCAGAGCTCTCCAAACTTGGCAGCTTTAAGACTTGTGGATTTCAACTCCCAGAATTCTCCAGCCAGTATAGCTGGCTGGAGAATTCTGGGAGTTAAAGTCCACAAGTCTTAAAGCTGCCAAGTTTGGAGACCTCTGGGTTAGAAGAAATAGTCCTAAGCACTTTTACAGTATTTGCATAAAAAAGCTGCTAGGAGGCAGCGAAAAACAAGGTGGGGCTGATGCACTGAAATCCTTGGAGGGCCAAAATAATGAAGAAAGTGGGGTTTGTAGGTTAATTGTAACATGTATGCCTTTATCTTAACAAAACCGATTACAGTACTTGTATTCCTCCCCTATTATACGCCCCGTTCCCCAGCTTACGTTGTAAATGGCATGTTTTTACAAACTTTTTTGAGCTTCGATCAGTGATTTGGTGTAGTGTTTGATCGGCTGTTTGGGTTTTAAAAAGAAAATTGGAAAAGATCCTTTGGAACGATGCACTCGTATGTATTCTGAACACATCACTAGGAGATAAACCTTAGATTCTTCTTCGGGTGGGCCTATGCAGTGTAGCTAAATCCCATTGTCACCTGGATGCTCTTAAATTTTAATGGCACGGGGTGGGGGGGGGCAAGGGGGGGCAAAAAAGTCTTGTTTGAAAAGCTGCTGTCTATTGATATTATCGTAATGTATGTGTGTGTTTGTGTGTGCGCGCGTGTGAGAAATTGTGCCAATTAATCAAGATGCTCAGTCAATTTACCAGATTTTAATCACTAATGGAACACTTTTTTTTAAAAAAAAAAAAGCCATGAATGGAAACTATACAGCTTGGTGCCCAATTCAGTCCTACACAAACAATAAATCTTCAAACCATCGTTTGAAAAAGGAAAAAAAAAGAAACAATATAAGGGGCACGGCCTAATTCATGTTTATATGTGGTTAATGTATTTTTAAAGACTGTACTTAGGTAATGCCTCTTAATCTTTGATACCTGTACACTAAATGTCAGTAACATCTAAAGTTTAAATTAGAAGGAAAAAAAAAATCGTAACGAAATTACTTCACAAACATGTTCTGTCTGTGTTCTCCTTTTTATGAAGGATAATTCTGTCTACCATACTTTTTTGGAATAATAACAGCTTTTGCACTATGTAAATACTAGTGGGGGATCTTCCACAATGAATAAAGATGATTATAAGAAAGAGTCAGGTGATGTTTATATCCAGTGGTTTAACTGTATATTAATATTCTGCATCAGTGTCCGAATGCCAGTGTATTTTCTGAAGATGAATGGCCTTTCCTGAGGAGTTATTTTTTATTATTATTAGGTTTTATCCTGTCCTTTTTTTTGGGGGGGGGGGGGCAGAGAGGTAACTCAAGGTGGAAACATACTTAAGACAGTCCTCCTTTCTCCTCCACTCTGTGCACAACAACAATCTTGTCAGGTGGGTTGGGCTGAGAGAGAGGTCACCCTCCATCTGAATTTCATGCCTTAAAGTGGAACTAGAACTCACTATCTCCTGGTTTTTAGGCCAGCAGCACTTTAACCACTGCATTAGTCTGGTTCTCCGATGTATTACATATTATGGGCATTTCCTGTTCTACACGAGGCCTTTGAAGTCCTGAATCTGTTCCTGAGCCGTTGCTAATTTCTAGCTCAACTGCAGTGGATCCAAAATTGCAAAAAAAAGGAGGGAAACTTTCTAAGGTTAAAACTACAGAACTTTGGGGCTGCGTGGTGGTTGTATTTTTTCCCCCCGGTGGTAAGAAATCTTAGCAACCAGCACACTCTTCACACTGGAGAAAGGTAATTTATGAGTTTATTCTTTTTTGCCCAGCACGCTGTGGGTTTCACTTTAAAACCAAGCCAGGGTTGATCCGATTTCTCCCGAGTGTGGGAAATTTAACATGATGTTGTCTGCATGTTCAGTAAAGAGATTTCTTGTTCTTGTTCCAGGACCATTTCTTGTACTCCTCCCCTGGTTCCTGCAACTTTCAGATCCTGTTTAAAAGGCCTATTTGCAGACGTTTTGATAGTCTGTCTCTAAATACAATCTCCAGTATGGCTGTCCCTTAATCGTAGCAAGCAATAGACTTTTAAATGCCACCAAAGAATTGACTCGCTATTTCAGCTTGGCAGGCGCTGGCAATTAAATCACGGATTGTAATCCACACTCGGTATCTTTTGTGAACCCAGTTAATTAGGACTTAATCAACAAAGAGCAATCCTTGGGTTGGTGGGGGCGTAGGTTGAAATAATTGCTCCTCTTGGCTTTTCTCCCCTTCCATCTCCCACTCTGGGAAAATGCAGTGTAGCGGAGCTGTTCGGAGCTGTTCGTGTCTATCGCCCTAAAACTGGAGAAGTAGCAATTCAGCAGGAAGGGAAGGCTGTGTAAAGCTTTTTGTGATAATATAACAGCTGAATGAGGGACAGGAAGTCTCTGATTGCAATAAATATTGCTCTTGGCTTCATTAAAAAAAACAACAAAAAACCCCCAAACTGCACTGTGACAAAACCCAGCAGTCCTCGAATCCCCCCCCAAAAGCCAATAAGCACGTTGCATTCCACTTGGCAGCAAGGGAAACTTTTTAATGTATGTATGTTTCATCAGGAATCCTCCTCCTGGTTGAGCAGGCGCCCGGCCTCTAACGTGATTCTGATCTCCTGCATCAAACAACACCGCTCGGTGGTGACAGCAGCACATGCCTCCTGATTCTCCTTCCGCCCCTCACTCACAAGGCAGCAAATGTGACTGCGGTGTATCCCTCACCCACACGCTGAGAATTAACATGAGAAAAATGCATGTGATGGGGGAGGCATCCAGCCTTCCTGGGAAGAGGGAGGTCGGCGAAACCTATTCTTGCACGGTGCAAACGCACATGGTTTTGCAAAAGCTGTATTTTCACAGCTTTTGGGAGAAGGGGAAGACGGTCATTGTTCTAGGCCAAAACTGCATTCGCAGTCGTGCATTTTTCTGGAATCTGGCACTTTCCAGGAAAGACCATCTCCAAAGCAAATAAGCAAGGCGGACTCTACAGTATATCCGTCCCAATTTAGCAAGGCTTCCTTATTGGTTTTATGGGGGAGCGGGGTCCTTTCAAGTCCACTGTGAATGTGCGAATAATTTCCAGAAAAGCCAACATTGATAGATTACTCGTTTTGAGTAATACACTTATATTATCATATAATGTGCTATATACAGTATGATATGCTTTGAAGGATTCAGATAAAACATTCCGAATCGTATTGTGATACCAAAAGTCAGTACTCCATAGATACCTTTAATCCATCACAATAGACGATCCTATTTCATTTTGTTTTTTTAATAGAATCGAGTTGGAAGGGACCTTGGAGGTCATCTAGTCCAACCCCCTGCTTAGGCAGGAAACCTTACACCACTTCAAACAAATGGCTATCCAACATCTTCTTAAAAACTTCCAGTGTTGGAGCATTCACAACTTCTGCAGGCAAGTTGTTCCACTGGTTAATTGTTCTGTCAGGAAATTTCTCCTTAGTTCTAGGCTGCTTCTCTCCTTGGTTAGTTTCCACCCAGTCTCCTGCCCTCAGATGCTTTGGAGAATAGCTTGACTTCCTCTTCTTTGTGGGAGCCCCTGAGATATTGGAAGACTGCTATCATGTCTCCCCTAGTCCTTCTTTTCATTAAACTAAAACATACCCAATTCTTGCAATCGTTCTTCGTATGTTTTAGCCTCCAGCCCCCCTTATTTTAAGGGATGCGGTGACTCAATGGCTAAGAAGCTGAGCTTGTCGATTGAAAGGTTGGCAGTTCAACAGTTCAAATTCCTAGTGCCGCATAACGGGGTGAGCTCCTGTAACTTGTCCCAACATCTGCCAACCTAGCAGTTTGAAAGCATGTAATAAATGCAAGTAGAAAAATAGGGACCACCTTTGGTGGGAAGGGAACAGCGTTCCGTGCGCCTTTAGTATTGAGTCATGCCGGCCACAGGACCACGGAGACGTCTTCGGACAGTGCTGTCTCTTCAGCTTTGAAAAGGAGATGAGCACCGCCCCCTAGAGTTGGGAACGACTAGCACATATGTGCGAGGGGAACCTTTACCTTACCTCCTTATTAAGGCATAATGCATAGTATGAATTCAGTTGCTGTGTCATATAAAGCATGATGAACATTTCAATGGCCTGTGAATCCAGTAACTTATATTTTCCTGGATAAATAGATGCACGGTTACCATGCATAACCATAATAGTGCAAATGGTGGACCCCTGTGGTGTACAGGTGATGTGCACTGAAGCTGATGGTGCTACAGGCAATGTGAGAAAGCCATTTAGTTGGTCTTACTTCATAGGTTAGGTTAACAATAAGATGTTTGCAAGGAAGAGTAAGGCTAGGTTTGGTCTCTTAATGGTTTCCTTTGCAGGCCATCCATCCAGGTTGAAGGTATCTGGACTGAGCTTGTTTTGCAGTTCCAAACAATATTTAAGAGCTTCCAGGTGAGATCATTTCTGTGCTATCGCCCTATCATGTCTAAGGAAACATTAAACCGGCAGATGTCAAATTCCATCATCTCTGATACCTTTCCCATCCAGGGGTGGGCTTCAAAAATTTTAGCAAGGGGTTCTCTGCCCAGTTGCTGGGTGGGCGTGGCCATGGTGGATGTGGCCTTGATGGCTTCCTGCACCATGGCGGGGGTGGTGGTCCGGTTTTGCCTTCCTTGGGCTCTAGAGGCTTTCCTCCAGGCTCTGCGAGGGTGAAAACAGCCTCCCCAGGCTCCGGAGGCCCTCTGGAGGCCAGAAATGGCCTGTTTCGGCCTCCCTGAACTTCTGGTAGGCCCAGTTTTTTGCCCTCCCCGAACCTCCACATGCGCCCTGCACTTGCCTGCATCCGAAATGGGCTGTGTGGGGACTCCTGGGAGGAGAGGGGCAGGGTGGGTGGGGCCAGCCAGGAGTGGGATTTCAGGGTTCTCCAAACTGCACAGAATCTTAGCTAGAGATTCTCCTGAACCCCTTGCGAACCCCCAGCAGCCTACCCGTGTCCCCATCCCTAATACAGGTATCTTCATTGATGTAGATGAACTTCCTCATATAAAGCTCCATTGGAAATTTCCTTATGATCAACTTTCGGTTCCAAAAACCCCCCCATTGTTCTTGGAATCTGTGTTAAACTGCATATTTAACCTGGGATGGGACGTGGTTGGAATTTTAAATAAGGATATTCATATTGCTGGGTAAAACTAGGCAGATGATATCATTGGCCCATATTCCCATTTTGAGTAGGTCAATTTTCTCTTATTATTTGCTCACCATGTTTTATCCATTTTTATTTATTTTTATTTTTTTGCTGCACCACAGGCGGATCAGAGGGGGAAAAAAGAGAATCCACTGAAGATCCATCCAATATTCTACTTTACAGGTAAGTATATTGTATTTATAATTAAATATCATGATCTTGAGACCCCCTTAGCTTACCAACTTCTGCTGTGAATACTTCTGGGAGCTGTAAATAGATATTCAATTTTTGGGGTGTGGTTTGTGCCCTTCAGGTTAGATATAATTAAAAACAAAGCAGGCAGTATGTTCCATCCAGTGGAATGGTACCAATTTCCTTTCTGCTCTGTATGCTCATTCTAAGGGGTGTGGTGGCTCAGTGGCTAAGAGGCTGAACTTGTTAATCAAAAGGTCGGCAGTTCAGCAGTTTGAATCCCTAGTGCTGTGTAACGGAGTGAGCTCCTCTTACTTGTCCCAGCTTCTGCCAACCTAGCAGTTCCAAACGCATGTAATAAATGCAAGTAGAAAAATAGGGACCACCTTTGGTGGGAAGGTAACAGCGTTCTGTGCGCCTTTGGCGTTTAGTCATGCCGGCCACATGACCACGGAGACGTCTTCAGACAGCGCTGGCTCTTCGGCTTTGAAAATAGATGAGCACTGCCCCCTAGAGTCGGGAACAGCTAGCATATATGTGCGAGGGGAATCTTCACCTTTACATTATGCTCATTTTAATTAGGTACAGGAAAAGGAATAGCAGAACCTGGGGGTGGAGTTGTAAGAGGGATTAGCCTAGAATCCCTACGTAGCCATAAGAGAACTAACTCCAACCATCCTTGAATTCTATTGACTCTTATCTAACTCTAACCAGGTGCTGGCCTTAGTATAGAAGATTCCTGTGCATAGATTTTTTTTTTAGGAATAAAGTCAGCTTAATTGAACCTTCACATGTGGATCTGGTCTTTCCCGCCTGGCATTAGGAGCGTGAAAAATCCAGTGCATTTTGCAACATCTGACTGGACAAGTCAGGCCTGTGTTAAGCTTTTCAAAACTGCAAATAAAAGTTATGTAAATTATTATTCCCACTTCTGCCAGGTTTTCCCTCCTCCCATTGACATAGAAAGCTACTGCTTGTTTCCTTTATTTTTTTAAAAAAAACCTTCATTTCACATGTGCAAGAACCCTGTGACTTAGAAAAACAGTGTGTTATTATTAAGTATCTCCTCCCACACCCCAAGCCCACTCACTGGTGCCTCTAGGTAGGTGAGTTTTCCTTTGATGTTTCTCCTTCCCCTTTCTTGCATGCATCACTGGAAAGAGGGAGAAAAGAAGATTTGCTTGCCTTCAAGTAAAACCCAAATGGGGGTTTTATGGGATCATGTGAAGCTTCACAGGGTAGGAGTAACCGTCTGTGTTAAATAGCCATTCAGTGTTGAGTAAAACTTGCAAACAATGATGCTTTTTGTGTTGTTTGAGTGTACTTTCTCCCGAGGAAAGGGAAAGTACCTCTTGTGAGCAGCATATAGCCCAGGAGTGAAATCCAGCAGGTTCTGACAGGTTCTGGAAAACCGGTAGCAGAAATTTTGAGTAGTTTGGAGAACTGGCAAATACCACTTCTGGCTGGCCCCAGAGTGGGGTGGAAATGGAGATTTTGCAATATCCTTCCCCCAGGAGTGGGGATGGAATGGGGATTTTACAGTATCCTTCCCCTGCCACGCCCACCAAGCCACACCACATCTACCAGGCCACACCCACAGAACCGGTAGTAAAAAAAATTGAATTTCAACACTGAGAGAAAGAGAGAGAGAGAAGTGCCCTGTGGTGAATCAGAATCAATCCCAAGAGAATACAACATCCAGGAAGGGGGGGGGGGAGGGCGAAATAGCTAAATTCAGTCTAAATTTGAGAACATTGTTCCCTATCCCCTTAAGATTTTTCTACTAAGGACTAAATTGGGTTTCGAATGGAGAAAGGCTTAAGGGACCATTGTTTCCTTGGACAATCCCTCTGTGCGTTGCAAGGAGAGGGTTGCAGCATCTCTTTTGCTGGGAAAAGATCCCAAGTTCAACGCCTTTAATGTTTTTAGATTTGAAGACAGAAGATGACAGATGCTGGGGGGGGGGGGTGGCGGGGGGGGAAGTGACACCTTCCATCCTCTCAGCCACCTTCCTAGAGAGGGTTGGATGTTTCAAGCAGTCTCAATCTTCCTACCTCTTCTCCATCATGGAAAATCCGACTGTTATTATTTATTGCCTGCCTGCAATTACTGCGAGTTCCAATCTCACTAGGCTCAAGGTTGACTCAGCCTTCTATCCTTCCGAGGTAGGTAAAATGAGGACCCGGATTGTGGGGGCGATAAGCTGACTTTGTATAAAAATTTTAAAAAAGAACACCGCTTAGGGGGTGGCGAACGCCCTACTAAGCAGGTATATACAAAAGTATGAAGGCTATTGCTTAATGCATTGTAAGCTGCCCTGAGTCTCAGGAGTAGGGCGGCATATAAATCAATGAAAGAAAGAAAGAAAGAAAGAAAGAAAGAAAGAAAGAAAGGAAGGAAGGAAGGAAGGAAGGAAGGAAGGAAGGAAGGAAGGAAGGAAGGAAGGAAGGAAGGAAGGAAAGGAAAGGAAAGGAAAGGAAAGGAAGGAAGGAAAGAAATATACCCCTGCCAAGCTTTGATCTCGCTCCAGAGTCCATATATATAAAACCATGCCAATAAAACCCAGCGATAAAGCTGCAGGATTCCCCTCCCCTCCCATCTCGCCCTCCCCTTCCCCTCCCTTCTCCCCAGGTGCCCTTTCATCTTCCTTTCTAATGCCTGTGATGGCTTGCAGTTTCCGAGGATGTGATGTACTTTATTGAATTCCCTGCTCAGGTCCCGAGCTTCCTGTGTGTTGCTGCACTCTTTTAATCTGCTTTCCCAGTAAATTTGATCGGTACAGGAAGTGCCATTCTAGATGGAAGGGAAAGTCGATAAAAAGGAGCTCTGTTTCTTAAAGGAAAAAAAAAAGAAAGAAAAAGAAATGGGGGGAAAAAAACCCAGTTCATCATCATTCTCCCCCACCCCCACCCCAAGGGCTTTATATCCTATGAACTAATGCCTTTTCTTTATGCTAAGCTCCGGCTGGTGCATTGCAGAAATCAGGAGCTCTCTACCTTTCTTCTCATCGAGAAAATATATGAATTGCATCTTGTGCCAAGGATGCCTCCTCCCCCCCCCCCCCAACAATCACTGGCTACCTCCGGTACAGTGAAAGCTGCCCCCTTTGCCAAAAGTCACATTTTTGGATAGCTACTAGTTTCGTGTATTTATGGTGCGTGAGTCATCAGGCTCCCTTCCGATTGGCTGCAGACTTAAACACCCCTGGGACTGCCAGTCAGTTACAGCCATTCTCAGCTTCATTCACAGGTTTAGTTAGCTTGCACACAGTGAGATCCATTCAGAAAACTTCATTCATAAAAAAAAAAGAAGGAGAAGGAGAAGGAGACGAAGACAATGAGAAAAGCCAACGTTCTTTCTGTCACATTTCAAAGGAATCGGTCATCCTAATCTGGAGATTAGAAAAAAGAGTGAAGGGATGGATCCAGAGAATGATGGAGAGACTTTTTGGTAATGTTTCCATTGACTGATGGTTTTTCTGCTGTGCCAGAATATCAATCTCTACGGAGTATTTGAGGCTCACTATGCTACTGTGGGGTCTTTAAGGATGAGCAAGGTATTTGGTTTTTTTTGAGTTTTGTTCATAGAACACGTTAACCTGGACTTTCTTCCTTTGAGCTGCCTTTGTCGGGATTTCATTTTAATTACAAAGAAGTACTTTTTCCCACCTCAACTGATCAAGTCATTGATAATCAATTCAGAACAAGGCTACTTTCTTTCAAAAATATATATCTTGCTGTTGTTTTTCAAGAAAGAGATTTCTTGTGTCTTCGTCTTTAAATACTTAATTTCTTTTTTTTAAGGTAGCCGGGTCTTTAACATTAATCCTACACAGAATCGTGGCATTGAGTGCTGAAAAGCTAAGAAGAATTTGGCGTTTGCTCGCTTGAAATTATCCTACCTGTTCAGATGAAACAGACGTAGCTTTGAGATCTGGGCTTCTTCGTATGTGTTTCACTTTGATTTAATTTCAAACAATTAAATGTCCGGGCAAACTGAAACAGGGTTGATGAAGAGGAAGAAACATTCCGGAGATGTTTTAAGAGCACCCACAGTGACCAGAAACCCTATTTTCTTATTTTTTCTATTCAAAATTATTTTGATCTGTCTGGTTCCGTATTTTTTTTGGTCACTCATAAGAAGGCAGCTAAGTTAAGGGTGGGGGAACCAGGAGATTGAGTTACAAAACTTTGCAGGCTATGAGAGAACCCATTCTCTATTGCTCGAGTGCACAACTACTGGATGTAGGATTCTTAAGAGAACCAGGAATGCTCCACAGGACTAAATATAGTCGTTTCAGAAATGAATCCCTCACCTCACTGGAGGAAGACACGTCGAGTGAGCTTCTTCGCCTGAAGGCCTCTTCAGCTTCTTCTTCCACTACATCTAACACACTCACTGAAGATGTCCCAGTTGGTACCTCGGACAGCTCCATTTCTTTGTGCACCTTGGTACCTCGCATGGCGAACGTTAAGCTGGCCAATCCTTCCACCTTGCCAACCCTGAAGAACTTCTGCTTACGGACGAAAGAGGTGCCAAGATTTAAACTCACAGAATGCGTCACTGTCCAGACCAACCCCACCGTGCCAGAAATCGGCTTAAGCAGCTCCTTGTCATCTGCTTATTCCCTGGGAGACCCAGACAAGGCGTTAAGGTCCAAGTCCAACATTCAAGAGAACTGTGTTTTGTTAGCTGTGGGAGACTCTGCCTTCCTTTCTAAACCAAGCAAAGATCTTGGACAAAAGGGTGAATCCAGCTTGGAGACTGGGATATCCTACGCTGCCCGGGTAAGTAGCCTTCCTTGATCCTTTTTCTCATTCAGATGAGCGAATACATTTAACAAGATGTCTATAATAAGTCTCCTTGGAATTAATGCAATGTATTAGGATGCAGTCCTCTCTTAGTCTTAACAGGTTTATCAACTATGCAATACGTACCTATTCCTCGTCAATGGGAGAGGCTGGTTTTGCTTAACAGCTGTGGCAATTTGGCTTAAACGGGTCATAAAACTAGGTGCGGCTCGCTTAGCAACTGCATCAACTTAGTGAGCAAAGTTCCAGTCTCCACTACGGTCATAAGTCGAGGACCAGCTGTATTACACTTCAGCTGCTAGCCTTCTAAGTAAGCAAATATTTAGCCCACCTCATTTTACATGCTGAAGTCTGATTCCAAAATGAGAATTGGGGTGGTGGTGGGAGAAACCCTCAAATGACTCTTTATTTCCCCCATATTTGGCTAAAAATGCCTTCAAATCCTCTCCTCCTTTAGGCTCTGTCAATAAAAAATAAAATAAACAATAAATTCCCTTTGTACCAGGCAAAAATGTGACTATGCTTACAAAGTAATTACAGATGTAATTAAGATGCTGCCTTATTTAGTGTGATATCCTATCTGAACTACTTTGTAAGAAACTTGGCACGTGATGTGTGGAAACAAGCATGAAAAAAATTACAGTATCTAGCTAAGTCTTTAATATGTTGAGGAAATGATTCTTTAAAAAAAAACAACAACCCCAAAACACAGGGAGATTTGTGCAGCACAACCGAATGCAAACTAGTGAATCTTTAGGTTAGCCTAACTATGATTCGAACGCAGCCCTCGTGCTTTCAGGTCATTGGGCAGTGCATAATGCAAACCCATTAAATTGGGTCAATGAGGAAAAACAATGCTTTGGTTAATCATGGGTAGTAAGCATTTCAATAAAACGTACAGCGCTACCACTGGTCTAAGCAAATTCTGCCACTCAGAAACCCCCAAGGAGATTCATTTTCCAGGATTCAAAAGGCAACCCGGATGACTAGGATAATCTAGAAAACAAAGCTAAAATTTGTATAAACGAGGACAGAATAGCCTTTTTTGTTACCAAAGGGACTGTACATTTCATTTTGTTAAAATTTATTTTCAGAACGAGAGAGCCATAGGTTACTTAGGGGAAAGAGAGCCATCCAGACAGGGATGTCACCGGACTGAATGAAACGAAATGTTTGGGCCTTTTCTTTATGTTTAGAAGTCTATGGAGAAGTTGTAGAAAATAGGTGTATGAAAGAAGCTTAACGTGCTATTGTGTTGCTTCTATTGAAAAAAAGAAAGAAAGAAAAGAAAAGAAAGAGAGAGAAAGAAAGAAGAAAGAAAAAGGAAAGGAAAGGAAGGAAAGGAAAGGAAAGAAGGAAGGAAGGAAGGAAGGAAGGAAGGAAGGAAGGAAGGAAGGAAGGAAGGAAGGAAGGAAGGAAGGAAGAAGGAAGGAAGGAAGGAAACAAACATTGCATCTCCCAAGATTACAATGTTTTCCTTAAACGTCAACATTCTCCTTGAGGTTCAGTGCCGAAGCATCAAAATGGGGCTGGAGGTTACACCGAAGCTAAATTGGTGGTTGCAGGGAGGCTGTTAAAAATGCATGTAAAAAGAATGGGCTTTGACAGATATACAGAGAACAAACCCCCAATCCCCTTCTGACACTGATGATATTGTCTAGTTGGGTAACGAGAGGTCTTCAAGAAAGTAACCCAGCTCAGAGACCACCGAGGATCTCACAGTTCAACCCTGAGCTGCAAATATTCTCTGCTACTGCGACTTTGATTGCATAGTTGTAGCTGCTTATCTTCCTGTTGTTGTTTTTTTAGTCCCCTGTCAGCAGGATAAAATTGGCTTAGCTGGCATATGACCTTTCCTTGAGAGGAGAAGATGTGGGGTAATGTGAGTTTATTACTGTACCTTGAACAGTTAAAAGCCTCATGGAAAAAACTGACAGTTGTCCCAGAAACCTTACAAAGGAAAAAGAGCACCAAGGACGTACCACAGTTAAGCAGATAAATAACGGCTTCTTTGTGTTAAAGATGAGGGTTATTCAGCCAAGTTCAAGAGGAGAAAGGGAACAAGTTGGTCCCATAGAAACCTGCCCCCGATGTTATGTAGCCTAACAGCAAGAACATAAAACGATCGCATCGTTTTAGAGCCTGGTGGCGCAGCAGCTTAAGTGGTGTTAAAGTGACACCAGCTGCCTGCAATTATTGCAAGTTCGAATCTCACCAGGCTCAAGGTTGACTCAGCCTTCCATCCTTTCAAGGTAGGTAAAATGAGGACCCAAATTGTGGGGGCAATAAGCTGACTTTATATAAAAAAGAACACCGCTTGGGGGGGGGGCGCGAAAGCCCTACTAAGCAGGAATATACAAAAGTACGAAGGCTATTGCTTAACGCATTGTAAGCCGCCCTGAGTCTCCAGAGAAGGGCGGCATATAAATCAAAATTTTTTAAAAAACCATAATGCTTCCTTGATGGCGCAGTGGTTAGAATGCAGTATTGCAGGCTAACTGCCCACTGCTAGCAGTTCCATCTTGACTGGTTTAAGGTTGACTCAGCCTTCCATCCTTCCCGAGGTCAGTAAAATAAGGACCTGGATTGTTGAGGGCAAGATGCTGACTCTGTAAACTGCTTAGAGAAGGCTGTAAAGCACTATGAATCGATATATAAGTCTAAGTGCTATCGCTAAGTGGAAAGGAAGGAAGGAAGGAAGGAAGGAAGGAAGGAAGGAAGGAAGGAAGGAAGGAAGGAAGGAAGGGCCGTGGTGGTGCCATGGTTAGAATGCAGTATTGCAAGCTAACTCTGCCCACTGCCAGCGGTTCGATCTTGACCAGCTTAAGGTTGACTCAGCCTTCCATCCTTCCGAGGTCGGTCAAATGAGGAGCCAGATTGTTGGGGGACAATATGCTGACTCTATAAACGTTTTAGGAAGGGCTGTAAAAAGCAGTGTGTGAAGCAGTACACGAGTCTAAGTGCTATTGCTGTTCCTGCTGCAGGGAGATGGTTTGTGATTCTGCTACCTATTTTTGCACAAATTGGTGTTTGCAATTCCTTCTGAGTTCCTGCCCTTGTCTGTCCTCTTTCCCCCACCCCTTGGGAGAAACGTTATCAACCATTTTGGCACTTTACCAGCGGCAGTCTTATTTTGCTCATATCCAAATTAATCAGATAATAATAATAGTAATAATAATAATAACAACAACAACAACAACAATAATAATAATGATGGATTGGGCATCACACGTAGAAGACGACGACAACCTGAGCTTAGATTTATGATGTGTTATTGCCGGTTCAAAATAGCCTGGGTTAAGGAGGAGGTGAGACAGCTTCTTCTAGGCTAAATCTGCACAAAACGTAAGCCAAAGCCATTATATTTAATGTGTTGTGAAGTCAACAGCTATGAGCTATTCAGTAAAAGCAGTTTTAAGCAAATGCAGGTTTTCACCTGTGCAATGCCGTCTCAAACGTGCATCATACAAGATTCCATCTTATATTCTCATGCGGAGAAAGTGGATTCATGTGGAAATGCAGGAATCCATTATTACGCCCCTCCAACCTCTCCTTAAACATGCAATGTCCTTTTATTTTATTTTACTTTAGTATAACTTTTTAAAAAAAGTTTTTTTATTTTTTAAAACAAACACATAAACAAACACACAATACATATTTTCTGAATAGAGTATTGACCGAGTCCAATCTTGTAGAACCTATAACATACAGTATTTTCCTGCGTATAAGACTACTTTCTAACACACAAAAATCTTCTCAAAAGTCAGGGGTCGTCTTATACGCCGGGTCTCATTCTCCTGTAACCAGGCAGACCAGCCCATAAGGCTCTGACGAGCCTTAAATGGCTCTGAGGAGGGTCGTCTTATACGCCCAGTCGTCTTATATGCCGGAAAATACGGTAATTATAAAATTTTATATTTCCAATCTTTTTTTTTAACTTTCTCCCAAATACAATTTATATATTTCAATTCCTGCCATAATATTCTTTTTCTCTACTTTTTCAATTTTGTTTTCAATCTCTTCTTAACACATAAACAATATTGCCAAACGCTCTACACCTGCTAATTCCTTAACCTTATTTCATTTCCTTATTTCATTTCTCCTTTTTGTCACGGTATATTTCTCAAAATTCCCATCACATTTTTTAACTTTTGACAATTTATTTTTTCTTATTCCATTTTCATATTGAAACCCTTTAAACACTATCACCTCCATCCTTAATTTCTAATTTCTTGCTGTAACATAATATTTCAGGTTTATCTCTTAATTTCAGTTATTTTCTTAAATGAACCAGTCCGTCATTTCATATTTTCTCTTCTCATTCATTTTACCATTTTACCATAAACGATATATATATCATCGTATTTATTTTTCACATCACTTTTTTCTGTTATAAACTCTATCTCAATCTCTTCTTAATAAACAATGAACACTATCCAATATCTTATTTCATTAGAATGTAAAAACTCAATTGTCTTATTTCATCCAATTTATCTCTCAATTTCAATTATTTTCATAATTAAATCAACTCATCACTTCATAGTTTATCTACTTTAGTATAACTTGATTGTGGTAGGTCATTCAGGGTTATTGGGAACGCTGGACAACATACAGGTTTAATACAGGAAACTATTACAGGCTAAAAATTGCAAACCCAATCTGTATTTCAGCTGTTATAATAATAATATAACCCACACTGAATTTTTTATGGTTCTGATCTCTAAACATAAAAAAAAAAAATAAGCACAGGGGCAGAATGTTAATTAAATGTCATTTCATTAAATTAAAAGCAAATAGCAAATATGATTTAGATATGAGCCAGCAGTGTGCAGCAGCTGCCAAAAAAGCCAACACAGTTCTGGGTTGCATAAACAGAGGGATAGAATCAAGATCACATGAAGTGTTAATACCACTTTATAATGCCTTGGTAAGGCCACACTTGGAATATTGCATTCAGTTTTCGTCGCCACGATGTAAAAACAGATGTTAAGATTCTAGAAAGAGTGCAGAGAAGAGCAACAAAGTTGATTAAAGGACTGGAGGCTAAAACATATGAAGAACGGTTGCAGGAACTGGGTATGTCTAGTTTGATGAAGAGAAGGACTAGGGGAGACATGAGAGCAGTCTTCTAATATCTCAGGGGTTGCCACAAAGAAGAGGGAGTCAAACTATTCTCCAAAGCACTTGAAGGCAGGACAAGAAGCAATGGGTGGAAACTAACCAAGGAGAGAAGCAACATAGAACTAAGGAGAAATTTCCTGAGAGTTAGAACAATTAATCAGTGGAACAAATTGCCTGCAGAAGTTGTGAATGCCCCAACACTGGAAATTTTAAAGAAGACATTGGATAATCTTTTGTCTGAAGTGGTGTTGGGTTTCCTGCCTGGGCAGGGGGATGGACTAGAAGACCTCCAAGGTCCCTTCCAACTCTGTGATTCTATTCTATTCTATGATGGGTTTTTGTTATGGACATTAATACTTTCTTCTTTCTATCATATTACCAAAAGAATTGTGATTTTTAAAAACCCCATATACTGTATATAAACAGTGAGAAATTGCTGGTGGAATTCCCCATTTAAAAAAAAACAACAACCAGCACCAGATGATCCGGGCAACTTTATTTATATGCAAACACTCACTTTCACTTCCTGCTTAAAAGAAAGATCTTTATTGCATGAGTGATTTTTGTCTCTTTTTCTTGAAAACCACATTTTCCACACACCTTACTGGTGTTATTTTGACACTTCCTGCTTGCTTTGAGTTTCTTCTGTCCTGAACCCCAAACTCCTCCTGCAAGTTTTTTTAAAATGGTGTGGATAGTGGTTGATGAAAACATTCAATTCTGTGCACTTTAAAAAAATAGCAATCCTTTTAGGAATGGAGGAAAAGGGGAACAAAGACTAAAATCTAACCAGGAATCAGCTCATAATGACCGCATTTCCAAATGACTTACTGCTGCATTCTATGCAAACATGGATTTTTCTCTATTGTTTTTTTTTACAGCAATAGCACTTAGACTTATATACCGCTTCACAGTGCTTTACAGCCCTCTCTAAGCAGTTTACAGAGTCAGCATATTTTCCCCAACAATCTAGATCCTCATTTTACTGACCTCGGAAGGATGGAAGGCTGAGTCAAACTTGAGCCAATCAAGATCGAACTCCTGACAGTGGGCAGAGTTAGCCTGCAATATTGCATTCTAACCACTGCGCTGCCACAGGTCTTATCGGCTTTATCCACTGAAGTTGGTGGCTTCATAAACAGGGCATTCTAAAACAGCGAGAAAACTCTTAGCATTGTTTGGATAAAAAGCATCCATTCATCCAATCATGATTGATTGATTGTGGGCCATACAGTTGTTTTTACCACATAGATGGATTTTGTTCCATGATGGTCTCCCCCTGATATGGTCTTTCGGGTTTTCCAACATTGCCATTGTCAATTAAGTCCATCCTCCTTGCATCATGTGTCTAAAGGACACTAGGATAATTTGGGCTTGGTTATTTGTGCTTCAAAAGGGACACGGTGGCTCAGTGGCTAAGATGCTGAGCTTGTTGATCGAAAAGTCGGCAGTTCAGTGGTTCGAATCCCTAGTGCCGCATAACTGAGTGAGTTCCCGTTACTTGTCCCAGCTTCTGCCAACCTAGCAGTTCAAAAGTATGTAAAAAATAAGTTCCGTGCGCCTTTGGCGTTTAGTCATGCCGGCCACATGACCATGGAGACGTCTTCGGACAGCGCTGCCTCCTCGGCTTTGAAATGGAGATGAGCAATGCCCCCTAGAGTTGGGAACGACTAGCACATTTATCTTTACCTATTTAAGTGAAAATTCTGGGTTGATATATTTGATGACTCTGTTTATTTTCTTAGTTGTCCATATTATTCTCAGGATCTTCTCCAACTTCAAGGGCCCCTAAGCATCAGTCTTCCTATCCTGCTTTTTCAATCTTTCACTCTCGTAGAGCCTCACAGGGAATATCGTACCTTGCAGGAGCCTTATCTTTGTAAACCTAGATGTGTCATGGATCATACATCACAGATTTCACTATCTTTTCCGAGGCAGTCATGGCTATTCTTCTACCAAGTGGAACTCTGAGGTGAATTTCATGACTGCCTCTTCTATAAAATCCCAAAGCATTGCCTTCCTCTGTCTTCATTCTTGCCCACCCAAATGCTGACACCCGTACAAAATAGGCCCTAATCCAAAGTGTCAAGCTGGGCACAATTGCTCTGAAGAATTGTTCTGTGTTGCGAATGAGTCAATATGCAAAACTTCCTACACCTGTTTTCCACAACCTTCCCACAAACGTCTAAAAATAAAGGTCAGAATGTTTCAGCCTCACAAATTTCTGGTGATATCGTCACCTCAGTGGGTCTCTCTTTGCTCCGGTTCGTGGTTCTCAGACGGAAAATAATGCTTAAAAATGAAAAGTGGGACCCTTGTGAAAAAGGGAAAAAAAGGGAGAGTTTATTTTAGCATACTTCAAAAGTAGCAGCTGGAGACTCCTAGTTTGAGGCATCTTGCTTTGTTTTTATTTAAAAATCTCTATTGTTTCATTTAGTTCAGTTGGAAAATAGGGTTGGGGAAGGAAAATGAAGATGAGCAAAAGAGTCCATGGATCACTTGGAATTTTAGGAAAAATCCAGGGGTGGATTGCTGGGGGTTCGCAGGAGTTCGGGAGAACCTCTAGCTAAGATTCTGTGCAGTTTGGAGAACCTCCAAATCCCACTCCTAAGCTCTCTACAAGAATCTGAACTACTAAAGGGTCAAAGCAGATTGGTGGCAGATAAGAGTCAATGAAATTCAAGGTGGGCAGGACTTCAATCTCTCGTGGGCTCCTACGTCCCCTTGGCTTCTCTCCTCTACCATTGGTTCTTCTGTGCTGTCTTGGCATCTTATGAACTCTTGATGTCTTATGACCCCTCCCTCGGGTTCATTTTGGTCATCTACATCACCCACCCCTCCACCTTGACCCCCTCCTCTTCCATGGGTTCTTCTATGCTGCCTTGGCATCTGCTGATAAAGTCAGTGGAACTCAAGGTGGGCTGGATTTAGTAATCTGGTGGGCTTGAAGGGACTCGAAACTGATGACATACTTGACCCCCCTTTCGGGCTCATTTTCGGTCATCTCCTACATTTCCACAGACCTATTTGCTTGTACTTCCCACTTCCTACTTGGTCCATTTTACTTCGCTAAAGAAAACAGCATTTTGAAGGACCTGCCCTGGCCTTGTAGCAGGGGTGAAATCCATCAGGTTCTTACAGGTTCTGGAGAACCGGTAGTGGAAATTTTGAGTAGTTCAGAGAACTGCTGCTTGGTGGCTCAGCAGACTGAGCTCTGGTGGCTCAGCAGACTAAAGCATTATAATTAAACACCAGCTGTCTGCAATTACTGTGTTCAAATCTCTTTCTAAGGTAGGTAAAATGAGGACCCAGTTTGTGGGGGCAATAAGCTGACTTTGTATAAATATACAAAAGTATGAAGGCTATTGCTTAATGCATTGTAAGCCGCCCTGAGTCTCCAGAGAAGGGCGGCATATAAATCAAATTTAAAAAAAAAAACAAAAAACCAGCAATTACCGCCTCTGGCTCGTCCCAGAGTGGGATGGGAATGGAGATTTTGCAATATCCTTCCCCCAGAAGTGGGTTGGGAATGGAGATCTTGCAGTATCCTTCCCCTGCCACGCCCACCAAGCCACAGCCACAGAACTGGTAGTAAAAAAAAAATTGGATTTCACCACTGCCTTGTAGAGAAGACCGCATAAACACAAAAGCTTTCCCGTCCCATGGATGTGGATCTCTCCTGGGCATCCAATGGACTCCTATGACTCAGAGCTTCTTGGACTCATCTATGATGCAGGAAGGAAGAAGATGGCTTTTAAGTTTCTCCCTGTTGACCTGCTCGCCTGTGCTGGATGCAAACGTTTAATTATAACCGTGGAGCTGGAGAGTTGGGGGGAGTCAGTAGGACCGGACACTCGTGTTTTCCTCCGAGACCTTGGCAGCTCTGAGTCTTATCGGAGGGGAAAGAAGAGAGGAGGTTAGCTGCTTCCTTACACTTCCTTTGTAATTACTCTCCGTGAGTCATGAGGCTTGACCTCTGCGCAAAAGGACTGGCAGTTGTGTTGAGATCCCAGCTCTCTGACTAAGCAACCAGCTTGCTGAACAGCTGTGGGAACTGCGAATAGTTCTCCCCGGAGATATTTTATTGCCTGCAGAATCTCAACATCCTTTGTCGCTCGCAGTGAACAAACTGTAGGGATGCGTTTCTCTTTCTTAAAATCTCCATTTAGGGAGCAGAATAGAAGTCCTGAGGACTCTCCAAAAAATGGGTTTATCCCCTACTGGCCTCTCCCAATTATGAGTCCCATGAAGTTGTAATGAAAATACAGAATATAGAATAACAGAGTGGGAGGAAGGGACCTTGGAGGTCTTCTAGTCCAACCCCCTGCTTAGGCAGGAAACCCTACACCACTTCAGACAAATGGTTATCCAACATCTTCTTAAAAACTTCCAGTGTTGGAGCATTCACAACTTCTGGAGACAAGTTGTTCCACTGATTAATTGTTCAAACTGTCAGGAAATTTCTCCTTAGTTCTAAGTTGCTTCTCTCCTTGATTAGTTTCCACCCATTGCTTCTTGTCCTGCCCTCAGATGCTTTGGAGAATAGCTGGACTCCCTCTTCTTTGGGGCAGCCCCTGAGATATGGGAACCCTGCTATCATGTCTCCCCTAGTCCTTCTTTTCATTAAACTACACATACCCAGTTCCTCCAACCATTCTTTATATGCTTTAGTAGTCCTTGACTTACAACAGTTCATTTAATAACCATTCAAAGTTACAACGGCACTCGCAGCATCCCTGTTGTCATGTGGGCAAAATTCGGATGCCTGTCAACTGACTCGTATTTATGACGGTCTCATGTCCCAGGGTCATGTGATCCCCTTCTGACGAGCAGAGTCGATGGGGGGAGTCCAGATTCGCTTAACAACTGTGCTTACTAACTTAACAAGGGCAGTGACTCATTTAACAATGGTGGTAAGAAAAGTCATAAAATGGGGCAAAACTCACTCAACCAATGACTCACTTAGCAACGGAAATGTTGGGCTCAACTGTGGTCGTAAATCGAGGATTATCTGTATGGTTTCTCCTGTTTCTAAAGTGGAAGTGAAGTCACCTGGAAATGAGTTTTATCCCTCTCGGGCACACTCCAATTATTATTATTTTTTTAATTTTGATTTATATGCCGCCATTCTCCGGAGACTCAGGGCGGCTTATAATGCGTTAAGCAATAGCCTTCATACTTTTGTATATTTATACAAAGTCAGCTTATTGCCCCCACAAACTGGGTCCTCATTTTACCTACCTTAGAAAGGATGGAAGGCTGAGTCAACCTTGAGCCTGGGGAGATTCGATCTTACAATAATTGCAGACAGCTGGAGTTAATCACAATGCTTTAGTCTGCTTTAGTCAGGCCCTTAGCGCCACTCTGCTCTCAGAGTTGTGTGAAGGATGCCATTCACCCAGAGTGGCAAAGTTAAACATGGAGAAAGGGAGAAATGAAAAAATGGAAGGTCAGGGAAATAATTGTAGACCTCAACTTCCTTTAATCACATCTTCCTCCCTCTTTTGGATGTCTTAGTTTTGAAAAAATGTCTATATTGTTGCAGAAAAGACAAAGGTAACCCCTTTTGTGAGGGCAACTAATACCATTTTGCCAGTGGTGAAATCCAATTTTTTTTACTACCGGTTCTATGGGCATGGCTTGATGGGTGTGGCAGGGGAAGGATACTGCAAAATCCCCATTCTCTCCCCACTCCAAGGGGAAGCATATTGTAAACTCTCCATTCCCACCCCACTTTGGGCCAGCCAGAGGTGGTATTTGCCGGTTCTCTAAACTAGTCAAAATTTCCGCTACCGGTTCTCCAGAACCTGTCAGAACCTGCTAAATTTCACTCCTGCATTTTGCTATTCTTCAGCCATGAGGCATTTCTTTAAAAAAAAGAATAGAGATGTTGAGATGTGTCCAGATATTTAGAAGTAGGTCTGTTCTCCGCCTCCTTGACGTCATCTCATGATGTGATTGGTTGTTTCTCTACCTTGCTCGGGTGTGAAACCTGGTTGACCATATCCAGCCCTGGTTGTATTCCTGGAGAAGGGAAAAGTATGACTTCTGGATAAGACACGGATGACACCTTACCTGCTCAATCGTGGTGGTCAAGCTTTGGAACTTTGCAAGATAAAACATAGAATAATAGACTTGGAAAAGGGGCCTTGGAGATCTCCTAGTCCAACTCCGTGCCCAAACAGGAGATCTATATCATTCTGGACAAATTGTGGTCCAATCTCTTCTTGAAAACTTCCAATGATGGAGCTCACAACTTCTGGAGGCAAGCTGTTCCATTGATTCTTTTCGCTGTCAAGACATTTCTCCTTACCCTGTTTCCCCGAAAATAAGACCTAACCAGAAACTAAATCCTAGCATGATTTTTCAGGATGCTCACAATATAAGCCCTACTCCCCCCCCAAAAATAACTCCCAGTTAAGATTGTCAGTCAGAGGGATGCATTTAGTGCCGTATTTCCCCCAAAATAAAACCTAACCAGAAAATATGTGTCTTTTGGAGCAAAAATTAATATAAGACCCAGTCTTATTTTTGGGGAAACACGGTAGGTTGGATCCCTTTTTAATGATCTTCCACACCACTGGTGGGTTGTCCCCGGTTTGGACCGGTTCTATAGAACCGGTAGTAAAACTGGTGGGAGGCTCCGCCCACTGACCCTGACGTCATCAGAACGCTTCTGTGCATGCGCGCGGCCCCGTTGTGAACCGGTAGTAAAGGTAAGTAGAGTCCATCCCTGTTCCACACGTTACCTCTTGTCCTGCCCAACTCCCATCTTTTCTGTGACAGGCCCTCAACTGCAGGAAAACAGCTATCATGTCACCGCTACTTCTTCTTTTTGTTAAACTAGATGTTAATTAGTTGGTTAGACTTGAAAGTCGTTAGACCAGATGCTCATTTTTTAGAGGGAAGTGTGATGGTTAAAGACGCCGAGCTTGTCAGCTGGAGAGCTTGACAGCTCAGGTTCGAGACCCAAGAGCCACACAATGGGGTGAGCTCTTGTCTCTTGCTCCTGCCCACCTGGCAGTTTGAAAGCATGAAACCTGAGTAGATAATTCATAGATACCACTTTGGAGGGAAGGTAACAACATTCCATGCGCCTTTGGCATATAGCCAGGTTGACCACATAACTACGGAAAACATCTTCCACATTCAAGAATTCAAGAATCAGTACCAAGCCCTAGAGTTGAGTAGGGGAAACCTTTATTTTACTGTTATCTTTTCATTTCCTAGACAATTAAAGACTTCCCTACACAGCTAGAGAAAATGGGGACATGATGGCTCAGTGGCTAAGGCACTGAGATTGTTGATTGAAAGGTCGGCAGTTCAGCGGTTCGAATCCCTAGTGCAATGTAACGGGGTGAGCTCCCATTACTTGTCCCAGCTTCTGCCAACCTAGCACGTAAAAAAATGCAAGTAGAAATAATAGGGACCACCTTTGGTGGGAAGGTAACAGCGTTCCATGAGCCTTTGGCGTTGAGTCATGCCGGCCACATGACTACGGAGACGTCTTCAGACAGTGCTGGCTCTTCGGCTTTGAAACGGAGATGAGCATCGTTCCCTAGAGTCGGGAATGACTAGCATATAAGTGTGAGAGGAACCTTTACACAGCCAGGAGTATACAATCATGAATAAGCCAAAATGCTAAAAGTCCCTTGATGATCTCTTTCAAAACACCTTGTTCCTACCTTTTCCTTACTCCAGCTTTTATGGCTTTTAGGAAGTATCTGATAAGATGAACTTCCAATCAGGACCATTGATGGCAACCCCTCAATATTGATTTCTCTCCTCTCTCCCCCTACTTTCCCTCCCCTCCCCCCCCACAAGGCTTTGCTGAACTGAGCCTCCCACGCATATATTGAGGGGAGCTTACTCACAGTCATATGATCTCAGCCTATGACTCACCTACTCCTCCGAATCTTTGCCTTCATCAAGGGTGGCAAAACCGCAGCCAGCCGGTTTGCAAGATTGCTGTTCTTAAGGGGAAGGTGGAGTGAAGTGGGGGGTGGGAAGGCCTGAAAGCCCACAGGCGTTGAAAAAAAATACCGCCGCACAACCTCCCTTTTCAGAGCAGAGACCGTAAATGCTGATTAATGGATATCTAACCTTGAAGGGGGTTTTCAAAGACTTGATTTGCAACATACATAAGCCTTCAGGCCATTATCTTTTCCCTCTTCTTGTAATTGATTACTAATGGTTGGCCGAGACTGACGGTAACTACAGTGTTGGTCATTAAATGAAATATATGATCATCTTTCATAGCTTCCCCGCCCCCCTCAAATCATTCCTATGCAATTGTCTGCAAAAAACTAGGCCAGATTAATCTTATCCCCTCATGCTACCGGAAGTACCAATTACTATTATATCGTGGCTTTTACATTATTAGAAAATAGCTACTGCTATCGTAATTCCTCAGAAGGGTCCTTCATCTGGCAGTCTTGTAAGAGAGATAAAAAGAACTTGAAATGTAATCACACAGGACAGAGGAAAATATATATATTTTTTCAATTTGTGCCTTAGTATGTCATGTGGGTCCGGTTACTGGTCAATTTATGGCTTATGTGTCATTGAACTCTTTTATCCCAGAAAAAAGGCCAACTTATCGTTCTCAGTAATTCATTTCAGGGTGTGAGGCAGGGGTGGGATTCAATTTTTTTTACTACTGGTTCTGTGGGTGTGGCTTGGTGGGCATGGCTTGGTGGGCGTGACAGGAGAAGGATACTGTAAAATCGCCATTCCCTCCCCATTCCAGGGAAAGGATACTGTAAAATCGCCATTCCCTCCCCACTCCAGGGGAAGGATACTGCAAAATCCCCATTTCCTCCCGATCAGCTGGGACTCAAGCGGCAGAGAATAGATGGGGGCGGGGCCAATCAGAGGTGGCATTTACCTGTTCTCTGAACTACTCGACATTTCCGCTACCGGTTCTACAGAACTGGTCAGAGCCTTTATGGCAGTGTATCTCAACTTTGGAGATTTTAATTTGTGTGGACTTCAACTCCCACCATTCCCCAGCCAGCAGGCTGGTTGGGGAATGCTGGGGGTTGAAATCCATACACCTTAAAACTCTCAAAGTTGACAATCGCTTCTCTATGGTTTAAATGAGCACTAGGAGGCAGATTTTTTTTTTAGAATCGTTGGACAAGATTTTATGTTCTGGGTCTACCATCTTTAGATGAAGTTTATTCATTTCTCTCTCTCTTTTTTCATTTCACATTTGTATGATGGAAGTATGTTTTATCTACGTTACTATAAGTCACATGGAGTCTCAGGAGGTTGGTGGTGCATCAGTTTGAGTAAATAGATTACATCCAAATTAATACAGCGGGGAGATTGTTCCAGTATTCTTTGAAGGGGTTTAGAGTTTGGACATTCCATTTTAAAAGGAAGGGATACAAATCTTCCCAGTTTCACGATGGCATGAAAATATGAACTCCAGTTTTCTCAATCTAGGTTGACTCTTGTCCATCGGTGGGAACAATTAAAAGTTCTAAAAATCTGGAAGCGCCAATGAAATGCTTGAAGTATCAACGGCCATTTTAAACAGTGTGGTCTTCCGATTAGGACATCGTTCCCTTTGTTTTTCTACTTTTTCAACACCTGTGATTCTCTCTCTCTCTCTCTCTTTCAATATTTAGTATATGGGCTGCATTGAAGTCCTGCAATCAATGAGGTCTTTGGATTTTGGTACTCGGACCCAAGTAACCAGGTAAGTTACAGCATCCTATTCAAACTAGGGATGGGCTTCAAAAATTTTAGCAAGGGTTTCTCTGCCCGCTTGCTGGGTGGGCATGGCTATGGTGGGCGTGGCCAAGTCAGCCTCCTACACCGCGAGAGAGGGGCGTTTTCGCTCTTGCTGGGCTCTGGAGGCTTTCGTCGAGCTCCCCAGGCTGCGGAGGCCCTCTGGAGGCAGGCAACGGGCCCACTTCCAGCCTTCCTGAACATCCGTTAGGCCCGTTTTTGCCCTCCCCGAGTCTCTGCATGCGTCCTGCACTTACTTGCATCCAAAACAGGCCATGTGGGGACTCCTTGGAAGGGAGGGGAGGGGTAGGCAAGGCCAGCCAGGAGTGGAATTTGGGGATTCTCAGAACTGCACAGAATCTTAGCTAGAGGTTCTCCTGAACCCCTGCCAACCCCCAGCAGCCCCACCCCTCATTCAAACCTTCTATATTTCTATGGAGGCAGAAATATAGTTTATTTTCTTCTTATTCTCCTGATTTAAAACATCAGATCATTCCAGATTGATTTTCTTGGCTTTGTTCTGCTTGGAGTTGCAGGTCATCAGTCAATCAATGAAGTTTTGTTATTGATCACTTTGAATGGATGTTTTTCCTCTGTAGGATTTTTTGCTGGTTGAGGGTTTTAAAGCAGCAGGTGTATTTCTGCGTGTGTATTCATTATATGTTGCTTTTTCATGGTTATATCCCTGCTTGAGGATTGAATTGTTAATGAAAAGTTAGGAGTTATATGTAGATACATAAGTAAATAAGTATAAATACTTATATACAGGAATAAAATTTTTCTCCAGCTTTCCGCCGAGGAGTACTTTATTGATTTTCTCCTTGGATTATCTTCTACTGTATTGTAATGCATTTCTGTATAGAGTATTATGAATGAGTCTTATCTGTTTTTCCGATGTTTTTGTCATTTAAAGATTTCTTTTTTCTTAGGACTTTCACAAATTTAACCCCAGTCTGCACCCTGTATTGGACTAATACATCATTAAAAAAAAATTCCCTGTTAAGAATGTAATCAGTTGCTTTCATTTTACATAAAACATGTTGGTTTAATTATAACATGCATCTCATGTTTTAGTAAACTGCTCTTGGGCTGAAAAAGCAGCTTTTGGGAACTAATTTTCCATTTATCAATAACACGACAGATAATATAAATAAAACACCATCTCTGTCCTTATCTCAGTTCAGGCTAATAAATATCTAATAGTTGGCAACATAAATGATGCATTACCCAGTTTTTCTGAAGCAGGACATATACTGTATATAGAATCACTACCAAAGACAGAAGCTCCAATGAACAGCATATTACATGGGGCGGATTTTAACTGCAGATTTATCCACCTGCCAAAAAAATAAATAAATCTGGCTTTAAAGTTGCCCAACAAATTACAAGCAGTTAGTGAAACACTACTAACAATAGTAGGGGATGCAGTGGTTCAGTGGCTAAGACGCTGAGCTTGTTGATCGAAAGGTCGGCAGTTCAGCGGTTCGAATCCCTAGTGCTGCATAACGGGGTGAGCTCCCGTGACTTGTCCCAGCTTCTGCCAACCTAGCAGTTCGAAAGCAAGTAAAAAATGCAAGTAGAAAAATAGGGACCACTTTTGGTGGGAAGGTAACAGCGTTCCGTACACCTTTGGTGTTGAGTCATGCCAGCCACATGACCACGGAGATGTCTTCGGACAGCGCTGGTTCTTCGGCACCGCCCCCTAGAGTCGGGAATGACTAGCACATATGTGCGAGGGGAACCTTTACCTTTACCTTTACTAACAATAGTATTCATTCCAGTAGTTGTAAGCCAAGCTCCGTATTCAAGTTCTCATCCATGGGAATGATGCAGAACCAACATCAGTCTCAATGACAGTCGTAAATCAGGGATCTGTCGCTAGGGGTGGTTCAAAGCTAACGTTTTGAGGAGCAGCAGGCCATCCGGTTGGCTTGGCTTTTAATGCAAAGAATTTGAAACATTCTTTGCATGAGAATTTGAAAATCTAGCCTAGCTTGTTTATTTTATCATTCTGGCATGTCCCCTTTTTCATCTCCATACCCAGTGACTGAATTGCTATCAGAGGGAGACTGGGATTTGATAGTTGGCATTAAGTAAATGTCATATTCTGGTGCCCCCCGGTTTCAGACTTCAACTCAGCAGCCAGCAAAGAGCCCGAGGCTGAAAATTATTTAACGAATATACTGGTCATTGTTAATATCATGTCTGCCACATGAATATTTCAAAACCGCAGCAGGAAGCAGTCAAGACAACTCACAGTCGCCCAAGGGCTCTTTAAGCAAAAACTATATTGTGTTGAGATCTCATCTGGAGAACTTTCTGAATTTCCTTGAATTATGTACTGGCAAAGGAAACATTTGACATTACAGAAAGCTGGGTGACTAAGTTGTTTCCTTATTACACTCAGCGTTGCTTGAAGATGCTCTTGTGTTTCATGGCGTGTCTGCATGATTCAATTGGCTGAGTTGCTTCATCGCTCAACCATAGTGTGTCTTGACCACGATTTGCTGAATAAACCAAGATAGCTCAAACTGTGCAACGTTATGTGCAGAAATCTTGAGGGAGATTAAGAAAGTAAACAAGATAGAAACAAAATAGGATAGAAACAAGGGGGAAAAATTAAAGGTGGATTGCTTTCATTTGATTCCCTTAGAGTTCAATATGGTCAGCAAAAGTCATTCTTTTTAAAATAAAATAAATAAATAAACTTTTTGTCATTGTATGTGAATACACAGTATACACATACAACGAAATTTACTTGACACCCAAAGACCAGGTCCCACACACATAATCCCCAAACACACTCCCACCCACCACAATTCCCCACCCCTAAACCACCCAAACATCCACACACAGACCAAGTAATGCTGTCCAACAGCTCACTGATGGTGGCCTTTTAGTTGATTGTTGAGTGCAGTTATAGCTCTGGGATAAAAACTATTCAGAAGACGTGTGGTCCAAGTTTTAATTGTTCTGTATCTTCTGCCAGAAGGCAACAGTCCAAAAAGATTGTAAGCAGGATGGGAAGAATCTCTGAGAATGTTGTGTAACTTCCTCAAACAGCAAGATTCGAAGATGTTGTCCAGGGCTGGTAGCTGGAGTTTGATGATATTCACCCGTATTTTTATCATCCATTATTTCTAGTCTCTAACCATTTATACCATTTGTGCCAGATTATATAATATTCCGTATGTTCCTTTTCTTTGAGCTCTTTTGTTAATTTATCCATCTCGGCACATTCTAGGATTTTTTAAAATCAATTCTTCTTCTGTTGGTATATTTTCCCTTTTCCAATTTTGTGCGTATGATATACAGGCAGCTATTATCATATGTAAAATCAAATATTTTATTTCTTTGCTGTATTTTTCAGTAAATATCCCTAATAAGGATGTCTCTGGTTTTCCCTTCATAGGTTGCTCTATTATTTTCTATAACCACTTTTTAATCTTAGCCCAGAATTTTTTTGCAGCTGGACACGTCCACCGAAGATAGTAATATGTTCCGTAGCTCTTATACAGGGCGTTTTCTTGAACTCTACCCATTTTATGGCTTTCAACTGATGGTTTTTGTAGCACTCATCAAAGGAATATTTTCCACCTGTGCTATATTGCACCATGTATGCAGAATAAGGTGTTAGAAGCATTCTAAATTATGGGGAGTTAAGTCTTTAATGCACAAGCAGCGATTTGTTTTCACTTCCCAGAATTGTGGGATTTTAATGCTATGCAGAAGGATGCACCGTGTTTATTTAAGAGTTTGATATTTCCCTGTTTAAAACAACTTAATGATATGCCCAAGTGAATTGTAGCCATCAGATGCTTCCATCTCTGAAACAGAGCATTCCATTAAGGCTGCGTTAAAATGGTGTAAAGCAGAAGCTTTAAATAGCACAAGCTTTTAACAATTCCTTTTTAAATATCTTTGCTCGAGTTTCAGCTTTTAATGCAAAACCTTCTTTTAATAACCGGGCACTGTCTTATCTGTTTCAAAAGACAAAAAGAATTTTGCATTTTGCCATCCGCCCCCATTTTCCTTAGCTATACATTTGCTCCGATCTGGCAAAGAAAGTGCCCTATCCGAAGATTTTGTCACTGTCAGGCATGGAATTCCAGTTAAGCTGATTCATTGCTCATGCCTTATGCATAAGGAGTCAACTAATGGTCAGCACTAAATTGGCCCTAGATAAGGGTCAATGGAATTCAAGAGGGATTGGATTTAGACCTTCGTGGGAACGTACAGACTGTAGGCTGGTTCCTCTCTTGACTCCAACCCCTTTCTCTGGCTGTCTTCCTCCTACATGTACCACTTGTTTAACAGGATATCAGCATGCACACTGAAATATTTTCTGCCTGGACCTTAGAAAGTGCAATGGAATGGTTCTTTCACCCTATCTCCTGAAGACATTGGATCGGAGAGAATATTTCATGGAATGGGAGGCATCTAGAGGCTGTAACCTCTGGATGTGCTTGGACCCCATGTCCCATTGTCCATACTGGTACAATAGGACTGGGTGTTTTATTAATATGATTTATTGGGTTAGGGATTTTCTGTCTTCACTGTGAGTTGTATTGTGTTGCGGGAGTGTGCATTGAGGGAGCTCAACCAATCTCATTGTACATACGTTGTGCACAGACAATAAAGATTTGACATTTGAAATCCATCATATGCAGGCAAGGGCTGTGTTTGTAGCCATAATCCAACTGTATTACGGAGAACCACTTCATGAATGAATTGGAAGGGTTTTGCGTATCAGACTATGCCATGTGATTTATGGGCCTAGAATTGGCTGTGTTTGTATAACCTGTTAGGCTATAACAGTTATTATAATTCATAGTGGCTAGGTATGTGCCTTCTGTTAAAGCATAAGCCACAGTTCCCAATGCATAATGGTTGGGTAGCCAAGCATGATGCATGGAAGAAGTTATTATGTGATTGCTGCAGGCCAGTTCACTCCTGGGCATCTGAGGGAGCAACTGCCCAGTCAGAGTTTTTATAAAAGGAGAAGAGTAATGGGGGGCTCATCGCATCTTCCTCAGAAGAACATCCAAATGTTCCCTATTTCTTAGGAGACTTTTGTTAAACTGGGGTGTCAAACTCAAGGCCCGGGGCCCAGATCCGGCCCATGGAGTACTTAGATATGGCCCTGTAGTGGCCCGAGCACTCTGCCAGTTGAAAATGGGCTCCTGAGCTCCATTTTCACTGGCAGAGATACCATGGGCCGGTCCTTCACTGTTTCCAAGGCGGGCCAGATGTAAGCATCCTGCTGGTCAGCTCTGGATCCCTGGCCTTGAGTTTTGACACCGCTGCACTAAACCATGAAACATAGCTTTCACACCAAAATGGCTGTGTTCCTAACATTTGCTAAACTATACACATTTATTTATTTATTTATTATTGAGATTTATATGCCGCAATAGGTTGGGTTTACAGATTGCATACAGAACAGGGTTGAAATCCAACAGGTACTGACAGGTTCTGGAGAACCGGTAGTGGAAATTTTGAGTAGTTCATAGAGCCAGTAGAGGAAATTTTGAGTAGTTCAGAGAACCAGCAAATACTACCTCTGGCTGGCCCCAGGGTGGGGTGGGAATGGAGATTTTGCAGTATCCTTCCCCTGCCACACCCACCAAGCCCACAGAACTGGTAGTAAAAAAAATTTGGATTTCACCACTGATACAGAAGATGTTTTAACAAGCAGTTGTCAATTAAACCTGGTTGTGGTCAAACCACAGTGCCCAGGTTCACCCAAGCCGAAAACAAAACCCATCAGGCAAAAACTGCTTGATGAGCGACCCCAATCTTGGCTCGATACTGATGTGTGAACCCAGGTCTAACCCTTGGAAACAGCCAGAGAACATCACTTGAGATAGGAGGCTTCTGAAATTGCAGAACCGATTCGGTCAGACAGCTTTGTCTCAATGGCTAAACATTCAACTTTGTTATTGCGTACAATCCCTTTCTGTTCTGCGGGTAAAAAGGCAGGACTTCTGAGGTTTAAAAGCCCAACTTCAAGGGGATTCTTATTCCTTGACATCAGCCCACGTTCTTTGCTCTCCACTCAAGTTGGCAAAACAATAAACAAAGTAAAGCAGTGTTGTTCCCGAGTTGCTTCTCCTCCAGGGAACAATGCTGGACTCTCCTCTGTCTAGAGGCACACAATCCTGGAAGGAAGGAGGGGGAGAGGAGGCATTGTGGGAGCAGAAATTTCATAATACCCAAGAGTTATCCAATGACTTTTTGGTGTTTTGGGACAAAGAGGGTACCGGTTCCTCAAATGCACACTAGAATTCTTTTTCTCCAGCCTGGTATCTTCTAAAGCAGGTTTCTCCAAATTTGGCAACTTTAAAACTTGTCATTTTCAATTTCCCAAATTCTGGGAGTTGAAGCCCACAAGTCTTACAGTGGCCAAGTTTGGAGACCCCTTGTTCTAGAGCAGCGGTCACCAACTGGTGGTCCGTGGACCACTGGTGGTCCGTGAGAAAATTTTGATGGTCCGCAGAAAAATTATTTGCATTTTTAATCTTGCACTAAATTAGGGGTCCTACAGCCCCTGGGCCAGATATGTGCAATGAATGCTTGTGTTACTGCAGAGAGTCTCCTCCTTCGGGAGACTTTTTGTAGAGGTCGGAGGGGGGCAGAAATTCCAACTTGGGGTCTGCTTTGGCCTCCTGATGCGGGGTTTTGGGTGAAGGTTGGAGGGAAGCACCGCTGGTGGCAAAGAGCCGGAGGGCCTTGTTCCAGTGGGACTGCATCATGGCCTGGAACTGGCTGACCATCTTAGCTCGCTGAGCCTCCAGGTGCCGGTACCTGGCCTTGCACTTCCGCAGGTCTTCCCTCTGCTTGGAAAGCCTATGCTCCTAGTCCTCAGTGAGGTGCTTCTGCTGAACCTCCTTCTCGATCAGATCCAATTTGAGCTGAGCTGTTTTGCCAACTCTTTCTCGTGGTGGCTGCTTAACTCCAACAACTGCTTCCTGTTGGGACCCTAAGGAGCCTGGGTGGGCAGGCGAGGAGGGGCTGGGAGGGGAGGGGTGAGTAGAGGCCAATGAGGTGCCCCTCAACGTGAATGACACTGAGTTGGCCACACTCATCCAGTCACATGACCACCTAGCCATGCCCACCCAGCTGTTCATTAGACAGATGATATTAGTGGTCTGCGGGATTTTAAATTATGAATTTAGTGGTCCCTGAGGTCCAAAAGGTTGGTTACCCCTGTTCTAAAGCAGGTTTCTCCAAATTTGGCAATTTTAAAACTTGTCGTTTTCAACTTCCCGAACTCGGGGAGTTGAAGCCCAAGTCTTACAGTGGTTAGGTTTGGAGACTCTCTATTCTAGAGGGTTTAACAAAAAGAAATAGGTAATCTACATTTTAATATACAGTTTACATAGGTTGTAGATCTTGCTCATTTTTGAGGTCAAGCATCCTGTTCCACTTGTTTTAGCAAAATATTGGTGTAGTATCAAATTTATGAATGACAGGTGGTTTCAGCCATTGCAAAATGAAACAGAAGCAACCAGCAGATAATATTGAATGGACTTTTTCTGGGAAGTTTGGTACGCATCTCTGATGCCTTTTGCTTTTCATTAAAAAAAAATCAGAGAAAATGCTGACTCAAATTTCCTGCTAGAGAAATTTGCCATCTGTCAAATCCAAGTTATATACCGTATCACAACATAGCTATTATTGTGGTTATTGTTACAGTTCATAGAGTTCATGTCTCATCCATGATTTGGTCTCTTCTGTTTCTTATTCAGGACACCTTTCTGGATTCTGAAATCTCATTGGCCATTTGTTCATAGTTTTAATATTTATTTATTTTGGCAACCAGAAATGCTATGAACCTGTGTACCAAGCCATTGTTACATCATTATAGAAAATAGATGGCAGAGGACAAACTTTTGGGATTCATGTATTGTACCTGGTGTTTCCACAGTAGGGAATCCAGAAAATCAAAATGGCAGCTGCAACATTGCCTGTCAACTCGCAAAGCATTTCTAGTCTGCTCTTGAGTTGCCATGGGCAGAAAGGTGGGGGGGGGGGGAGAATTGATGGAGCAATTTAGCAGCCACATTCCACGCATACCTTCCTCCAAGGTTGGGATCTCAGATTACCAGAGCCAGTTTGTGAGGCGTAGTTTCTACAGCCCACAAAAGTGCCTTGTTGGAGAATGTGATTTATGACCCAGCCTGAGAGGAGGGCGGGAAACAGGGTCATAGTTGAGCCGTAAATTACGTGCAGCAGAGTTGACTACACTTGGGTAGCTGTGAACATGTTGCTCCTGATAAAGAACTGGATTTCTTTCCAAACTTGGCTCGAGGCTCATGAGTTAATTAGGGCATTCGTTGGAGCCCTGACAGCTAGTCAACTCTGCTGAACGTAATTTATTTTGCATGTCTCCCATGTAAGAAAGCAGTAAGACTTTAATCATGTAGTCGTAGCCATCTTGATTTCCATTTTTGAGTTCTCTCTGGAAACCCTTCTACACTGTTGAACTTAGGTGGGAGTTTTTAGTGGTTATTTAGCCTGCTGTGTGTTTCCCATATAATTTGTAACCTATGCTTAATTCTTTTATATGTTGGGTGAATTCACCTAATAGTTGTCTATGGAATGATGCCATCTTTAATTTAGTACAGTGTGTGAGTTCCATCTATCCAACAGACCATGAGTTGGTCAGGGGTAAAGATTCTTTAATGCTGTAGAATTGTGCTGTTGAGAAAGGCTCTTGAGAGTCCCTTGGGCTATGCGGAGATCAAATTCAATCAATTCTGAAGGAAATCAACCTTGATTGTTCCTTGGAAGGACAGATCCTGTAAGACCTGGAACCCATATTTTATGTATGGGCCTTCAGGACTGCCACATCTTCTTCTGTGGGAAAATGGGAGGGGGGATTGCATAGAGTGTAGATGATATGTAGTCAGAATAACATTCCTTTCTCAGAGAGTCAAGGACACATTGCCCTGGCACCTAGAGTCGGGTGACTGGGGAGTGTCTTCAGTTTGAAGCTGAAGCTCAAATACTTGGGTCACAAAATGAGAAGGGAGGACTCCTTGGGAAAGACACTGATGTTGGGAAAGATTGAAGGCGAAAGGAGAAGGGAACGGCAACAGATAGGATGGTCTGATAATGTTGTTGATGCAATTTGGACAAACTCCAGGAGACAGTGAACAACAGGGTGGCCCAGCATGCTATGGCCCATGGGGTCACAGAGAGTTTTGGGCATGACTTAGTGGCTGAACAACAACGCAACAGCAACAAAGATCCTTTAGTGTTTAGCAAGCAATATTCTATTGGAAAAGCAATGTTCCGTTGGACAATAGTGAGAAGAATCATTTGGGAGCCATTTTTAAAAAACCCTGCACTGAGTGGAAAATTACCATGCGGGATAGCAGTTCCCAAAATTCTGATATTTTTCTCCTCTCAAGAATGAGAATCCTTGTTATGTGATTGCTTGGGCCTTACTCATTCTACCCAGTGGGTTTTGGAGGAAGCCACGGAGTATTCATCCTTTGCCAATTGTTAGTTGCCTCCACGTTCCCCTTATTTCATTCAGCCTCTCTGTTCCATTCACTCCTGGGCTCCTGGGTGGGTTTCAACCTTAATAAAGGCCAATTTAATTGCTGAGGAATCTGGCAAGGCTTTTTTCTCTCATTAGCTGTTTATGGGATGGGAGTGAAGCTGAGCTCCATTTCAATGAATGCATTTATTTACATCCTGCTATTTTCCTAAGAGCACCCGAGAGATGGCGGCGGCATAATAATAAAATCCATATAATTGCATCATTTAAAAGAAAAAAGAAAAAAGGAAGGATATAATCCTGCTTTGAAAGCTGTAGGAAAATATATTCAGTGTTTAAACCTATTAGCCTAGTGAGGTCGTCCAGATAAGGAGTACTGGAGTACTAGCTCTACCCTTATTCTAGGAATAGTAATAGCACTTAGACTTATATACCACTTCATAGTGCTTTACAGCCCTCTCTAAGCAGTTTACAGAGTCAGCCTCTTGCCCCCAACAATCTGGGTCCTCATTTTACCCACCACGGAAGGATGGAAGGTGGAGTCAACCTTGAGCCTGGTGAGATTTGAACTACCGAACTGCAGCTACCAGTCAGCTGAAGTAGCCTGTAGTACTGTACTCTAATCACTATGCCACCTCTGCTCTATTCTGGAGGTTTACATTAATAGAATCTTACTTTTCTGAACACATCCCTCCTTTCCTTCACTTTTATGTTGCCCAAAAGGAAGGAAGGTCTCTTCGGAGATACTTTTGTCACCCCTTCTTCTTCAGACTCAAATTTCTTTGGTCAGAGTTTTGTCCATTCTTAGGCTCTGCCTCCTATCTCCTATCTCCCATCCCACATACCATTACAAAAACCAAAGATGGATAGATGGATGGGGATTGGTGTGTGGGGATGGATGGATGGATGGATGGGGATGGATGGACTAGGATGGATGGGTGGGGATGGATGGATGGGTGGTTGGGTTGATGGGATTAGATGGATGGGGATGGATGGATGGATAGGGTACATGGGTAGAGATGGATGGCTGGGGATGGCTGGGTTGATGGGATTGATTGATTGGATGGATGATGAGTGGGTGGGTAGGGATGGATGGATGGATGAGGTAGATGGGTAGAGAGGTTGAATGGGGATGGATGGGTAGGTGGGTTGATGGGGTTGGATTGATGGATGGATGGGGATGGATGGGTGGGTGGATAGGGTAGATGGGTAGAGATGGATGGATGGATGGGGATGGGTGGGTTGATGCGATTGATTGGATGATGGGTGGGTGGTTGGGTATAGATGATGGGTGGGTGGTTGGGTATGGATGGATGGATGAGGTAGGTGGGTAGAGATGGATGGGTGGGTGGGTTGATGGAATTGGATTGATGGATGGATAGATGGATGGATGGATGGATGGATGGGAATGAATGGTTAGATTGCAGATAAATAGATGGCAGATAGATAGCTGATAACTAACCCTGGGCCAGTTACTCTTTCTTTCTCATCCAAACCTACCTTCTAGGATGATTTGGGGGCAGAATTGGAAGAAGTGTTGTCTATATTGGGGCTTTCAGCTCTTCGAGAAAAGATAGTCCAGAATATCTGGAAGCACCAGGCTAGGGAAGGCCATGTAACATCAATAGTGGAGAAAACCCCTAATGAAGCAAAACAAGGCACTTGATTAGTGATGGCCATGTGCCCCACTGGCTCCAAACATACAAAGCATTTATTCTGAGACCACAAATAATTTAAATCTCAGAAAGAAAGGTGAATCTGAAGTTCTATTTAATGCTGCATGGATCCTTCATGAATGGTTTCTCTCCCCCCTCCCCATTTTCGATGTAAATCCTTTTTCCATTTTTTGTTTTTCCAGGGAAGCAATTAGTCGTCTGTGTGAAGCTGTGCCAGGAATACATGGGAACACCAAAAAACGGAAGGTAAATCTATCTTGGATGGGCCGAGTAGCTTCTTTGAAGAAAAAAACCTCCTTCTGGGCCTTAAGAGGTTTACCTTTTCCTTGAACCATCGACACATATAAAATATATCGGCATATCTTAGGGAACCCTCGTATAATGAATTAATGGAAATTAACAAATGTTGTCCCATTAGCCTGGAGTATTTTAAACCAGGGGTGAAATCTAAAATTTGTTACTACTGGTTCTGTGGGCGTGGCTTGGTGGGGGGTAATGTGACTCGGTAGGTGTGGCCATTTGTTTTGTTTTTTTTACTTTTAAAACCATTTTTTCTACAACCTCTTCGGCGACCAGGTTGTAAAAAAATGCTTTCAAAAGTCTCTGATGAGTTGCCTGATTGGCAGAGGCTTTTTTAAAAAGCCTCTGCCGATCAGGCAACTCAGCTGGGATCATCAGAGGCATTGAAAAGAAAAAAAGGGGGGTTTCTTTTAAAAGCCTTTGATGATCCCAGATGAGCCGCGCGATCATTAGAAGCTTTTTTTTTTCTTTTAAAAGCATTTTTCGGCCAAAGAGGTTGTAGAAAAAATGCTTTTAAAAAGTAAAAAAAAAAAAAAAGCCTCTGATGATTGTGCAGCTCAGCTGGGCATGGGGGCAGGGATTTTTGCTACTGGTTCTCTTAAACCACCCGCCTCCATCACTACCGGATCAGGCGATCCGGTCCAAACCGGGAGAATTTCACCCCTGTTTTAAACCTTTCCTTCCCGTGCTCCCAGCAGCAAGATTACTACCGCTTTCAAACTATTGAGAAACCTTGCAAATACGTCTGACTTCTCTAGCATTCTCCACTTAAGGCAGTGATGGCTAATTTTTTTGTCGTTGTGTGCTGAAAGTGCATGCGACTTCGCACAACAGTGTGTGTGCATGCCCCCACCTATAATGCAATGCACGTGTGACCCCCTGCACCTCGCCCCACCGTGCATACACACGCAACCCACCCCCGCTCCCCTACCACCGGTTAGTACCGGTTCTCCGAACCACCGGCTGCCATCGCTACGGATTTGGCCGAATTGGGAGCATTTCATCCCTGCCCCCGCCCTCCAGGCATGCGCACGTCTCCTGCACACGCCCCACACGGGACTCCCCCGCACCCCATTTTGGGCCTAGCAGGCCTCCCTGCAGACTCCTGGGATCAAAAACGAGCTGCAGGGTAGCGCCACATCTCCCCACGCTCCCCCTGCCCCCATGCATGTGTACGTGACCCCCACGCATGCATGCGCAACCCCCCCAGGCAGGGGTGAAATCTACTTACCTTCCCTACCGGTTCTGAAGGGCACATGCATGCGCAGAGGGTAAAAAAAAAAGGTTACTTCCTGGTTAAAACCAGGAAGTAACGACGACCAGATGGGTGGGCGGAGCCTCAAGCTGCCATCGCTACCGGTTCTCCGAACCACCGGCCACTATCGCTACAGATTTGGCCGAACCGGGAGCATTTCACCCCTGCCCTCGCCCTCCAGGCATGCGCACGTGTCTCCTGCACACGCCCCAGACATGTGCGACAGAAAGGCGAAAATCAGCTGGCCGGCGGGAGGCACATACGCATGCGGGGTGGAGCTAACCTGGGTGATGGCTTGCGTTCCAGCAGAGAGGGCTCTGCTTGCCACCTGTGGAATGCATGCCATAGGTTCGCCATCACAGACTTAAGGTGTCCCACGACACTTCTGGCAGGAACCTTGTAGCAAACATCTGGCAAATGAAACCATTGACTTCTGTTAGGTGACGTATGAAATAAGAAATCAACAGTCTGCTTGTCTTTACAGCCTCCGGCTAAATTTCTTTCTCCTGTGCTTGGCAAAAGCAATCTTCAGTTTTCTGGCACACATATAAAACTGACCATCTCAACAACCAGTCTTACTTTATTGAACACTGACAGCCAGCAGGTAGGTAGTGTTGGTCCTTCAGGCTCTGATCCAAGAAGCATGGGCTGCAGATCTAATGTTTTGCTATAACTTGTCATGAATCATTTTGCTTTTGAATGCACTCTATTGCAATACCCTAACAAAGTTAATTTGGTTTTTTCCTATCTTTGAGTCCATGTTGACTCCTGGCAACTATCTGAATTGGTCCCTGCAGTTTTGGGACAAGGCTTTTCAGAAGTGGTTTGCCATTGTCTGTTTCCTAGGGCTGACAGACAGTGACTGGCCCAAGGTCAGCCACCTGGTTTTGTGCCTCAGGTGGCAGTAAAACTCACTTCTCTCCATTTCTAGTCCAGTGTGTCTTAACCCAGGGGGTCTCCAACCTTGGCAACTTTAAAACTTGTGGCCTTCAACTCCCAGAATTCCTCAGCCAGCCATGTTGGCTGAGGAATTCTGGGAACTGTAGGCCACAAGTCTTCAACTTTCTGGCCAGAGATTAGATGCATCTGTATAGGATCATTCAGAGGTGTGCAGATAGAGAGTTTGGGTTTTATACAATAGCCAGAAGCTGGGGATATATGGCTGTTGGAGGAATTTATCTGTTCTGAGCATTTGGTCTTTTTTCTCTGCTTTTGGGTGCTTCTATTGGACTACCTCCGGTGGTCTGTAAGCAGAATTTATGAATTCTGAATATGATGAGCATTGCAGAGATATTTTTCCAATCGTTTCTGGTTAAGCTATACATGGACTTCACAGATTTCTTCTTTTTTCTTCCCAGATTATTGCAAACCACCATATGCAGTCCATTTCATTTGCCTCTGGAGGGGATCCAGTAAGTATAGAGGTTTTATTTATTTTATTTTTTTATTTATGTCATTTATTTTGTCAAGCATGTATAAGATAAAAGATATAAGTGATTATGAATACATGAAATGGATACGAATACATGGGGACATTAGGACAAGGACGGTAGGCACGCTGATGTGCTTATGTACATCCCTTACAGACCTCTTAGGAATGGGGTGAGGTCGATAGTAGACAGTCTGAGGTTAAAGTTATGGGGGTTTGGGGAAGAAACCACAGAGTCAGGTAGTCATTTCACTCTGTTGCTGAAGTTGTATTTTCTGCAATCCAGTTTAGAGCGGTTTATCTTAAGTTTGTATCTATTGTGTGCTCGTGTATTGTTGCAGTTGAAGCTGAAGTAGTCACTGACAGGTAGGCAGATAATTTTGTGTACTACGCTTAGGTCAGACTGAAGGCGGCGTAGTTCTAAATTGTCTAAGCCCAAAATTTCAAGCCTGGTAGCATAAGGGATTCTGTTCGGAGCGGAGGAGTGGAGGACTCTTCTCGTGAAATATCTCTGGACTCGCTCAATTGTATTTATGTCCGATATGCAGTGCGGGTTCCAGGCAGATGAGCTGTATTCGAGAATTGGTCTAGCAAAGGTTTTGTATGCTCTAGTTAGCAGTACAATATTACCAGAGAAGAAGCTACGCAAGATTAGGTTAACAACTCTTAATGCCTTTTTGGCAATGTTGTTACAGTGAGCTCTGGCACTTAGGTCATTAGAGATGAGTACTCCAAGGTCTTGACAGAATGAGGGATGTCTATGAGGACATGAGGAACATGCTGGAAATGAAACACAATTATGAATGGGGGCTAACAGAACCAGTGGCAGAGCTGAATCTCATCAAATTTGGAGTACGTTTCAATGATAGAAGGCAGCCTGTTGAGAAAAATGATGATTAGAGTGAAAAACACCTGTCACTCGAAAATGCAATTCACTCAGTATTTATTTATTTTTATTTATTTATTTATTTGATTTTTATACCGCCCTTCTCCAGCAGGACTCAGGGCGGTGAACAGCCAAGGTAAAACATAACGTACAAAATTTAAAACAATTTAAAAAGATATTAAATAATTTCGGCCCACAATTTAAAACACCCCAATTAAAATCGATTACGAATTAAAACCGAAAGATGGGATCAAGCCAGCCCGGCTAGATGAAATAAGTGAGTTTTAAGGGCCCGACAAAAAGTCCGGAGGTCTGGAATCAAACGTATCTCTGCGGGTAGGTCATTCCAGAGGGCGGGTGCCGCCACAGAGAAGGCTCTCCCCCTGGGGGTCGTCAGCCGACATTGTCTGGCCGACCGCACTCTGAGGAGGCCCTCTCTGTGCGAGCGTACTGGCCGGTGGGAGGCTATTGGCAGCAGAAGGCAGTCTCGTAAATACCCAGGCCCTAAGCCATGGAGCGCTTTAAAGGTAGTCATCAACACCTTGAAGCGCACCCGGAAGACCAGCGGAAGCCAGTGCAGTCGCGCAGGAGGGGTGTCACATGGGAGCGCCCCATCGCTCCCATAATTCCCTGCGCGGCCACATTCTGGACAGTCTTCCTCTTGTTTTAATTTTTTATTATCTTTTTTTTGTAACCTTCTTTTCTATGACCATTGAAACCTAGTAGATGTAGATTGGCCATTTAGTAACATAACATCAATATTAAAAAAATACTTATTCCTTTTGTTTTATGTGCATTTTAGGATACTACGGATTATGTCGCCTACGTTGCTAAAGATCCTGTTAATCAAAGAGGTAAACCCAATAATTTCTTGAGAAAAAAAAATCTGAGGGTGAGGGTATCTTTTCATTGGGAAAATTGTTTTTTAAAAAACCATATTTAATTTCTTCTCTATCGCCCGAGTATGAATTCAGTGGGAAAGTTTCTTATTTAAAAAATAATAATTAAAAAAAAATGGAGCTTTGCTCGTAATCTATTTGCAGTCATTCTTCCTAATTTATTGTTATAAAAGTGCCCTCTGATGGCTAAGATGAGGAAGTGTGGCTCAGAACGAAGGAAGTCTCGATCAGATTTTCAATGTAATATTCTTCACAGGCCAGGAATTAGCAAAATTCCTGACCTTCGCTCGTTCCGCCACGATTTGAAGACCTGGTTGTTCCACAGAATGGACTGACGGGGGTTACTAATCAATTTTAAATTGTTTTAAATTGGAATTTTAATTTTTACTGTTTTAATGAGGAATTATGCATTTTTACCGTTGTGAGCCGTCCTGAGTCCTTGGAGATAGGGCGGCATATAAATTGCATTATAAATAAAGAAAATAAATAACATAAAAAACTATACAAACTATCAAAATGTGATTTTTTTTTGCAAGCCAAAAGGCATAAGAGTACAGTATCCGGAACAGGAGTGGGTTCTACTTACCTTTACTACCGGTTCGCAATGGGAACTGGAATCTTCTGCACATGCCCAGATCATCAGTGATGACGTCGGGGCGGGTGGGAGGAGCCTCCCGCTGCCATTACTACCGATTCGCAAGAACCGGACCGAACCGGCAGCAACCCACCACTGATCTGGAACATTCTGTGCTGCAGCCTTTTCAAACAGTTGCCCTTCATATGAATTAGATTTTAATCACACTGAATCCTACAAGCCACACTTTCCGATAAAAAAACAAAAAGGAAAAAGCGAAAAACTTGAGTCTGTTCCGTTGCGATTCTAAACATACAGGTAGTCTCTTGTGTTTTTTTAAAATTTAATTTAATTGAGCCTGGCATTGTGACTGTAAGTCACAGGAGTTGTTCGACGGATCTCCTCATGTAATACTAACAGAGTTGGAAGGGATCTTGGAGGTCATCTAGTCCAACCCCCTGCTTATGCAGGAGACCTGTACTAGGGATTCGAACCGCCAAACTGATCTTAGCCACTGAGCCATCTAGTCAGGCTCCAATTTTATAACATTTTTTTTGCAGTGGTTGTTAAGCAAACACCACAGTTGTTAAGCAAATCCATTTTTTTTCCCACATCTCTTTTCCTTGTGGCTCTTTTTTTCCCTCCCAGCATGCCATATTTTGGAATGTCCCTCTGGAATCGCTCAAGAGGTCATCAATACCATCGGACAAGCTTTTGAGCTCCGGTTCAAACAATACCTGAAAACTCCTCCTGCTTTGATTGCTTCCAAAGAAAGGTAAGCAAAAGCTTAAATTTGGGAGGCAGCTGGAATGGCACAGGTAGTCCTTCCATTCATTTCAAAATTACAACGGCCCTTTAAAAAGCGACTCGTGATAGTTTCTCACGCTTATGACCGTTACAGCATCCCCATGGTCATGTGATTAAAATTCAGATGCGTGTATTTATGATGGTGACAGTGTCCCGGGGTCACATGATCCCTTTTTGCCACCTTCTGACAAGCCAAGTCAGCGGGGAAGCCAGATTCACATAACAACCATGAAACTAGGTTAACAACTGCAGTGATTCACTTAATAACTAGGGCAAGAAAGGTTGTAAAATGGGGCAAAACTCACCTAACCACTGTCTTGCTTAACAACAGAAATTTGGGGCTCAGTTGTAATCCTAAATCGAGGACTATCTAATGTGCGAACGGCCTTGGAGACAGGAGGAAGAACAGCAGGCTAGGTTAATAAATAACATAAATTCACATTTATTTAATTAACCGTGGTACATTAAGTTGGGATGCTAATGATACCTTGCGATTCCGAAAGGGAAACAAATTACAGATTTCAAATTGAAAGGGATTTCTTGCAATCGTACCGTGAAAGGTTTTACTTGCTGTGCAGTGTATTGCTTAATGTTTTGCTAGCTGGATCAGATTTGTTTTCCAGCTTAAGAGTTCAGTTGTGTTGGATTTCAGCATTCATATGATCTGAGTAGTATAGGCCTTTGGTACATGAACCAGGGGTGGGCTGCTGGGGGTTCGCAGGGGCTCAGGAGAACCTCTAGCTAAGATTCTGTGCAGTTTGGAGAACCCCCCAAATCCCACTCCTGGCTGGCCCCACCCTGCCCTCCACCGCCTACCCTGCTCCACCGCTCCCAGGGGTCCCCACATGGCCTGTTTTAAATGCAGGTAAATACAGGGCACGCGCAAAGGCTCAGGGAGGGCGAAAAACGGGCCTAACGGAAGTTCGGGAAGGCCAGAAATGGGTCTGTTTCCTGCCTCCAGAGGGCCTCCGGAGCCTGGGGAGGCTGTTTTTGCCCACTTGGAGGCTCGAGGAAAGCCTCCGGAGCCCAGGGAGGGCAAAAACGCTCCTGCGCCCCACCGTTGTGCAGGAGGCCGACTAGGCCACACCCGCCATGGCTGCGCCCACCCAGCAACCGGGCAGAGAACCCCTTGCTAAAATTTTTGAAGCCCAACCCTGCCTGAAACCTAAGACAATTGGAGGGCACCAGGCTGGAGAAGACATTGTTATATTCTCACACTGTTATATTCGGCGTTGATCCCTCTGCCCCAGGGAGACGAACAGATGGAAAATGTCTTTTCCAGTTCCTGTGAATCACATAATTAAATTCTTGAGTCATGTTCTCCTAATCAAACTGCCTGGCCCCGTATTTCTTTCCTGTTCCTGTCTGTTCATCAAATTATGTCCTTATAAATTAAAAACCAAGAACTCAACACAAGTTGTTCTTTTCAGAAGACAAACTATAAAGCGGGTGGGGAGAGGCGCTTATATCCCTACCCTTATCCTCACCCTTGTTTCCTTCCTCCCCACCCCCCAAATTTAACAAGAGAATTGCTCCTCCAGTGTTCTCCCAACAGCCTTTGAGAAGCAGCTCATAGATCACCAATTTTTGTGTCATTGGGAGGAGGAGATGCAAAGGGGCCACAATGCGTTCATAATCAGCTTTAGATTTCTTGACAGTTCGAAATAAGGAGAAGGCTTTTCGTAATTCATTGTGATGACTGACTTCCTTACTTTAACCAGCTGCATTTTTAAAATCTGAGTTCAGTTTTTAAAGTTCTAATGTTTCCTGTGATGTTTTTTTAATGTTTTATTTATTTTATTTATACAACATATAAAAATTCAATTTCCATCAAGCAGTGTGTGATCTGGATACAACTGCTTTTTTAAGCAGTCATAATCCAAGTAGTATTCATCCCAATAACATTGATAATATAATAACAGTCATATTTAACATTATCTACTTTAACAACTCTCCATTTTAAAATTTCCTCTTTTTATGCCCCCATTTCTAACTTCTGTTTCTGTTGTCTAACCATGGATAAAATAAGTCCCGTATCAAAAAATATTCAGTTTCTTCTTTATCCTTAATAGTTAGCGTTAGTCTATCCATTTCTGCACATACTAATATTTTCTTAATTACACTCTCATCTGTCGGGATCTCACCATTCTTCCACTGTTGTGTAAATACAATTCTGGCTGCAATTAGTACATGTATAATCAAATATATAGTCCTTTTATCATATTTTTTCCGATAAAATGCCCAATAAAAATATCTCTGGTTTCAAGTCTATGGGTTGTTTTATCATTTTTCCAACCAAGTATGTATTTTCGTCCAATATTTTTTAACTTTTGGGCATGTCCACCTTTTCCTGTGATGTTTTTAATCACTGTCTAGATCAGGGGTCTGCAACCTTAAACACTCAAAGAGCCATTTGGACCCGTTTCCCACAGAAAAGAAAACACCGGGAGCCACAAAATCCTTCCCATGCCTGACTATTTCTTGAGTGGCTAAAAAACTAGCATATATAGTTGAATTAAACTTTCTGTTTTCTTCTGAAGCTTTTCTTTTCTTGGATTTATCCATGGTTGGCCTACCGGGGGTTGAAAAGCACAATAAATTGTGTGCCAGTGGGTGTCGCACATTGGCGGTTGTAGCACATATTTTGAGTGACAGGGAGCCGCAGCAGAGGGGTGAAAGAGCCAGATGTGGCTCCAGAGCCACAGGTTGCTGACCCCTGCTGTAGATTGTTCTTTTCTTTTTCGAGCCCTTGTACTGGACTGGAGAACAGAAATAATAAAGTAGAATATTTGTAGCTCAGGTTTGACATGAGGGCTCCTTGGTGCTCTCTGAGCTTGGTTGCTTCATTGCAAACATTTTATTACCCAGCAAGGTAACCTCATCAGGACACTAGTTTGGGTCATGAAATGTCATCAAGAAAACAACCAAGCTCAGAGATGACCAAGGACCCCTCAGAAATAATAAACTGCTCACTAACTTAATGTGGTGCTGCTATTTTGCTGTTGCTTGGTTTTTTTGCACAGAGAAGGGGTGAATCTTGATGGATCCACCTGGAATATTCAAGAGAAGGAAGACTGTGGATACTATAATGAAATTCCTGGGAAGGAACCTCCCCTAGGTGGGCTGTCTGATGTCAGGCTGAAGATAATCCTGGAAGAAAAGATCAACCGTCCCATCCCTACTGAGCAGCAACAATGCGGAGTGAGCATATGTGTAATCAGCTTCATTGAGAATCACACCAGGTTTACATTAGAATAGATTTTATGCCTTCTGGAATAATCAGCCTGAACTCTTGAGTTAATCTCCTACCTGTCAGGGTTCCAAGTAACACCCCCAATGAAAGAAGGCTCTGAGGCTTGAAGTTCCTCAAAGTTCCATTTTATTAGAGATGTCCTATTGGCACATCTGGGAAAACCCGAATCTGAAAGCTTCCAGGTTTTCCCCACCCAAAGGAAAGTTCAAGTCCCTGCCCAACACCCACAGGTCCATCACATGGTCCAATCCAGGGCTCCAGCCCTTTGGAATGAATTGCCCCCGGAGATTCGTAACATCTCCGATCTCCGTACTTTCCGCCGTGCCCTCAAGACCCTGATGTTCCAACAGGCGGGGCTGGCTATTTAAACGATTTTTAATTTATTATTTAAATTTTGGGTTTTTATTTAATTGGGCCCAATTATTTAATAATTTTAATTGTATTTTATGATGTTTGTGTGTTTGTGTTTTTACCTTGGCTATACACCGCCCTGAGTCCTACGGGAAAAAGGCGGTATAGAAACATAATCAATAAATCAATAAATCAATAAATCAATAAATCAATAAATCAATAAATCAATAAATCAATAAATCAATAAATCAATAAATCAATAAATCAATAAATCAATAAATCAATAAATCAATAAATCCAAACACCGTCCCAACTGGAGATGCCTCCCAGTTCCAGTCATCCACGTGGAAGGCAAGATGGCCTTGACTCTCTGAGAAAGGAATGTTATTATGACTATATATCACCCTGGCTCCATGCAATTCTCCCTCCCAGTTTCCCACAGTAGTAAATGTGGCAGGCCTGAAGGCCCAGCGAACAAGATGCTTCCAGGCCTGACACTACCACTGTTCAGAAACTGAATCCGCCGAGAATTCCTCATAGTAATTTGCTTCTGTATTTCTTTTTTCCTTTTTTTGTTTTAGGATGAGAGTCCCAGTTCTAAGCAGCTTTATGAAAACTGCCCGGATGAGCACAGAGCACTAGGTGGGTTGCCTGTATCTTACAGAGAGCTGGTTCTCGCCTTCTTGTCTTGGTGAAGGAAATGATCATAGAATCCAGTCTCAAATCTGTTTGTACTCCAAAACTGCCTCCATCTTGACCAATAGCTAATACAGGAGGAGACCAACTGAAACGAACCATCCTCCATTCAGCATGCCTGACACTAAATTACAGGCAAAGAGAAGTAGCAAAGATGAAGACTGGATGCTATTCTGTTCAACTGGCAAATCTTGAGCTGGGTTTTATACAACTTCACGTTCATATTCTAGAATAGAATATCTAGAATAAGGCATTGCCATTTAGATCTAGTTCAATAAGCCCCAAATGAGTCTCCCAGGAGCCATCAAAGGTGGAAGAGCATGAGGACTTGTTTTTTTTTTTAATTTGATTTATATGCCGCCCTTCTCCAGAGACTCAGGACAGGTTACAATGCATTAAGCAATAGCCTTCATACTTTTGCATATTTATACAAAGTCAGCTTATTGCCCCCACAAACTGGGTCCTCAATTTACCTACCTTAGAAAGGATGGAAGGCTGAGTCAACCTTGAGCCTGGTGAGATTCGAATTTACAGTAATTGCAGACAGCTGGTGTTCATCACAATGCTTTAGTCTGCTGAGCCACCTGGCCCCTGTTGTTTTATTTATTTATTTATTTATTTATTTATTGAATTTCTATACAGCCCTTCTCCCAAAGGACTCAGGGCAGTGAACAGATTAAGATTTCATATACATATAAATACATTTTATAAACAGTGTTGGGAACAGTCAAGACTTATGGACCCTCAAGGGTTCTTTTTGAGGCCACCTGAGATTTCCTTAGGAGGGTGCTACTGGAATTCAGTAGAAAATAAAGCATTTGTCGGCATCTGTAAGGAAGAAGAAGAAAGAGAAGGAGAAAAATCCTCCACCTCCAATCATTACTCCATTAGCCCTGTTTACATAACCTTCTGTCCATGTTCTTAGTCATGCTAATGCCGTACACATTTTTCTAATGAGTTCTAATCACACTGATTAGAATTCACCACACTGTAAAAGTACCGCTTTATAAAGCCCTAGTAAGGCTTTATAAAGTGATCCAGTTTTGGCCACCACATTACAAAACAGATTCAAGACTTTGGAAAAAGTGCAAAGGTGAGCAACTAAGACGATGAAAGGCTTGGAGACGAAAACATATGAAGAACCGTTGCAGGATTTGAGTTTGACTAGCCTAGAGAAAAGAAGGACAAGGGGGTGGGGGGCAGACATGATAGCAGTGTTCCAATATTTGAGAGGCTGCCACAAAGAGGAGGAGGAGGTCAGATGATTTTCCCCAGCACCAGAGGGCAGGGCAAGAAACAACGGATGGAAACTGATCAAGGAGAGAAGCAACCTGGAATTGAGGAGCAACTTCCTAACAGGGAGGACAATTAACCAATGGAACAGCTTGCCTCCAGAAGTTGTAGGTGCTCCCTCACTGGAGGTCTTTAAGAAAAGCCACCTGTCTGAAAGGGTATAGGGCACATGGAGCCATATCTGTGGGCATGCGAGCATTGCCCTAGCTCAGCTCCAGTGCGCATGCGTGCGCCGGCCAGATGATTTTCAGGCTTTTCGGGCCCACCGGAAGTTGGGAAATGGGCCGTTATTGGCCTCCGGATAGTCTTCAGGAGAATGGGGAAAGCCGTTTTCGCCCTCCCCAGGCTCCTAGAAAGCCTCTGGCGCCTGGGGAGAGCAAAAAAAACGGGCCTTTCGGTCCCACCAGAAGTCAGGAAATGGGTCATTTCCGGCCTCCGGAAGTCCTCGGGGGGGGGGGGGGGAGGCTGTTTTCGCCCTCCCTAGGCTCCTAGAAAGCCTCTGGAGCCTGGGGAGAGCAAAAAAAATGGGGCTTCCGGTCCCAGCAGAAGTCGGGAAATGGGTCATTTCCGGCCTCCGGAAGTCCTCGGGGGGGGGGAGGCTGTTTTTGCCCTCCCTAGGCTCCTAGAAAGCCTCTGGAGCCTGGGGAGAGCAAAAAAATGGGCCTTCCGGTCCCAGCAGAAGTCGGGAAATGGGTCATTTCCGGCCTCCGGAAGTCCTCGGGGGGGGGGGGGAGGCTGTTTTCACCCTCCCCAGGCTCGTAGAAAGCCTCTGGAGCCTGGGGAGAGCAAAAAAAATGGGGCTTCCGGTCCCAGCAGAAGTCGGGAAATGGGTCATTTCCGGCCTCTGGAGGGCCCCGGGGGGGGCTGTTTTCGCCCTCCCCAGGCTCCTAGAAAGCCTCTGGAGCCTGGGGAGAGCAAAAAAACGGGGCTTCCGGTCCCACCAGAAGTCAGGAAATGGGTCATTTCTGGCCTCTGGAGGTCCTCGGGGGGGGGGGGGGAGGCTGTTTTCGCCCTCCCCAGGCTCCTAGAAAGCCTCTGGAGCCTGGGGAGAGCAAAAAAAATGGGCCTTCCGGTCCCACCAGAAGTCAGGAAATGGGTCATTTCTGGCCTCTGGAGGTCCTCAGGGGGGGGGGGGAGGCTGTTTTTGCCCTCCCCAGGCTCCTAGAAAGCCTCTGGAGCCTGGGGAGGGCAAGAAACAGGCCTACCGGGCCCACCAGGCCATCATGTGCCTAAAGCGGGCGGAGCGCGGGGGATGGCATGTGCCTGTACAGGGGGCGAGGCCCATTGAATTATGGGTGTGGGCACGTGCACGCACGACACCCCCCCATGTGACACACACACACACACACACACACACACACACACACACGCTTTTGGCACGCAACAGCAAAAAGGTTAGCCATCACTGGTATAGGGTCTCCTGCTTGAGTAGGAGCTTGGACAAGAAGACTTGAAGAGTCCTTTCCATCTCTATTCTGATTGATTGATTGATAGTATTATACCGGTAGTAATTGTATTTAAGTCAGAATGGGATGGTTTAGGTATTTTCCTTAACAGTGGTGTTTCTTTAAGACAGACAGCACGTTAGACATAGGGGTTTTGTAGGTACTGCTATTAGGATACTAGGAATACTAGGAAATCAGACATCCTTATCTTTTCTTGGTGGGATAATTTGCATTAACTTGGTTAACTTGGTAGCATTTTGTGCTGTTGAATAAGCTTTTGAGGGTTTAAAAAAAAACTAAAGAAAGATCTCCTTGTGATGATTAATTTCAGATATCAGCAGATCAACTCAGGCAGCAAATCAAGACGCTCCATTGCTGAAAAGTGGCAGCAAAGTGGATCTTTTTGATGACCCTCGATATATCAATACTCAAAACTTACAAGCTGCATCAGGTATGACCAGAACCCTCCCTGCAGAACAGAATTCCGCAACTCCAGTTCCTCCTTTCCAGTTCATTTCTATTTCTGCAAATCTGTCCCTTGCAGCTTTGAAAAGAAACACCAACGTTATAAAGGAATTCACAGGGTTGTTTGAAGTAATGCTATGCTTTTGCTCCTAAAGGCAGTGCCAAGGTCACAGAATGATATACAAAATATACAAAGTCAGCTTATTGCCCCCACAAACTGGGTCCTCAATTTACCCACCTTAGAAAGGATGGAAGGCTGAGTCAACCTTGAGCTGGTGAGATTTGAATTTGCAGTAATTGCAGACAGCTGAATGTTAATAACAGGCTTTAGTCTGCTGAGCTATCCAGGCCATGACTCAAACTAGGTAACATCATCAGTGCTACTGGCTGACTGAGGAATTCTGGGAGTTGAAGTCTTAAAGTCGCCAAATTTGGAGACCCCTGAGCTAAAGGATTATTGATACTCTGTTCCTTTTTATTATTTATTTATTTATTGGTTTATTTATTTATTTATTGTTTCGATTTATATGCCACCCTTCTCTGGAGACTCAGGGCGGCTTACAATGCGTTAAGCAATAGCCTTCATACTTTTGTATAGACCTGCTTAGTAGGACTTTCGCCCCCCCCCCCCCCAAGCGGTGTTCTTTTTTATACAAAGTCAGCTTGTTGCCCCCACAATCTGGATCCTTATTTTACCTACCTCGAAAGGATAGAAGGGTGAGTCAACCTTGAGCCTGGTGAGATTCGAACTCGCAGAAATTGCAGGCAGCTGGCAAGTAAGTGCTTCTTGAACAGCGCTTTAGTCCGCTGCTCCACCAGGCTCCTTTTAGATCTGTGGGCACAGTCTGTTGTGTACATCGTGACAGTTGTGGCTTATTCAAGACATAAGCCTCACTCACTTAGGATGGGTGAACTCATACACTGGAAATAGATGGCCTCTATATCTTTTATGAGGGATGCGGTGGCTCAGTGGCTATGACGCTTGTCGATCGAAAGGTTGGCAGTTCAGCGGTTCGAATCCCTAGTGCCACGTAATGGGGTGAGCTCCCATTCCTTGTCCCGGCTTCCGCCAACCTAGCAGTTTGAAAGCAGATAAAAAATGCAAGTAGAAAAATAGGGACCACCTTTGGTGGGAAGGGAACAGCGTTCTGTACGCCTATGGCGTTGAGTCATGCCGGCCACAGGACCACAGAGACGTCTTCGGACAGCGCTGGCTCTTCAGCTTTGAAACGGAGATGAGCACCGCCCCCTAGAGTCGGGAATGACTAGCAAATATGTGCGAGGGGAACCTTTACCTTTACCTTTATATCTTTTATTTCATTTTCAGAAGCCTCAGAAACTGTAGAGCAGAAAGGATCTGGTGACATGGCTGGCCTCGGATGCATCACAGATGCAAAGACACCTCTTTGGAATGAAGAATGTTATCACGGGAAGATATCCAGGAGAGAAGCTGAGAATCTCTTAAGAAACAACGGAGACTTCCTGGTACGGGAGAGTACAACCTCACCTGGCCAATACGTCCTGAGTGGGCTGCAAGGAGGACAAGTGAAACATCTCTTGTTGGTGGATCCTGAAGGCAAGGTAGGAACAATTGAGACATTGTTTTATTCAGAATGTAATTTATAATTTGTTGTTAGTTGCGAAGTCGTGTCTGACCCATCGCGACCCCATGGACAACATTCCTCCAGGCTTTCCTGTCCTCTACCATCCTCTGGAGTCCATTGAAGCTCATGCCTACTGCTTCAGTGACTCCATCCAGCCACCTCATTCTCTGCCATCCCTTTCTTCTTTTGCCCTCAATTGTTCCCAGCATTAGGCTCTTCTCCAGTGAGTCCTTCCTTCTCATTAGGTGGCCAAAGTATTTGAGTTTCAACTTCAGGATCTGACCTAGAGAGCAGTCAGGGTTGATCTCCTCTAGGACTGATCGGTTGGATCGCCTTGCAGTCCAAGGGACTCAAAGGAGTCTTCTCCAGCACCAGAGTTCAAAGGCCTCCATTCTTTGGCGCTCAGCCTTCTTTATGGTCCAACTTTCACAGCCATACATTGCAACTGGGAAAACCATAGCCTTGACTATACGCACTTTTGTTGGCAGGGTGATTTATAATAGCTTTCTAATAAGAAACATTCTGTGGTAGTGAGCATTCAATTTTGCATTACTTAAGAAGCTTTAGGATTAAAATGGCATGGTAAAGTTAAACAAAATAGCACTTTTACTTTCAACATCAGTATTTCTTAACTTTGGTAACTTTAAGATGTGTGGACTTCAACTCCCAGAATTCCCCAATCAGCTTGGAATAGAAGAACAATGGAAAGAAACAGCCGTGTGGGTTTTCTTTTTTTTTTAGAAGGAGGCAGAATAAATTCCTTGAGAACTGAATGCTTTTGACTCAGTTCTGTCATTGCCTTTCTCAACTAACTCGGTGGCAGCCAAATCATCATTTTACTCCTTTCCTTGAATGAGGATTGCATTTGCAGAATAAAGGAGGATATTTGTAGCTCGGGGTTGAAATGAAGAGGTCCTTTGGTGCTCTCTGAGTTTGGTTCTTTTCTTGTTTCATTACCCAAATTAGGTAACACCATAAGTCAGTGATGGCTAACCTTTTTGCCATTGCGTGCCAAAAGCGGGGGGAGCACGGTGGGGTCACACACACGAGTGCCCACATCCATAATTCTATGTGCCCCGTCCCCCGTGTTCCCCCCCAGCTTTTGGCACGTGATGGCACGGTGGGCCCGGTAAGCTCGTTTTTTGCTCTCCCCAGGCTCCAGAGCCTTTCTAGGAGCCTGGGGAGGGCAAAAACGGCCTTTCCCCCCACAAAAGAGGCCCTCCGGAGGCCAGAAACAGTGTGTTTCCTGACTTCTGGTGGGCCCAGAAGGCCCGAAAATCAGCTGGCTGGCGCATGCATGCGTGCCGGAGCTGAGCTCTCATGCACACCAATAGGGCTCTGCATGCCACCTGTGGCACCCGTGCCATAGGTTCGCCATCATGGCCATAAGTGCTAATCACTAGCATTGATCATTAGCACTGATAATGTTACCTGATTTGGGTAGTGAAAATCTGCAAGAAAACAACCGAGCTCAGAGAACACCAAGGACCCGTCAAAGCTATGGTCATAAAGTAAGACATTCTGCCAGCTGTTCAAAGCTACTAAGGGCCCTCAAATCAGGGGTATCCACGAAGGGAACACAAAAATCAAGATGATAGCTGTGATTTGTGATCCAATCCTAAAGTCTTTTTTTGGCCTGTTCGCCCCTTGTAGATGCTCTTGTCTTGAATTGCTGGCCAACCATAACATAGTATACTTTTAATAGCGAAACTTGGATTTGGGGCAATCCAAAAATTCGCTAAGCTCCAGGAAAGTTGCAAACGCACGAAAAAAATAAACCCAGTCTCCTTTTACAGTGTGTTTCAAATATACAAGGCGTGTGATTAGAATCTTTAGTTATGTTTGTAGGCCATTATTTTTGAATCGCAAGACCCATTCATCACTAAAAAAACACCCCTGATAATGACTTTACAAACTGGTTAGGTCCTATTCAAGTTTTATTATTCGTTTCATAGGTATATCCAATACATACAAGTAAGTGGTGTATTGGTTTCTTCCCCACCTTAACCCCAGGGGTGGGCTTCAAAAATTTTAGCAAGGGGTTCTCTGCCCAGTTGCTGGGTGGGCGGGCCCATGGTGGGTGTGGCCTATTCGGCCTCCTGCACCACGGCGGGGGGGGGGGGCGTTTTTAGATTTTAGATTTTATTCAATTTCTATACCGCCCTTCTCCCGAAGGACTCAGAGCGGTGCACAGCCAACAATAAAACAGGTCCAAATACAAAATTTAAAAACATTTTAAGAACGTATTAAACCATTGGCCTAATTATTAAAAAATAAACCCCAATTAAAAATCATGTCTAGGCCAGCCCCGCTTGTTGGAATAATAGCGTCTTGAGGGCACGGCGAAAGGTCCGTAGGTCAGGGATCCTCCGTATCTCCGGGGGCAGTTCGTTCCAGAGGGCAGGTGCCCCCCACAGAGAAGGCTCTCCCCCTGGGGGTCGCTAGTCAACGCTGTTTGACCGACGGCACCCTAAGGAGTCCCTCTCTGTGGGAGCGTATTGGCCGGTGGGAGGCTATCGACAGTGGAAGGCGGTCTCGTAAGTACCCGGGTCCTAAGCCATGGAACGCTTTAAAGATGGTCACCATCCGGGATTTTGCCTTCCCCGGGATCTGGAGGCTTTCCTCGAGCTACTCCCCAGGTTCTGGAGGCCCTCTGGAGGCTGGAAACGGGACCAGTTCCGACCTTCCCAAACTTCCGGTAGGCCTATTTTTCACCCTCCCTGAACCTCTGCACGCGCCCTGTATTTACCTGCATCCAAAACGGGCCGCGTTGGGACTCCTGGGAGGGGCGGGGTGGGGTGGGCGAGGCCAGCCAGGAGTGGGATTTGGGGGCTGTCCGAATTGCACAGAATCTTAGCTAGAGGTTCTTCCGAACTCCTGCGAACCCTCAGCAGCCCATCCCTGCTTAAAACCAATGAAATCTTTTAAATGGTCTGCACAAATTCATGCTACCATGTGTGTGTGTGTGTATATGTGGGGGCGGGGTCAAGATATTGCAGAATTTGAAGATCTTATGCTTATTAAATTCTTGGATGCTTTTCCCCCCCCCCCCCCAGGTTAGGACCAAAGATCATACATTCGATAATGTGGATCATCTTATCCGCTACCATATGGAGAACAAATTGCCAATTATCTCCTCTGGAAGTGAATTAAGGCTCTGCCAGCCTGTAAGGAAAGGGTTAGGGGCGGCTGCATTCTAAGGAATAATTTTGTTGACTCGTATTCTTTTCAAGATCATTCTTTTGTCACCGTCTCCTCATCATTCCTAGTGACTTATTCTGGATTTGTTTCCTGCGCACAGAATTCGACAAAGAATAGGAGACACCACCTGATGAGGTTGCAGGTGAATTGTTTTGTGTATTTGTCTCCGTCCAATGCATTTGTCTAATCGGTATTTCTCAACCTCCACCGCTTTAAGTTGCGTGGACTTCAATTCCCAGAATTCCTGAATGAACATGGCTGATTGGGGGAATGCTGGGAGTTGGGGTTCAAACATTCTTGGAGTGGACGAGGATTGAGAAACATGAATTTAATCCCACCTCTATGTTGCATCTGACTAGCAACAAGTATTTTACTTTTGCAAAACATATCCCTGGAGAGACCAAGAGGCTGGGGAGAAATCAAGAGCCAGAGATACTCACAAAACATTTTGAAGAGATCAGAAAAATATATCAAAGCACAAGCCAACCTTCCTGAAGCAAAACTTACTTGAAGATGTGCCTTTTAATGTAAGAGATTTGGGGGAAATGACTCGTATTTTTAATCAGAGCTGTGAGGGTTTTTTTTAGCTGATAAATTAATTTGAGTCGTTCCTGGGCTGATTTCAAGGAGCTTGAGAAAGACTGAACTTGATTTGCATTTGGATGAGAGACCACAAGGAAATCTCAGCACCGTAGCTCGGTCTGGGAACTCAAAAAACATTCTGAAAAGGACCACACAAACCACATCTCTCTTGCTGCCAAGGAAATGACATTTATGTGTCCATGACGTCAACAGGCATCAAAAGCTCAGTTCATTTTGTAAAATATACTTTTATTAAAGATGCTAAGAATAGAAGATAAAGACTGATAGAAACGAATATAGAGTGAGAAAAAGAAGAGAAATTAAAGAACCAGCTAAAAAGTGCATGAAAGAAAAAAGTAAACAGAACAGAAAAGAAAGAAAAAAGTCCTCCTGATGTTTGAAACACCTATAAGTACAATTATAAATTTACCTCTTGCTCTGTAGTTATGGTATAACTCTTTCCTCCCCTATAATTTATTCTGTCTAATCAGCAAAACCATAAATTGTCATTTTTGTTTCTGTTTCATGCAACAAAGTCTAAGGGATTTGCAGTCAGCAATAAACAGATTATTTTATTATTAAAGACCCTCACCAATCTACCTGATGCTAACTGCTAATTGGACCAGTTATAGGTTGCTAGTTTTTAAATGAGGTGGCAATGCTTACTAAGTTTATAGATGGAAATTAGTTATCATTTTGAAGCAGACGCTAACAATGTGGTAGATTTAGACTTATTACATAATCCTATCATATAATGCAGTTCTACCAGGATGCCAAAGGGTTAGCAAAAACTTAATCTGCAAAATGTTTGCCTACTGGCCTGTAGGTAAAGACACTGGAACTGAACCAGCAAAAATAAAACTGACAGATGCAAATAGTATGGGGAGTTTGAAATAAAAGAAAGCAATCATACATCATATTTTAGGGTTAAGCGAATATATTGTTTTGTTTAGAAGCTATTTTGTTTTTTTTAATTGCACGCTTTCTATTTTCCTTCGTTCCGTATTTTGTGGGACTGGGTTTCATTTGTTCCTATATTAGTTATGAAAAGAATTTTTTAAAAAATAAATGTTCATGCCGCATTAGCCCTGTACGTGTTTTCAACTGGAAATATTCTGTAAATCAATATGCCTTGGAGTGGTTCTGTTTTTTATATATATATCGTGGAGAGAAAGAGATTTCTGCAAATCTATTCCTTGCAGCTTTGAAAAGAAACCTGAATGCTATCAATGAAGCGAGCATTGTTTGAAGCAATGCCAAGATTTTGCTCTTAAGGACAGATTTGAAAATCACAGAATACAATCAAGGAAGTTGGAAGAGGTCTTAGAGTCTTCTAATCCAACCCCATACCAAGAGCAGGTATCCCAGACAAGTGCTTGAATTTCTGAAGTGAACACTTAAGCACCCTCACCTTGACTGGGTATTGCTAATCTCAAGGGCCATTTTTGCATGCCAGTTTAAGCCAGGAATCCTGGCTTCCTAAATCAGGATGCTAACAAGCGTAGAGCTGATCCATTCCTTGCAGTGTGTAAGCAGAAGAGGGGTAATGTTGAAAGTTAGAACTAGGGCCAACAACTAGGTTTTAAGCCAACCACAAGCACTTGCATGGACTCAAAAATAATCCTAAATTCAGATATCATATAAACATGTCCTTTCTTAGTTTGTTTACCTGCTTAAAAGCAAGCAGTTAAGAACATTGTGGTTTATTAAGCTGTAGCAGGAATGGATTTTACTTTTAAATGCACACCTTTAGCATTGCATTGCACGTGATACAGATACAGATAGACATAAAATAGAGTTTTCTCAGGGTATCTTCAAATTTATATGTGTACACACACACACACAAGGCCATCAGATTCATATATATACACATACACAGTATGCACAATGCCATCAGATTCATATTTATAAAAGTTGGCCAAGCAATAGACTTGTAATTCTCTCCTTCAATTCTCATCCCTGGAAATTAGAATGTTATCCATACAGCAGCAGTTTCATCTTTACAATCATGTTTGCAAATAAATTTTGTCTGTGGATCTGTTTTCAGAGGCATGGTTTCTGTCCCACTTTCAATGCGCAGCTTGCCAAATAACGATCAATGTGTAATATGTTGAGTGATCAGTAATATCTGCAATTGGGCAGTGGTTGGGTGCCCCTGGTTCGAACCGGTTCGTAAGAACCGGTAGTAAAACCAGCGGGAGGCTCCGCCCACTGACTTGGACGTCATCATAGGTGATCTGCACATGCGCAGAAGAGCACAGGTGAGTGCAATGCAAACCGGTAGTAAAGGTAAGTAGAACCCACCCCTGGATCAGGGAGACGTAATATGGGTGTAGATTAAAAGAGGAAGGATCAGACAAATGGATACTTTTGTATTAAGCCGTCACTTAGTTTGCATTTGGCTTGATGTGTGAATGCAATCAGCTATTACGTTTCATAAACAATAGATTTTGACTTATTCTTTTTTTACCAGTTAGTAAAAAAAAATCGAACACAACTGCTTGCTGAGGGTAATTTGCTTTCTATATCCCTGGAAAGGATTTTATATGGGTGTGAAATGCTTTTTTGGTCATTTTTGCAGAAGAGATCCATTCTTTTTTTTTAATTTTTATTTTTTTAATATAAACATTCTATCTTCCCTTAAACAGTGTATTTTTCTGGGTACAAATATCTCTATGAGTAACCATCAAGATTTACAATTATTACATCGATATTAATTCTCTGATCTTACAATTGTAATATTGAACATAGTAAACCTATTCATTTTTCTCTTTTAACGTATCTTCTAATAAGAATCTAATAATAATATTAAGCATAATAATCCTAATAATTCTAATAATAATTGTCGTATTGTTTACACTTCTATCTTATGATATTTTCTACTTTAATCTCCTTTTATTTCCAACTTATTCTCTAACCATTGATAAAATAGTTCCCGTATCGTATAATATTCAGTTTGTTCGCTCTCCTTAATTGCAAGCTTTAATCTGTTCATTTCTGCGCATTCTAATATTTTCTTAATCAATTTTCATCCATAGGGATCTCTTCACTTTTCCAATTCTAGCTGCAGTTAATACATGGATAATTAAATATGCGTTCTCTTTACTATAAGTTTCAGGTAAAATCCCCAACAAAAATATTTCTGGTTTTAAATCAGTGTGTTGCTTTATCATCTTTTCCAGCCATGTATGTATTTTTGTCCAGTCTTGTTTAGATCACACAAGGCTGTTGCAGTTAAAAGGCAATATTTAATCCAAAATTCCAAGGAGGGTTTTATAGTTAAAATGTGATTTAACTCAACAGATAGAACATCCTTGGAGAACATATGTTCAAAGTCCATTTAACCAGAAGCAATATTTTTCTGGTTATTTTTCATTGCTACCATCAGAGGAGAGGGGAGAATTTGGCATATCATATGATTGCCAGGGTAGCATCTCAGATAGTCCAGACAGGAAAGTTTTGGTTCTATTACATACATTTTTATTTTTATGATGGTTCATGATTATATAATAAAAAACGATTAACTTTCCTCGGCAACTATTAAAATTGTTGTCCACTCGTAAACTACATTCCATTCGGGGAATCTATTAGCATGTTAAAATGGGTGGGCAAGATATCTATTGATAGATCTATGAATACATTTGCAGGCACTTTAAGCAAGAATTTTTAACTCTGGTTGCCCAAAAGAAGTTACCTTTATGTTTAGTTATTGTTTAAAAATAAATGTATGAGATACTGAATCCAAATGGATTCTTTTAATGTTTTGAACACCCCCCCTCCCCCTCAGTTCTGGTGCTCAAGGTAAATGAGCTCGGTATGTATGGTTTTTAAATCTATGCCAATGTTTTTCAAACTTGAGGTGGACTTCAACTCCCAGAATTCTGGCTGGGGAATTCTGGGAGTTGAAGTCCCCTTCCCCCCCCCCAAGCAGGAGACCCTAACACCTGTGATGGCGAACCTATGGCACGGGTGCCACAGGTGGGCACGTGAGCTCAGCTCTGGCACGATTGCATGCGCCAGCCAGCTGATTTTCGGGCCTTCTGGACCCACCAGAAGTCAGGAAACACAGTTTCCGGCCTCCGGAGGGCCTCTTAGGTAGGGGGGGGAGGCTGTTTTTGCCCTCCAGAGCCTTTCTAGGAGCCTGGGGAGAGCAAAAACCAAGCCTACCGGGCCCACCGTGCCATCACGTGCCAAAAGTGGGGGGGGGGACACGGGGGGGGCGGGGAGCATAGAATTATGGATGTGGGCACGTGTGCGTGTGACCCCACTGCGCTCCCCCCGCTTTTGGCACGCGATGGCAAAAAGGTTAGCCATCACTGCCCTACACCATTTCTGACAAATGGCAGTCCAATCTTTTCTTGAAAGTCTCAAGTGACAAAGCTCCCACAACTTGAATCTCCCACAAGGGTTGAAGATACAGAATCCTGCAGCAAGGAAGTGATGAAATACGCCATAAACTTTTAAGAGAGCAGGATGATCAGTAGACCAGATTCCAAGGCCGTGCCAACTGTATCCTTTCTGCGCGATGGTTGGCTTTCAATCAGATGTCTTTATGACTTCCGCCTCCCTTAATCTGGCTATCCCGGGTTTTGTTTGTTTTTACAATTAACTAATTCTTCCCTTGCTTGTGGTTCTCGTCTGCACAATTTCCATTTTAAAAAAGGGATAGAGATACAGATTGACAGCCTTGGAAGGTACCTTGTAGGTCATCTACTCCAAACCCCCCTCAAGCAGGAGACCCTACACCATTTCTGACAAATGGCAGTCCAATCTTTTCTTGAACGTCTCAAGTGATGAAGCTCCCCCAACTTCCAAAGGCAACTTCTGTTCCATGGGTTGATTGTTCTCACTGTCAGAAAGTTCCTCCTCATTTCTAGGTTGAATCTCTCCTTGGTCAGTTTCCATCCATTATTCCTTGTCTGGCCTTCAGGTGCTTTGGAAAAAATCTTATTTTAATAGAATAGAATAGAATAGAATAGAATAGAATAGAATAGAATAGAATAGAATAGAATTTTTTATTGGCCAAGTGTGATTGGACACACAAGGAATTTGTCTTGGTGCATATGCCCTCAGTGTACATAAAAGAAAAGGTTTATATAAATAAAATAAATAAATAATAAAATAATTTAATAAAATAAATAAATAAAACATATTTATTTGCTTTCTTTATGAATCTCAAGTTTAAGCACTATTCTGCTCACCCTTGTTAAATAAAAGCATTTAAAGGACTTTAAACTAATTTAGCCCGCCCCTCACTCTCCCGATTGGCTAAATCTCCCAGCCAATCGCCGATCAACTTTCTCTTCCCGCCACCGCCCGCGCCAGCTTTCAAAAGCAATAGAGCGGCGCGAGGCAACCGAACTTGCTTAAGGGGGGGGGAAGTAGACAATGCGAAAGTCCCGCCTTTCCCTGCTCTCCAACGCAAAACCCGACAGGATGACGTCTCGTCTCATTGGGTGGGTGCGTCGTCCATAAGCACAAACCCCGCCCTGAAAGAACAGAGGGGTTCGGTTGTCACACGGAAGGGGAGGAAAACAGGGCCCTCGAGCGGGGATGCGAAGCGCCGAGGAGAAGGTGAGGCGCCCGGGCTGCTGTTCGAGGCGGGGGCGTGTGGGGGCGGGCGTGTGGGGAGTGAGGCCCGGCTCCTGGGGAACGTGGACGGCTGGGCCCCTGTGGAAAGGCCCCGGGTGACGGTTACTATGGTTGCTATGGAAACGAGGCCTCAGACTTCCCCCTTCGGAGCGCTTTTCTTTCTCCCGCGGCGCTTCGTGGTTTCCTTGACGACCCATTTTCGGAGAAAAACTTTTTTAAAGATTCCACGCAGGGAGTTTTTCGTAAAAAAAAAAAAAGTTTCCACACACAGGCTGGTTCCTCACTGCGGACTAAAACCTTGACTGTCGTGAGGACAACGCATGCGCTTTCCGAAATTGGGAGCTGCGTGGTGGTGGTGGGGGGGGGGTCGTGGATTCTCTCCTGTAGATGCTCGCAGACGTGGCCGTAGTAAAAAAAAAGGGGGGGGGCAGTTATTGATCTGGGAGGATTAGATATTATGGGTTAGGTGGTTACCAGACTGATGTTGCAGCCTGGATTTGGCCTTTTTTATTAGAATTAATTAGACTTCTTGGCCAAGTGGGATTAGATACACAAGGAATTTGTCTTCGGTGCATAAGCTCTCATTGTACATAAAAATTGTAAGTGATGAATTATGATCATAGCCATCATAAAAATACATTCATAATGAATCATATGACACAACACTTAGTGATAGTCACAGGATACTGAGTCGAATCGAATCGAATAATAGAATAGAATCGAATGGAATCGAATAGAAGAATAGAATAGAACAGAACAGAACAGAACAGAATTTTTATTGGCCAAGTGTGATTGGACACACAAGGAATTTGTCTTTGGTGCATAAGCTCTCAGTGTACATAAAAAGACAAGATACATTTATCAAGAATCTTAATAGAATAGAATAGAATAGAATAGAATAGAATAGAATAGAATAGAATAGAATAGAGAATGGGGAAGGGGAGAGGAGAGGAGAGAATTGAATTGAATTGATTGAATTGAATTGAATTGAATTCTTTATTGGCCAAGCGTGATTGGACACAAGGAATTTGTCTTTGGTGCGTATGCTCTCAGTGTACATCAAAAGAAAAGATACATTCGTCAAGAATCATAAGGTACAACACTTAATGATAGCCATAGGGAACAAATAAGCAATCAGGAAACAACATCAATGTAAATGGTAAAGATACAAGCAACAAAGTTAAAGTCATACAGTCATAAGTGGGAGGAGATGGGTGATGGGAATAATGGGAAGATTAATAGTAGTGCATATTTAGTAAAAAGTTTGACAGTGTTGAGGGAATTATTTGTTTAGCAGAGTGATGGCGTTTGGGGGAAAAAACACAGCCCTCTTTTTGACTCATGCAGTATACAGGACTTTAATAGAAGGCAGGACCTTCCATTGAATAAGCAACGTAAATCCTACTAGCAAACTAAATAAAACAATATAAATCGTACAGATACAAGCAAAAAAGTCATAGGTAGAAAAGGAGATAGGTAATAGGAAGAGAAGAATACAGTAATAGTAGTACAGCCTTACTCAACAGTTTTGACAGTGTTGTGGGAATGAGCTGTTTAGCAGAGTTTGTTGTTTGTGTGCATGCAAGGATAGCGGTAGATCATGATCATAGTCACTGTAAAAATACATCCATCCTAAAACAATAAATTCAACACTTAATGATAGTCATGGACACTAAATTATCCACCTGTTGAGTCCTTTCCAAAGATCTGGGATAAGCAGTGTTTGGATAGAAGCTGCTCTGAATAGATTTGCCTTTTGAAGTTGACGGATGGTGATTTTGTCAATGCCAATGGTGTTCAAAGTGATGCTCCAGATGTTTTGGAATTGCACCCATGGTGCCTGTTACCATTGGGGCTATCTTTGCATACATATGTATTTATGTATTTATATTTTATTGCATATCTATTTATGATGACTATGATCATGATTTATCACATATTGCTTGTGTGTGCACTGAGACCTTATGCACCGAAGACAAATTCCTTGTGTGTCCAATCACTCTTGGCCAATAAAGAATCCTATTCTATTCCTATTTCTATTCTATTCCCACAATTGTTCCATTTCTATTTGAAGGTCATTGTATTCTATGGCCTTCTCCAGTTCTTTCACTTCTATTCCGACCATTGTTGTTATGGTTGATTGCACAGTCAGCCAGATATATTGTTAATAAAGGAGAATATTTGTAGCTCAGGGTTGAAAGGTTAACTTCAGTCCAACAATCAAGTAAGCAATACCCCAATCAAGAAAATGCCCCCATGCACCGAGACAGGCAAGACGCCAAAATATATAAGCGGACAGCAAACAGCACTCCTTACTAGCAGTGACGATGTTATCTAGTTTGGGTAATGAAATGTCTTCAAGAAAACAAGCAAGCTCAGAAGCACCAAGGACCCCTTAGATACATTACGGTATCTATTTAATTAAAGCCAATATATAATTAATTTCATCATATATAATTATATGATTAATATATAATTAATTTCATCATATTTCTAATCCACCTCAATCCCAAAGAATTCTGGATGGGTGTGAAACATCTAAGAAAAGCCAACAGCCCCCCACCCCATAATAATAAATACCCACTGTTACAAGTTAGAATAAGCTACTGTTACTGTTCTCTAGCTGCATCTGAAGGAGATCCACTGAACTGAGTTGGTTTGGCAGTTTTCTTGATTTAATTTTACAAGACTCTAGTTTTTAGCCTCTTCTGTGCATTCTAAGTAAGCCAGAAGGATTTGGTTAACCTTCCATGCCTTGATACGAGAAACTGTATTTGTATTTTATTTCACAAATAAAGTAATAACATATGCCACTTATAAGCCACTAAAACTGGTTATTGATATATAAATAAGTGATCGATGAATTGGGAAGGGGCAATCTTGTAAATAGCTCCTATTTTTTGAATAAGTGTGACTTAACACAGGTGGTAACACCTGTACAGTATCTGCCTGCACAAATTTCCTATACAAAGTACCCTGAAAACCAAGAGCTCAGTGATTAAAAGTTGTAGGAAACAAAGTAAGAGTTACAAAATATTTGTGGACTGAAATGTTACATTGGATTTGGCATTTTTTTACCAAAGCCTTATACGCAGAGGTGGTATTCAGCAGGTTCTGACCAGTTCTGAAGAACTGGTAACGGAAATTTTGAGTAGTTCAGAGAACCCGTAAATAACACCTCTGACTGGCCCCGCGCCCATCTATTCTCTGCCCCTCGCCCCCCCAGTCCCAGCTGATCGGGAGGAAATGGGGATTTTGCAGTAACCTTCCCCTGGAGTGGGGTGGGAATAGAGATTTTACAGTATCCTTCCCCTTCCATTCCCACCAAGCCACGCCCACAGAACCGGTAATAAAAAATTTTGAATCTCACCACTGCTCATACGGTTAATTAATTGCACATGGAATTTTGAAATAGCTATTTTTCCCAGGTGGCCCAAGAAACAAGCTGGGAACAATGTCACTGGATTTTGACAGTGCAGCTTTACAGATGCAACATGAAGAGGACGAATATGACCAAGAGGATTATGCTAGGGAGCAAGAGGTAAGAACTACCTGTTGGCAAAACTTGTCGGAAGTGTTAGCAATCCTGCCTGCTTTCAAATCTTTGCCTGCTATAATTTCACTTGGATTCAGTTTAGAGAAGTTAGACATCACTTATTTCTGGAAGCTTTCACCAGCTACATTTTCATTAAAGCTAATGCTGTCTTGGAAAGATAGCGTTTCTGTGACATCATAATCTGCTTGAATTTACTCTTTGGTTTCTCATGATGTCAGCCTTATTGGAGCTGCTCCTTTAAAATTTGAATAAAAATCTATTGCTCATTTCTTCTGTACATCTTCTGGTACAGCTTCTGTACATCTCCAGGTTATCTGCTGTTGCAACAAACTGAATTATGCCTCTTGTCTGGAGTATTTAGTAATGTGGGTAGCATGGAGACGTTTATGGTGTTTTATGCAGTAGTTCAATATGAGTATCTTATAAGTTTTAATTTTATTCTCTGAAAACTAGGGCTAGTGAGGAAAGGTCTCTTGTTAAGCATTTTGTTGTATCTCAAGGATTCCTCTTAGCATTTTATATTTTTGGTACAGGACATTAGAAAGGTGAATATATCACAGAAAAGCCTGGAGATACATTCATTTTATTTTAGCAAAGCTGTTTGAAATAGATTTGGTACCGGAGAATTATGGAATGGTATAATAGCTGACATAGTTGTTAGATTTTTTCTTCTTCTTACTTCATTATAATTAGCATATAAATAAAAGTAAAGGCTAATACAGATAGGTCAGGACTTTATTTTAGATGTTCCCCTCATTGTGCTGAGTTTAATTGTGTTAATGTGAAATAAGATTTATTTGAAAATAATTTGAAAAGTCAGTGACTTTCCTGCTAATTTTGGTGCCAGGAGTTATCCAGGTTTTGATAACAGAGAAACTTTAAAGTATATTACTCTAGTTTATAGTCATCTTATTTCTAGGTTGCTTCTTTTCCCCCAGTTAATAAACACGTTAAAGGCTCCATCGGAAAGAAACATGGTAGATTATGATCTGATAACCGCTTATATTATTATACACAGTTTTCTAGTAATGTTGTGAGAAAAAGAAAATGTACTGCACAGATGTATTAGTTGAAATCCATTCTATGTACCAAAATCTCACAGAAGGTTTAGAAGAACAGGTATATTCTATTCAGGACTCTTTGCACCAAGTAAGTTCAGAAGGTTTTTTTTTGAAAATGTATTTAATTTGTTCAAAATAAACTAAATGGCAAATAGCTGAAATGGAGGGAACTGCAGTGGGAATATAGTATAAGATGGTCCTTACTTATGACCACAATTGGGCCCAAATTTTCTGTTGCTAAGCAAGCCAGTTGTTAGGTGAGTTTTGTCCTGTTTTGTGCCCTCTCTTACCACAGTTGTTAAATGAATCACTGCAGTTGTTATGTTAGTAACACAGTTGTTAAGTGAATCCGGCTTCCCCACTTAATTTGCTTGTCAGAAGATCACAAAAGGAGATTGCATGACTCTGGGACACTGTGACCGTCATAAGTATGAGTCAATTGCCAAAGGGGCTGAATTTTGATCACATGACCAGGGAGATGCTACAATGGCCTTGTGAAAAACAGTCATAAGTCACTTTTTTCAGTGCTGTTGTAACTTTGAACCGTCACTAAATGAATTGTAGGTCGAGGACATCGTACATGAACAATCTGTTGCCTTTCCTCCCAAAAGACTAATCCTGCACAGATTTGGTACTATTTCCGTTCTATCTTCTGCTTAAAAAGTGTAAGTTGAATATTAGCATCTACTCCAAATTTGAGAGAAAGACCGTCTCTCACAACAGTACCATGTTTTTAATATGTGCCACGATATTACTCACAAACTGAACGGCTTGTTTGTTTGAAGTTTATCTGCAAGCAAAGACCAGTGATTAAAAATACACTGAAGTGCATTAATTGCAATTTTTCTCACAATGCCTAAGCTAAACAGTATTTGGACGTGTGAGACAGATAGCTGCTATGTGGTTGAGAAGAGGAATCAGCACCACTGGGGAAGGGAAAGCTCACACGAAAGAATTAAGATTGGCTCACCCTAGTCTTCTTGATTGTTTCTGAGAATGAAATGAGTTAATCAGAGGTACTTTAATTGCATATTCTGGCTCACAGCAATAGCACTTAGAGCCAGCACTGTCCAAAGACATCTCCGTGGTCATGTAGCCGGCATGACTCAACACCAAAGGTGAATGGAACACCGTTACCTTTCCACCAAAGGTGGTCCCTATTTTTCTACTTGCATTTTTTACCTGCCTTCAAACTGCTAGGTTGGCAGAAGCTGGGACAAGTCACGGGAGCTCACCCCATTAAACAGCACTAGGGATTCAAACCGCTGAACTGCTGACCTTTTGACTGACAAGTTCAGCATCTTCACCACTGAGCCACCATCTCCTTTATAATCTCCTTTTTTTAACCTTACTTATTTGTGCTCTCTTAAGAAACATTTGCGGCAGAACAGCCAAATAGCAACCATTAGACTGTAGCTACATCTTTAAGGTAGTTCTTTTAATGCAAAGTCATCTGGTATTAAAGTCTAGAGAGTAGGCAAGATGTGTTTTAGTATGAGATATTTGTCCCTAATTCCCATATTTGTATTTTCCTTTCAGCTACAACAGCTATTGACCGATCTTCCTCATGACATGCTAGAAGACAGCGGAGATCAGCTTTCTGACTACAGCGCACTTGAAGAACATGAGCAGTAAGAACCTTGTCACTTCACACACACACACACACACACACACACACACCCTTCTTCCTCTGAAAAATGTTGTAATTACAAAATTGCATTCAAATGGCACATACACATTACCTTCCGAAATCTTATCAGGAAAAATGTAGTTTTGTGTGTGTGTCTGTGTGTGATTACAATAAGACTATACAAATGAATGGGTTTCTAAACCTCCCTTTTTTCTGTATAGAGTGCATGAACCCTGGGATCAGGATGCTGCCAAATGGAATGATCGTCCAGTTGCAACAAACCCACCAAGTGTGAGTTTTATTTGAATTGCTTTTGTGCAAGCTTAAAGGATCTCCCGGCTCATCCAAAATGAATATTAAAATATTGTTCCACCTGATATGTTAGAAACTGAATATGGTGCTTTGTTGTCTGTCTGTCTGTCCGTCCGTCCGTCCGTCCGCCCACCCACCCCATCCATCCATCCATCCATCCATCCATCCATCCATCCATCCATCCATCTATCCATCCATCCATCTATCTATCCATCCTGTATGCCATCATCATCTATCAGTCATCTAATATTTATCTATATCTATCTATCTTTATCTCTCTGTATCTCTCTATCATCTATCAATATCTGTCAAATCTATCTCTCTTCTCTTCTCTCCTTTCCTGTTTGTCTATATGTAACCTTTAACAGGGAGAAATGGTTCATTACAGGGCAACAAATTTTAAACCAAGGTACCACAAATGGGCTAATTTACAGAGTGCGTCTGAAATCCAGGACCCATGACTCTCACAGAATTGAAATTTGGTAATTTTGTAAAACACTTCCTGCGCCCCAACACTGGCTATTCTCAAGGAAGATGCATCTATGAATATAGCCCCAATTTTTGCAGTAAAAGCAGTATATTACAAGCTCTGTCACTGCTGAAGGCACGGAGGAATCTGTTAAATTTCTGAAATGATAGATAATACCGGTGGTTCTTCCTGAAGCTGCACTTGATAGCTTTTATGCTGGTTGCTATCCTGGCAATTACAGAATAACAGAACTGGAAGGGGCCTTGGAGATCCTCTAGTCCAACCTTCTGCTCAGTTACGCTTGGAGTCATCTTCAATTGAAGGATCATTTAATAAACGAGTAAATTTAACATTTTATTAGTTCTTATTCCCTAACCTCAATATGTTCCCTCTTTTATTCACACAACTAGTATGTTAATACTAGTCACGTTATCTAACTGAGATAATGTTCACTAGTAATCACTAAAACTGTTTATTCTCAGGATTATGGGCACGACCAGAATGTGTTTGTCGACCGCTTTGCGTATGACCAAGGACACACCCCAAGTGAAATGCGTGCGAGTGACTGGCCTGTCCATCATAACGAGGCTGAAGATAAAAGCATGTTTGAGATCTCTGGCAGGGCCAGTGAAAACGGATCTGAAGATGTCTATCTTGGAGATGATTTCAAAGCCCCCAGCCATTACCCACAAAATGGGATGTACGCCTTGCCGCCCAATTTTCGAGCCTTCACAAATGGCCACCAGCAAGACTTCAGTAACCAGCATGGCATTGTAACAAACTTCGTCGATTCTCCGCAGGAGAAGGTAGGCCTGTGGATGATCTTTCATTGTTTGGTTGTGTCCCAGTTTTCATATTGTAGCAATTAGCGTTCCGGAATTAAATTAAAATGGAATTATAACTTCTGTGATGTTCATTCATGACTTTTGAATACAAAATTAGAGCTTGTTTGAGAAAGAACCCATCCTGATGTAGCTTGGGTAGGGGTTGAGACCCTGGTTTGTTGTTCCTGTTGATACTTTATCTGTTAATTACCAGGTTGTTCACCTCAGATTTTTTTTCTTTTCTTTTTTAAAAAATATAATTTTAAAAATAGGAAACTGACATGCTGCAGCTTCTGGCGTCATGCTTATCTCCAAGAATGATTGTAGGCCCCAGTGGGCTTCATAAACTTTCTTAAATAAAAATCTCTGATTTTAGTAGCTTGTCTTGCTACGCAGAAAAACATTTTTCTGCAGAATGATTAATGGGCCGCTCAGGCGTCCTATTTGAACTCCGCTATACTTCTATTTATCTGTTTTTACTACGGGCAGTGTGGAGAAAAAAATAGGTGGTCACTAGGAAATGATACAGAATCATTCGACACAAGACAGGTGGCAAAAAGATTTCATAATAAATGGTATATAATCTATCGGCACTTTATAATTAAAACTAAACAAGTACATAGCACTTATAAATTGTGTTTTTAAAGTTGCAGCATGGTGGTTCAGAAACCAACAGCCAGTCTTTGGAGCCTTACAAAGTTGTGTATAAACCCTACCAGAAGAATGTTCAAAAAGCAGCCCCAATATCATCAGAGGCAGAAGCATTTGAAGAAATGCAACAAGAATTTCTGGGTACTGGTAAAAGTAAGAATATGCTTTTTATTATGCATGTTAATGCTAGTTGAATCCTACTTTTTTGTTGAATCAGGTAATTGGTATGAAGGTTTTTTTATCTTTAACTTTATCTTTAACAAGAGCCTGGTGGCGCAGTGGACTAAGTGTTGTTAAAGTAGCACTTACTTGCCAGCTGCTTGCAATTATTGCAAGTTCAAATCTCACCAGGCTCAAGGTTGACTCAGCCTTCCATCTTTTCGAGGTAGGTGAAATGAGGACCCAGATTGTGGGGGCAATAAGCTGACTTTGTATAAAAAAGAATACTGCTTAGGGGGCCCCCTACTAAGCAGGTATATACAAAAGTACGAAGGCTATTGCTTAACACATTGTAAACTGCTCTGAGTCTCCGGAGAAGGGTGGCATATAAATCTAATAAATAAATAAATCTCTTTTGTGATTCTGGTAAAAAGGCTTTTCACAAGAAAGAACCTGGCAGCCTGTTTTTCCAAGCACCAAATTGCCAACAAGTTATAATGCTTTGAGTCTCTAACCTGGAATAAATAACTGAATTTCTCACCTTTCTGCACCTAAGAAAACTAGAGTATATACCCTTTTCCCCCAAAATAAGATACCCCCTGATAATAAGCCTAATCGGGCTTTTGCAGGCATGGCAATAAGGCCAAGCTCTTATTTCAGAGTTCATAAAAATATAAAACAGGGTCTTATTTTTGGGGAAACACGTTAATTTAAAAGAAGTACTATATTTTTTGGACTATAAAACGCACAGGTCTATAAGACGCAACTAGATTTAGAGGAGGAGAAAGAAGAAGAAAAAGAGTTTTTTTGCCTCTGCGCGTCCCGTTTTTGCCAAAAACGGATCCATTTTTGGTCTGCAAAGTGCTTCTGGGGGCTGGGGAGGGTGAAAATGGGATGCACGGAGGGTTCAGGAGGCCCGTATTTGGTCTATAAGATGCACAGACACTTCCACCCACTTTTTTTGGGGGGGGGGTGCGTCTTTTAGTCCGAAAAATACAGTATCTAGCAACGTTTGTCCAATAAGATTTATGTACTTCTGTCAAGAAGAAATTCTTGCCTTCGGGTGATTTTATTGAATTGTGCATTTGGTTGTATGTTGTATGCCTGACGTGCGGAAAACTTAATTGTTGCAGGTTCTCCAGACAACATGCAGATCCTTCAGCTGCAGGTTTTGAATAAAGCAAAAGAAAGAACTTTAGGAGAACTTAATAACCAACTGGAAGAAAGAGCACAGCAGATTAGGTACCTGTCCCATCAGCTTGCAATTATGAAAGGTAAATATGTCCAAAAGATGAGCCTGCAGAAGTATACCTGGTCCATGTCAACGTCTGTTATATGATGTATTAACAGAATAACAGTGGGAAGGGACCTTGGAGGTTTCTAGTCCACCCCCCTGCTCAAGCAGGAGACCCTAATCCAGAACAGATATAGGATGCTTCCCGTTTCCTTCAGTTAATTTTGTTAAAATTAAACCCACTTGTTAACGGCCTTTATTAACTTAAACCCCCTTAAGTTTTCTTGTCGTTGATTGATAAGAAACAATGTTTGAAATGTAGCAAATCTTGAGAGAAATAAGTAAGCCTTCCTTCCTGCTTATGCTAAATTTAAGACAAGTGGTTGCAGAGTTAGTATTTTTTCCAAAACAATGTATAACAGGATACTCCAGCCCACCCCAGTGATTGAACGTGCTACTTTGTATGATCCAAAGTGCAATAACCTCTGGTAATTTGGGGGAATTGCTAAATTCTTAGCGGCGCTTGCTTGAGTACCGATACCTTTCTGGATTAAAGATGCTAGCTTGTTTGTTATATGTGGAACGTTTCTTCAAACTTAATTCATTAACTATTTTGGGTAATAACATTTTCTAAAATGCCATAAATTTGAGATTAAACACTCAGAATTCTCAAATAGGTGCTATTTTGTATAGTCTTCTATTTTAGGGTCCATCCGTCCCCCTCCCCCCGAAAAGGGTATGTTGCAAAGTTAAAAAGTAACTGAACAGTAATGTAAATGTTTTTTTTCCCTTTTTTTAAAGATGAAAAGGATGGCATGTATCTTAGCCTCCAAGAAAGTCAAAAGCTCTACCAAAATAGCAAGGAAAGGGAAGTTCAACTTGAAGGCCAAATAAAAGCTCTTGAAAGCCAAATTCAGACTCTGACAGCTAACGAGGAGCAGGTAGGGTAATATGTATGATCATGTAAGGGATTTGAAACTGTTTGCTAAATAATTCATTTAAGGGGTTACATGAAACAGTAAAAGGTCAAAAATGCTAGGTGCAAAGCATTATTCCTCAAGCAAACCAAAGAGTACGTTCTGTCTTCTGAAAAGCTGAACATGGAGATGAAATTATGGTAAATTGAAAAACCAACTTGCATTGAGTTAAGGTATTATGTGGCTTGTTGATTTTATGTTGATTTAAGCTCAGCACGTTGTTAGGAACATAGCTATTGTGGTTAGCAAACCATTGTTTATAGCTTGGAGTGTTGCCCAGGCAGCAAACCATGCTTAAACGTAACATTCATGACAGGTGAGTATAATTGTATTCAAACTTTGAGGTTGCGGCAATATAGTTGAGTACATTTCTCCCCCACAATGCTTGACATACAGCCAAATTGGAGTAAAGACAATACAGATACCCCTTGCAAGATAGATACATAGATAGATGGATGGATGGATGGATGGATGGATGGATGGATGGATGGATGTGTGAGGCCATGTTTTTAGACATTGTTTTTTCTTTGCGTCCTTTTTCTCAGCATGCTGGAAAAGAGATTTGCCACTAATGTATTTATCACTGTAGCTCTATTAATATCTTTATATTGATTGTACATCAAGGGTTTGCTTATATTATGTTAAAGGCGCCCAGGTTTCCATTTTTAATTAAATACCATATGTTTATGAGCCATGGTGGTGCAGTGGTTAGAATGCAGTACTGCAGGCCAATTCTGCCAACTGTCAGCAGTTTGGTTCTCACCGGCTCAAAGTTGACTCAGCCTTCCATCCTTCCAAGGTCGGTAAAATGAGGACCCAGATTGTTGGGGGCAATACGCCGACTCTATAAACTGCTTAGAGAGGGCTGTAAAGCACCATGAAATGGTATATAAGTCTTAAGTACTATTGCTATTGAGGATGTACATTTCCTGGAAGTGAGAATCTGGCCTGAGATATTACTGAAGCATGTTTAATAAGGATATTAGAAAGGAGCTTTATTTATAGGGAATACATTATAAGAAATTTCAAAACCTATCATCAAGCCACAGTGGTGCAGTGGCTAGAGTACAGTACTGCAGGCTCCTCTGCTGACTGCCGGCTGCCTGAAATTTGGCAGTTCGAATCTCACCAGGCTCAAGGTTGACTCAGTCTTCCATCCTTCCGAGGTGGGCAAAATGAGGAGCCAAATTGTTGGGGGCAAATATGACTCTGTAAACTGCTTAGGGAGGGCTGTAAAAGCACCGTGAAGTGGTATATAAGTCTAAGTGCTACTGCCGTTGCATTATTTTGTTTGCAGCTGATCAAACAATCCAAAGTGGCAGAAGTTGCCATGGAAAGTATGCAGCAGCAGCTCTTGGAACTTCGCCGTTCTGATGCTCTTCAGCGTGCAAGGGAGCAACACGAGGCCATCGTTGCCGCACTCAACCAGAAACTGGAAGAGCAGACTTCATCTTTGCAACAGAAACTCGATGTGAAGAATGCATCCCTCCAGGAGCAGGTCAGATCCTTCCTCACAAGATGAAAATACCCTCATAAGGCATTCACTGGACGGAACTTGGTTTTCTCTGCTCAATAAGCTTCATAGCCCCAAATCTTCATTTGCTAATTCAGGTAGTCCTTGACTTAGGACAGTTCACTTAGCGATGGCACAACGGCACTGAAAAAAGTGACTTCTGGCCGTTTTTCACCCTTAACGGCCATTACAGCATTCCCATGGACACGTGATCAGAATTCAGACACTCCGCAACTGGCTCATATGTATAACAGTTGCAGTGTCCCGGGGTCATGTGATCCTCTTTTGCGGCCTTCTGACAAGCCAGGTCAATGGGGAAGGCAGATTCACTTAACCGGGATACTAACTTGACCAGCTGCAGTGATTCACTTAACAACTGTGGCCAGAAAGGCCATAAAAAGGAGCAAAACTCACTTAACAACTGTCTGTCTTAGCACCAGAAATGTTGGGGTCATAAGTCAGGGACTCCTTGTATTACGCTTTATTTCAGTACGAGCAGGAGTAAAATAAGAGCATATATCAGAGTGAATGTCTGCTTATCTATTTTAAAGACTGAAAAAAGGCCTCTAAAATATCTTTGGCTCTCTGTTATACTCCTAATTTAAACCTATTTTATAATATAGACAATAAATTAATACTTTTAATTCTAGATATACCTTATTCTTTGTCACTTGGGACCCGAACGTTTTCTACAGGGCTATGTAGTTTTTCTGAGTTCTGATTGCTACAGAAAAATAGACATCAATGGAACAAATGTTTTGCTAGAAGTCATATAAACATTAGGGAAGTAAAAATGAATAGTAAAGTTTATTGGATGAATACAAGTGAAATATACAAAGGCTTATACGTTGTGCTCCATCTTTTATCAGATAGAAATTTGTTGCCATCTAAAGGAGCATGTGAAACAGCTTGAAAGAACTCTTGAAGAAAGTAAATTAGAAAAAAACGAAATAATAAATCGTCTCTCAAGAAGTCTAGAAGAAAGCCAAAACCAGTGTGCAAATTTATTACAAACAGGTGTGTTCTTTTTGTTTTGTTTTTAAAAATACATCCTCAACTATCTTTAAATAGTCACCTTTGCAGTAATCATCATTGAAAGTTTAGATTAATCACAGCTCTTAAATTTTCTTAGATGACTAACGTGTCAAACACAGCATTCTACTTTTGTGTGTGTTTGCTTAAAAAGAGAGTGGGGAACTGTGGCCTTTTTATGACTTGTGGACTTCAATTCCCAGAATTCCTGAGCTAGCCATGCTCTGGCTGGGAATTGAAGTCCACCAGTCATAAAAGGGCCATAGTTCCCTACCTCTGGCTTAAAATGACATTCTAATAGCAACTGCTGAAAATCTAATAGCGCCAGAGGCCTCATGTTAGGAAGGGAAGAATGGAAGTTGCAGTTTCAAACTTCTGAAATTAGTCTTGCATAAGAAAGTGAATAAGCAGTGACGAATTTCACAGAATGGTACTCAAGTACCATTCCCTACCAATCCAGACTTTAAAAAAAATCCTGCTGGCTAAGAAGTAGCATGCAGCGCTTCTCTGAAGGATATTTAAAGTGGAAGGTTTCCACTGACAATTTTGTCAGTGGAAACCTTTTTGGGAAAAGTGTATTTTCTAAAACTAGCTAATAACATCACTTTTTTTTGGAGTAGTACCATAAAATTATATATCAATGGAAAGATAATTTAATCAAGAATGTAAGGCAAGAACTTTTATGAAGGATTTGCTATTATTATAGCAGTTACAATATAAAGAAAAAAAGTGAAACACTTAGAAAAAACGAGCTATACAAAAATTATCACCATAGAAAAAATGAGCTAAACAAAAATTCATGTCAATTAATCCTTCGTTGGGTAACCTTTAGCATGAATTATGGCCTTACAACATCTTCCCATGGAGTGAACCAAGTCTTTTAGTTTTGCACTGTTATAATGTGAAACCAAGATTGGATAATTGCTTCTATTAACTGGGTTTTATTGCTGGGTTGCTTCTGACTAACAAGTTTCTTTAGTCGGCTCCATAGATTTTCAATTGGGTTAAGATCTGAGCTATTCCCAGGCCATTTCAGCAGTGGAATATGATGATCTTGAAAGTCCCAAAAAAGTGGTGTTATTAGCCATCAAATCTCAAAAACACACTTTTCCCAAAAGGTTTCCACAATTTTGGCCACTACTATGGCCAAAATATCATCTTTTACCTTTAATCCTCCATTCTATCAAGGCAGCCTTGCCTAGCAGCTTCACAGTTTCCTTTAGCTTCAGGTGCGCTAAAGAAAAGCAAATATACTTGACCTATTTCTCTGTCATTATTTTAATTTTAATATAGGAGACAAGCTAAAACAAAATTATACAGTTCCAAGAACTAGAAACAAAACAGTTCCAACATGACTCTTTCCACCATATAACTACAATATCCCTATACTTTCCTTGAACCTAGAGCATGGTTTAAACGAGTGAAAATGGGCTGTTTCAACTGAGCTTGTATCTTTTTCTCTTAAATATTTTTTAGCTTCTATTCATAAATTCATTCTTATTCCTTTCAGGCTTAGTAACGGAGACAAATCAACTACGTCTGCAACTTCAACACGCTCACTCTGCACTGTTATTAGGCAATGAAATGAACAAAGCTCTTCAGGTTCATATTTTTTCTATTCTTAAATATTGTAGGAATGAATTCATGGGGATCAGTATAAAATTAAAAGTGCTATATAAGAAATGCCTCCATTGGAGAATATAAACTTGTGGAAAGTAGATGATTGTTTTATTCCGTAGTGCTCAAAATGAGATTTGAGTTTATTTCCAGTTTATCTGACTGAGTACCCCTTTTTATAGGAAGAGATAAAGGAACTAAAAGAAGAAATTGTTCTATATGAATCAGCGGCAAAACATGGTGTGTTTCTCAACGATTCAGGTGGAAATCTGAATGTGGAATTAACGGATTCATACGTAGATTTGGGCATTAAGCAAATCAACAAGAAAACAAGATTACAGAGGTAATTACAGATTAATGCCTTTGTCATTAACAAAATAGATATTAAGGAACTTTCATGAGATATTTCTCCATTTTCTCAGCTTCTTCTAATTGTTGCATTTGCAAATAATTCCCCCTCCCTGTCAGGCTAAAATAATTTTACTTGGGAACTTTCACTGAGTCTCCTTCAAGAAAAAAAATGGGAGACATTTTGGTACGCATGTTCTCTTTATAATATAGCTTCAATATGTTGTATTCTCTTAAGCTCTTAGCATCCAGTAGCATGCCACTTCGTGTGTTGGTATAAAAAAAAAATTATAAGCTACCGTTCGAAACTTCCTTCAAGCACCATGGAATGAATTAGCATAATAATTTGGAGAGCTGTCAGCCTGGGTTTGAGAGCTGAGCTCCGTGTGACGGGATAAGTTCCTGTTCCTTGCTCCAGCTCATGCCCGCCTAGCAGTTCAAAAGTATGCAAATGCAAGTAGATTAATAGGTACCACTTCGGTGGGTAGGCAATAGTGTTCTGTATGGTTTTGGCATATAGTCATGCTGACCACATGACCACAGAAAATGTCTTTGGATAACGCTGGTTCCCTCAGCCAAGAAACGGAGATGAACAATATGCTCTAGAGCTAGACATGGTTGACAGGGAAACCTTTATCTTTTCATTTAAGAATAGTTCTAGACCAAATAAGACATAACTGCCTCCATCTCCATGCTTAACCATGGTTTGTTCAACCATAATTGTTTGGGTTCACACAAGTGAAAATTAAGCAAACCCGTTATGACCTGGTTTACATGTCATGTTAACACATTGCTGCTTTGATTGTTTTTTTTAAAAAAAACCCTTACAATAGCTAGATTCACACAGCAGAAGAAACAATCATTGATATCCGAGAGCGAGAACACTGTAATTTTTCTGCAGTGGATGAATGCATTGTCTAAATACAGTTAGATTTTAGTGTGGCTGAAAAGCCAATTATAATAATAGAATTTTTAATTCGGGGTAGCTTATGTGCAACCTTAGGTAGTAATTTTATGTAGTTCAGAATTCCTAATAAAATCTATATGATTTCACTTCTCGCCTCTCTTATCTTTAATATTTGACAGTTGTTCATTGAATAAAGAAACAGATAAAGGACTTTCTAAAGATGAAATAATTTTAGAGCTGAAGGTTGAACTAGAGCGGTCATTGAGCAGTAACAAAACGAAGAGGAGCCGGATTTCTCGACTGCAAAACGACCTTGAAGATTGTCATAAGACCATACAAGAACTGAAACAGCAGCTGGTAAAATCAAATGTATGTGAGAGGCATTATTTATTTTGTATGTCAATAACTTTGATATGAATATATTTTCTATTTTATGAAAGTGGCTGCTAGTGACCATAATGAAGATTACCCATTCTCTCTTTTATATAGACATTAAAAAGTTAACACTTTAACTCTGGGGTTTGTTTGTTTTTTTAATTTATTGGACAAAATGCAGTTATTGTGGTGAATTGGAATTACTAGAAATTTTTCTTACTGGCCAGATTGGGTGATGTTTCTAATTTATTCAACCTAATCATTTTTTCTCGTTGTAGTTGCATAGCTCAGTTATGACTGACCTTGTCTGAGTTTCCCCCAGGGGTAGCTTTGATCAAAATACAAGTTTCACCACAACTTCGGAATGCATTGGGTGGACAACTTGTTTTGATAAGCAATACACAATAAATATTGCAGTGAATTGTGAATTAATATTTGGAGGACAGGATGTTGGCTGTTAGCGAAATAAACTGCTGCTGCAGAAATCCCCCAAGAAAGGATTACTGTAGAGAACCTGAAGTCTTCCAGATGTTGCTGACTTTCAAACTCCAGAAAGCTCCCATTGTTGACTTTGCTGAATGAGACTGCTGAGAATTTCATTTAAGCCACAGGTTTCTAACATCTGAATAAAAGACCCCAGAAACATTAGTGATGAAACAAAATTGCTGCTTTGTTTGCTGACAAAAAAAGTGAATTTGTAAGTAATTGTTTGTTTTATAAGTACTCTCATGCCAGAAATCTGATGGAGGGAGACAGTTTTTACTCAGAGCTTAGAAAGCTCACTGAGAGAAAGCAGCCTTGTAGTAGAGAATTTGGATAGCTGTAGGAAGAAAAAGAACGATGACAAGGGATTAGAAAGATCTAATTGAAGTAGCAAATGCTCAACTGATCACATAAGCAATAAACATTCATTTTCTTTTCTTGAGACATGCGCTTTGAAAGCTACAGCACGCTTCAGATATCCCGTTAAAACATTATATGTTTTTCCTTGTAATTCTTCATCCTTGGCAAAGATGCCTTCTTGGTAGCTATGATCTGTACATGATACTAATACTTCCATATCGGAAGCACAGAAGTGCTTCTGTAGTGAAAGGATTTGCTGGTAACATCACGATTGCCCAGGGGTGGGGGTGGGGGACGACGATGACGATACACGCTCAGTTGGGGGCTCCTTTCTCATCCCTGTGAAGTTGTCCACCAAAGTGGTACCCATTTATCTACTTGCGGTCACCTGATTTTGACGACTCCTGAGCCAGTTATTTGGTGCTGAAGTTTGGATGGATGGCTTAGTCGGCTAGTGTATGATATGGCTGACAACACTTGAATGTCCACTGAGATCCAAACTGTGACCCATGATGTAAAGGCATATTGATCTAGGGGTGAAACAACGGAGCTTTAGAGATCCTTATTTGACTATTGTACCATTGGAGCATTTTTGAATCTGGAGAGCAATGTAGTAAACATTGTCTACCCATTCCAGAGTGGCGCAGTGGCCTACAGGTGGAGCTCTCACCTCACCATCAGGAGGCTGTGAGTTCGATCCTAGGTAGAGGCAGATATTTCTCTCTCTGGGGACAATGAGAATATATCTGCTGTAAACTCCCTATTGGCGACAGGAAGGGCATCCGGCCAATAAACACTCAGCTCCATTCAGTTGCTCCGACTCCATCCTGATGCAGGGGATTACAGGGTCATTAAAAGACAAAAAAAAAATAATAATTGTCTACTCATTCCTGTTTGCTGTGTTTTTATTGCTGCTTTCTCTGTTGCAGCAGAAAGAGGACAGAAAGTTGAAGTAGATTATTCTCAGATAGCAAGAGATAGAATTGCACTGTCATATTGCCCAGTTCTCCATTAACCTTGCCTTGTTCCATGGAACATCAACTTTCTTCTACACCAAATAGTTAAAGGAACGAGCCTAATGTTTAAGACAGCCTAATACTATCTTATCTTTATTATCTCCTACAAATTGGAGTGGGACGGTATACATTTTTAAGATAGGTTCTTGGTTGTATAAAATGCCTTCTGATGAGGGAGCGATTTCAACCGAGAACTAACGAACTTCTATTTTATATTAGGCCAAAGGGAAAAACACGGAGAGTCCATCTGATTCCACAGAGTGTCGTTCCTCCGATGAAATGCTGAGGCTCAAAAAGGAAAACCAGAAAATGCAACAGGAGATTGAGGTACTTTTTTTCCCATGTCTCGGGATTAGTGTCTGATTAGATAAGATATTCCCATGCTGTGATCCGATTTGAGAGGAAAGATAAAATGAGAGGATTTGTCTTATAAAATCAGATAAATCTGTTTTAAGATTAATTAGTTTTCTATAAGTTAAAGAGCAGCAGGCGGACTATTAAACCCATGACACCTTCAGACAGAATGAAAACCGAGAGAAAGCCACAGTTCACAAAGATAGGCCTCAAGTGTCCCTCTCATGAAAATCATAGCATCCTCTATGCCAAGGATGTCAAACCTGTGTCTTCATGGCTGGGTCACATGACGTATTGGGACTTTCCCCCCAATCGCTAAACCAGGCGGGGGCATGGCCAGCGCGTGACGCATCGGGCCGCAGGCCGGGAGTTTGACAGCCCTGCTCTATGCACAGAAATGCCTGTTTGTAGAAAGGCATTCATAACAGTCCTTGGAAAACCAATAAAATAACAGAGCTGGTGGGGACCTTGGAGGTCTTCTAGTCCAACCCCCTGCTCAGGCAGGAAATCCTATACCATTTCAGACAAATCGTTGTCCAATCTCTTCTTAAAAACTTCTAGTGCTGGAGCATTCACAACTTCTGGAGACAAGTCGTTCCACTGATTAATTGTTCTAACTGTCAGGAAATTTCTTCTTAGTTCTAGGCTGCTTCTCTCCTTGATTAGTTTCCATTCACTGCTTCTTGCTCTGCCTTGGAGAGTCCTTAACAAGCTGAAGTTCCCCCAAACATTGAATAGATATGTGGCTGGAAACCCCTTGGAATTAACACCCCGATTCATTAGGGCCCACAACTTGGAAAACGTTGATTTGCATTATGTTGCATGCAGAGAACCATGTTAACTGATGGTAGCATGGAGTCCGAAGCGCCTTTTATTTCTAATACATTTCTTAAAAATGTGAACTATCTCTAATGTTGAGGAGGGCCATTTTTATGCAACACACCTAGAATGAATAATGACTTGTTTTGAGCGGCATTTTACACACTCCCCAAAGGGAAATGCATTTTCTGAGAATTTGTTTTTAAAACTCCTTACTTTCTTCAGTGTAATTGTTTTTTGCATCTACCGCCTAGATAGGAATCTTATGAATTTTTCTGTCCCATCTCAAGGGTCTGATAATGTTGTTCATCATACGTAATTCTTAAAGCCAGAAAGATTAATAGTTCGAGTGCAATGCCACATTAACACCCAGCGTGCTGCCAAAAACAATCTTGATTGCAGCAGCCTGGAAATATGTTTCAAAGGAATAAAATATGAGGTCATATTTAATGCTGTTTCTCTTTCGTCAGAGTCATAATGCACGTATTCAGGAACTTCTGGAAGGCAAGGAACATCTAAAAAATGCAAATCAAGACCTGTGCAGTCAAATGAGGCAGATGATCCAGGACTCTGATCGGGATAAACAAGAAGCCCTCGACAGGTGACTTGGTGGGGAAAATTGGCCTTTTCCCCACCAAGGGGAAAGGCCATGGACTGGCCTTTATTGATCTTAAATTACCATCTGTTTTACCGTATGGAGAAATAATGTAAATACCGCATTTCCCCGAAAATAAGACCCTGTCTTATATTTTTTTGAACCACGAAATAAGCGCTTGTTCTTATTTTCAGGGTGGTCTTATTATTTTGGGGTGCATGGAGCAAGACAGGGCTCCTCTTGCCGCCTTACCTTATTTCCAGCTCTGTCTCCCTAACCCTAACCAGAGGAAGTGGCAGGGACCGCCTGTGAATGTGGTTAAATATTTTCGGGGAGGGCTTATTTTCGGGGGTGGGGGTGGTATTTTCGGGGGGCTTATGCACATGCACTCAAAAGCCCCAATTGGGCTTATTATCAGGGGATGTCTTATTTTCGGGGAAACACGGGTAATTATGGTCTTTGTGGCTTAAAATTCATCTGTATTGGTAGCATTTACTAGGTGTATCTAGAAGATATAAACACGGGTAAGAACATTTTCTTTCCAACTTCCTTCAGTTCAGCTTTTACGCTTGACAGCTCCAAGAGATGCCAATAAGATGTCTCAGGCCCTAACCAGGTACTTAATGGAAGTCTGCAGTTAGCCAAGAATACCAGCAGAGGAAGATGAAAAAGTGATTGCTTTAGGCTGGCCATTTCCCTTCTGGGAAGAAATGAATCAGTTCATCTCTCACCAGGCTGTTGTGACTATTGTACACAGTTGCTCAGATTCACTAAAAACTCCTCATGGGTGGGGTCCATTGGCGACAGGCACAATATCTGTCCTTATGCATGAGAACTCCTTTTTGTCTGCTGGCTCCAAGAGAGCTGGAAGGAGATGATCTAATCCCGTGATGGCGAACCTGTGGCATGGGTGTCATAGGTGGCCCGCGGATCCATATCGGTGGGCACGTGAACTCAGCTCCTGCACGCATGCGTGCGCCAGACAGCTGATTTTCAGGCCTTCTGGGCCCACCAGAAGTCACGAAACACACTGTTTCCAGCCTCCAGAGGGCTTCTGGGGGGGGTGAGAAAGGCCATTTTTGCCCTCCCCAGGCTCCTAGAAAGGCTCTGGAGCCTGGGGAGAAAAAATGGGCCCACCGTGCCATCACGTGCAAAAAGAAGGGGGGAGCACCGGGGGGGGCATAGAATTACGGATGTGGGCATGCATGCGTGTGACCCCACTCCGGTGCCCCCACTTTTGGCACGCGGTGGCAAAAAGGTTAGCCATTCCTGATCTAGTCCAACTCCCTGCTCAAGAAGGAGACCCTATGTCATTTCAGACAGGTAGCTGTCCAGTCTTTTCTTAAAAACCTCCAGTGGTGAAGGCAAGCTGTTCCACCTGTTAATTGTTTTCACTATTGGGAAGGTTTTTTCCCCCTTAATTCCAGCTTGCTTCTCTCCTTGATTAGTTTCCATCCATTGTTCCTTGTCTTGCTTTGGAAAATAAGTTGACCCCTCCTCTTCTTTGTGGCGGCCCCTCAAATACTGAAATAGAAAGGCTGTCGTAATCACTGAGATTGTGTTGCTCTTGTGCCACAGCTTCTTGCAATGATTGCCGATAGGTTCCTGGGTGCAAATTCAAAGGGCCTACAAAGCCCTCTATGGAACTAAAATGCTTGCTGGGCTTCCTTCTCAGCAGGAATGAATCCATCCACTGTGCTCCTCCGGAGAAGAAACTCTGGTGATCTCCTTTGTCCTTATTTAATGGGAAATGAAGTTAGAGTCATTGTTTCTGTGTCATAGCCCTGGACTTGTATAATTGTTTCCCCTGGAAACTAGGTTGGCGCCATGGAATTGCTTTCTGAGAACTTGTAAAACAGAAACTCTTCTGGAGAGCTTTCGCTGGTTGACTGGACAACAGCATCTTTATCATAATACACTTATCTTTTATGTACTGTGTTCTTCAAAATTTGGATGGATGTGGCCGGTGAAACTGCATTTATACTGTCCTGGGACAGTATAAATGGGATGTGGTGGCTCAGTGGCTAAGACGCTGAGCTTATTGATCAAAAGATCGGCAGTTCAGCGGTTCGAATCCCTAGTACTGCATAACGGGGTGAGCTTCCATTACTTGTCCCAGCTTCTGCCAGCCTAGCAGCTCAAAACAACCTAAAAAAATGCAAGTAGAGAAATAGGGACTACCTTTGATGGGAAGGTAACAGCGTTCTGTGCGCCTTTGGCATTTAATCATGCTGGCCACATGACCACGGAGATGTCTTTGGACAGTGCTGGCTCTTTGGCTTTGAAACGGAGATGAGCACCACCTCCTAGAGTCAGGAACAACTAGCACATAAGTGCGAGAGGAATTTTTACCTTTAGGCCCTGGACCTATCAAGCTTTTCCAAGCAATACATTAAGCTTTTCCCTTTCCTCCAGGTGTGAAAGAACCTACTGGCAACATTATGAAGACACAAAGAAAAAGCTCCTTGAGGAGACTGCAGGAAAACATGCCGCAGAGAAAGAAAAACTCATTCACACTTACGAAGAGAACATTGCTCAGTTAAAGTATGAATTTATTTGAACAGTTAAAATGGAAACATCTGAAATAAGTTTATCCTTCGTGTACGTTTCATGATCTGACGACGTCTTCTTCCATGTTGGTTGTTTTTTTTTTTCACTTTTCTCTAGGTTGGACATAGATGACCTGAACAAAGAGATGATTGTAGTGAAAGAATGTTACCTCGCCGTCTGCAAGGAGAAAGATGAGCAGGCCGCCATTCTGAAAGCAGCATTTGAACAAGAGCAGCAGCAGAGGGAGGAAAAGGTAGAGGCCCAAATAGCCTTAGTTTAGTGCAGAGATAGTGGTTGCAAAATAGCAGGACTAAAACCTCTCCTTAATTAGTGGGATGTATGATTACACCAGGAGCCCTGGTGGCTCAGTGGTTAGAATGCAGTTTTGCAGGAAAACTCTGTCCACAGGCTTGGAGTTTGATCCTGACTGGCTCAAGGTTGATTCAGCCTTCCATTTGTCTGAGATCGGTAAAATGAAGACCCAGATTGTTGGGGAAGAGGTGGTGACGCTATAAACTGCTTAGAAGAGGGTTCTTGTAAAGCACTGTGAAGCGGTATATAAGTCTTAAGTGCTGTTGCAATTGTTACTGCAAACAATTGACCTCGGAAGGATGGAAGGCTGAGTGAACTTTGAGACAGTTGGGATCGAACGCCAGGCTGGAGGCAGAGTTAGCCTGCAACACTGCATTCTAAGCACTGCACCACCACTGCTCCTAGTGTAATCATACATCCCACTTCAATAGGATGAAGAAATGCTTTTGAGTAAGAGGTAGTATGTTAACATATGCCAGGAGTGTCAAACCTGTTTTCATTTGAGGGCCGCATCAGGGTTGTGTTTGACCTCGGGGGGCTAGGGTGGGCATGGTCAGCTCGATGTTACTTATGTCAGGGGTGTCTGGCGGCCCGAACGCTCTGCCAACGGGCTCCCAAGCTCTGTTTTCAGCTGTGACAGCCTCCTAAAACCCTCTGCCACTGAAAATGGAGCTCCATTTTTGCTAGCAGAGATATGCATGTCGGTCCTTTGCTGTTTCCAAGTTGGCCCCGCAGGCCAGATCGAAGCATCTCGCGGGCCGGATCCCAGATCCCAGGCCTTGAGTTTGATATATGCAATAAGAAATTACCTCTTTAATCAATACAACCTCTTATCTGAATGATGTCCTAACACCTACTCTTAACGTTAACAGTTACTGATGGAAAAGGAAGATTCTTTGAACAAACTAAGGAAGGAACTAGAAGAAACGTACAAGAATTCCCTGGAACTAACGAAGAACCAGTGGCAGAAGGAAAAAGAAGCCGAAGTAAAGCAGCGTATTGACAGCGAAGTGAAACTTGCCAAAAACATGTGGGAGAAAGAACAGAAAGAGGTGTGCGATGTTTTTACCGTTCCCCAAATGGGAGCTTCCAGTGTAGTTTCATAGAGACTGGGTGGGTGGGGTTGTGAACAAATTCACCTGGATCTTGAAGAGCTTATTCATCTTCTTTTAATGACCCCATAATCCCTTGCGAGGTGGAGTCTGGGCAACTGAACAGAGCTAGCAGAGTGTTTACTGGCCGGATGCCCTTCCTGTCGCCAATGCGGAGTTTTGTTCAGCAGATATATTCTCATTGTGCCCAGAGAGAGAAATATCTGCCTCTATGTAGGATCGAACTCACAGCCTCCTGATTGTGAAGGTGAAAGCCCCACCTCTAGGCCACCGCACCCCTCTTGAAGAGTTTATTCCTGGGTTTTAAAAACACAGCAGGAAATCATTTTTCAGTGGCAGAAATAATTCAGCTTCTTGTAGTATAAAATGCGTATCCTTTTGATTTTAAGGAAGCTCGGGGATCTTTGATACTTAATTTTTTTACTAGCATTGATGATGTTACCTAGTTAGGGTAATGAAAATTATGCAAGAAAGCTCAGAGAGCACCAAGGACCCCTCACTTAATTTTTTGCAAGTACCATATTTTTCAGAGTATAAGACGCTCCGGACTATAAGACGCATCTACCTTTTTGGGATGAGGAAAACAAGAAAAAGAAATCTGCCTCCCAGCAATTTTGCCTCGTTGCAGCAAACAGCAAACAGCCTGCTTTACTTTCATTTTTGTTTTCAGCATAGCTTGATTAGCACAAGAAAAAAAATACCTGCTCCCAGCAATTTACCTCCTTGTAGCAAGCAGCAGAGGCCCGTGCAGCAATAGGCAAGGGCAATCCCTGCAGCCTGAAACAGCTGAGAGTCGGGAGGCTGATCCAAGGGACAATCAACTTGTGCTAATTAGGCTGTGCTGAAGCTGAAACGGGCTGTTTCTGCTTGCTGCAAGGAGGTAAATTGCTGGGAGGCAGAGGCCAAAAGGTGGGGGCAAGTGGGTGGGCGGGGCTACATTTGGTGCACTCAAATTTTCACCCCCTTTTAGGGGGAAAAAATGGGTGTCTTATACGCTGAAAAATACGGTATTCTCTGAAAACATCTCAGTCCTTTCTCTGGGTAAGTTCAACCTCCAACTCCTATTCTTTCTGCTTACTAGAAAAACAAACAAACAAGCCAAGCCGCCTTGGTTTTTTTAGGCTTTTCTCTCCCCCCCACCAAAAGATTTTCCATACGGAATTTATCTCTTGTTTAGCGCAGTCTTCTGTTCCCTACAGGCCCAAGAGCAGGCTTGTCAGGAAGTTGAAATAAAATGGCAACAAAGACTGGCCCAGGCTTTGGAAGAGACCAAGAAAGCCACGGTGGAACTCACAGATCACGGTAGCCAAACGGAGGAAACCCTGCGCCAAGTGATCGCAGAGGCGGTAGAGGAGCAAACGGCGTCGTTTCGGGAGGCTCTGAAAGCGAAAGAAAAATCGTTGAGGGAGCATGAAGCGAACTATCACGAGAGCATTGCCACTCAGGTGACAGGCGGACGTACGGCTTTATTTCTAAGGGGTTCCAGATAAAACCAAAAGATACACAAGATGAATCAGTATCATGAAGTAAATAGGAATTATTTAGATTTCTATACCGCTTTACAGCCCTCTCTAAGTGGTTTACAGCAAGGGTGTCAAACTTGAATTCATTGAGGGCCGCATCAGGGTTGTATTTGACCTCAGGGGGCCAGGGTGGGCGTGGCCAGCTTGACAACACTCGTGTCAGATATGCCTGCGGGGGCCTGAGCGCTCTGCCAGCGAAAAGGGGCTCCTGAGCTCCATTTTTGGCAGCAACAGCCTCTTGCAAGCCTCTACCAGCAAAAACGGAGCTCCATTTTTGCTGGCAGAGGCACCACGGGCCATTCCTTTGATGTTGGCTTATTCTTTGTAGGTGGAATTGGCTCTGAGGAAAGCTCGTGCGCTGTGGCTGCAAGAACTTACGGATCTGGAGGAGTACAAAAATCATTTGAAGCTAGCTAAAGAAAAGTGGGAAAAGGAATCCGAAATCAGCACAGCGGAAAAGGTAGTGGAGAATGGATTGATCGTAACTATATCATAGTTTGTATTTTACTACATTGGCCTTGGGGCTGAAAAACTATGAAAGTCAGTTGATGGGACCAGACAAATGCCTGGGTAGCTGCTTAAACTTTCTACCTTTTGAATTAAATAAAGTGAGTTTGAGCAAGTTTAGCTTTCTGTATCTAATTTCAGAGTTTTTAAGACGCCCTTGGAAATGGTATTTATCAAATAACCTTTAACCAATGTAAATGTAATGCTGTCCAGCTTGTTAATAATAGCTACTTGATTTAGAGAGTCCTTTATTCTTGTCTTCAATTGGTTGTTGTTGTTAGTTGCAAAGTTGTTCCGACCCATCACGACCCAATGGACAACGTTCCTCCAGGCCTTCCTCTCCTCTACCATCCCACGGAGTCCATTTAAGCTCATTGCTTCAGTGACTCCATCCAGCCATCTTGTTCTCTGCTGTCCCCTTCTTCTTTTGCCCTCCATCGTTCCCAGCATTAGGCCCTTCTCCAGGGAGTCCTTCCTTCTCATTAGGTGGCCAAAGTATTTGAGTTTCCTCTTCAGGATCTGGCCTTCTAAAGAGCAGTCAGGGTTGATCTCCTCTAGGACTGACCAGTTGGATCGCCTTGCAGTCCAAGGGACTCGCAGGAGTCTTCTCCAGCACCACACTTGTCTTCAATAGTGCAGCCATATCCTTTCCCCACACCACCATTAAAAGTACCAACTTTAGATTTGTTTCCAGCTATGACTAGGGTTTAATAGTTAAGTATGGTAACACCAGTAGTAACCACGACGATCACAAATGAAATAGGCTGGAAGAGAAAAGAGAGGAGTCTGGCACTCCTGGACAGCCACCCTCCTACGTTAATTTCAAACTTTGAGTTATGCTGCCCCCAATCCATGTGAAAGCATCCAGAGAAAGCTTTAGGCATTACGCCGCATGTGTGTGTGTGTGTGTGTGTGGGGTGTTTCCTCCAAATTTGTCAACTTTAAGTCTTGTGGACTTCAACTCCCAGAGTGGCTGGCTGCGTAATTCTGGGATTTGAAGTCCACAAGTCTTATTGGAGACCCCCTGCATTTAAGGCATTACTGACCGACTTCTGTGCGGCCTCTTTAGGTATCAGCTGTTGAAGAGAAATGGAAGAAGCAGCTTGAGAACAACGAGAAAGCCCAGAGAAGAATCCAAGAGCTTGAAGAGAAGGCGCTGTCTCTTAGAAGGGAGCTGGAGCTGAAGGAAGACGAGACCCCGTCGCTTATTAAAGCAGAGCTCGCAAAAGCTCATTCTCAGTGGATTAAAGAAAAGCAAGAGGAGATTCTCAACTTGCAAGACCAAAACGAAAAAGAGTGCCACGCCCTTCTACAGGACCAGAAAGAGAAACTTGGTGAGATGTTTGCAAAGGCCAAAGAAGACCTTGAAAATCAAAAGGAAGAATTGCTGGATCAAAAAGAGGCCGAGCTGAAGATGTGCCTTGTCCGGAAGCAACAGGAATGGGCTGCTCAGGAAGCCAAGAGACTTCAAAATGAAATCCATCAGTACGAGGACAGGATTCTCGTTCAGGTAGAACTTCTCTTGGATGACCTCCACAAGGATTTGGTCCAGTGTGCAAGCTGTGAGCGTACTTGGGAAACGAAGTGGAACGTTTCTCCTCCTCTTCAGATCCATCTCCAGTTCAAAGACAAACTGACATTTTGTTTGCAGAAAGCCTACCGAAGTACGGTCAACGCCATTCTTGAAAAAGCAACGAAAAACTGGAACCAGGTAACTTTAGCATGGCCTTAGGAAATGATTGGTATTTTGATTTTATGGGCCTTTGTTTTCCATGTTTTAGCAGAGCAGTGCTAGGGAAAATGGGATGGCTGGCTTATGAAAGTTAAAAAAAATAATAATACTGATATCTATCATATCCATATAATACAAAAATATATTTAAAGCAGAAGAATCTGTATATTCGCCAATCTTTTTCTAATAGTACCTATATTAAATTCCAAAGTCAAACATTAAAAAATGCAAACTAACTTGGAAAGGGAATAACAAAGCAAATTAAAAGTGACAAATATATATATATAACCAATAATAACCAAGAGCACGCCAGTTACCTGCAACACGTTTTAAGGTTCTAGATTCTCTGCTGAGAGATTGATGCTCCTGATGTCACTGGGTTCCACACATTGTTCTTGCATTCCACGTTTCCAACTCCCCCCCCCCCCCCCCCCATTTTATTGTGAGGAAACACTCCTGACATGTCACAACTGAATATATTCTCAACTTGAGCTGCTCTTTGCCTCAGAAAGAAAAGTGAAGGTGTAGTTATTTAGTTTTGCTGTGCCAGATGTATATATCTAATCTTTCTTTATTGGGGAGAAAACTAGATGCTTCTCTGCTCTGAATGTGGTAAGCAAGTAGGATTAGGTAAAAGCCAGGAGAGATCAATTTGAAAATCAGCTTTCCTTAGATTTTTTCTAGGAACGAGGAATACATTGATTGATTGATCCTTTTAAAGTGTGAAACGTGCTTAACCTTATTTTCCGCTGTTGTCTTTTTCTTTTTCAGCAGTTAGTAGTTTATTTGAATCTTGGACTTTCTCTCAGAAAAGGGAGGGGCATTTTCGAGAGCTGTTAAAATGGAGGTTGTCTGAAGTAGGCCACAGCATGGCATCACTCAAATTTAGGCAAATAACTAAAGACACTTATTTCATCTAGACCAGGGATCGGCAACCTTAAACACTTAAAGAGCCACAAAGGTCCTAACCAGAAGCCCCCCCTCCCCCCCCGGTCCTAACCGAAAGTCCTATCAATTGTTGAGCCGACCTACAACAGAGAGCCACAGTAGAGGGATGAAAGAGCCACATGCAGCTCCAGAGCCGCGGGTTACTGACCCCTGATCTAGAATAAATCAATTAATCCACAGAAATGATCATGGCAGAAAAGGTTGTAAAATCAGGCAGAATTCACATAACCACCAAATTGCTTAGTGACAGAAGTTCTGGCTCCAATTGTGGTTATAAGTCAAGGACTACCAGTAATTAGGAGCAGTTGTTATTAGTATTAAGATAAAGCTATCCCGATTTTTTTTTTTCCCCTTGGAATACAAGATTGATTGTTGGTTCTGAATTGCTGTCTATTCTTGTAAAAATTTCTTTCTGTGTGTTCCTTTCTAGAAACATGAAGATGTGGGCTCCGATTGCAAAGATTCAGATGACTCTTGCATGCAGAACGGTGAAGGGGAGCCAGGAGACAAATTCAGACGTTCCATGTATAATGTTGAGCAGCAAGTAGAAATCCAACGGATACTAAGAAAACATCCACATTTACAGGAGACTGAAATAGATTTTGGTATTACACTGCATCCGTTTCTTTCCTTTACTTTGAGCCTTGCTGATTCTATTTTAGCTAACGGATAAATTCAGTTTTTCCTAGTCACAATTGACTGTACGAGCCAACAGCAGTGGACTCAGTGGCTCAGTGGTTAAGACGCTGAGCTTGTCAATTGAAAGGTCAGTGGTTAAAATCCCTAGTGCCGCATAATGGGGTGAGCTCCCATTACTTGTCCCAGCTTCTGCCAACCTAGCAGTTCGAAAGCAGGTAAAAAATGCAAGTAGAAAAATAGGGACCACCTTTGGTGGGAAGGTAACAGTGTTCCGTGCGCCTTTGGCATTTAGTCCTGCCGGCCACATGACCACGGAGATGTCTTCGAACAGCGCTGGCTCTTTGGCTTTGAAACGGAGATGAGCACCGCCCCCTAGAGTCGGGAACGACTAGCACATATGTGCGAGGGGAACCTTTACCTTTACTTTTAGCCAACAGAGAGACAGTTTAGAGCAGGGGTGTCCAACCCTGGCAACTTTAAGACCTGTGAACTCCAACTCCTAGAATTCCCCAGCCAACCAGCCAGCCTGGCTGGGGAATTCTGGGAGTTCACAGCCACGGGTCCTAAAATTGCCAAGGTTGGACACCCCTGGTTTAGAGAATTGCACAGGTATTAAAGAATACTTTGGAAATAATGTTATTGTGTTAAGAGTTACAGCTGGGGAAGTCCACGAATATTATTCAGTGTGTCAGGCACTGGATGACATCTTTGTAAAGTAAAATCTAGAGAGCTCCTTCATTAAGCACTGAGCTGGTAGTCCTGGCCAATTTTTTGGTGGGTGTCAATGAATGCTAAACTTCAGAATATTCTCTCCTGTTGTTTTCCAAAGGCTATATAAGTGTATGAAAGAATGAGGCTTTGTACACTATAAACCTAGAATTATAGACCTGTAACTGGAACTCCCTGAAGAATGCTAGTTCCCCAATAATTCTTCATCGTTAAAAAACGAACACCAGGAATAGATTTACAGTATGTGTGTACATGATGAAACTATTCCAGAAAAGTTTCTTCTTAAACAACAGCTAAAGATATCCATAATAACTACAATCTGGTGGTAGGATTATCTTTTCAGTTGGTTGGTCAGCCCAAAAGTGACCAGTAACTTCTGATATTTGTCGGTGCAGATTGTAAATGTAAAAAAAGAAATATGTTGTCGCAAGCCGAGGTTTGTTTTGAGCATTATCGACAGCAGCTGGAAAAAAAGGAAAAAGAATGTGAGGATTTGAAAAGGAAACTCGACAAAGCTTGCAAGCATCTCCAGCTTGTGGTGAAGGAACAAAAAACGAAGTGTGAACAAGCTCAAGGTCTGTATCTTTTACATGTTGATGTTAAATAGGAAGAGCCAGTTCAAGTGTGCATGCGCTTAATTTGATGCATTAATGACTTGAAAATAGAATCCCGTCATTCTTACGTAGTTTAATGTTTCTGAAAATATATATGTGAAATAAACATTATCCCTTATTCTTACAAGCACAATATAATAACATGATGTTTCTATGACCTAATAATTGATTGACATGTATAATAAGCCCCGGTTACACTTGTTTAAAATTAAAGTAACCTAATGTTTTATTATAGAAAATAATAATTATAGTTAGGTTTTCAACAGGCTCGTTAAATAGCTTTTATAAAAAATAACTACCATATCTATCATTCTCCCAGGAGTTTAATTACTCTTTCCAGGATGAAAACATTTGCAATTGGCCAATTCAGAGTCATGTTATTAGTAATTTTGATATTAAGTTTTGTATCATTTCCCCCAGTTATTATATTACACCCTTTTTTCAGATGAAGTAATTTGGCCAATAGAGAGGTTTTTGGCGTGCATTTGTTATGAACCTTGGAATAACTACAATATTTTGATACCAGTGAATTTGATGAGAACCTCTCTAAAGAGTAACAACCTTCTAGAATCTCCTAGGTCCAAAAGGTTACTAGAATAACAATTCATTGGAATTCTAAATCATAATAAAAACAAATTGCTGGTTATTATGTAACACCATGTGAAATGTAACACCTAAAGGTTTTTTCCTCTTATCTTTTTTTAGAGAATGAAAAAATTATGAAAGCCCTCATGGAAGAAAACTCTGCCATGAAGAACCAACTTGATGATTTGAAATGTGTCAGTATTCCTCCCAGGTAGCCCACACATTACAACAAAAATAATAACTGTTATTCTAATATCATAATAAACTTTCTGGGCAGTTGTAACTTCATTCTGTGTTTGGGCATTCTGTTTCCTGTGCTGCCAGGTCGTCCTCAGAAGGCTGTATCTCAAAGCCTTGTTGTTCGTGTGATGGAAAAGCTTTGGAAGAGATGCGTTCCCAGTATCTTAAAACAGTGAGCAAAATTAAAAGTAAGTAATAAAGAAGATGATGATTCCATAATCAATTCACCCTGTTCTTACAATGGAGGGAAAATTCTAATAATGTTCTTCTCTTCTTTAATTCCTCTTTTACCGCTTCGGGTGCCGAGGAGACACAGAATTCTGGTTCTTGCTCTTCTGGCGGTGTCAACCATTGTTGTAGTCTGTCTTTGATCCTGTCTCTCCAATCTTCTTCTGGGTCTGCCTCGTGTTCTTTGATCTTCCCTTTTAGCATTTGCCCATGTATGGTATGGAATCCTCTAATATGTTACCTACTGTAGTGTATTTTAGAGGCGGTGACCCTTTGAGAGCTGTATAAAATGAAATTTCATTTTAATGTATGCCAGTTAGTGTACATTCAATAGCACTTAGACTTATATACCGCTTCACAGTGCTTTACAGCCCTCTCTAAGTGGTTTACAAAGTCAGCCTCTTGCCCTCAACAATTTGGATCTTCATTTTACCGACCTCAGAAGGATGGAAGGCTGAGTCAGCCTTGAGCCTGGTGAGATTTGAACTGCCAAATTGAAGGCAAGCCAGCAGGCAGCAGAAGTAGCCCTGCAGTACCGCACTCTAACCACTGTGCCACCGTGACAAAGTGACAATAAAGTTATTCTAAATTCTACTACTAGTCTTCATATTTCAAGTCTTGTTGAGTATCTACTGGTGAAACATGTAAACAGTTGTGTTAGTAGTGGTACCAAGGGTGAGCAGCTTAGAAGAAAGAAAGAGGCAATTTCTGATCCTGTCTACATACATGGGATAACCTCATTCTCTGTCTTCTCATCAAAACAATTCGGTACAGTTCCCAATTCTATGTATAAATCCACACTATACTGATGCAGTGAAAGTTGCCCATCATGATTCTATGCTTTATGCACATCACCAAATATAAATCGGCGTTGTTTGTTCATAGGTGACATGCTTCGTTACATCCACGAAAGCAAGGAGAGAGCAGCAGAAATCATAAAAGCTGAAGTTTTAAGGGAACGGCAGGAGACTGCCCGAAAAATGCGCAAATATTATCTTATCTGTCTTCAACAGCTTCTGGTTGATAATGACAAGCACGAAGGGTGAGGCATTTCAAATGATGCTAGATGTGAAGAGAACTCTCAGCAAACTCAAGGTGTTTTTGTGGATTGATTTTTTTTAAAGTGATTTTCTGGTTTATATTGCTCTGGCTGTATAGTGCATGCAACAATTTCAGGTGAGCTGCAGAGACAGAGAAAAAGAAAAGAGATCTGTTATCTTTTGAATAGAAAATAACAGATTGAATTTTCTTATATTCATGTGCTCCTTCATTCCCTCTCTGCCTCATACAGACATGCGGGTTCCTTCAGCATGTCACAAATTCCTTAAAATTGAATGGATATAAAGCTAAAAGGGAGCCCCGTAGCAAGAATAAATCTTTCTTTCTTCAACATTTTAAGAAAAGGTCAAACGTTTTTGTTCTTATTTGGATTCTTAGTTGATTAGAAAGGCTTTTTAAAGACTGGATTTAAAAAAAAAAAAAAAATCTTGTTATTTTTGCAGGGCTGAAAAGAAAATAATATGTGCTGCCGGCAAAATTGCAACAATGGCTAAAATATTAGAAACTCCTGTTCGGAACTCAGCACTAAATAAAACCCCACACTCAGGTATGTCTAATTTTCACACCTGTCATCTTTTTTTAAAAAAAAAATAAGGAGAGAATGTAATATTAACCACATAGGGGATGTTGAGTTTATTTGTGGGAAGTTTGGATGTGCTTGTTTTAATTCCTTTTTGCTTTCCATGTCGCTTTACAGTCCTACCCCAAAACTCCAAAGCTGAACAACCTCAAACGAACTGCACTCAACATTGTAAGTCCACCCCAAAAGAAGGTCAAACACACAATGAAAGCATGGGCAAAAGACACACACCTCGTAGCTTGCAACCGCAGCTTGATGCCGAAAATGAGCCACGCCTAGCTTCTCAAACCCAGATGGCCAGGAAAGCTTTTAAGCAGGTGGACGAGCCTTCAGTTGGTGCTGCACCTGCAGAAGCTTTCAGCGAGGAAGAACTTGGAAGCACAGGTCTGCCGTGTAGAGTTGGAACATTCCAGAATGCTGCTTCTTACGTGCCTCAAGGAAAGCTTCAAGGTACTCATCCCGTTGACTTTGGAGCGCCTGGCGAAAAGTATAAGCACCTAAACGAAAGGCCACGAAGAACAGAAGTTGGATGTTGCCCGTCGGCTAGACATTGGAAGGCGGCAACATCTGGGAAAACCCCCGGCTTTGAAGTCCAAGAGACTCCTGTAAGAGATGAAGGATCTTCTTCTGACTGGAGCTTATTAAGCGACACTCTTCATGTGAACCATAGCAGTGGCCTTCAGCATCCAAAGATATATTCCAGGGGGCCTCTAGACTCCCATTCGGCGCTTCCCATGACCAACACCCGTTCCCAGGTCAAGGAAGACACTTCTGTTTTTTCACCCCGTCTGGGTGGACATCACGAGAAGGAACTTATCAAGAATCAAAACAGAAATTGCACTGACGGCCATCTGACCGTGAATTCAAGTTGTACACCGTTTGCGGACTTGGGTAACGTACATCCTGCTGGCGCCCATCCGAACAACGCTGTGTTGAATTCCGCAACCAGAAAAAACTATGATATGCTACAATCCAGGAAACACCTACACAGGGTGATGGATTGCCAACAGGACAGCGGCTTTGAGAGCCCGCAGATCAACTTTGATTAATCCCTGACATCGGGAAACTCGGACAAAAGAGGAGATGCTTAAATATATTTAAACGAAAGGATGTGGAGAACGCGTGTGGTGATGGCCTTTCTGAGTGTTTTTGTTTCTTTCTTTTATGTTTTGGCTGTTAGGTGTGAGCTCTACACCGTAGGTCTCTGACGTTATTGCTCTAGGTTGCCTCTCTGTGTGCATGTGTGTGTTGGGGTGTGTGGTTTTTCTTTATACGGCTTTATAATACTGAATTGTGTCCCAGGGAATTATCTATTTTTGCACTCGAGATTAGTGTGCAGTCCAATGCAAATTTTTACATTTTATTTATATAAAAATAAAGCAAATACTTTGTGGGCCTAATGTATCAACCCTCAATCTCCCCACCCCCCCAATTCTCAAAAGCTGACAGCCTCTTTTTGTTGATGACTTAGTACTTCCTTTTTTTCTATAGATTGATTGATTGATTCAATTTCCCTAGCCGTCCATCTCAATCGGATCGATTTCAGGATGGCAAACAATATCACAGCAATCAAAACGGTGAAAACAGTTTCACACACACACACATATATATATAGGCAACTGAAAAGTGTCACAATAATTGCCCAGAAATTAGCAGTGCAGCCAGGTATAGGTAGTCTTCAATGCAACGACCGCAATTGAGTTCAAAATGTATGCTGCTAAGTGAGAAATTTGTTAAGCGAGTTTTGCCCCATTTTACCACCTACCTTGCCAAAGTTGTGACGTGAATCACTGCACGGTTGTTAAGTGAACCTGGCTTCCCCATTGTCTTCTGAACATTTTATTGATTGATTGATTGATTGATTGATTGATTGGTTTGATTTATATGCAGCCCGTCTCCGGAGACTCAGAGCGGTTTACAATGCGTTAAGCAATAGCCTTCATACTTTTGTATATACCTGCTTAGTAGGGCTTTTGGCACCCCCCAAGCGGTGTTCTTTTTTATACAAAGTCAGCTTCTTGCCCCCACAATCCGGATCCTCATTTCACCTACCTCGGAAGGATGGAAGGCTGAGTCAGTCTTGAGCCTGGTGAGATTCGAACTTGCAGTAATTGCAGGCAGCTGGCAGCTAAGTGCTACTTAACAGCACTTTAGTCCCCTGCTCCACCAGGCTCCTAGTATATACTATAATATACAGTATTATAAAATACAAGAGTAAATAAAAGAGCAGGGAGGGGGGAGAGGAAGGCGGAAAGAAAAGCGAGGAAAGGTATGGAAAAGAAGAAAAAAAGAAGCATTAACATCCGACTCTCCGTTGCAGTAAAATAAGGCATTAGCGTCGAATCACAGATTTTTGCTTTTCCATAATAGTATGAACAGGTCATTTCTATAAAGATCTATCAATCTAATCCGTACAACCCAAAGTCAAAGTTTCATTCCTTTCCACATCAAGCACGAAGTTCAGAAGCGGCCTCCATGTGGAAACAAAAGCATTTAGGTTACCTAGAGCCATGATGGCGAACGTATGGCATGGGTACCAGAGGTGGCATGCAGCGCCGCCTTTGATGGCATGCGAGCCGTCACCCCAGTTCAGCTCTGCTGTGCATGTGCGCGCGCCTCCCACTGGCCAGCTGCTCTTCGGGTCTCTGCCATGCTTGCGTGTGGGGTGGGCCGCGTGTATGTGGGAATGAGGCACATGCAGGGCCCGCGCACACATGCACATGGGGCAAGGTGCATGTGCGGGGCCCACACGCATTGCATTTTGGGGGTTTGGGTGTGCGCTTTGGGCACTCGGTCCAGAAAAGGTTAGCCATTATTGACCTAGAGTCACCAAAGCTGCCGGAGGGAGCCCATGGCTTCCCCTTGGTCTTTGTCAGTCGGTCGCAAAAGGGAATCACGTCACACACACACACACACTGCAGCTGTCATAAATATGAACCAGTTGCCTAGCGTCTGAATTCTGATCACGTGATCATGGGGCTGCTGGAAAGTGAAAGAAACGTTAAGTGTGAAAAACGGTCTTAAGTCACTGTTTTCGGTGCCGTTGTGGCTTTGAGTAGTCACTAAATGAGCTGTTGTAAGCCAAGAAAGGCCTGTATAGCCATGCTTGTTGCCTTCAGTTCAAAAAACGCATTTTGTGGGTTATAGAACGGCTGAATTACTAATGTTTTCTTTACTGGTCATCCTTGACTTACAACTATTCGTTTAGTGACCATTCAAGTTTACAACAGCAGTTGTAACCATAATAGTGACCATTGCAGCGTGCAATGCTGCTAACTTAACAACTTTGGTGGTTCCCTTAACAAATGTGGCAAGGGAAGATGTAAAATGGGTCAAAACTCAACCAATTTCTCACTTAACAACATAAATTTTGGGCTCAATTGTCATAAGTGGAGGACGACCTGTATTTAGCAAAAGCGGATAGATTTCAAGGAAGCATCCAGTCAAAAAAAAAAACCCCTCCAGATTCATGAGCTTCTACAATTATTATTACATCAATAGAAATGAATGACTTGGACATGGGTGGTTCCCATTTGCTCCAATTTAATGTAGATTTCCCACAGTGGAGGGATTTTTCTCATGATTATTGTAAAAGTTATGAATTTGAGAGCAACACTTATCATTATCCAATCATGATTTTGGTTTGTCTTAGAAAGTAACTGCAGGTTCTTCCTTAATTCTTTGGCTTTAGCATAACCTTTAATTAGTTTGTGGGCATGGAAGGGGTTTTTCCCCCCTCCCACTCCAGTTGACCTAAACTTTGTGAATTTTCAACAAATTTAGTGGGGGTTTTTTATGGCTCTCTATCACCGCCTAGTGGTTGGCAAGGCCATCTCAAGGCAACATTTAAAGAAAATAACAAGTATATAACAATACTTCACGTTAGCAGCATTGATTTTTCATGTGACTATAAAAAAAATATTCACAGATTTCGTAGCTTGTTGGAGTTATCCTATTCCCCATGAAGGCGGTCTTCAGGTATGTATTTTGAGCGGTGTTTTCATGATAATCCAAATTGTGAAACTGCTATGTCATATGTCTGATGTGTCAAACAACATATCGGAAGCATGAGGTTGGCAAAAGTTTTTTAAGTCACCTTTCTGGCATGGGCAGTCTGTGATGATGAAGAAGTAAAACCAGTCTGCTTTCTCCAAATCTGAGTTTACACATTATCTGAATAATAGTAGCTTCCTGGTTTGTGTCTGGGTCCTTCTCATATTTCTAATCAGTCCATAGAAGTCTCATATAAGAAAAACTAAGAGTTGTCAAAAAAAATTGAAAAACACGTAACTTTTCTCTAGTTTTGACCTAGGCCTCGTGAGTCAGTAAAACACGAATAGTCCCAAAAACCTGTTGTATTTTAACAACTGTGAATTCTGTTCATTCACAGAGGAGTCCCAAATAGTTGTAAAGAGTCTTTCAGGATAAGGCTGATAATCACCCACCTTTATCTCCCTTGACACGCTGCCAAAGACCTAATTGGCAAAGCCACACGGAGTCCAGAATCAAACAAAGCTTCAGACTTTAAACTGCGCAGAATTAGCAACATTGCTTCCTGCTTCTCCTGCCTTCAGATGCTTTGGATAATAGCTTGACTCCCTCTTTGTGGCAACCCCTCAAATATTGGGAGACTATCATGTCACCCCAGTTCTTTTCATCAAACTTAAAAGGTAAAGGTTCTCATCACACATGTGCTAGTTGTTCCAGATTCTTGGGGGCGGTGCTCATCTCTGTTTCAAAGCTGAAGAGCCAGAGCCTGTCCAAAGACGTCTCTGTGGTCATGTGGCCGGCATGACTCAACGCCAAAGGTGCTCAAAACACCTTCCCACCAAAGATGGTCCCTGTTTTTCTACTTGCATTTTTTATGTGCTTTCAAACTACTAGGTTGGCAGAAGCTGGGACAAAGAACGGGAGCTCACTCTGTTACGCGGCACTGGGGATTCAAACCGCTGAACTGCCGACCTTTCGATCGACATGCTCAGTGTCTTAGTCACTGAGCCACCGTGTCCCTTTAAACTAGACATACCCAATTCCTGCAACCGTTCTCCCTATGTTTTAGCCTCCAGTCCCCTAATCATCTTTGTTGCTCTTCTCTGCACTCTTTCTAGAATCTCAACATCGTTTTCAAATTGTGTTGACCAAAACTGGATGCAGTATCAGTGTGACGTTAACCAAGGCATTGTAAAGTGGTACTACTAACAGTTCTAAACTAGCAAGAAATTGCTGTGGGGTAGGCAAAAGTTTTTGATCGAAATTAATGGAGTGTCTGGTACCGGAATAAGAGCATTCAAAACTATTTGCTAGCCAAGTGAGACGAACGTGGAATTGTGTGTTGTTCCCACAGCGAGGTGGGTTCATTGTAATCCCCGTTCTTCGATACTGTGGATGTTACTTGAGCTACATCAGTGGGACACTCCCGTGGAGATGAATCATCTCATTAGCAAGGGACTTGATTGGGGTAGAGACGAGAGACAGTTAACGCCTATTCCCACAGCTGACATGTTGTTTTAAGGAATGCGAGGCCTGATTCTGCAGCTGCAACTCTTCGGGTCAAGTAGGAGTTTGAAAGGGATGAAACTCGGGGAAACTCCTAATTCATTGTTCCAATTTGGCTGACCCACATTTTGTTTGTACAGTAACAACACCCACTGAGTGGGGGTGGGGTGAGAGGGGGAAAGACAGCTTTAAATTCTGCAAGCCACAAAGCTTAACATCTAAACCATCACCAAGCAAATTATCCCGTGGTACGGAAGAATTGTAGGTGCTAACAATCCGTGCATATTAAGAAATAATTTAAATAATTGTATAATTGCACATAAAATAATTTATGTGCTTTTATTGCAGACTTCTCTCACCCAAAGGCCATGACTCGCATTTTCTATTTCCTAAGCTTATGGGATGGAGGTTCAGAGCAAGGAAACAGAATGGTCTCATCAGTCCAGTTAATAAAATCTCAGTTTCAAGAGATTTTTTTAAAAAATGATTTTGGTAGCTAATTACACAGATTTGTCTTTTTTTTCCTTGAAAAAATGCCTCATGCAACAAAACTCACAATCTTATGGCAGCTTAAAGAGTAATTACATTATGATATAAGCTTTAGTAAGTCATTGAAATAGCCACACAACATTTTCTCTGGTACAGCCGCTTAAAATAAAGATTCTTGTTGAACCAACAAATTGTTATATAGACAACTGGTAATGCAATCCCTACCTAGAAGTTCCTCAGGATAAGCTGATTATAAATTTTAGTTGTGTAGCTGGAAGATGTTCCATTTGATCTTGAAAAGACTTATTCAAAATCTTGATGTATTAAGGTTTTGAGGATAATATCAGGTAAGAACACAATAGTCTAGGCTTAATTTTAATAACTTGGGGTTTTTTTTTTCAGTTTAAAGGAGCTTGTTTAAAGAAGTTACTTTAGCTAATTTATTTCATAAAGGAAGATGGAGATCTTTACATTTCTGGATTTTTAACCTTTGCCTTACCATAAATTCTTCATATGAAACTTTCACCTGCCCTTGGAATCTTTTAATGTACATGCCTAATGGAGTTTTCTTTTTTTCAAAAAAACGGATTTAAATTGGAGAAAGGACCCTTACTCAAATAGGTGCCTGAAATTCCACCCAAAATATTGGGCTTTAAAATAAGAACATGCGAGTTCTTATTTGTCAACTCACCTTTTACCCACAGCCCCTGATTAACAGTGAAAATATCTCTTGAAAAAAATGTGTCTTAAGTCTCTTTAAAAACCACACACACAACTAGATTTGGGGGAATTGGGGGTAATATGAAGAACATATTTTGTTTTGTATAATCTTCAACATTATAGCAAACCTTCAGCCATATCCACATGGTGATGCTTTATTTTTCTTTATGAGCCATCACAGGAAACATGTTTTGAAGGACAGTTCAAGATCTTGTAAATAAATAGAAAGTAGACTTACTTTCACCATATTTTATCTCTGAGTCCCTTAGAGTAGCCAAATTTCAAGTGTTCTTTTTAATCAGGAAATCCCAAGGCTACAACTAATCTGAGAAGGCAAAAATCCACCCCAGAAGAAGTCAATGTCAAACCACTTCCGTATTGTTCCCAAGAAGACTTATTTGGACATGTCTGTCGAGTTATCAGAAGTAAAAGATGATGTGAAGATCTTTATTATTATTTTTAAAATTCTGCATATCTGGGCATTCTGCCACTTCTCTATTTGTGTCACAAGAAGGAAGGCAGCTTTTGGCCCACTTGTTCTCCCAAATATATATTATAAATATTTGATTCATTTGAGTTTGGTATTAAAATATAATCTGGTTTAATTTTAGCCTTGGTTATATTCTGCAACATGGAGAAACTTGGAAAGTCACTAAATCTAACCTCCAACTGCCATGAAAACCAGAGAATTTAACACATGCTTTCAGAGAACTAATCCACGCTCAGCTGAGACACATATCCACATAATTAGCCTCTGAGGGCACAGATATCTCTTCAGGTGAAGCTTGATAAAGCTTGCTCTCAGTTTGCTCTCCCTCTAGTCAAGATTTGGCCTATGTTGAATACCAGTTGCTCAGGCAGATAATTCAGTCATGCAAGGTTTCTTTTTGGAAATCATTTTTGAAAATTTTTGCCGATCAAGTTTTTATGGTGATTCTACAAAAGCCTGAGTCTTTGTAGTGGGATATTTTAAGAACTGCACCATCTTGGCTTTGGTGCTGTAAGGAGATGAGTCACCAATGGTGAAGACCTGTGCAACTTTTTGATCCAGAGTCTTTGTTCAATAATTGTTATTTTCCTGGCTAAGATGCTCCCATGCAAAGCCGTTTCAGCAGTTCTGCAGACGATAGTTTTAGGTAAGTGCACCTTGCTATGTAGAATGAGATAAATGGTATTTGCTGAAATTCCTGCTTCAAATGTCTGTTGGAGATAAGACTCATATATATACCCCCATTCCCATATCATCTGGTTGCCATAATTTTGAACACAATTGTTTTCAGAATATGTTCTCCAGTAGAACATGGTGGTTGAAGCCAGAATGTAATTAACTAGCTCTAGAATATATGTTTGTGTGTCAAAGGTCCCACAGAGAATTCCTCATGTTTTTATTTTTTAAAGACAGAATTTAATAGCAGAGACTTCTTAGTATTTTTTCAGATGTATCTCCCACCTGCTATTTAGGATCTCAAGAGGGCAAAAATAATGTTTCCTTTCTCTTATTTCCCTCACAACATCAGTTTTATGATTGGGTTGATGTTACCTGATCTCTTCATCACAATCCAAGTTATCTGGCCTAGTGATCTGGTGTATAGTAATGTAAATTGCTCTTCAGAATTTATCATAAGGAGTGGTCTCTTAAGTAATATGAGATTATTAGAATTTGCCTGGTCTAGACAATGGGATTCTGTCATTGCTGGAAGCATAACCAAAGTTATGTCAACTAGAAACTTGACTGCCCAGGTTGGAGACCAGAATGCCGCAGGAGCGGGTGAGCTCCCATTACTTGGCTCAGCTCCTGCCCACCTAGTAGTTCAAAAGCATGCAAATGACAAATAGATACCATTTTGTGGGAAGGTAAGAGCATTCTGTGCACTTTGGCATGTAGTATTCTGGCCACATGACCATGGAAGTGTCTTCAGACAACAGTGGCTCCCTCGGCTAAGAAACAGGGATAAGCACTGCCCCCTTATAGTCAGAAACAACTGGACAGGGCAGCCAGTTGGACTGTACCACACATTATGTTGTGCATGCACAATAATGGCCCTGCAGAATTAGAACAAGGCTATCTTTTTCTTATTGTGCCATATCCGTCATCGGACATTGGCGATCATGTTGCCGATCCTATTTTTATCAACAGCCGCAAGAAAATGTGCTGTTTTTTGTCCAAACCAGTCCCTTCGATTTTGAAGCCATGCTTATCATCATCAGCCTGGACCTCGTCTGCCTTCAATCTTTCCTTGGAGGATTAAGTGAAGGACGCTGTATTTTTCTGGGTGTCGCATCACATGTCCAAAGTATTCTACCTTTTCCTTTTTAATGGTTTTGATGATTTCACTTGGCTTTTCCAGGTGGCTTAGCCTATAACTAGCCCCATGATGGCAAGTCTATGGCACATGTGCCAGAGGTGGCACACAGAGCCCTCTCTGTGGGCATGCGCACCATCGCCAGCTGATCTTCCTGGTTCCAGTGCATGCGTGTGCATCAGCCAGCTGATCTTTGCGTGAAGACCAGCTGGCCGGTGTGCATGGGCATGCCAGAACCCAGGAAGGAGCTGCTGGCTGGTGTGCATGCATGTTAGACAGCTGGTCTGGAGCACATGTGCCCTGGCAAGCTGCTCTCTTCTGTGTTCCAGTGCGCACATAGGCATGCACTCGAGTTTTGGCACTTTATGCCAAAAAGGTTAGCCATCACTGAACTAGCCTACTGTCAGGTTTCGAAGTCGTCTCAAATAAATTGCATTTCAAGCAAAGTCTTGGATGAAAAAAACTCTTATTTATTAAGCACGAACATTCTAACTCCGACTCATCGCAGCCAACTCTGGCTTCCTCAGCCAAAACCCTCCTTTTCCTCTCCCCACTCCTCTGCACTCATTGGCCATCTTCCCAGTCACTCTGCCCCTAATCTACTGCTCCCACTCAAAGGAATTTCCCCCCTCCCATCCCATCTCCTAGGTGATATTCTCTCCAGGGAAAATAAGTAGGTGAAGAGTCAACCGTCCCTTTCCAGATGCCTCCGCTTCTCCTTCTTATGTCAGCATTAGAGTAAGTGCAGCGTGAAATGCTGACACCTATATCTTAGCCTATATCAGGGGTCACCAACCTGCGGCTCTGGAGCCACATGTGGCTCTTTCACCCCTCTGCTGTGGCTCCTTGTCACTCAATATATGCATCACAACCATCAATGTGCAACACCCACCTGCATGCAATTTACTGAGCTTTTCAATCCCTGGTAGGCCAACCACGGATAAATCCAAGAAAAGAAAACTTTCAGAAGAAAACAGAACATTTAATTCAACTAGATATGCTAGTTTTATGACCACTCAAGAAATAGGCAGACAGGGGAAGGGTTTTGTGGCTCCCGGTGTTTTCTTTTTGTGGGAAACAGATCCAAATGGCTCTTTGAGTGTTTAACGTTGCAGACCCCTGGCTTATATCAAAACTTCTGAATTTGAGATTTTTACCATGTACCACTGAGCATCTCTCCTTAGAAACCAAAACCATCAATCCACCAAACCGAAACTGAACTTGCTTTTTATCTGAATTTGTCTATTGGGGTTGCTAACTTTGCTTCCAGATCATCAGTTCTTTTTCCTAAAAATGAAGCCCCGGGACAAAACTACATTTCCCCCTCTGCTGTCATTCCGCTTCAGCTAAATAACTTGTTCGTGTTGACCTTTGCGGAAAGAAGGACTTTTAGATTTCCCATCCCCACCCCACCCCCATCCTTGTTTGGGATAACACTGAGAATATTTTGCACTGGAAGGAATTCAAAAAGCTGAGGCAAAGAACGAACAATTTCTTCAGCAAATACGAGCCCGGTTATTCCCTTCTGGCAAATTCGCCAGTGACACTTTTAAACAGTAAAATAAAATAACACTCCCCTCCCAAAGAAATAGATGAGCTCTCGCCCAAAATGCCATGTTAATTGATAGGTGGTTTGCACAGTTCATGCTATTATCTCATATACTGTCATCCACATTGTTTTAGCAGCCGGGCAAGGCAACAGCCGAATACATCATCACAGCCATCCCAATGGACCCAGGAAAAAAAAAAAATCACAAAACTCTAATTGACTTCTTATGTGGGCTGACTAACTCTTAGAGCAGCTGAAGACAGATTCTGAGAAATGTGAGCTCCTATTAAGATAAGCCTGTTTGGTTTTCCTTCCTTGGGGATCGTTTTCTAGGATCCTAGGCGGGGTTCGTGTCAAAATGCGGTGTAGCTCGGGCTTAGCCTGCGGAAGGAACCAAACCACAGTGGTGTGCAAGCCATCTTTTATGATTATGCTTGATGTGTGAACGGAGCCATACATACGGTCTTTTTCAATAAACCAGGTTTAAACCAAACATAAAGGATGAACCCGAGCAACCTGTTCTTCTTCGTTTGGGTCCAATATTGTCTGTTTCCATTTTTAAAGATAACGTCCTGGTCTACGTTTTGTCTAGAATTACAATGATAAATGATAAATGATTTCCAGATTTTTTTTTTCAGGGGTGGGCTTCAAAAAATTTTAGCAAGGGATTCTCTGCCTGGTTGCTGGGTGGGCATGGCCATGGTGGGTGTGGCCTAGTCAGGGGGGGACTGGGGGGGAGGGCATTTTTGCCCTCCCTGGGCTCCGGAGGCTTTTCCCAAGCCTCCTTGAGGGCGAAAATGGCCTCCCCAGGCTCCCGAGGCCCTCTGGAGGTCGGAAACGAGCCCGTTTCTGGTCTTCCCAAATTTCCAGTAGGTCCGTTTTTCATCCTCCCCGAGCCTCTTCACGTGCCCTGCACTTACCTGCATCCAAAACGGTCTTTGTGGGGACTCCTCGGAGGGGCAGGGTGGGGTGGGTGGGGCGGGGCAGGGCAAGCCAGGAGTGGGATTTGAGGGTTCTCTGAACTGCACAGAATCTTAGCTAGAGGTTCTCCCAAACCCCCAGCAGCCCACCCCTATTTGTTTTGCTATCAATCCTCAGCTCAGAGGAAAAAAATATGTTTTATCTCTACGGAGTTTGACCGAAAGTGTCTTTTTACAGCTTTATTCAGTCAAATGCAAAACAGATAAACGTTGCTGTTTTCTTTAATGCCAAATTGGATAGTTTCACTTAATACTCCATTGTTTCATAAAAAAAAAAAATCTCCTAAAAGAGGAAAACTAATTATATCGGGTTATATGTGGTTGAGTTGGTTATATGCAGGCTGTCTGAAGATCTGGGCATTTCTGTAACCACATGATTGCTTACTCTGAAATTCTGAACAATGAAATTCAGACTGTAAGCTGGTTTATATAATTATTTATTAGTTTGTTGCTTGATGATTCAACTTTGGCTGTCAAATCAGTGTGTGAATTCCCAAAGGATGGTATTTCAGTTAACCCTGAATATTAGTCTGCGTTAGTACGACATGCTAAATGCAACCCCCACTTTTGTCCATTTGCTACTATTTTACTTCTAATTGTGACCGGCTGTTTAATTAGAACCTTATAGACATTGTTTTGTCTGAACTAGGATGGCCTTTGTTTCAGTTTACAGAAATTGGAACTGAAACTTATATCAGGCCTCAAGAGTATTGTAAATTCAAAACGGGAATGTCTCCAGGTACAGCAATGCAGAAATGAATTAGTAAGATGGATCTCATTTGCCTGTGAGCCTCATCCACATAGCATGTATGAATAATGGCACAGTTTTAAGAAGGAGTGTTTTTAAGTGCATCCTTCCAGGGCCCTTCTCTCAGCCCTGTACCTATCTAGGTACAAGCTAAAGGTAAAAATAAAGGTTCCCCTCGCTCATATGTGCTAGTCATTTCCAACTCTAGAAGCTGGTGCTCATCTTCAAAGCCGAAGAGCCAGTGCTGTCCGAAGACGTCTCTGTGATCATGTGGCTGGCATGACTCAATGCCGAAGGTGCAGAGAACGCTGTTACCTTCCCACGAAAGGTGATCCCTATTTTTCTACTTGCATTTTTTAAATGCTTTCAGAATGCTAGGTTGGCAGAAGCTGGGACAAGTAACGAGAGCTCACCCCGTTACGCAGCACTAGGGATTCGAACCACTGAACTGCCGACCTTTCAATTGACAAGATCAGCATCTTAGCCACTGAGCCACCACGTCCCTAGGTACAAACTAGAAGGTTTAAAATTTGATGTTTTGATTGTGGCATCCTTGATCCTCTCGGAGCTTGGTTGTTTTCTTGCAGATGTTTTGTAATCCAACCAGGTAATATCATCAGTGCTGAAGGGAGTGGGGTTCGCTCTCTGTTTATATATAAGTAGCTTGCCCTGTCAGTATTTTTGATGGTTCCTTGATTAGACTATTGTTTACTTTTGGTCTGAATTGGCAATTCCTTGATTGGGATGTTTTTTACTGCGTGACTATTAGCTTAGTATTAATCTTGGTGTTTATATCTGCTTGTGAGAGAGGATGGCGCAGTGGTTAGAGTGCAGCACTGCAGGCTACTTCCGCCGGCTGCCTGCAATTTGGCAGTTCAAATCTCACCGGCTCAAGGTTGACGCAGCCTTCCAGCCTTCCGAGGTGGGTCAAATGAGGACCCAGATTGTTGGGGGCAAGAGGCTGACTCTGTAAACTGCTTAGAGAGGGCTGTAAAACACTGTAAAGCGGTATATAAGTCCAGGTGGTATTGCTATTGCTATCTGGGTTTTAAATATTTTATTAGGGTGGGGTTTTTTTCCTAAAAAGATTGCTGGGCACTCCATTGAGTTAATAATAAATAAGATGGATCTTACTTCTAATGAATTTCTTTTCAACTTGTGCCCTAACAGTAATTGTCATTCCTCACATCCTTGAGAGCTTATAATACATTACATTTTATAATAAAAAAGGAATGGAATGAGTACGTACCTCATGGGTACATGCCACTATTAATCTCTTGTGACTTGTCACACGGAACAATTGTGGACTCGCTTTCCTTGAAATGCTGTTTTCCAAAGCGGGCATTATGTCACCAGTGGGTATTTTGAACATAAGAGAAGTCAACTGGACTTTGTTTTTGCTTGAAGACATTTCACTTCTCATCCAAGAAGCTTCTTCCATTCTGACTGAAGGAGGGTGGAAGGATTTATTCCATCCTCCATAGCTAATGACTAGATCAAGGAATATAAATCCTTCCATTCTCGGGCATTCAGTCAGAACGGAAGAAGCCTCTCGGATGAGAAGCGAAATGCCTTCAAGGGAAAAAAATAACGGAAGACCAGTGGCCTTTTCGAAAAACACTTTGGGACAACCGTGACCTGGATATGACTGAGAATCTCAGTAGACATCTAGAGAAAGACTATTACAATGCAATGAATAAAATGTTAAGTAACACAAAAAGAAAAATCCTCTTACACAGCGACCAGCGGTGGAAATTTTTATTACGTTTTGGAGGAACCAAAACCAACTTCTTTTGGAATTCAATTCCACCCTGAATTTACAAGGTTCCCTTTCACCCCCAAATAATGCGCTGGCTGGGGTATCTGAGGTGACTTTTACATCCGCATAATTGTGGTTCCCTCAGATCGATGTTTTTGAGGCCAAGAAGCTGCTGAGAATCCCAAATGAGCACTTAGGTTTCCCTAAAGTGACCGTTAATGTACAAATTGGCTGGGTATGTTGCAACTTGACAAACTCCCTGATTTTGTCATCTCAGGCTGGCGGGAATTTAAAAAAAAAAAAAAAAGGAAAGAAATGCAGGCAAACTCACTGATGCCAAAAGGTGTAGGTTCTTCCTCCTTTTTTTTTTTTTTTGCAGATTGCATGATGATATGCAGGCCTAGATTGTATATATAAATATAAATATAAATATAAATATAAATATAAATATAAATATAAATATAAATATAAATATAAATATAAATATGTATTATTCTTTATGCCAGGATTTTCCTATGTAAATCAAGATGTTTCATAGCCATAGTTCAGTGAAATCTCATTCACTAGTTTCTAGTGAATGTTTCTTTCTCAAACATTAAAGCAGCATTTTGCTGTCTGTTTGGAGATTTGGGAGAGATTGAGATAGATCTATTTCTGGCTTACTTGCCTTCTTCAGCCAGCCATGCCCCCTTTTTTGACTCCGCCCTGTAACGGTCAAATATTTATATTATTTTATTTTCGTAGGTGTTTAGGTGTATTATTCTTTATGCCAGGATTTTCCTACGTAAATCAAGATGTTTCATAACCATAGTTAGCCACAGTTAGCCAAATACTGTATCTTTACAGGGAGGATACATGGGATGAGGGTATGGCTAACTGATGAGGACTTACAAGTCCGAAACAGATCTATCTTAGTCTCCTTAGTCTCCCAATGGGCTCCCAATGGGCTTGCTGGTTGCCTGAAAAAAAGCCTAGAAACTAGTGGATTATGATTTTACTGAACTAGGGCTGCATAAAAATCTTGGTTTACGTAGGAAGAACCTGGCTAAAAAGAAATACACATAAAGGCCTACGAAAAGAAAACAAATATATATATATATTGCCTACTTGCAACAAAGAATTTTGGCAGATGGCATCATGCGATTGCTGCTCCTTGTCTCTGAACAATGGAAGTCAACTTGGAACGTCACGTTTTGCAATCGGCAGCCTATTTTTAATTTAACTAGAATTCGTGGCCTGCAGGCATTCCTTTGACAGCATAGGGACCGTGGTTCTGCTCTCTGCGCTCGCTCCAAAAAGGCTTTCCCACCCCAGCCCTACCCAGAGGAGACAGCCTCCTTGTGAGTGCGAGGGTTTGAACGTAGAGGGAAGGCTCCATTGGCAAGGGTCATCCTTTTGCTTATTTGGCAGCCGTGTCTTAAAGCAGAACAAAGGGCCTTCCTGTGAGTCTGACACTGGCTTTGTGGCTAGTGAAGATGTGGCATGGAACAGACGTGCACATCTGGTGCCGTTTAATCGGCTGCAGAGAACAGGGTTGGCTATTTTGCTCGGGCGCTGAGAAGGGAGCAGCAGCGGCGCAGATGCCTTTGATGTGTGTATCTCAGGGTGGGAGTCCCCAGATCCTGTTGAAGGAGATGTTTCATCCAGAGTGACCAGGAGACTGGGAGGTGTTAACTGCTCAACATCTGGAGAAGGCAAAGGGGGTTCGCCATTCTGGATTCATAGCATAGGTCCCTGGATGAGCAATAAGCAGCCAAGAGGTGTGGTACACAACTGCAACTCCCACCCATTCCCAGTGGGAAACAGTATGAGTGAGGCTGGGTCCAGATGTTGCATTAAGCCATGAATGTGGTTGGCTTGGTGTGCTGTATGGAGCCAGCAATTTTTTGCTTTGTCAAGAAAACTTCATGTAAACGAACCACCTTCCTCAAGTTGCCACCATAGAATTTAGCGGCTGTTTGAATTTGCAGCAGCAATGGATGAAAAAAGGGACTTAACGACTGGTCCTTGCACTTACGACTGCTGTACCATCCCCACAGTCACTTGATCAAAAATTCGGGTGCTTGGACAAAGAGGAATCTGAGTATTATTTAACATGGGGCTTCTCTTATAAATGGCTAGAAAACAGAAGCAGAAGTTAGTAAATTTATAATTAACAATGATTAATAAAATAGAGTTAAAAGTAGATAGAGGTAGAGATGTATAAGCATAACATTATAAGCAATATTATTACTATTGCTATTGGATTGTATTTGATTACAATTGGATAGAATGACCAGGAGTGAAGATCATATTGTGTGTGTGTGTGTGTGTGTGTGTGTATGTATATATATATATAGGTCTTTGTTTATTCGGGTCTTCTCCTGCGTACAATTGGAAGTATCTTGGCGACATTTCGATGAAGTCTCATTCGTCATCTTCACATCTTCGTGCTGAGAACACGCATTGCTCCTGGAAGCACGAAGCCGAGAACACCAGCCTGAAGATGACGAATGAGACTTCGTCGAAACGTCGCCAAGATACTTCCAATTCTACGCGGGAGAAGACCCGAATAACCAAAGACCTACATACAAACACCCGCGAAAACCTCAGAAAACACACATATATATGTGTGTGTGTGTCTATATATATATATATATATATATATATATATATATATATATATATATATATATATATATATATTGGAAATAATGGTTATAATTAAGGTGTATTATATTAAAGGTAAAGGTAAAGGGAGACTCCACCCACCCACCAGGACATCATTACATCCCATTTTGACCCTCTACGCATGCGCAGAAGAGGTGTACGCACACACAGAGTGTGCACGCTCCCGCATGGTCCCATTCCTGAATCAGTAGCGAAGGGAAGTGGATTTCACTGTGTGCCTGGGGTTTCCTCAAAGTATGAATTTATCAGGCATGTCATATTGGCACAGCTAGTGAAAACCCCACTCTGAAAGACCTGAGGTTTTCCTCACCCAAATCAAAGCCCAAAGTCCTTTTCTCCCAGTCCACACATCCATCACAAGGTCCAACCAGGTCACAGTCCCAGTCTGTGGGCACACCAGCATTGCCCCAGCTTAGCTCCAGCGTGCATACGCGTGCTGGCCACCTGATTTTCGGGCCTTCCGGGCCCACCAGAAGTCGGGAAATGGACTGTTTCTGGCCTCCGGAGGGCCCCTGGGGGGTGGGGGGTGGGAAAGGCCGTTCTTGCCCTCCCCAGGCTCCAAAAAAGCCTCTGGAGCCTGGGGAGGGCGAAAAAACGGGCCTACTGGGCCCACCATGCCATCATATGCCAAAAGCGGGGGAGCGCGGGCAGTTACATGCGGGGGGCAGGGCACATTGAATTTTGGGTGTGGGCATGGGCGTGAAGGACCCCCCCATGCTCCCCCCACTTTTGGCACACAACGGTAAAAAGGTTAGCCATCACTGGCCTACAGCCATGATGGCAAACCTATGACATGTGTGCCCAAAGTGGCACGCGGAGCCACGTCGCCAGGCACATTCGGTGTCGCCTGTTCCTCTTCCGGGTTTCTGGCGTGCATGCACACGTGACAATCAGCTGGCCTTTGTGTGTGTGCCAGTGCATACACAACTGGAAGAACTGGTCTTCCGTTTTCTGGCATGAGCATGCATACCGACCAGCTGTTCATCACATGTGAGTAACCGGAAGACTTGCTGGCCGGCTTGCATGTGCGCGCCGGAAACTGGAAGTACCTTATCTGGCACACGCATGCCCCCTGGGCAGCTTCTCTTCCTGGTTGCGGCCCTGACGAGCACATGCATATGTGCGAAGTGCTCCCTTTTTGGCACTCAGTGCCGAAAAGATTCATCATCACTGGTCTATAACTTTAGATGTCAGATAACGCTATGCAAAAGCTGCTCTTCCTTTGACCAAAGCCAAGACACTCATTTCTTCAAAAAGGCAGCATGAACTCTGCCCATGCTTTTAAGAAATGCTTGGCGCCTCCTTGGTCCCACCAAGTCAAAGTTTCTGGGAACTCAGCAACACGGAGTTCTTGAGGCTTGAGGAGAAGATGAAGTTATCTGAGAGCCTTGTTAAGGCGAAGACCCTGGGACAGAGTTCACCATATGTCAGGGCTCCTAAACGAGGAGGGTGGGAACTCGTGTGTCATGTTGTTTGGTAAACATCTCCAGAACATTAAGACTGTGAGGGCTTTGCAAGTGACATAGGAGCGGCTTATTGTGGTTTTCCAAAATGCAAGCAACTTCTCCACGGGGACCAATTCTTTACATATGTGAGGACACAGCATAAAAACAACACGCTCTCCAGTCCTTGGTGCCAAAGCTTAGAAGTTCTTCCATAAAGAGGCATGTATGCTGATGTATCTATCGGTCTTAAAAAACTTTAGAGGCATGTATAACAGGCACCACCTCGCCAAAACTAAGCACTTCCAAGTCCTACAGATTTAATAAATAATATTTTCGTTAAGTTCCAACTTAAACTGGGGGGAACCTCGTGATATTCCAGCTGTAGCTGGATCGACTTTGATGAAAAATGTATTTTGGAATTCTTTGCTCAAATCCAGCCCTTTGAGGAAGGTTGAAATCTATGCATTCAGCTGCAGATTCAGTTACTCTGGAATAAACACCCAGGGTTATTTTATAGATAACCTTTATTGTCATTTTTTTTCTGTGGGCACTCTTGCACACATTAAAAATGAAAATCTGTTATAGGGATGGTGGGTGAGATGAAAGTTTGATAGATAGATAAGGCAGATAGATAAGGTAGGTAGGTAGGTAGGTAGATATAGATGAATAGAATATAATGGAATGGAATAGGATAGGATAGGATAGGATAGGATAGGATAGGATAGGATAGGATAGGATAGAATAGAATAGAATTCTTTATTGGCCAAGTGTGATCGGACACACAAGGAATTTGTCTTTGGTGCATATGTTCTCAGTGTACATAAGGAGAATAAAATACATTCATCAAGAATCATAGAATAGAATAGAATAGAATAGAATAGAATAGAATAGAATAGAATAGAATAGAATAGAATAGAATAGAATAGAATAGAATAGAATAGAATAGAATAGAATAGAATTCTTTATTGGCCAAGTGTGACTGGACACACAAGGAATTTGTCTTTGGTGCTCTCAGTGTACATAAAAATAAAAATACACTCGTCAAGAATCATAAGGTACAAAACTTAATGATAGTCATAGGGTACAAATAAGCAATCAAATCATACTAGGAAACAATCAGAAAGAGAGAGAGGGAGAGAGAGATAAACAAGCAAACAAATGGATAGATACCATCTGGCTGTAATATTACCTCTAGTTCTACATTTATTTAGTAAAAAGGGGACTCTCTTAACCTCACCTGTTGGGTACAGGTATGGGCTTCTTTCTATGGTGGTGGCTCATAATAGGCATCAAATTTAAGAATCTTTGATCCTAGGATGCAAATCTAAAAAAATCAACTGCGATCGTCCCTAGTTTGGGTAAATACACACCTGAGCTGACTTTTCCTTTGGTGTTTGTTGCCCCTAAACTGTTGCCCCTAAGCTGTCTCTATGGCCATTCAGTGGAGATGCTTTTTTGGAGGGGGAGGGGGAGAGGGGTGGGGGACCTGCAAGAAAAGTTTTGGACAGCAGAGGTCCTGTGCCCCACCCGTGTGCGTGCGTGCGTGTGTGTGTGTGTGTGTGTGTGTGTGTATTAATGCACCCCCCCACACACACACCAATTCCACTTGGTTTGAATTTTGTGTTTCCAGCTGTCAGCTTTGGGTGCAAGTAGAAGGGCCTGGGGGGGGGGGGGTATTCTGCCTAGTTCTGAGCTATTTTAGCTCAGCCTCCTAAGGCTCGTGGATACGTCAACCGGCCACCCAGACGAGCCTTCCAAAGAGGACTAGCTGACAGCATTAGCAAGTCCGGAGGAGAAGGTTGAACTGCAGATCGTTGCGCTCCTAGACCCCTGGCTCGTCCAGTCCCCGCGTCTCTCTCTCTCTCTCTCTCCCTCTCTCTCTCTCTCCCACTCCTCAACCGTGTTGCTTTGGAGCAGGGGGTCTCCAAGCTTGGCCACTTTAAGCCTGGAGGACTTCAACTCTCAGAATTCCCCAGCCAGCAAAGCTGCTGTGCCCGCATCTCTCTCTCTCTCTCTCCCTCGCTCTCTTTCTCTCGCTCCCCAAGCGCGTTGCTTTGGAGCAGGGGGTCTCCAAGCTTGGCCACTTTAAGCCTGGAGGACTTCAACTCCCAGAATTCCCCAGCCAGCTGGCTGGGGAATTCTGGGAGTTGAAGTCCTCCAGGCTTAAAGTGGCCAAATTTGGAGATCCTTGCTTTGGAGGGTCCCTGCTGGTCCAAAGGACGCGCGCAGGGACAGACCCGCGAGGTTGGGCAAGAGGGAGGGTATCCACGGGGGAGGGAAGAGCCCAGGAGAGATTGGAAGGGGGGGGGGGGTTTGGAGGCTTTTCTTTTCTGCCCCCCTCTTCTTCTTCTTCTTTTTCTCTCTTTCTCTCTCTTCCCCCCTCCCATTTTTTTTTGGAATAGGTCTTCATTCTTCTTCTTCTCCTTTTTTTTTCTTTCTTGCTCTTGTTCTGGTCCTCCTCTTCTCTCTCTCTCGCGAGAGAAAAGGGCTCGGCGCGGACGATAACTGGAAGAGGTGGGGAGGGGGCGGGAGTCGAGGAGGTGTGTGTGAGGGGGGGGAGTGAGGGGGGGGGGAAAGAGCCCGAGAGGGGTGGAGGGAAGAGAGAGAGCGAGAGAGAGCGCAGAGGGGAGGGGACAAGGAGGTGGAGGTGGCGGAGGAAAAGCGGGCGAAGGGCAGAGCGAGCGAGCGAAGGGAGGCGGACGGGCGAGCTGGAGCGCGCTGGATGCGGCGGGACCCCGTTGCAAGAGGCGCGGAAGCAGCGGCAACGGCAGCGGCGAAGGCTCCCGTGGGTGGAAGCAGCTCTTTCCGGGACGGTGGGGCAAAAGAAGCAGAAGCAGAAGCAGAAGAAGGAGGAAAAAAAGGAGCCGGGCGGGGCAGCGCAGCCTGCAGCCCTTCTTCTTCTTCCTCTTCCTCTTCCTCTTCTTCTTCTTCTTCTTCTTCTTCTTCTTCTTCTTCTTCTTCTTCTTCTTCTTCTTCTTCTTCTTCTTCTTCTTCTTCTTCTTCTTCTTCTTCTTCTTCTTCTTCTTCTTCTTCTTCCTCTTCCTCTTCCTCTTCCTCTTCCTCTTCCTCTTCCTCTTCTTTCCTCCTCCTCCTCCTCTTCAGCTCCTTCTTCTTCCTCCACCTCTTCCTCTTCTTCTCCTTCTCCTCCCTCCTTCTCCTCTTCCTCCTCCCTCCTCCTCCTCTTCCTCTTCTTCTTCTTTTTCCTGCTCCTCCTCTTCTTCTTCTCCTTCTCCTTCTTCTCCTTCTTCTTCCTCATCCTTGTCTTCCTCTTCCTCTTCTTCTTCTTTTTCCTCCTCCTCCTCCTCCTCCTCCTCTTCTCCTTCTCTTTCTTCCTCTTCCTCCTCTTCTTCTGCTCCTTCTTCTTCCTCATCCTCCTCTTCCTCTTCTTCTTCTTTTTCCTCCTCCTCTTCCTCCTCCTCCTCCTTCTCCTTCTTCTCCTTCCCGAGGCGGCTGACAGCGCGCGCGGGCATCTTTTTTTTTTGTAGTGGGCGCCCGCTTGGGGAAGGGGCGTTGCTTTCGCGGGGGTGGGGGTGGGGGCTCTCTTGCCAAGGCGGACGTCTAACGGGTCTCTCTCTCTCTCGCCCTTCTTTTCCCTCTCCGCCCCCCACCCCCCGCCCCCCAGGTCCGGCAGGGAGAGCTTCAGCTGAGCGTCCCGGGTTAGCCAAGGAAGGAAGGAAAGAAGGAAGGAAGGAAAGAAGGAAGGAAAGAAAGAAAGAAGGAAAGAAAAAGAAGAAAGGAAAGAGCCGGGCGAGGAGCGAGCCCTTTGCAGCGGCGCGGGCGCGATCCCAGGGCGAGGGGCAGCCGTGCAAGGCAGGATCGAAGGAGGAGGAGGAGAAGGAGAAGAAAGAGGCAGCCCGGCATCCTCGCCACTCCAGCCGCCGCCGCCGCCGCCGAGATGCGGCTGGGCAGATTGCTGGTGATCGTCGCCTGGGGCTTCTCCGGGCTGCTGCTCGCCTCGCCTTCCCCGGGCGATGGGATCGCCGCCGCCGCCCAGGGCAGCCTGAGAGCCGCGGAGGGCGCCGCCGCCTCCTTCGCCTCCGCCGCCAAGGAGACCAACAGCCGGGCCAGCAGAGCCAAGAGAAGAGGGCAGGCGGGAGGCGCCGCTGGGCACGACGCGCTGAAAGGGTAAGGATGGGGGCTTGGGAGACCGGTTGAGAGGGGTTGGGGGGGTCGTCAGGGAAGGGCAGGACCAGCCGTGGTTGTAATGTGGGGGACGACGACACAACTCTCCGCCCTGCTCCCCAATCCCGCAGTGGGGTTTTCTGGTGACTTTCCAGGCTCAGAATCCCAAGCCAGATGTGGAGATGGGAAGCTGTCAAAGAGGTCTTCTGCCTGACTAGGTGGCTCAGTGGCTGAGATGCCACTTGTCGGTCAGAAAAGTCTGCGGTTAGAATCCCTAGTACAGGTCTCCTGCTGAGCAGGGGGTTGGACTAGATGACCTCCAAGGACCTTTCCAACTCTTGTTACTGTTAACTGTTTTTACTCTTCTGCCTCCCCTGGAGAGTTCAAGCTGGCTGGAATGGGGACCGGCTGATCTTCAGGACCCAACTTTCCAGAAATCCCTCCCTTCCCCCGGTGCTTTCCTTCTTAAGGGCTGGAAGTTTTTCTGCCCCACCTGACTTGCCAAAGGGATGGAAGAGGCACCCAATGTGCTCAACTGCTTTTGAAGGATGCAACGGAGGAGGGGGGGGGGAGTTGTCTGGAAAAGGGAGCAGGTTCCTGGGCTTGTCTCCCTGGCAACGTGGCTAGGAAAGGATGCAGAGGTGGCAAAGACAGACAGACTCACACAGCTGGAGTCCCAGGAAACCTTACTTGCTTCCAATGGGGCTCAGTCAGCTGGCCTGAATTAGTGCAAAACCCGACTTGCCTTCCCTTCGCCAAGAAATCCCGCAGCATCTTAAGAGAATGTGCCTTTATTGCAACGGCCTCTTTATGCATCAAATTCATTTGCTACCCATCTCGCTCGCGGTTCGGGTGTCATGAAGTACAATTTGCCTTCCTGGGTTTGACAGTTAGGCTGTGGGATCCGTGAGATTCATGGAAGGGTTAAAGCTCAACTTACAAATATTTCAAGGGGGAGAAGAAGGGAAAAGTCTCCAGACTGGGACTGCTGAGAAATTGCACTATTTCCTTTTCTTTTTATTTCAAGAAATACATTGTTTGCAGGCAGAATTTCCTATTTCGCTTGCTAGCATTCTTGCCTAAAAAAAGGCTGCTCTGCTTAAAAGTGTGTTTGTGTGTGTGCTTGTAGGTGTGAATCTTAAATTCCTGGAAAACGGTTGCCAGAAGTGGGATTCTGGTATGTAGTGAACATGGAGAAGAGAGAAATGGATAGTCAGATCAGTTGGTGAAGTTTTTGGGTGCCCTTCAGAGCTAATTTGCTTAAATTCCAAGGAACAGATAAGCTGCTAAACTCTGACAACATCTAGCGTTATCTTTTGGTACTTAGTGAGGCATAGAGAAACATTTAAAACAGGTGCATATGTTCCTGTATTGTGCTTGCTTCCATAATTGCATTTGGATGCAGACAAATCTGATTTCAACACCAGCTATGTTACTCTATAAATATTGGGAGGAGGGGAGGCTATTGCCACATACTGTTGTATCACTAAAGTTTGTTTTCCGTTTGCTAGAGATGTTATTTTTCAAGTTCGAAAGATTGTCGGGTCATTCATTCATTCTCCCTGGTTTTTGATGTGCAATGATCCATCCTACTATGGTGTTATGGATTGCGCCCATTTAGAATATAGAATAGTAGGGTTGGAAGGGACCTTGGAGGTCATCTAGTCCAACCCCCTGCCCAAACACCATTCAGGACAAATGGATATCTTAGTCTCTTCTTGAGACAATGCAGTACCAGTATTTAGGCTCGGCAGCTCTTCTCTGCGATAATTCAGTGAATAATCTTGGGATATCTGTTTGCTTTCACTAAGTGGATTCATTTGGAGTTTATAATGTTGCATCTTGTTTGCGTTTCTGTTTGTGCTGTGGTCTTGTGTATTATGGTGAAACTACAAAGCTGCTAAGACTTAATAAGTCAGGGTAAGTCCTGTGGAATTTATGGGAATGTTCTTTTAAAGAACACATGCATACAATTTTGCTTTTAAGTGGCTTATATATGAAACATTCTTTTTTGGCCATGCATCGGCAGTGACAAATTTGGGCTCCCTTCAGGATTTTTGCATTTGAATATGGGACAAGAAAGGTCAAGGTTCAGGCGTTTTACTGGCAGTTCCAAAAGTGGGGGGGGGGAAAAAACACCTTTTTACAAAGCATCTAGAGCCGTGGTGGCGAAGCTATGGCACGTGTGCCACAGGTGGCAGACAGAGCCATATCTGTGGGCACATGTGTGTTGTCCTAGCTTAGTTCCAAAATTTTCGGGCCTTCCGGGTCCACCAGAAGTTGGGAAATGGGCTGTTTCCGGCCTTGGGGGGATGGGGGAGGCCGTTTTCGCCCTCCCCAGGCTCCAAGAAAGCCTCTGGAGTTTGGGGAGGGTGAAAAACAGGCATACCGGGCCCACTGGTAACCTTTTTGCTGTCACATGCCAAAAGCTGGGTGAGTGCGGGGTGTGTGTGTGTGTGTTGCGCGTGCATGCACAGAGGGGCGAGGCACGGCAGAGGGCCCTTGAATTATAGGTGTGGGCACACTCATGTGCAATCTCCCCCGCTCTCCCCCTGCTTTTGGCACGCGACAGCAGAAAGGTCAGCCATCACTGATCTAGAGATTCTGCTGGGCCTTTGTTGAAGATTTTAGGAGCATACTTACAAATGGGGCTGGTGGTTTCCTCGTTTTACATTGGCCCTTCTTGTGACTTGGTGAAGATTGACCAAGTGTGTGTGAGAATATTGGGCTGGACTAGAAGACCTCCAAGGTCCCTTCCAGCTGTATAATTCTGAATATCTGAATATATATATATATATATATATATATATATATATATATATATATATATAAGTAAAATTATATTTTGCTGATAAAGAAATAAAGGGAGACTAGAATAGATCTATTTCAAGCTTTTTAGCTTCCATCAGCTAGCCATACCCTTACTCGGATTCGAACTTGGGCTTCCTGCATCTTAGGCAGTTGAATGCCCCCTCCCGCATGTTGGGGTAGACCAGGTGTCTCGATAACAAAACACTTAATCTTTCCCCTGGCTCAAGCGGATGAAGGGGGGAGAACTTGTGGCTCAGAAGGTTAATTCAACTGCCTAACATGCAGGAAGCCCAAGTTCGAATCCGAGTAAGGGTGTGGCTAGCTGATGAAAGCTAAAAAGCTTGAAATAGGTCTATACTAGTCTCCCTTTATTTCTTTATCAGCGAAATATAAATTTGGTATAAAAATGGTTTGTCGTGAATGTGACTGCTTGAGGGCTCCTGGATTGGAACTGAAAGGTGAAAGGGATGCAGTATGCTCCCTCCCACATGCTGGGACAGACCAGTAGTCTTGATAGAAAAAAACACTCTATATATATATGGCTGTACACCACCCTGAGTCCCTCGAGAGAAGGCGGTATAAAAATTCAAATAATAATAATAATAATAATAATAATAATAATAATAATAATAATACACACACACACACACACACACACACACACACACACACACACGGGTCTTTGGTTATTTGGATTTTCTCCCACGTAAAATTGGAAGTGTCTTGGCGACGTTTCGACGAAGTCTCGTTCGTCATCTTCAGGCTGGTGTTCTCGGCTTCGTGCTTCTAGGAGCAATGTGTGATCACAGCTGTTTCTTCCTTTTAACTGCTGCGATCACACATTGCTCCTAGAAGCACGAAGCCGAAAACACCAGCCTGAAGATGACAAATGAGACTTCGTCGAAACGTCGCCAAGACACTTCCAATTTTACGTGGGAGAAAACCCAAATAACCAAAGACCTACATACAAACACCCGCGAAAGCCTCAGAATATGTATGTATGTATGTATGTATGTATGTATGTATGTATGTATGTATGTATGTATGTATTCAGAATAATAGAGGTGGAAGGGACCTTGGAGGTCTTCTAGTCCAACCCTCTGCTCAGACAGGAGACCCTCTACCATTCTGGACATACGGTTGTACAATCTCTTCTTTAAAAGCTCCTTTTGAAGTTATGTATGTGTGGGTACGTGCACAACGTGAAAAAGGGAGATTTCACAAGGCAAACAACCCATAAAATTGTTGAATAGCAGGATGACTTTGAAATCAGACATTTTAGTTGAATCAGAATTGCAAAATCTGGATTTCTGTATGCAGGATGTTACTGTTGGGGAGATGCATCCCTTCTCCGTCCATAACAGAGGTGGGTTTCAGCAGGTTCTGACCAGTTCTGGAGAACCGGTAGTGGAAATTTGGAATTGTTCAGAGAACCGGTAGTAACAATTCTGACTGGCTCCACCCCCATCTATTCTCTGCCTCCTGAGTCCCAGCTGAAGGTTTGCAGTAACCTTCCCCTGCCACGCCCACCAAGCCACGCCCACCATGCCACACCCAGCAAGCCACATCCACAGAACCGGTAGTAAAAAATTTTGAAACCCACCACTGGTCCATACATATATAATGGTAATGCAAAGAGGAAAAAAAATAAGGCTGTGATTTAAATTTCTTTTTGGCATCATTTTAGTATATCCTAGAACATCATTTGGGAAGTACATTAACCTCCTGATGGGCTGCAAGAATTACATACTTTTATTTCCTTTTGTTTTTGGATTGCGGGCAGATCAAATGGGTCTCTGATCCATTTTGTGATATTTCACACACCGGTCTTTTGATTACTTTCCCCTTCCCAATCCTTTCAGGCTCCAGAAAGTTCAAAACTTTTCCAAGAGCAAAGCAAATTTTCAGAGAAGTTGAAAAAAAAATAAAAAATCTTTCCAGCCTCCTTTGACTGTAGCTAAGAGGAAGCAAAAGCAGAACATTTTTTTTAAAAAAATTCTTTATTGTGGTTGTTTACTTTGCAAAGAATAAACTCTGCAGTCCTAGACGGGAATAAGCTCTTGTGTAGATTAATTCAAGTCTGTCTTTTTTTTTTAAAATTACATTTAATGATTAAATGAAATGTTTAAAGATGAATTATAGTCTATGCATCATTTTGAAGTGACATTGCTATGTCTTCCTTGTTTGGGGGAAGGATTTGCTTGTTTGCATATTTGCATAGTTTATACTCTTCTGGGCACATGATTTAGGAGTTCTTAAGAGTCTTGTATTGATTATCTGAGAAAAAGGGCCCAGGAAGTAAATACCACTGTCGCCTCTGATGGGGCCCTAAGTCTATAGTTCTACCAATCCTCTTTCTTTCTTTCTTTCTTTCTTTCTTTCTTTCTTTCTTTCTTTCTTTCTTTCTTTCTTTCTTTCTTTCTTTCTTTCTTTCTTTCTTTCCTCCCTCCCTCCTTCTTTCTTCCTTCCTTCCTCCCTCCCTCCCTCTTTCTTTCTTTTTCTTTCTTTCTTTTTCTTTCTTTCTTTCTCTTTCTTTCTTTCCTCTCTCCCTCTTCCTTCCTTCCTTCCTTCCTCCCTCCCTCCCTTTCTTCCTCCCTCCCTCCCTCCCTTCCTTTCTTTCTTTCTTTCCTCCCTCCTTCTCCTCCTCTTCCTTCCTTCCTTCCTTCCCTCCCTCCCTCCCTCTCCTCCTCCTCCTTTCTTTCTTCTTTCTTTCCTTCCTTCCTTCCTTCTTTCCTCCCTCCATCTCCTCCTCTTCCTTCCTTCCTTCCTTTCTTCCATCCTTCCTCCCTCCCTTTCTTTCTTCCATCCCTCTCCTCCTCTTCCTTCCTTCCTTCCTTCCTTCCTTCCTTCCTTCCTTCCCTCTCCTCCTCTTTTCTTTTTTTATTTCCTTCTTTCCTTCCTCCCTCCCTCCCTCTTTCTTTCTTTCTTTCTTTCTTTCTTTCTTTCTTTCTTTCTTTCTTTCTTTCCTCCCTCCCTCTCTTTCTTCCCTCCCTCCCTCCCTCCCTCCTTCCTTCCTTCCCTAGACTGCAAGGCTGTTTAAGATATTCAAAGTGTACATAAAGTGATCTATATTTTATATTACCTTCAAGGCCTAGGATTTAGGGTTGTGCAATGCCTTGGACCTAATTCCAAAAAGAGTTATGAATGGGAGCCCTTATCTACAGTCTTAAAAAACAGCCACTCCCTTTTTCTGGCATCAGGTCGTGGAAGCCGTAGAGGGGAGCTGTGAAGTCCAAGAAAAAGATATAGTGGCTTTCAAGAGCTCTAGGCGGGCATCACATTGGCCCTTTTTACTCACTCTAAACATCTTTTTAGAGACGGATCAAAGCTTTTTCCCTAAACGCGAAGAGGAGAGGATGCTGGCTGCTATTTCATTATCTAGAGCAGCGTTTTCCAACTTTGGTACCTTTAAGATAGGTGGACTTCAACCCCCAGAATTCCCCAGCCAATTAAAGTTGAGAAACAAGGGTTTAGATATAACAGAATAACAGAGTTGGGAGGGGCCTTGAAGGTCTTCTAGTCCAACCCTCTGCTCAACCAGGAAACCCTACATATACCATCTCAGACAAGGGGTTGTCTGGTTTCTTCTTAAAAAGCTCCAGTGATGGAGCACCCATTACCTGTTGAGGCAAGCTGATTAATTATTCTAACTGTCAGGAAATTTCTCAATTCTAGGTTAGTTCTCTCCTTGGTTAGTTTCCATCTGCGGCTTCTTGTTCTACCTTCAAGTGCTTTGGAGAATTGCTTGCTTGCTTGCTTGCTTGCTTGCTTGCTTGCTTGCTTGACTGACTGACTGACTGACTGACTGACTGACTGACTGACTGATTTATTTATTTATGTATGTATGTATGTATGTATGTATGTATGTATGTATGTATGTATGTGTGTTTTAGCCTCCAGCCCCATACGGTATAGCAGTAGCACTTAGACTTATATTCTTTACAGTCCTCTCTAAGCAGTTTACAGAGTCAGCCTATTTGCCCCCAACAATCTGTGTCCTCATTTTACCCACCTCGGAAGGATGGAAGTCTGAGACAACCTTAAGCCAATGAGAATCGAACTGCTGGCAGTTGGCAGAATTAGCCTGCAATACTGCATTCTAACCACTGTGACACCTGTATACTGTATACAGTGTATACAGTAATATATTGGATCCTTTCTCTCTGTCTCTCCTACACACACACACACACACAGACACAGACACAGACACACACACACAAAGTTCATCTTTTAATCTATGTTCCGGCTCCTGGGAACATTGAACAAACCTTTTGGGTTTGTTCTGAGATAGCTTGAGAATTTAGCACTCGTGTTCAGATGTTAATTAGCAGTTGTGAATGTGAGTCTTCTGACACGTAAAAATGAGCACTTTTGTGATTCCATAACAACGTTTTCAAGTTTGGGTTTCCATTAAATATGTGCAGTTTTCTGACATTTTGGAATGCATTGGAATTCTGAGCCTAGTATTCTTGAAAGTCAACACTTAACATCATTAAATGAACATAATAGGTTTCTATGATTAACCCTCATCCCTAAAACAACGAATTATTTATGAAGACAGAGAATAATTTTTAGTACATCAAATTGAAATTGATGTCTGTTTTTTAAAAAAATCAGCGTTTGAAGGATTTATGCAACTTTCTTCCCCCATAAAAAAATGTCCAGAAAATATTGCAACTCAATATTGAGAATGCGGCATGTTGGATAAATTTAACCAAGATGGGAAAACACACAATACAATTCAAGCAGACATAGGGTTTTTTTTTTTAACATCCCATCCATTTAGGTGAAGGAATTCTTTAAATATCTGCTTAACTCTCCACTCAACTGGGGGAAAATAATATTGATGGTGACATTCTCAAATTCTGTAAGAAGATACATATACTTTCTCCTTTTTCTCAGAGTTCATTCTTCTCCAAATATATTCGGAGACCTAAGCATTATTGTATAAATCATTAGCAGATGTTGGTTGACTTTTGTTTTCTTGTAACTGTAGTTTTGAAAGAAAGAATGGCTGGTGGGTAGTGGTGGAAGAGAAGAATCCATCTGGTTTTAGAAAAATATCTGACTTGATTCTTACATGTGTGATGGATGTTTATTGAGAATTTTCAGAGGAGTTAAGTGGTCTTAAACTTCTGATTTCCCAACTGTTCTTTTAACCCCTCCTGGAGGATAGAATAACTGAATCCTTTGTTCAAATATAGGAACGTCCAACCTCTTTTCTGGACCAGGGTCAAATACATTGATGAGATTCACACATTGCATTAAACTATAATAGGAGTTTCCCAACTTGGCCACTTTAAGACTTGTGGACTTCAACTCCCAGAATTCCTCAGCCAGCCATGGGGAATTCTGGGAGTTGAAGTCCACAAGTCTTAAAAGTGGCCAAATTTGGAGACCCCCTGAGTTATAATTTAGTTTCTTGGCTTGTTTGGACTTACAGTATTTTGTAAATCCAGCCATTTTTAAGTCATGACTGATATTTTAACACATACATTCAGGAGGCCTGTAATTCAGCCTTTAATTCTGATTGTGACAGTTCTGGTAGAGATATCATGAAAAGTACTGAATAATTCTTCAGTTTTTGTTCGTTTACTATACAAGAAGAAAAATGAGAGTTATGGACTGGGCAGGAGAGACCAATACCTAGGCAATCTCTGTAACTTTAAAGTTTCATTGATCAAGAGGTTATAATTCAATAGTGGAACATATATTTTATAGGTAGAGAATTTCAGGTCTAACTCCGATGTCTCTAGTTAAAATCAGATCACATAACCAGGGATGGAATGAATTTCTAGATAAGGCTTTTGTGTTATGAAGACCGCAGATAAACATGATCAGAAATTAGGAACAACCAATCAAAAGGCTGTTCAAGAGACGCAAATCAAAACAGCGGCATGAACATTAACTAGAATAGAATAGAATATCTATTGGCCAAGTGTGATTGGACACACAAGGAATTCGTCTTGGTGCGTATGCTCTCAGTGTCCATAAAAGAAAAGATACGTTCATCAAGAATCATAAGGTACAACACTTAGTGATAGTCATAGGGTATACAAATAAGCAATCAAATCATATTAGGAAACAGTCAATATAGTAAGGATACAAGCAACAAAGTTACAGTCATACAGTCATAAGTGGGAGGAGATGGGTGATAGGAATGATGAGAAGATTAATAGTAATGCAGACTTAGTAACTAGTTTGACAGTGTTGAAGGAATTGTTTATTTAGCAGAGTGATGGCGTTTGGGAAAAAACTGTTCTTGTGTCTAGTTGTTCTGGTGTGCAGTGCTCTATAGTGTCGTTTTGAGGGTAGGAGTTGAAACAATTTATGTCCAGGATGCGAGGGGTCTGTAAATATTTTCACAGCCCTCTTTTTGACTCGTGCAGTATACAGGTCCTCAATGGAAGGCAGATTGGTAGCCATGGTTTTTTCTGCAGTTCTAATTATCTTCTGAAGTCTGTGTCTGTCTTGTTGGGTTGCAGAACCAAACGAGACAGTTATGGAGGTGCAGATGACAGACTCAACAATTCCTCTATAGAACTACTGGTTATATTTGCCCAATGTAGCACTCCATTGCTTCTTAACTCTAACGATACCAACCACAACAATTAAACAATGCATGAAAATTTTTGATCCTGTAAGTAACGTGTGATGAAAATTCAGGAGTGAAAGATAGAAATTCTAAAAATTAGATACTTTTCTCAGAATTGGACTAGATGACATACAAGGTCCCTTCCCAACTCTGTTATTCGATTATTCTTTTAACTATTAGATTAGCTGTCCCCTTAAGCAGTTTTCATAATTTGGGCCTTTGGCTTCCACATTTATCAATCTCTTCCCTTGTACTCAAAATAGGCTTACCTATTGATTACATCAGTGCTGAAAGGAACCAGGCGCTTAATGGGTGCAACTGCTGGTGTTTTTTTTTTAAACTTTCAAATATTTATATACCACCCACCAAAATATTTATTCCAGGGCAGTTCACAGTATAATTAAAGCAAAGCAAAAATATATTGTTTAAATAATGAGCTGCCTAGGAATATAGCGTAGTGTAAATGAAACATATACTAGTAAGGCAGTTTAAAATATCCACATGCTCGGCTACCACATTGAAATTTTTTTAAAAGATCCAAGCAGTAAACACCTGAGTAAATAAAATAGGTTAATTTGAGGCCAATACAGGTACTCTTTGACTTATGATCCTACTTGAACCTGGAATTATGGTTGTAAGTCACAGCGGTTGTTAAGTGGATCACCATGTGGGCGTGCCTGATTTTGTAGCCTTTTGTACCGCTTGTTAAGAGAACACGATGGTCGTTCAATGAAACCATTTTAGCCAAAGGATGCTGGGGTTTTTTTTGCCAGAAATGGAAATAAACCAGTGGTGGGTTCCTCCCAGTTTGGCCTGGTTCTCCTGAGCCGGTAGCGATGACGATATGATGTCACCGAACCAGTTCTGCCCCCCTGCCCCCCACCCCCTGTGCCCCCCTATTATTCTTAACTTTTATTTGGTCCCACCACCAATCTATTGCTGCCTCCTGAGCCCCAGCTGATGGCTAGAGGGAAAAAACCTGTTTAAACTCTTGCTGCAGGGCTACGAAGGACCGCCCTACAGCTGATCAATGGTAAAAGAAAACAAATGAGTAGACCAGTGCCTGCAAAAATACATGAGTAGATCAGTGTCTGCAAAAAAATAAATGGGTAGATCAGTACAGCTCTGCAAGCAATTAAAAGCCTGGTAGACCAATACCTCTGCTAAATCCTAAATAATTGTCACGTGACCATCAAGACACACCCACAAAATAAGCCACGCCCACAGAACCGGTAGTAAAAAAATTTAGAACCCACCCCTGAAATAAACCCCAATTTTTGGACAAAAAAATGCCAACAGTCGTAGTGACATGACCAGGGAATGCTGCAAATCGTCATAAATATGGACCACTTGTCCAGTGCCCAAAATGGGATCACACAATCATGGGAGACATTGGAACTTTGAAACTAAGTCCTATCATAAGTAGCTCTAGGGAGATCCGTTGTAACTTTGAACATTTGCTAAGCAGTTGGTCATATATCGAGGACTGCCCGTAACTCCTTGAGCAGGGGTTTTACAATCAAGGTAGCATATGAAAAAAGATCCCACTGCTGTAAATAACTTGTTCGTAAGGGTGGAGAAAGGCTGGCAGCTGAACTAACATGACCCAAATCCTAAATGAATAGGAACAGTGTGGTTTAGTGGTTACAGCATTCAAGATGGAGCAAGGCTCCAAGTTCAGGTCTAACCTCAGGCATGGAATTTTGGGACTGCTTTCTAGGCCAGCCACCCTGTTTTAACTCAAGCTACTTCACAACGGAGGACGGGGACACAGTGGCTCAGTGGCTCAGTGGCTAAGACACTGAGCTTGTCGATCAGAAAGTTCAGCGGTTCAAATCCCTAGCGCCGTGTAATGGAGTGAGCTCCCATTACTTGTCCCAGCTTCTGCCAACCTAGCAGTTTGAAAGCATGTAAAAAAAAATGCAAGTAGAAAAATAGGGACCACCTTTGGTGGGAAGGTAACCGTGTTCCGTGTGCCTTTGGCGTTGAGTCATGCCGGCCACATGACCATGGAGACGTCTTCGGACAGTGCTTAGAAATGGAGATGAGCACCGTCCCCTAGAGTCGGGGACGACTAACATGTATGTCCGAGGGGAACCTTTACCTTTACCTTACCTCACAGAGTTGTTGGGAAAAGATTTGCAGAGAACTGATTTACCTGTTCGTTACCTTCCGCTGGTGGGTGAAAAGGCAAGGTATCTGATTAACCAAAGAAGATGCCGGCCAACATCTGAGGAGTGTTTTCTGTATTCAAGCTATTCCTGGTGAATGTAACTTCTTGCTTTTATGACTAGTTGAAGTAGGACAAACTATGCTCATTTTAAGAAGCTGTAATTGACATAGAGCAGAACTCCTACCATTGCCTACGACATTTAGTTAAAAACTTCCTCTGCCTTTGCCTCCTGCGGTCCAAATCTCACTCACTTTTGGTGAAAGTTGGTCTCTGGAATACTTTAGCGGTAACTTTAATATTCCAATTTATAATTGAGGCTTACGGTTTTTCGATTTCCAACCCCTTACTTACCACTAAATGGCTGCTGTCGAAGATCAGACTTACCATACTGGTAAATATTGGTTTAGGCTGAGAGAAAACCTCAAATGTTATTTTTTTCCACCCCCCCTTGCTACTTCTGGCTGGTGCACCTGACTGGAAGCTTTTATCGTACTTACTGCCATGCTGTGTACCCAAGTAGAACAAGATGGCAAGCTGCTTTTTGGCTGGGAAGCAACAACAACAATAAACAGAAGTCTAAAGAAAAGATGGAAAAATGTTCCATCTTTGGCTCAACAGCTATTTGTCACCGAACAGTTTGGGGTTATGCCACGTCCTTGCAGATACTTCAAAGAATTTCAGCCCCACCTGCACAATATAAATAAATCCAAATGTTAAAGCTCAGGGTTTGTTTGTTTTTTAAAGATGCTCTCCTGAACTGACTGACGGATAGTTAATAATCACATATCTATAAGAGGTTCTTGTTGGTTTTGGATAACTAGAATTTCTGAATTGCTCCCATTACTCATCCCAGCTTCTGACAACCTAGCAGTTCGAAAGCACATAAAAAAATGCAAGTAGAAAAATAGGGACCATCTTTGGTGGGAAAGTAACAGCATTCCGTGCGCCTTTGGGGTTTAGTCATGCTGGTCACATGACCATGGAGGTGTCTTCAGACAGCGCTGGCTTTTCGGCTTTGAAACGGAGATGAGCACTGCCCCCTAGAGTTGGGAACGACTAGCACATATGTGCGTGGGGAACCCTAAGCCTAAGCCTAACCTTTACCTTTAAGACTTTATTGAATGTCCCTTCTGCAGTCAGCTGTTTAGTAAGAGAATCATAAGGAAGATGGGGAGTTATCTGTCACATTTTTGGAGAGTCATGCCTTTAGCTTGTTGTGTTGTGAGGAATCCAACATGGCGGCTCTGCAGCCTGACATGGAACTGATTTCTATGTATTCATAAATGGCAGGATAGAAGTTTAAAACGAATAAGGGTGACTTGATGGCTTAGCAGTTAAAGATACTGAGCTTGTAAGCTGGAAAGCTGACAGCCCAGGTTTGAGATCCGAGTGCTGTGCGACAGGATGAGTTCCCGTTCTTGCCTCAGCTCCTGGCCATCTAGCAGTTCGAAAACCTGCAAATGTGAGTAAATAAATAGGTACCATTTTGATGGGAAGGTAATTATACATGATTATACACCATAGTGCAGCATTCTGTGCACTATGGTGTATAATCATGTTAGCCACATGACCACGGAAATATTTTTGGACAATGCAGAGTTGGAAATGACCTTGGAGATCTTCTAGTCCAAAGCCCTGTTCAGACAGGGAATCCTATCATTTGTTGTGGTCCGCCAGCAGCCTGCGGAAAATGGGCCAGTCCTGAAGGCTAGGGAAGGCCCGGATGAGGGCTCTGGGTTAGAGGCAGAGATGGGGCCAGGTCCATCGAAAGTGATGTGCGGACTCCGGAGCCTCCAGAAGCTGACAGTAGAGAGGCAGAGGAACAGGAGGAGCCTGTTCCTACTGCACGTATGAGAAGAGCTGCCAGAAGGCAAGAGCAGCTACAGCAAAGAGGACGACTCGGGAGTAGGGCCAAGAGACGATTGGCCCCTCCCATAAGGCTTAAAAGACCAGCAATGGCTCTTGAGCTCTTTGTCGGAAAACAACGTTGATAGACTTGTTCTTGTCTTGCTGCACTTACCTCTGGTCGGCATCTTCTGCTTTTGAACTTTTGCCAAGAGAAGCCTTTGGCAGTTTGCCTAATTATACCAAGGTTGGCGATTAGACTGAAGAATTTGTGTTATGAAGAATTTGCTTTCATTTAGTTTGGACTACGCTGAGAATGAGTTAATTCTCAGCTGTTCTAATAAAGTCTGGGTTTTTTGGGAACTGTTTGGGTCTAATACTTGGGCCTGGGACACCACACCATTTCAAGACAATTTTCAATGGATTCTATGATTGTTCGCTGCCCAGAATCACTTGTTTGGGATGGGTGGCCCTTCAAATTAATTAAATAAGTAAAGCTACCTCTATTAGCTGGGCTAGGTGAAGCATTTTGTTAGAAACAAGGCTGATTTTTATACTGACAAGGGAAAACTGCCCTTAAGAACTGTTTCCTGTTTCCTTGACAGTGAAAATGGCACCCCTCTGTCAGATTGAATGAGATCTTCACATTCCAGCATTGCTAGGAAGTTTCTATGACAGGTCGAGGTCCCTCGTGTTGAGTAATATCAGTTACCGTATTTGGCTAGTCTCACTGTGATGGAAACCGAGGTCAGTAAAGCCTTTGGCCATGCCGGCTGTCATTCCGAATTCCTGACTTTCATCCAGGCCTTACAGCTGCAGGAAAAAAAAAACCCCACTGTTTGACTCTGCTTAGCTCTTCTGCTCCTGAATGGAATCCTTTCACAATTTTTCCTTCTTTAATGACTAAGTGTTTCCTTTGGGACCTGTTAAGAATGGAGCAAGAAAGGCATGAGGGCAGGTTACAAATGATGGAGGGATGGTGGGATGGGATGTGTATGTGAAAGGATTTGCAAGAAGCAATGGGATAAGGAGACGCCTTTGCAGGGGTGGGCTTCAAAAATTTTAGCAAATTTGCTGCCTGGTTGCTGGTTGGGTGCGACCATGGTGGGCGTGGCCTAGTCGGCCTCCTGCATCAACAAAAATGGGGGGAGGGAGGCGTTTATGCATTTATCCTTGGGTTTTGGAGGCTTTTTTGAGCCTCCGGGAGGGGAAAAACGGCCTCCACAGACTCTGGAGCAGGGGTGAAATGCTCCCGGTTCAGACCATCGCCTGATCTGGTAGCAATGGCAGCGGTTGGTTCGGAGAACTGGTGGCAAAATTCCCTGCCCCCCCCATGTCCAGCTGAGCCGTGCAATCATCAGAGGCTTTTTTTTAAAAGCATTTTTTCTACAACCACTTCGGCTGAAAAAATGCTTTTAAAAGTAAAAAAAAAAAAGCCTCTGATGATCGTGTGGCTCAGCTGGGATCGTCAGAGGCTTTTAAAAGCATTTTTTCTACAACCTCTTCAGCCCAGGCAAAGCAGGGGTAGATAAAAGGGAATGCTAAAGTAGGAAAAAGTCCGTTTCACACGATAAATGTTTTGTGTTTAAAAATATGTCATGATTTAGGAGACCTGAGAAGCAATCGCCATATTTTTCTGTGAGGTAAATATTTGTTTTACTGTGGTCAGGCACTTCAGCTTGGTTTTTGCTTGTCCAGAGGATCAATGCTATCTCAAATATAGGTGGTTGTTGTTGGTTTGTGTGTAATGTTGTGCAATTAAGTGGTTCTCAGGCCCTCTAGAATAGCATTTCTCCAGGACACGATGATCTGAGAGACAGATTTGATCACATAATGACAGTGCAATTAGCGTCATTATAAAAACAACTGGTTTCACAGTTATTGCCGTGTACAGAAAGAAGATGATAGGGAGACAAATTGTTTTGATTAAAAGTATAGTTTGCTTTTCCTCAGATGTAAGCAAGGAGAGGGGAAAAAAATCACAGCTGTAGACATGGCAGTTTTGATGCCTTGGTAGGGAATAACTTGAAACACTGAAATCCTTTGGCATCAAAGTCAGATCCACGCCTACAGTGAGAAGTGCTGATTGCCCATGGAGTAGGAAAAACGTATAAGTTTGTTAATTAATTTGAACCAAAACCTAAAGTTGGGTGGGAGGAGATTCTATGCATTCGTGGAAGTCCACGGGCACCAAGTGCCCTATTCATAAGGTAACACAAGAGGCTCAAGGTTGACCCAGCCTTCCATTTTTCTGAGGTCAGTAAAATGAGGACCCTAGATTGCTGGGGGCAAGATGCTGATTCAGTAAATTGCTTAGAGGGGCTGTAAAGTCCTGTGAAGAGGTATATAAGTCTAAATGCTATTAGGAAGGAAGGAAGGAAGGAAGGAAGGAAGGAAGGAAGATGAGAAGGAAGCAAGAGAAAGAAAAAGAAGAAAGCCATGGTGGCGCAATTGTTAGAATGCAATATCGCAGGCTAATTCTGTCCACAGCCAGGGGTTTAATCCTGATCGTCTTAAGGTTGACTCAGCCTTCCATCCTTCCAAAGTCAGTAAAATGAGGATCCAGATTGTTGGAGGCAATAGGCTGACTCTGTAAACGGCTTAGAGCGGGCTGTAAAGCACGGTGAAGCGGTATATAAATCTAAGCAGAACTTATATACAGCAAAACTGGAATTGGGGAGAAGGGGTTGCAAATTTGAGGGCCTATTAAGGGGTGAAATGCTACCGGTTTGGGCCAGTTCTCCCGAACTGATAGTAAAAAATGCTACTGGTTTGCCGAACTGGAAGTAAAAAAAGCTACCGGTTCGCCAAACCGGTAGTAAAAAAAACTACTGGTTCACCGAACCGGTAGTAAAAAAAGTTTTTTTAAAAAAAGTTCAGACGATCATGCATTGCTCAGCTGATCTTTGGAACTTTTTTTTTTTACTTTTTAAGCATTTTTTACCGGTAGTAAAAAATGCTTTAAAAAAGTTTTTAAAAAAGGTTCCCAAGATCACGCAGCACAGCTGATTCCTCCCCTCCCCCAGCTGTTCTACTTACCTTCCAAAGCTTCTTTTTGGTGTGTAATGTGCATGTGTACATGCAGTGTACATTTGGTGTGTATTGCGCATGCATGCACACAGCACGTGCTTGGTGTGCAGCGAGCAAACCAGTAGTAAACCAGTTCAGATTTAATCACTGGGCTTGTTTTCCAGATTCTTGGTTTTTAGGTAAATCAGACTGTTAAAAACAACACTAGGATAAGAAAGGAAGGTTTACAAATGTTTTATGGTCTAGGAAAATGGATACCCTTGTAGAAAGATAGCAGCAAATGCACAAATAAGCATCATTGTTTGTTTATTCTTTTTTCACCTTGAAATGTGATGTTAAGACCTATTCGCCGTTTATTTTTTTCCTTCCCCCATAAGCATTCTGCCTGCTGTAACAGCTGTTGTACGTAGTAAATTTCAGCTCTGTCTCATGTTAAATCTTCTAGACTAAAGCAAATAGCTCCAGAAGAGACACCCGTGTTTATAATTGGCAGAATTTTCCTTGCACACCAAAGGGTGAAAAGGCAGATCCTAAAAACGCAAGCAGGCTCAAGTTATTAATCGGTGCGGCTGGCAGAAATTTGTTTGCACCAAGGCTGGCTTTTACAGCCAAGTCTCGAAAAATATGATTTGCGTAGTAGCAATAAAAAGCTATCTGCTTAGTAATAGTTCATCCTATGTCTGGCTCTTGCTGTCATTCTGGGAATTGCCAAGCAAAGTCTCTTGCTCAGAATTTGGATTTTGCTGGGTTGGATAGATTGTCGTTGTAGGATAGATGATCCTTTCTTTCCTAGTGGAGTATCTTGACCCAAGTAGGCAGGGATGGGCTGCTGGGAGTTCGCAGGGGTTCAGGAGAACCTCTAGCTAAGATTCTGTGCAGTTTGGAGAATCCCCAAATCCCACTTCTGGCTGGCCCTGCCCACCCCACCCCGCCCCTCCCAAGAGTCGCCACATGGCCCATTTTGGATGCAGTTAAGAGCAGGGCACGCGCGGAGGCTTGGGGAGGGCGAAAAACGGGCCTACTGGAAGTTTGGGAAGGCTGGAAAGGGGCCCATTTCCGGTCTCCAGAGAGACTCCAGAGCCTGGGGAGGCCATTTTTGCCCTCCTGGAAGCATGAGGAAAGCCTCTGGAGCCCGGGGAGGGCAAAAATGCCCCCCAACTGTGGTGCAGGAGGCCGGCTAGGCCACACACGCCATGGCCACACCCACCCAGCAACCGGGGAGAGGGATTCCTTGTTAAATTTTTTGAAGCCCACCCCTGCAAGTAGGCCGTTGGGAGACGTTTTCATTGCAATGTGCATCTTTTATGGATACTCCTGTGGAAAAAGATAGTTTTGGATCTCTAGATTTCACACTGCCGTCCCAATGCTGCTTAAATACTATTGCATCTTTCCAATTGGCTTTCGGCGAGAAGTTTATTGAAATTGAACAAACAGGTAGTCCTCGACCTGCAACAATTCATTTAGTGACCGTTCGAAGTTACGATGACACTGAAAAAAAGTGATTTATGATCACCTTTCACATTAACAGAGGGATACAATCAAGATCAAGTGAGGTACTAATACCCCTCTATAAAGCCTTAGTAAGACCACACCTAGAGTACTGCATCCAGTTTTGGTCACCACACTATGAAAAAGATGTTGAGACTCTAGAAAGAGTGCAGAGAACAGCAGCCAGGATGATTAGAGGACTGGAGAATAAAACATACAATCAACAGTTACAGGAACTGGGCATGGCTAGTCTAGTGAAGAGAAGGACCAGGGAAGAGAGGACAGCAGTGTTCCAATATTTGAGGGGCTGCCCCAGAGAGGAGGGGGTCAAGCTGTTTTCCAAAGCACCTGAAGGCCAGACAAGGAATAATGGATGGAAACTGAACAGGGAGAGATTCAACCTGGAAATAAGGAGGAATTTTCTGACAGTGAGAACATTCCACCCATGGAACTGAAGTTGCCTTCAGAAATTGTGGGAGCTTCATCACTGGAGGCTTTCAAGAAGGGACTGGACTGCCATCTGTCAGAAATGGTGTAGGGTCTCCTGCTTGGGCAGGGAGTTAGATTAGATGACCTACAAGGTACCTTCTAAGGCTGTCAATCTGTATATCTATCCCTTTTTTTAAATGGAAATTGTGCAGACGAGAACCACAAGCAAGGGAAGAATTAGTTAATGGAAAAACAAACAAAACCCGGGACAGCTAGATTAAGGGAGGCGGAAGTCATAAAGACATCTGATCGAAAGCCAACCATCGCACAGAAAGGATACAGTTGGCATGATTGTGGAATTTGGTCTACTGATCATCCTGCTCTCTTAAAAGTTTACAGCGTATTTCATCACTGCCTTGCTGCAGGATTCAGCATGATACAACCCTTCGGTTTGGTGAGACTCCAGCTATTGGAGGACCCAGCAAACAAGGGGGAAAAACACGGAGAGAAAACGGGACAGACAGCAAACTCAAGAAGAGGAATCGAAGCCACCTCAATTGTGCTCAGATATAAATTAGCAGATGAAATACTGTGTTTCCCCAAAAATAAGACCCTGCCTTATATTTCTTTTGAACCCCGAAATAAGTGCTTGGCCTTATTTTTGGGGAGGTCTTATTATTTTGGGGCGCATGGAGGAAACCAGAGGAAATGGCCGTGCATGAGTTTAAATATTTTCGGGGAGGGCTTATTTTCAGGGGGTGCTTATTTTATTGCATGCGCTCGAAAGCCCAATTGGGCTTATTATCACAGGATGTCTTATTTTAGGGGAAACAGGGTAAATGAGCACAGATTCAGAGGAGTTCCTGAATCCTGATGTACATTTTATATTAATGAAAGATTCCTAACGCTTGATTTGGTAATCCTTCTCACAATTGAAAAAAAAATTATGCGCAATCGGGCTGATTCCTAGCCACAACTTTAGGGTGACGTTCTTGTGAAATTCATCGTCGACGTCAACATACACATAAGTTGCATATATTTTATTATAGATGAGCTAAAGACAGTGCCAAACTGATTTTCAAAGGGCCTGTTTCTGAAACCCAGTTGTCCCTTGTCGATTTACAATGGGTTTCCTTGGTCCCTGCCGTTTCCCTGAATTTACAAGTCTGCTTTAGACCAAAACAACTCCATCATGCATTCGATTGTGTATCGTATGCTTTCTCCAGAATCCAGCAGCAAGAGCCACTTCCTATTAGTGATAAAAATCTCGTTTCCCCCCTCGGCAGGAAACCAGAGTTCGATATCTTTGCTTACCTTATTGCCCTGAAGTGCTGGAGTCATGTTTGGCACCGATAAGAGGGTAATTCCAAACAAATTTGGTCTGTTCTAGCTACGGGGAGGGATGTGAAATTGAAACACAATGGAATCTTTCATAGGTGAATGCATCAATGGCCTGGATTAGCTTTGTCTGAAATGAACTACAGGTGGGGCTGGGCCAGGGATGAAATGCTCCCGGTTCAGACCGGATTGCCCGATCTGGTAGTGATGGCGGTGGGTGGTTCAGAGAACCGGTAGCAAAAATCCCTGCGCCTCCCCCCATGCCCAGCTGAGCTGCACGATCATGAGGTGTTTTTTTTTTTTACTTTTCAAAGCATTTTTTCTACAACCTCTTCCAATGAAAAAATACTTTTAAAAGTAAAAAAAAAAAGCCTCTGATGATCGTGCGACTCAGCTGGGATCGTCAGAGGCTTTTCAAAGCATTTTTTTCTGCAACCTCTTGGCCGAAGAGAGGGTTAAAAAAAATGCTTTGAAAAGCCTCTGACGATCCCAGCTGAGTTGCCTGACCGTCAGAGAGGCTTTTCAAAGCATTAGAAAAAATGCTTTGAAAAGTTAAAAAAAAAAAAGGTTGGCCACGCCCACCCAGTCACATTACCCCCCTTCCCCCCACACACATCAAGCCATGCCCACATAACCGGTTGTAACAAATTTTACATTTCACCCCTGAGCTGGGCTTACGACCACAATTGACCCCAACATTTCTATTGCTGGGTGAGACAGCTTAAGTGAATTCTGCCCCATTTTACAACTTTTTCTTTCCACGGTTGCTAAGTGAAGCACTGCAGTTTCAAGTTGGTAACACAGTTGTTAAATGAATCTGGCTTCCCCATTAACTTTGGTTGCCCAGATGGTCGTAAAAGAGGATCACATGACTGCAACCGTCATAAACACATGCCAGTTGCCCAGCGCCTGGATTTTTATCATGTGACTGTGGGGATGCGGCATCGGTAGGATGAAAGGGCTGTGGAAACTTTGAGCGGTCACTAAATGAAACTTCTTGGAGGAGAAGCGAAAACGTCTTCCAAGAAAAACCAGAAAGTCCAGTTGTCTCTTGGAAAAAAAGCACCTTTGGGATAACCATGATCTGGATGGATCAAGAATCTTCATAGACACCAATTATTTTTTTTTAAATTTGATTTATATGCCGCCCTTCTCCGGAGACTCAGGGCGGCTTACAATGCGTTAAGCAATAGCCTTCATACTTTTGTATATTTTTATACAAAGTCCGCTTATTGCCCCCACAAACTGGGTCCTCAATTTACCTACCTTAGAAAGGATGGAAGGCTGAGTCAACCTCGAGCCTGGTGAGATTCAAACTTACAGTAATTGCAGACAGCTGGAGTTAATCACAACGCATTAGTCTGCATTAGTCTGCTGAGCCACCAGGCTCAGTGTTTGAAATGAACGTTTTCAATAATTTAACAATTGCAGTGATTCTCTTAACAGCAAGAAAGGTCGTAAAATGGGGCAAAACTCACTAAACAACTGTCTTGCTTAGTAGTGGAAGATATGGGCTCAATTGTGGTCGGGTATTAAGGACTACCTGAATGCTGGACTTACACGTTTAGCTAACCCTAAATGTCTTGCAGCCCAAACCACAGTTGTATCCAAATGATGATAAACATCCAGTAATATCATAATGTAAACTCTGCTGTTACATATCTGTGTCTTGACATCTGATTTTAAGTATATAACCCCCATGGAGCTTTGCACTGGAAACAAATTCCTTGTGTGTCTAATCACACTTGGCCAATAAAGAATTCTATTCTATTCTATTCTATTCTATTCTATTCTATTCTATTCTATTCTATTCTATTCTATTCTATTCTATTCTATTCTATTCTATTCTATTCTATTCTATTCTACTCTACTCTACTCTACCCTACCCTACCCTACCCTACCCTACCCTACCCTACCCTACCCTACCCTACCCTACCTTACGCTACTCTACCTACTCTACTCTACTCTACTCTACTCTACTCTACTCTACTCTACTCTACTCTACTCTACTCTACTTGCACCTGACATTTGATATGAATAAGTAACCTACAAATGATGGGAAGTATCAAAACATGTTTGCGACATTACCAAGCACATTACCAAGCACTATATAGGTATCCTAAATAATGGTTTTTAATAAATCTTCAGAGTTTTTTAACAAATGCGGGGTAATTGTTAACTGTGAATGAAATTACAAAGGAAAGTGCAGATTTCTCATAATGGCTTAATATGTATATTATAGATCCGTATTCATGTATCACACTAAGTTGATGTGAACCATAACTGGTTATTTTCAAGCTTACTATATTTCGTGAACCCAACCTATTTATGGTGTATTTTCATAGAAAATGAGTTGATTTAGTGACCAGATGATGATGGTTTTTGTGAAGTCATAAATAGAATTTGAAGAATGACAAAAGTTCTTTCGTTTTCTCTCTTTCTTACAGACCCAATGTTTGTGGATCACGGTACAATGCCTATTGTTGTCCTGGATGGAAAACTTTACCTGGTGGAAATCAATGTATTGTCCGTAAGTTGTTATTACTGCTGATTTTATTAGGAAATTCCTCATTTGTTTACTTTTTTCAATTTTGTTTTTATTCAAAAATAGTTAAAATACAGTTAAATTAAGGAGCTCCTGACAGTGAGCATGGTTAATCAGTGAAAAAAATCTGTCTCCAGACCAGGGGTGGGTTCTACTTACCTTTACTACCGGTTTGCAACGGGGCCGAGCACATGCACAGAAGCATTTTGATGATGTCGGGGTGGATGGGCGGAGCTTCTCTCTGGTTTTACTACTGGTTCTATAGAATGGGTGCACCAACACTGGAGATTTTTAAGAAGAGATTGGACAATCATTTGTCAAGAAGGACATTGTACAGTATATATAAAATCAGGTGACGTATTAGTACCGCTTTATCAAGCCTTAGTAAAGCCACACATGGAATACTGCATCCAGTTTTGCTCACCACATTAGAAAAAAAATGTTGAGACTTTGGGGGGATAAATGTGCAAAGAAGAGCAACTAAGATGATTAAAGGCCTGGAGATAAAAACAAGATGATTAAAGGCCTGGAGATAAAAACAATATATAAATTTGATTTATATGCCACCCTTCTCCGGAGACTCGGGGCGGCTTACAATGCATTAAGCAATAGCCTTCATACTTTTGTGTATTTATACAAAGTCAGCTTATTGCCTCCACAAACTGGGTCCTCAATTTACCCACCTTAGAAAGGATGGAAGGCTGAGTCGACCTCGAGCCTGGGGAGAATTGAACTCGCAGTAATTGCAGGCAACTGGATGCTAAATGCTGCTTTAGTAGGAGGCATTAGCCTCCTAATAGATTGAGTTCTCTTAAGCATAGACTTTAGCAGCAGCAATGACAAAAATAATGTGAACTTTGACTCTTAAGGGTATTTATTTATTTATTTATAGAATAGAATAGAATAGAATAGAATAGAATAGAATAGAATAGAATAGAATAGAATAGAATAGAATAGAATAGAATAGAATAGAATAGAATTTTTTATTGGCCAAGTGTGATTGGACCTAGAAGGAATTTGTCTTTGGTGCATATGCTCTCAGTGTACATAAAAAGAAAAGATACATTCGTCAAGAATCATAAGGTACAACACTTAATGATAGTCATAGGGTACAAACAAGCAATCAGGAAACAATATCAGTATAAATCGTAAGGATCCAAGCAACAAAGTTACAGTCATACAGTCATAAGTGGAAGGAGATGGGTGGTGGGAACGATGAGAAGATTAATAGAAGTGCAGACTTAGTAAATATTTATTTATTAGTTTGTCAAACATGTACAAGATAGTAGCATAATAGCATAATAGCATAAAGATAATTTGATGAAGGGTCCTGAAGATCCAGAAAGGGTTTGATAGTCTAGAGAGGTGAGTTCAGTCATTCGTCAGCCTCTTACTTCACCAGCCAGTATCTCTGAAAGCGTTATTATTCTTTCCTTTCTTATTTACAGCGATTTGCAGACATTCCTGTGGAGATGGGTTTTGCTCAAGGCCAAACATGTGCACCTGTCCAAATGGCCAGATTTCTCCATCCTGTGGCTCAAAATCAGGTATGCATTCAATATTTGGATCAGTCATCCCTGCTTGGACGGTCAAACTAGTAGAGGAGTTTGTTTATTATTTTCTGATATCTTAGTACAGGGGTCAGCAACCTGCGGCTCTGGAGTCACATGTGGCTCTTTCACCCCTCTGCTGTAGCTCCCTGTCACACAAAATATGCATCACAACTGCCAATGTGCGACACCCACAGGCACACAATTTATTGAGCTTTTCAACCCCCGGTAGGCCAATCATGGATAAATCCAAGAAAAGAAAAGTTTCAGAAGAAAACAGAACATTTAATTCAACTACATATGCTAATTTTGTGACCGCTCAAGAAATAGTCAGGCACAGGAAGGGTTTTGTGACTCCCGGTGTTTTCTTTTTTGTGGGAAATGGGTCCAAATGGCTCTTTGAGTATTTAACGTTGCAGACCCCTGTCTTTGTAGCTCAGACAATTAAACAGCCATGTATGTTTACCACAGCTAAGAGAATCTAATGCAGGGCTGCTCAACCTTGGCAATTTTAAGCCAGGTGGACTTCAATTCCCAGAACTCCCCAGCCAGGAGTTGAAGTCCACAAGTCTTAAAGTTGAACAACCCTGACTAGGTTTGAGTTACTTGCAAGCATTCCTTATGGCCACATTAAAGATAACAACCAACATTCTATCATGGCAGTTTCTGATTCCTTCTTCTAATTTTTTTCTTTTTCTTTTTTTTAACTTCAGCACACTTGACACATATGTTTTAGGAATGAACAAACTAGAATTTATGAAAGTCCCTGTAAGATCTGGTCATCCAGTACCAGAGGCCTCTAAGCAGATTCGAGAGGCATATATAGGAGTGTTCAGTGACCTAATTTTTCAGTAAATGGTATTAATTATCATTCAGAGGCATTGTGCTTGCCTGGAACTGTTTTATGGCTTCGTAAAGGAGCCGAAAGCACGAGAAAGCGAAAAGTAGGGTAAACATTTATATTAAGTAGAATAAAATTAATACCATGCAAATAGAAAGTTCTAACTTCTCTTGCGAGCAGCATGAATGTCTAGATCTCACGTTGGTTGACTTCCCAGTATTGTGTGAAATCAGTAGTCCAATTCTACTTTATTTATTTATTAATTTATTAATTTATTTATTATTTAAATTTTTATACCGCCCTTCTCCCGAGGAACTCAGGGCGGTGCACAGCCACAGTAATACAACATATATCACAAAATTAAAAAAAAAAAAAAAACAGTTTAAAACATATTAAATAATTTGGCCCTATATTAAAAACTCAAAAACTAAAACACCCATTAAAATTCATTATTTAGCCAGCCCAGCCTGTTGAAACAGTAAGGTCTTAAGGGCACGGCAGAAGTACGCAGGTCGGGGATCATATGTATCCCCGGGGGCAATTCATTCCAGAGGGCAGGTGCCTCCACAGAGAAGGCTCTCCTCCTAGGGGTTGCTAGTCGACATTGGTTGACCGACGGCACCCTGAGGAGTCCCTCTCTGTGGGAGCATATTGGCCGGTGGGAGGCCATCGGGGCAGAAGGCGATCTCGTAAGTATCCACGTCCTAAGCCATGGAGCGCTTTAAAGATGGTAACCAACACCTTGAATTGCACCTGGAAGACTACCGGGAGCCAGTGCAGCTCACGCAGGAGAGGTGTTACATGGGTGCGCCATGTTGCTCCCGTAATCACCCGCGCGGCCGCATTCTGGACCAGTTGGAGCCTCCGGGTGCTCTTCAAGGTTAGATAGCTGGTGTTTTGAATTTACAGTTGCGTTCTTTTTAAATTGTGTTTTGAATTCATATGTGGTTTTGTTTCCTTTTTTTTGTTGTTTTTTGTTGGCCACAGTTGAATACAGTACTTTTTGATCCAGAGACAGGACATAAATCTAATGAATTAATCTCTCTTTATTTGTGGGTTTATTTGCACTGCAGGGGTGCTCCCTTTAAATTATTTTTGTGTATCGTTTAATTAGGTCCCTATAATGAATTCGGTCCTCTGCTTCACTAATCACATGCCAGGAAAAAAAAAAAAAGAGAATTTCAGGAAAATGTTTAGTTATCAAAACACTCTAAATATAAGCTTTTGATCTGAAAATACCCTGCAGATTCTTAGACTATAATTCCCATCTTCCTGAGTCTCGTAGGAAGGAGGGGGAATTGTAATCCAGCAGACAGGTAGTCCTCGAGATACGACCACAATTGACCCCAAAATTTCTGTTGTTAAGGGAGACATTTGTTAAGTGAGCTTTGTCCCGTTTTACAACCTTTCTTGCTAAGTGAATCACTGCAGATGTTCAGTTAGTAACTGGGTTATTAAGGGAATTGGGTTTCCCCATTGACTTTGCTTGTCGGAAGGTCACAAAAAAGGATCACATGATCTCAGGACATTGCAACTGTCATAAGTATGAGTCAGTTGCCAAGAGTCCATATTTTGATCACCTGGCCATGAGGAGGAAGCAACAAGTCCTAAGTGTGCAAAACGGCACGTAAGTCACTTTTTTTCAGTGGCGTCGTAACTTTGAATGGCCACTAAGCGAATTGTTGTAAGTCGAGGACTACCCTGTATTTGGAAGACACCAACCGGAGGAAGCGATACATAAAATGCTCTTTCCGTGATGTCTAAGTGCCTGGAGGCGGTGCGGGTCTGGATGGGTAGGAACAGGCTCAGGCTCAACCCCTCCAAGACAGAGTGGCTGTGGATACCGGCATCCCATGATCTAGCGCCCTCATCTCTATTGATGGGAGGCGAGTCTCTTGTTCCCTCTGAAAGGGTTCGTAATCTTGGCATCCTCCTTGATTCACGGCTATCTTTAGTGGACCACCTAATGGCCGTGACAAGGGGGGCATTCACCTGGTGCGCCAGTTACTCCCTTTTCTAGACAGGGACATCCTCCGTACGGTCACTCATGCTCTCATTATCTTTTGGTTGGATTACTGCAGTGCCCTCTACATGGAGCTGCCCTTGGAGTGCACCCAGAGGCTCTAGCTGGTCCAGAATGCACCTGCACGAGTAGTTATGGGTGCGTCCCGCTACTGCCATGTGGCACCACTTTTGCGCGAGCTGCACTGGTTGCCAGTGGTCCTCCGGATCCTTCAAGATGCTGGTACTTACCTATAAAGCCCTTCATGGCACGGGTACAGGGTATTTGCAGGAGCACCTCTTACCGGCCTCCCACCACTCAGTGCGCTCACATAGGGCAGCCCTCCTCCAGGTCCCCTCAGCCAGACAGTGTCGGATGGTGGTCCCCAGGATGAGGGCGTTCTCTGTGGTTGCAACGACCCTCTGGAATGGGCTGCCCACCGAGCTCCGGACGGCCCCCGATCTCCGCACCTTCCGCGCCGACCTAAAGACATGGCTCTTTCATCAGCTTCCCTGATCTGTTGCGGTTTTTATTTTGGGGTTTTGGGATTTTATATTTGGTTTTAATATTATTTAAATAATTGTTGGGTTGTTTTATTTTGTGAGCCATCCCGAGTCCTACGGGAGAAGGGCGGCATATAAATCTGACACTAAAATAAATAAAATAAAATAAATAAACTCTCTATTTGCTCAACCTTAGACTTTTCTAATGGTTCGTTGATAAATAAAGATTTTTAACCATCGTAGGTTTTTTTCCCCTCCCACCATTGTCCCAACTAAGCAACAGCCTGAAATGCTTAAAACTTTACATCTGTTCTTTGCCTGGACCTCAGCTCTGAGACATGGCTGGCAAAGGCAACCATGAATGCCTTTTCCGGATCCTCCTCTGCATTTATCCTCTTAGACCTCACAGATGTTTCCCGCAATTCCGTTCTTCCGTAAGGATTTCAAAGAGATTGCGGACGAGATGGAAGAACAGCTCCACTAGCGTGGCCAAGAGTCCAGCTTCTTAGTTCAGCCAGATGCTTCCAACCCGTAGCCCACTCCTGCTGTGACCTCCTAGCAGCGTCTGTTCCAATAGAGGAGAATATTTGTAGCTCAGGGTTGAAATGAGGGGTCCTTAATGCTCTCTGAGCTTGCTGATTTTCTTGCAGAAGTTTCGTTACCCAAACTAGGTTACATCATCAGTGTTAGTAAGGAGTGGGGTTTGCTGTCCGTTTATATTCTAATCTCTTGCCCTGTCAGTGTTGGTCGGGATGGTCTTAGAGGTTCTTTGGTTGGACTGTTTGCTGTTGGCTTCATTGCCAGCTTCTTATTTGGGACATTTTTTTACCTGATTATTGGTCTGATGTTAATCCTGGAGTTAATCTGTGCTGATCTGGGTGCTGATTGCTGGTGGAGAGGTGGCAAAACCATCTACCATCATTAAAACAATGTCATCTAGTAGTTCCAAGGGAGAGAGCCTTCTCTGTGGGGGCACCTACGCTTTGGAACAAAATACCACCTGGAATACGAATAATCCCAGATCTTCGCACTTTCCGACGTGCCCTGAAGACCTTTCTATTTCAACAAGCAGGGCTAGCATAAACATCAAAATTCTATGTCAAGGTCTTAGGAGATACACCAAGTTGACTCAATTTATTATTTACTGTTTATAAAATATATTTATATGTATATGAAATCTTAATCTGTTCACCGCCCTGAGTCCTTTGGGAGAAGGGCGGTATAGAAATTCAATAAATAAATAAATAAATAAAAACGCATCCATGAACACTAACTAGAATTAGTTAGAAGACATGATGTAAACTCTTTCAATTTCGCAAGATATAGACAGACTTAACCATAGATTCAGAGGGACGTAGTGGCTCAGTGGTTAAGATGCTCCTCAGCTCTACTCTGCAAGGGCTCCTCCGCTCCCCCTGCATTAAGGAGGGAGTGAGTCACCCTAAATAGGGAGGCTGGGCGATAATCAGCGTATGCAATATGTGCGGAAAAATGTGAAAATGTGCCCGTATTGCTACTAAATAAGTCCTAATAAAGGCTCTCAAGAGTGTTCGGTCAGATTCAGATTTACTGGTCCTCCAGCATTGCTCTAGGCATCTCTTCTGGCACTTCATCTCCTGGAGCTCCTCAGTAAACCAGGGAGCTTTCCTGGATCCACTGCCATTGAGAGGTCACAAAGGCACAATCCGGTCCAATGGCCCAGACACCATCCTATTCCAGGCAGCCACCAGGGTCTTGGCCGGACTGTGGACAAGGGAGTTGGGTATCTCCCCAAGCTCCTTTTGAAACCCTTCCGGATCCATTAGGCATCTGGGGCGGAAGCACTTAATCGGCTCCGAGATTGGGCAGAGAACCAGTTGTTAAATTACTGTATTTTCCTGCGTATAAGACTACTTTCTAACACACAAAAATCATCTCAAAAGTCGGGGGTCGTCTTATACGCAGGGTCTTGTTCTCCTGTAACCAGGCAGACCAGCCCATAAGGCTCTGACGAGCCTTAAATGGCTCTGAGGAGGGTCGTTTTATACGCCCAATCGTCTTATACGCTGGAAAATACGGTATTTGTTAAATTATTTGAATCCCACCACTGCTTAACCCTAAACCTGGGAACCCCGCCCCCCCCAATAATTTATGTGTTCATAAAATGTGTTAAGGCAATAGCTGAGCCCTCTAACATAACAACATATTAAATGTTACCAAACTTCATTTTTATTTTATTTTTTTAAAAAAGTTGTTATTTTTTATTATTATAACACAATATGATATTACAAGACATACATTTATATATATATATACTCTCTTAACAGCTATTTCGTGATGATCCTCTTCCAATATTCACATTCTCCCCTTTTTCCCTTTATATTTTTCCATTCTTCTTGTCCCCTTCTCTTTTAATTATAGTGTATTTCTTAACATTCATATTTTTTTAAAAAAATTAATTTATATGCCACCCTTCTCCGGAGATTCAGGGCAGCTTACAATGCGTTAAGCAATAGCCTTTATACTTTTGTATATACCTGCTTAGTAAGGCTTTCGGCCCCCCCCAAGCGGTGTTCTTTTTTTTACAAAGTCAGCTTATTGCCCCCACAATCTGGGTCCTCATTTTGCCTACCTCGGAAGGATGGAAGGCCTGGTGAGATTCGAACTCGCAGTAATTGCAGGCACCTGGTGTTACTTTACATATTGATTTTATACTTTGTATACATTGATATATTCATTCTTTCGATTTTTAAATTTCAGCCCTATATTTCTTCTCCATTATTCTATTCTCTAGCCACTTATACCATTTGTGCCAGATTATATAATATTCTATATCCTCCTTTTCTTTAAGTTCTTTTGTTAATTTATCCATCTCGGCACATTGTAGGATTTTTTTTTTTATCAACTCTTCTTCTGTTGGTATATTTTCTTTTTTCCAATTAGACCAAACTTCATTTTAACTTACTTTGATGTGTTGTGGCAAGTCCACCTCAGTTCATCTTCTTGTAAATGGTTTGGATTATTCCTGGGATCAAGTTGAACTAAAAGGTATTTACTCATGCTTTCACCTGTGGTTAGGCTCAATTTGATGACTTCTAGGCACACAAAATTCAGTTTGTTGTTTAATTTTTGGGGCTGTGTGGAAACTCCCAGGAAACTCTGTAGGCCCTCCAAGGAAGGCTGATGTTGAAATCCTTGAAACTAGAGATGTGTTACCAGTGGCTAACAGGGAGACATTGTGGGGCAATAAAACTTACAATTCATTTGAATAGATGCCATACTTTCCACTTTACTGTAACAGTAAAGAAAACATTTACTGTAAAATAGTATCAAGTAAACATTTACTTAACAAGAGTCAACATATTGTACAATTACAACTCCACCCACTGGAGTTTCCAACAATCCCACTGAAAATCTGGTCTAGCCTGACCCCGCTGAATTTTTAAGATCTGTATTATAGGGTTGGGTATTTTAAATATTTAATGGTTAATGGTTTTAATTTTTAGCCAAAGTTATATGCTTTTTTAAAGAAATTGTTTAACTTTTGTGTACTATTTTATTTGGCTGTTCACCGCCCTGAGTCCGCAAGGAGAAGGGCGGTATACAAATCTAAACAAATAAATAAATAAATAAATAAAATGGTGATTCAAATGCAGCATCTAACTTGCCAGTGAATGAATACATAGGAAATAATTTTCTTTGGAATGGGAACATGCATTTGAGTATAGTTAAAGGATACGATCTGAAGTCTTACTCACTTTGAAAAGATCAAGAAAACGCCAAACCTTCTCTCTGGAAAACATTTGAGCTATTCACATATATGTACAGGTAGTCCTCGATTTACAAGCGCAACTGAGCTCAAAATTTCTGTCGCTAAGCGAGACAGTTGTTAAGTGAGTTTTGCCCCATATTCCAACCTTTCTCACCCTACCCTGTTTCCTCCCCAAAATAAGACATCCCCTGATAATAAGCCCAACTGGGCTTTTGAGTGCATGGCAATAAGGCCAAGTGCTTATTTCAGGGTTCAAAAAAAATATAAGACAGAGTCTTATTTTTGGGGAAACAAGATAGTTCTTAAGAGAAGCACTGCAGTTGTGAAGTTAGTAACACAGCCTGTTAAGTGAATTTGGCTTCCCCATCGCCTTTGCTTGTCAGGAGATTACAGAAGGAGAACCCGTGATTGCAAGACACTGCAGCCGTCATAAATATGAGGCGGTTGCTGAGATTCCGAATCTCGATCATTGAAACCTGGGGGATTCTGCCACTGTCATAAGTGTGAAAAACGGTCACAAGTCAGTTTTCCCGTACTGTTGTAAATTCAAAACGGCCGCTAAGTGACGGTGTTGTAACTCTGAAGAGTCACCGAATGAACTGTTGTTAAGTCGAGGACTACCAATATACAGACTACAAACGAATCTATGACTCTGCATCGAAGCTACTGCTAAACGTAGTTGAAAATATTTTAAGTGGCTTTTTTGATAACTATGTGGGAATGGAAGTTAGCTTTTGGCACGCTGTACTCTAATTGAAATCAGTTTTGTGGTTTTAGGTTTCTACCCCGCCTGACAGATGATATCATTTCCTATGTGTTTTCTAATCAGGCCTCTTTTCCTACAATGCTATAAAGCTTAATTGAAGCTTTTTTCAAGCTAGGACCATCACTACCTCTGTCCCTGATCAGCTTAGGATGGAATAGATGGTGTCTGCCAGCTAATTATTCTTAAGGTTGTGTTTTTTTTCCTCTAGCTAAAATTAAGTCTTATTAAGAACCGAAGCCGAATGATATGTAGCTTAATATTAAAAAGGCCAATTTTTCAGAAACATAGATAGCAACTTCTGGGTGGGCTTCTAATCGCTGGGATCAGAACAAATAGAAAATGGACATGTTTAATCTGCTTTTGGGCTTGCGGTTTGGATCCAAAGTGGCTCCTTTGAAGCTTCTTGTTGTAGAAACATGAAATCTGTTAGTGCCATTAAGAAAAAAACCTATATGTAGATGCACAGAGGAGAAAGGTTTGGCCTGAGGTCCCATTGATTTAATGGTCCGAGTTTTGGAGATTTCACAATGGCTGGGTTTATATCATGCTATGACCAATGTAAACTCTTTTAATTTCGCAACATATAGACAGACTTAACCATAGATTCAGAGGAACACGGTGGCTCAGTGGCTAAGACGCTGAGCTTGTCAGAAGGTGGGCAGTTCAGTGGTTCGAATCCCTAGTGCCACGTAACGGGGTGAGCTCCTGTTCCTTGTCCCAGCTTCCGTCAACCCAGCAGTTTGAACGCACGTAAAAAAATGCAAGTAGAAAAATAGGGACCACCTTTGGTGGGTAGGTAACAGCGCTCCATGCGCCTTTGGCATTGAGTCCTGCCGGCTTCATGACCACGGAGACGTCTTTGGACAGCGCTGGCTCTTCAGCTTAGAAACGGAGATGAGCACCACCCCCTAGAGTCGGGAATGACTAGCACATATGTGCGAGGGGAACCTTTACCTTATGACCAATCTTAGCATAAGGTGGGAATCTTCCTTTAGCATGCTGTGAATGAATAGGTTGGTGCGGGTTTCTCTGCTTTTCTCTGGAAAGACAACCTGTAAAGCAGGGATGCCCAACTGTGGCAACTTTAAGACCCATGGATGTCCAACTCCCACATGGCTGGCTGTGGAATTCTGGGAGTTGAAGTCCACAGGTTTGTAAGTTGCCAAGGCTGGACACGCCTGCCATAAATGCCACGTATTGCTTTTGGCAGATTCAAGATCAAGTTCCACCCTTCCATAGAACTCGTTACAAGAGCTTGGACCAGATATTTATTTATTTATTTGTTTATTTATTTATTTATTTATTTAATTAGTTTTATTTATATGCCGCCCTTCTCCGGAGACTCAGGGAGGCTTACAATGCGTTAAGCAATAGCCTTTATACTTTTGTATATTTATACAAAGTCAGCTTATTGCCCCCACAACTGGGTCCTCAATTGACCTACCTTAGAAAGGATGGAAGGCTGAGTCAGTCTTGAGCCTGGTGAGATTCGAACTGCCAAATTGCAGTCAGTCGGCAGTCAGCAGAAGTAGCCTGCAGTACTGCACTCTAACCACTGCGCCACCGTGGCTCATAGATGTACATTTATTTATTTATTTATTGGTTCGATTTATATGCCGCCCTTCTCTGGAGACTCAGGGCGGCTTACAATGCGTTAAGCAATAGCCTTCATACTTTTGTATATTCCTGCTTAGTAGGGCTTTTGCCCCCCCCCCCCAAGCGGTGTTCTTTTTATACAAAGTCATCTTATTGCCCCCACAATCCGGGTCCTCTTTTCACCTACCTCGAAAGGATGGAAGGCTGAGTCAACCTTGAGCCTGGTGAGATTTGAACTTGCAGTAATTGCAGGCAGCTGGCAACTTAAGTGCTACTTTAACAGCACTTAGTCCACTGCACCACCAGGCTCTTCATCTGATAATCTGATTTACCTTATAAAATTATTATTGTGAAAGATTAAAATTAGGAAAGGCCCTTATGTACACTGGACTGAGTTTCCCAGGGAAAAGCTGAGATAAGCAATAAGGAGCAAATCATTTCCAGTTAATCTCATATTTGCAATGCTTGAATTCTAAACTGTGAGTAAAATCACAGCATCTTCTTAAATCATAGTTTGGAAGATACTTAAACACACCAAGGGTCAATCGTACTTTTTGGGTTAGTTATTTTGTGGTTTAGGAATTAGAATATCATGGCCTGGTCTTTTTGAAGGTTACTTTTATATTGGAATTCTTTTCCAGACTCTACATTCTGCATCTGCTTCATTTGGCATTTATTTGTAGAACAAGGAGAGAATTAAATTGCAAGATTTCTCTCTTCCCCCAAGTACTGAAAACAACCAGGTGTTGCTTTCTAATTTACTAGCACCTGTCGAACTATGCTTTCCAATTTTGTTAGGTGGCTAGAGTCCCCATATTGGCAGCCACCTAGTGGCATTGAAATACATTAAACACGATATTTTTCATTAATATTTGCATTATATTTCCTTTAAAAATTATATGCACCTTTGATATTGAAAAGTTTATCTCTACATTTTCTCGTGTAAGTTTTTTTTAGTTTTCATCTGCCACTTTTCTCAATCTTCCCTACAATCTGTATTCTCCAAAGGCAATCATCATCATCATCATCTTTTAACAACCCCATAATCCCTTGAGGGGTGATGTCTGGGCAAGTGAATGGTACTAGCAGAGTGTTTTAATGGCCCAATGCCCTTCCTGTCACCAGTGCAGATATATTCTCATTGTGCCCAGGGAGAGAAAAATATCTGCCTCTACCTAGGATCAAACTCACAGCCTCCTGATTGTGAGGCGAGAGCTACATCTCTAAGCCATTGCACCACTCCGTTCTTCAAAGCCGATAAGGGTAGCATTTTGCCTGCACCTTTTATGTTGTTATCTGCAGAACAGAGCGTAGACCTTGATTGCGTCTGTTGTGCGTAGATGTTGTATAGACCCACAAATAACAGAACTGTCTTTCTTTTCAAGTGCAACACTGCAACATCAGATGCATGAACGGTGGGACGTGCAGTGATGATCATTGTCTCTGTCAAAAAGGATACACCGGGACACATTGTGGACAACGTAAGTAATCGGAACGTTCAGTTCAAAGATGGGTTTCAGCAGGTTTTGGAGAACCGGTAGCGGAAATTTTGAGTAGTTCAAAGAACCGGTAGTAAAAATTCTGACTGGCCCTGCCCCCATCTATTCTCTGCCTCCCAAGTCTCAGCTGATCGGGAGGAAATGGGGATTTTGCAGTAACCTTCCCCTGGATTGGGGAGGGAATGGAGATTTTACAGTATCCTTCCCCTGCCACGCCCACCAAGCCACACTCACAGAACCGGTAGTAAAAAAAAATGGAAACCCACCACTGGTTCAATTGGAATTCAGCTACACTGCCTAAATGATACAGAAGCAAATGGAGAATTCGTGTTTAACAATTCATGGAGGAAGTTCAGCAGCTCATAAGTACAACAGTAGCAAGAACACCTCTTCATGGTGGTATTACCCCCATGGATGTTGCTCTTCCACTCCACACACAAACAAACACACACGCACTCCAAGTTACATGAGAACAACCTTCTCCAGTCCCTGTGATGCAGATTCCAGATTAGATCCAGACAAAAAAATGTCACCCTTCTGAACGGAGGAATTTTGAGTACAGTAAACGTTGGGAAACACAGTCCTTCAACACTTTCTTGTTTGGTTGCCAAATTCTCATCTAAGAACTTCTATCTTGGCTGCAGTTAAAATAGGGAAAAAACAAACAAACCCAAAAAACCAGCCACCAGATCAGGGCAGGATTTGCGTGTGGATTGCTTGTAATTTTTTCAGAGAAGCTCGTAACTTTTCAAGAAGTGCCAGGAAAATTTCTTGCTGGCTGGAATACACCTCAGACAAATGCTTGAGACTAACTGCTGTAGACGTTTTTGTATTAGTGTCGTAAAGGTATTGGGAAAGTTTTAAGCATTTCATATCCGATTAGGGACAAATTTGTCATTGCTAACTGTTGGCGCCATCCAGTTCTCTTTGCGTTCGACAAGCAAATCTGTGTCAAGCTTATTATGGAAAGTAGAGTAAATTGTAAAGAGAGCCAGTTTGGTCTAATGGTTAAGGCAACAGGCTAGAAACCGGGAGACTGGGAGTTCTAGTCCCGTCTTAGCCATGTAAGCCAGCTGGGTGACCTTGGGCCAGTCACCTCAGCCCAACTCACCCCACAGGGTTGTTGTTGTTGTTGTGAGGAAAATAGGAGGAAGAAGAAGTGGGCATGCTTGCTGACTTGAGTTAGAAATAATAAAGGCGGGATACAGATAAGTACCATATTTTCCGATGTATAAGATGACTGAGCGTATAAGACGACCTTCCTCAGAGCCATTTAAGGCTCGTCAGAGCCTTATGGGCTGGTCTGCCTGGTTACAGGAGAATGAGACCAGGTGTATAAGACGACCCCCGACTTTTGAGAAGATTTTTGTGTGTTAGAAAGTAGTCTTATATGCAGGAAAATACAGTATATCTTATTTTATCCTCTGAGTTTTGGAAGATGACTTTATGTGCTTTAATGCAGTTAGCCATTGTTAGTCAAGTAAGGTATTCACATTAAGGAACGCGGTGGCTCAGTAGCTAAGATGCTGAGCTTGTCTATCGAAAGGTCAGCAGTTCAGCGGTTCGAATCCCTAGTGCCGTGTAATGGGCTGAGCTCCTGTTACTTGTCCCAGCTTCTGCCAACCTAGCGGTTCGAAAGCACGCAAAAAATGTAACTAGAAAAATAGGGATTACCTTTGGTGGGAAGGTAACAGCATTCTGTGCACCTTTGGCATTTAGGCCACATGACTTTTGGACCCGTGCTGGAGCCCATCTTCAAAGAACTTCTCCCTAGCAGAGTCTGTCAGAGAGAGAGAGAAGTACCCCGAAGCTGGGCTCCAGCATGAGTCAGAAAGCTCGGAAGATAAAAGGTCCCCATGACCGACCCAGAGTGAATCCTGCAACATAGTCCTGGGACACACATATATTTGCCTTCATTCGTGAGAGAGCTGGATTGCTTGTTTCTACAAATGCCCTGTTTCCCCGAAAATAAGACATCCCCTGATAATAAGCCCAATCGGGCTTTTGAGAGCATGTGCTAATATAAGCCTCCCCTGAAAATAAGCCTTCCCCAAAAATATTGAAATGCAGAGTTGGAAATCAGGTAAGATGGCAAGAAGAGCCCCATCTTGCTCCTCGCACCCCAAAATAATAAGACCTCCCTGAAAATAAGGCCAAGCGCTTATTTCGGGCTTCAAAAAAATATAAGACAGGGTCTTATTTTTGGGGAAACACGGTAGTTTACGTTGATTAGGACTTCTTTGGGCTTCAACCTTTATTTATCCTCTTGAAAATAAATAAAAAATGGTGAATGAATATTGATGATGAAAAAAAACATTCTGGTCGCCTCTTGTTGACTTGTTATTTGCTCCACTTGTAGCTGTCTGTGAAAATGGATGTCTTAATGGAGGAAGGTGTGTGGCACCAAACAGATGTGCTTGCACATACGGCTTCACAGGACCTCAGTGTGAAAGAGGTAGGTGGGATTTCCATTTTCTGATTAAAACAGTGGAAGACTCTAAACTGTCTTAGGGTATATAGAAAAGCCGTTTACAATTAAGAGGAGGTGCAAATGCACTAAAACATTTGATTTGTTCTTTGAAATTGCTGAAGTTCACTGTTGGGGATTAGGCTCAATAAGTTTTTAGAAGACTTCATGTGTAATGGAATGTAGACTGGATTCTCGGGAGGGAGGGAAGGAGGGGCTATCTTCCAGAAGGCCAAGAGCAGTGGTGGGTTGCTACTGGTTTACCCAGGATCAGGCAAACCGGTAGCGGCGGCGGGAGGCTCTGGACATCTCTGTGCATGCGGAGAAGTGTCGCACATGTCAGTGGTGGATTCTAATCAGTTTTACCACTGGTTCGCATTGCACATGTTCTTTGCATACTGCATGCAAGCACATTGAGTGAAAAAACAGTTGAGGCATGGCAATCCACTCTGCCGCGCCTTACAGCTGACGAAGAAACAAAAGAAATAAAGGTAGGTATACCGCGGGGGCAGTGGGGGAGGGTCCAACTGACATTCAAAGTGAACCAGTTTGCTCTCCTGTGAAGATTTCCACTACCAGCTCTCCCAAACTGGGAAGAACTGGTAGCAGCCCATCACTGGCACGCGTGCATGAGCGTGCTCACACTCACGAGCGAACAAGTAGCAACGGGATTTGAAACCCACTATTGGCCAAGAGACAGCGAAGCTTAGATAGTTGGGTTAGGCGGAAGAGGTTCAAGATAGCTCCTCAAAACTTCTCAGAATATATCTTGAACGAAGCAAGTGCTCACTTTAGTTTGGCAAGATTTCTGTACCTACAGTAGGTGTGGTGTTTTGAAGCGATTCGGTGTAATTTGCCATGGTTTTTGGAGTCTGAGTGTCAAGACCAGGGAAATCGGAATATCCTCGCAGTTCAAATGGGTATAAACATTCATTGCAAGCTTAAACTGTCTACAAGAATCTGAACTACTAACAGCCAAAGCAAATTGATGGCGCATAAGTTTCAATGGAATTCAAGGTGGCCTGGATTTAAATCTCTTGTGGACACGGCGAGACTGATGATATGTTTGACCCCTCCCTCAGGTTCAGCCTGGTCATTCCCTACGTTGAGACGATGCTATGATTTGGCTGTACAAAATTTATACCATGCTTCTATGGTACACATAGAACCTCCATTTTTTAAAAAAAAAAAAATAACATTTTTTCTTTCAAAGTACATAATCTCAAGATCACCCAATCTCACGACATTTCAATGTTTGTACACGAGACTATGAACTCACAAGAGTGAGATTTTTACCAAAAACTCTCAAGGTTGATTAAACTCATGAATCTTCAGCCCGTTTTTTAAAATTCTTTCCAATCTAATGAATGGTTGAAAATATATTTATATCTACCTGTCTGTGTCCAGCGGTGGGATTCAGCCAGTTCGCACCTCTTCGGGAGAACCGGTTGTTAACTTTCTGAGCAATTTGGCAAACTGGTTGTTGGAAGAAATCATTAGGGCAGAGAACCGGTTGTTAAATTACTTGAATCCCACCACTGCCTGCGTCCATTAGTAGGATAACTGTCTGAAAACTGACGTCAAATCTGTTCTGAGGGGAGAATGGAGTGCAAGAGAAATTGAAAATGGGCCGAACCCAGTCAGATACTGCTGAGGAAAAAAAATGAAATTTATTCCTTTATTACATTTCACATTTTATGATGAATTGTGAAAGCTAGCTAATAAAAGAAAAATAGTCACGTACATTTCACTTCTCTGTTTAATATACATAAGCGTCTTGGAGAATTTTTTTTGGCAGACAGAGTAATATTTAAGTGCTAAAATTACTGTCTATCCTGCCTGACGTCTTACAGTTTGTTTTGTCTAGTTTTGCGGAGATCTTCTTTAAAACTTAGGAGGCTTTTGTTATCAGTTTTGTGAACTTTTCCCTCGGGTCGCCATAGCAACTCACACAGCTGTTTCCAGATGAGACCATGACTCCACTTGTTGGCTATATGGAAAACGTTTTAAGGAAATTAAATCAAGTTTAATAGCATTTGGACAGAGACAGTAACAATAGCTGTTGAATTGTAATTGTCATCTGGCTGTCTTCTTGACGATAACATGCTTTAATTGGAACAAAATGCGCTCACCCAGGGTATGAAAAATTCATAGAATAGGTTATATGTTCAGCCAAGTTTACATCTTTTTCACTCCAGTTTACCTATACAGTATCTGTATGTCTGTCTGTCCACTACTCCCTCCCTCCCCTCCCTCTCTCTCTCCCTCTCTCTTTCTCTCTCACATCATCATGTCTCTCTGTCCATCCATCCTTCTATACTATCCATTTATCCATCCATCCATCCATCCATCCATCCTATCCTATCTATCTGCCTGCCTGCCTGCCTGCCTGCCTGCCTGCCTGCCTGCCTGCCTGCCTGCCTGCCTACCTACCTACCTACCTACCTACCTACCTACCTACCTACCTATCTATCTATCTATCTATCTATCTATCTATCTATCTATCTATCTATCTTGGATAGATAGATGGAGCCAAGGCGGCACAATGGTTAGAGTGCAGTACTGCAGGCTACTTCAGCTGACTGCTAGCTGCAGTTTGGCAGTTCAAATCTCATCGGCTCAAGGTTGACCTTCCATCCTTCCGAGGTGGGTAAAAGGAGGACCCAGATTGTTGGGGGCAAGAGGCTGACTCTATAAACCGCTTAGAGAGGGCTGCCTGCCTGCCTGCCTGCCTGCCTGCCTGCCTGCCTGCCTGCCTGCCTGCCTGCCTGCCTGCCTGCCTGCCTGCCTGCCTGCCTGCCTATCTATCTATCTATCTATCTATCTATCTATCTATCTATCTATCTATCTATCTATCTACCTACCTACCTACCTACCTACCTACCTACCTACCTACCTACCTATCTATCTTCTGTCTATCCTGTCTGTCTGTCTGTCTGTCTGTCTATCTACCTACCTACCTACCTACCTACCCATCCATCCATCCATCCATCCATCCATCCATCCATCCATCCATCGCTGTTCCAGCTTAAACTGATAGATTTTCCCAATGTGCATGAAACTCCGAATACATAGGATTAGATCCAACATTGTCATTAATTATGCTTTGTGGGGAAAAAACAATTACCCAAGTAGTAAATGTACAAGGTAATAAAATACAATGATTTATATTGTCTTCTACCACAAAGTGGGACTATAACAAACTCTTTCGGAGAGGAAGTAAAGACAGATATCTTTATGTTTGGCTCTAAACAGAATAGTTTGTGAAATTAACTTGTAAAGTCTAGGCCTTAAACTGCAGAACTGATCAAGCATCAAGTTTCTAGTTATATTGGTGCCTTTAGGTCAAAAATTGGCAACCTGGAGCTGTCCAGATATTGCTGAATTACAACTATAAGCATATGCCTGCATTTCCTGTGCTAGCAATAGAAACGGAACTTCAGAAGCGTGTAGGCAGTCCTCGACATATGATCGCAACTGACACCAGTATTTTTGTCATGGAGCAAGGCAGTTAAGTGACTTGCACCTTTTAAAATTTTTTTGCCATGGTTGTTAAGCGAATCACTTGTTAAATCAACCATGCCCCTTTAAGCAAATCTGGCTTTCCCCGTTGCTTTCCGCTTCACTTGCTGGAAGCTGGCTGGGAAATTTTGTAAATGGGGATCTGTGATCCCAGAATGCTGCAGCCATTGTACATAGATACCGGGTGCCAAATTGTGCTCATGTGACCACGGGGGATGCTATGTCGATTGTAAAGGCCGAGGACTGGTTGTAAGTCGCATCTTCAGTGCCGTTGCAACAGTTACTAAATCAAGGACTACCTGTAGAAAGGAAGATAAATCTTATGTTTCCTGACAGTTAGAACAATTAATCAGTGGGACAACTTGCCTCCAGAAGTTGTAAATACTCCAACACTGGAAGTTTTTAAGAAGAGGTTGGACAACGATTTGTCTGAAGTGGTGTAGGGTTTCCTGCCTAAGCTGGGGGTTGGACTAGAAGACCTCCAGGGTCCCTTCCAACTCTGTTATTCTATTTTCTAAGGCATCTGAGGGCAGGACAAGAAGCAAAGGATGGAAACAAATCAAGGAGAGAAGCAACTTAGAACTAAGGAGGAATTTCCTGACAGTCAGTACAATTAATCAGTGGAACAACTTGCTTCCAGAAGTTGTGAATGCTCCAACACTGGAAGTTTTAAAGAAGAGATTAGATAATCATTTGTCTGAAGTGGTGTAGGGTTTCCTGCCTGGGGGGGGGGGGGTTGGACTAGAAGACCTCCAAGGTCCCTTCCAACTCTGTGATTCTATTCTAAGTCTACATTGGAATCGTTATTTGTAGATGCTTCTTATGTATGTCTTACCCCTTCCTTAAGTTGTCCTGTGGGTGTTTTCTCGGCGGTTCAGAAGAAGTTTGTGATATCTTTTTTTTTCCTTCTGCAGAAAGTTGAGGCCTAACGGCACTTCCAGGCTGTTTCCTTTTTTTTTCTTCTGGAGAGGATCCAGCTTGGATTCGAGTCACTTCAAATATTAAAGAGTGTGGCATTTGCTTTCTTGGTGCGCATACTTCATGTACAAACAGTGTCTGCTTTTCCTTCACAATGTCTGCCTGTTCGGCTTGTAGGAAGTTTTATTTTGATCCCCCCCCACCTCTCCCCCGCACCAATTTTGATCGTAACAAATGCAAAACATTTTTAGAAAACGTAAGTTTCTGCCAGCTGCTTAAGAAATGTGTTGACGACTTTTTAGAGCAGCGGTTGTCAACCTTCCTAATCAGGGGTGAAATGCTCTCGGTTCGGATTGGATCACTCGATCCGGTAGTGATGGCAGTGGGTGATTCCGGAAACCGGTAGCAAAAATCCCTGTGCCCTCCCCATGCCCAACTGAGCCACACAATCATCAGAGGATTTTTTTTTTACTTTTAAAAGCATTTTTTCTACAACCTCTTCCGATGAAAAAAATGCTTTTAAAAGTAAAAAAAAAAAAAAAGCCTCTGATGATCGCGCGGCTCAGCCAGGATCGTCAGAGGCTTTTCAAAGCATTTTTTTCTGTAACGTCTTGGCCGAAGAGGTGGTAAAAAAAATGCTTTGAAAAGTCTCTGACGATCCCAGCTGAGTTGCCTGATCACCAGAGGCTTTTCAAAGCGTTAGAAAAAATGTTTTGGGAAAAAAATGGCCACGCCCACCCCAGTCACATTACCCCCCGCCACCAAGCCACGGCCACAGAACTGGTAGTAACAAATTTTACATTTCACCCCTGTTCCTAATGCCGCAACCCTTTAATAAAGTTCCTCATGTTGTATTGACCCCCAACAATAAAATGCGTGCCAAAACTCCGAGTGTGTGAGTGCTTGCGTGCTATCGTGCTCTCGCATGCCAGCCCCCATAATGCAATGGGCGCCCCCATTTGCGCATGCCTGCATGACCTTCCATGCTCCTAATGCGCATGCACCTCACATGCAATCCGCACTGCTCGTGCGTGCGCCCACCATGCATACACCCCCACTTTTTCCAAGAGGCCCTCAATGAAATCGAGTTTGATACCCTTGTTCTAAGCTGTAATATTGTTTGAAAAAAAAAATAAAATACTGGCATGTAAGATCTGCCTCTCTGGCTTAGTATTACGTTCGTCTCAAACCATGTGGACTTTGCTAATCCACAGTTTAAAAACTATGGCTTGGCATGAAGTATAAATTCAATTTATAGCTGGCGAGAAACAAAATCATGGGAGCAAAAAAAAAAAAAAATCATCCTCCTCTTCATCTGATGAACTTTAAGGCAACTTCATAGACAAGTAATCCTTGATAGTTCATTTAGTGACCATTCAAACTTAAAACAGCACTGGGAAAAAGTGACTTATGACCGTTTTTTTTTACATTTATGATAGTTGCAGCGGCCGTGCGATCAACTTTCAGACGCTTGGCCGCTGACTCATATTTATTTACACCCGTCTCACTGAATGACAGAAATTATGGACTCGATTATGGTCATAAGATGAGGACTACCTGTATCCCTGACTCAGAGCCAGGTGATTTAGGATTCATCTCTGAATGGCAGTCACTGAAATCGGTGAATATCCATGACAGGGGCGAGGGGAATTTTATACATTTCCAAACCGTGTGTCAGAAAAAAGGAGAGGATTATGAGCATGATTTGACTTTTTCTTTTCCAAAGGGTTTCCAACATTACGTCTTAATGATTTGTGACATTGTAAACCTCGTCTCCTCGAGAGCTTTAGTCATATGAAAATAATCTAATGCTTCCAATCTGCCTTGCATCAGAGCCCTGCGTGGAAGCCGCCTCTGGGGGAACGCGGGGGAGAACATGGCGGTCTGGTGGGTGTCCATTCCTGGCCACCGTGACACCCAATGATGAAATGCGGTTGCAACCTTCTGACCCGAAATTCTGGGATTTGGTACGTGAATCATAGCATTACAATGAGAACAATTAATCAGCGGAACAACTTGCCTCCAGAAGTTGTGAATGCTTCAACGTTGAAAGTTTTAAAGAAGAGATTGGATAACCATTTGTCTGAAATGGTGTAGGGTTTCCTGCCTGGGCAGGGGGTTGGACTAGAAGACCTCCAAGGTCCCTACCAACTCTGTGATTCTATTCTATTCTATTCTATTCTATTCTATTCTATTCTATTCTATTCTATTCTATTCTATTCTATTCTATTCTATTCTATTCTATTCTATTCTATTCTATTCTATTCTATTCTATTCTATTGGGACAGAATTGGTTTCCTGACATTGCAATTCAGGCTTCTTCACTGTTATCCTCAGTACTGCCAAGTTCCTTCAGTTTTTTGGGCAAGATTTTCCGGAAGTGGTTTGTCATTGCCTCCTTCCTAGGGCTGAGAGAAAGTAGCTGGTCTAAGGTCACCATCTGGCTTTGTGTCTAAGGTGTTATTGGAACTCCCAGTCTCTAACCCCTACAATAGACTAGCTCCCGTGCACCCTTAAAGCAATTTAAATGCTTATCTAAAATGCACATTTGCCAAGATCTACATCACATAGGTCTATACTGCCCTGGGATTTAATTAGTTAACTGCAGATTCCAGCTGTGCTCGTTTTCTTGCAAACTTGGGTTTGCATCTGCATAATCTGTTAAATACTTGGCTCAGAACAGCATTTGAACTAGATAAGCATTTTTTTTAAAAAAAGTTTGAAGATAGTGATGAAGGACTAGAGTTTCCAGGATAGGTCTGAAATAAGCCAGGCAACTGATTTTGGAAATTGCTGACTGTCCATAAGATCTGTGGAATTTCTGAGCTCCAATGGTTCATCCTGTACTCCCTGCCCCCCTTGGATTCTCTCTGTAAATCAGTGACAAAATTGAACTTGGCTTAGCTCCTGTCTTTCACCTCATCCAGTTTTGCTCACCCAAAATATAAAAAAGATACTGAGACTCTAGAAAGAGTGCAGAGAAGAGCAACAAAGATGATTAGGGCCTTGTCGGTCGAAAGGTCAGCAGTTCAGCGGTTCGAATCCCTAGTGCTGCATAACGGGGTGAGGTCCCGTGACTTGTCCCAGCTTCTGCCAACCTAGCAGTTTGAAAGCACGTAAAAAATGCCAGCAGAAAAAATAGGGACCACCTTTGGTGGGAAGGTAACAACGTTCTGTGCGCCTTTGGTGTTGAGTCATGCTGGCCACATGACCACGGAGAAGTCTTCGGGCAGCGCTGGCTCTTTCTCTTTGAAATGGAGATGAGCACCGCCCCCTAGAGTCGGGAACAACTAGCACATATGTGTGAGGGGAACCTTTACCTTTTTAGTCTAATGAAAAGAAGGAGTAGGGGTGACATGATAGCAGTGTTCCAATATCTCAGGGGCTGTCACCAAGAAGCGAGGGTCAACCAGTGCTATGTTGCTACTGGTTCACCCCAAATAGGAGGATCCACCCACCTGCCTGTCTGGACGTCTCTGTGCACATACAGAAGCTTTTGTGCATGGGCAGAAGCATCGCACACAAGCACGCAAGCCGCCACGAGCGAACCAGTACGGGCCAAAATTGAAACCCACTACTGGGGTCAACCTATTTTCCAAAGTACCAGAAAGCAAGACAAGAGGCAATGGATGGAAACTAATCAACCAGGGTGTCTATGGAGATTCTCAGCCATCCAGGTCATGGTTGTCCCCAAGGTGCTTTTTCAAGAGTCAACTGGACTTCCTTGTTTTTTGAAACGTCTTCAAAGAAAGACAAATCAGTCCACTTGCCTCTTGAAAAAGCACCTTGGGGATAATTAAGGAGAGAAGCAACCTAGAACTAAGGAGAAACTTCCAATCGGGAGAAGGGCGATATATAAATGCAATAAAACCTAAACCTAACGGCAAAGACAATTAACCAGTGGAACGGCTTGCCTTCAGAAATCATGGATGCTCCATTACTGGAGACTGGACAGTCACTTGTCTGAAATGGTATAGGGCAGTGATGGCTGACCTTTTTGCCATTGCGTGCCAGGAGCGGGGTGGTGGTGGTCGTGCACGCCTGTGCCCACACCCATAATTCTATGCTCCCTGCCCCTGCATGTGCACACATGACTCCCCCCCCCATGCTCCCCCCCGTTCCTGTCACGTGATGGCACGAGATGGTGGGACTGGAAATTGGCAGACGGGCCGTTTTTGGCCTCCAGAGGGCCTCCGGGGTTGGGTGGGGTGGGCAAGGCCGTTTTCACCCTCCCCAGACTCCTAGAAAGGCTCTGGGGGCTGGGGAGAGCAAAAAAACCCCAGGCCTTCTGGTCCCACTGGAAGTTGGCAAAGAGGCCGTTTCCGGCCTCCGGAGGGCCTCCAGGGAGTGGGGTGGGCAAGGCCGTTTCCCCTCTCCCCAGACTCCTAGAAAGGCTCTGGAGGCTGGGGAGAGAGAAAAATGGGCCTCCCCCCACTCCAACGTCCTCTGTAGGCAGGAAACAGACTGTTTCCCTACTTCTGGTGGGCCCAGGAGGCTTGAAAATCAGCTGGCCGGTGCGTGCATGCATGCCAGAACTGAGCTTGAGTGCCCACCAATATGGCTACGCATGCCATAGATTTGCCAGCATGGGTATAGGGTCTTCTGCTTGAGTAGGGGGTTGAAATCGGCTGCCTGACTTACTCCAGACCTATCCTGGAAACTCTAGTCCTTCATCACTATCTTCAAACTTAAAAAAAAAAAAGCTTATCCAGTTCAAATGCTGTTCGGAGCCAAGTATTTAACAGATTATGCAGATGCAAACCCGAGTTTGCAAGAAAACGAGCACAGCTGGAATCTGCAGTTAACTAATTAAATCCCAGGCCAGTATAGACCTATGTGATGTAGATCTTGGCAAATGTGCATTTTAGATAAGCATTTAAATTGCTTTAAGGGTGCACGGGAGCTAGTCTATTGTAGGGGTTAGAGATTGGGACTTCTAATACCACCTTAGACACAAAGCCAGATGGTGACCTTAGACCAGCTACTTTCTCTCAGCCCTAGGAAGGAGGCAATGACAAACCACTTCCGGAAAATCTTGCCCAGAAAACTGAAGGGACTTGGCAGCACTGAGGATAACAGTGAAGAAGCCTGCAATGTCAGGAAACCAGTTATGTCCCAGTAGAGTAGAGTAGAGTAGAGTAGAGTAGAGTAGGGTAGGGTAGGGTAGGGTAGGGTAGGATAGGGTAGAATAGGGTTCTTGACTGAGTTATCTATACCGTTTATGACCATAATGGCAATGAGAATAGAATAGAATAGAATAGAGTAGGGTAGGGTAGGGTAGGGTAGGGTAGGGTAGGGCAGGGTAGGGCAGGGCAGGGCAGGGCAGGGCAGGGCAGGGCAGGGCAGGGCAGAACAGAACAGAACAGAACAGAACAGAACAGAACAGAACAGGGTAGGGTAGGGTAGGGTAGGGCAGGGTAGGGCAGGGCAGGGCAGGGCAGGGCAGGGCAGGGCAGGGCAGGGTAGAACAGAACAGAACAGAACAGAACAGAACAGAACAGAACAGAACAGAACAGAACAGAACAGGAGTAGAATTCTTTATTGGCCAGGAAGACTCCAAAGTCGTTTCCAACTCGGTTATTCTGTTATTTCTATGAAGTAATCTGCTTTTTATCTTTGTCTGCAAGAGGAAAAGGCACCTCTTTTGGAAATTCCTGAATTTGCTGGATAGGCGGAGCAAAAATAAAAATACAAATCTATAACAGAACACTTGATCGTCTTTTGCTGAATTTTCCCTCAATCTGGCTCACGCATCACAGTAAGATAATCACCTGCTTCACTTCTGAAATTTGGCAACCCAGCCAGTTGTAATGTATGAAATAAAACTGGAGTGAAACAAACGCGGCCTTGCTTGCGATCTGACTTCATCAATGCAGAGGACTAGGGAGGGTTTCTAAATTACCTTTACTAGCCATAGTTTAGATTTGGATTGGCCTCTCGGCATAGAAAAGGGGAAAAACTCGGTCTTGCCAAAGCTTTAAAACAGCTAAACTGGGTGGAACGTTAGTTTTGTTCCCCTGATGATCTGAGAGAAGAAGAACAGATTCCCAGATGTTTACACTGTCTGGGTATTTGTTGATTGAACCTTAGTAGTTTGCATTTATTTTCTTACTGTATTGGCTGAACATTCATATACTTCTTGCTGGCGAGGATTTGGGAGACTCCCTCATCTCCCATTTACAACGTTAGAGCGTGACCTCATCTTGCCTTTATATCTTCCATCTCCTTTGCTGTTGCAACAATATTGTAAAGCAGCAGATTAAAAAAAAACCATTTTTACAACCCTGTAATCCTTTAATTCAGGGTAGAGTCGGGGCGACTGGATGGAGCTGAGCGTTTACTGGCTGGATGCCCTTCCTGATGCCAAGAGGGGGTTCACAGCAGATATTCTTTCTTTGCGCCCTAAGGGGAAAAAAACCCAAAAACATCCGCTGCTACCTAGGATTGAACTCTCAACCTTCCAAGTGGGAGACAAACATCTTCACCGCTAGGCCACCACATTAAGACAGCAGATTCTGTTTTACATGAAAAAGGAAAGCTGAAGTAAGATCGTAAGCCCACTTGTGGTTTCACTTAATGAGTGCTTCCCTTAATGACCAAGTTACCAGCCTCAATTGTAGTCACTAAATGAGGACTACTTGTACTGCAGCTTATGAAACAAGCAATGATTTAAAGAATTATTTGAAACTTGCCAATGTTTGGTATTTTTTAACGTATCCCTAAAATTTCGGACACTGTAAATCCTTAAGCCAATCTGAATTCTACTGCATCTTGATTTATATTGGTTACAAGAAACCATCCTCATAACTTTCTGTGGCAATTCCTTATAAACCCTTAATTTGTTAATCAGTCAAAACAGAATTTTGCAGGAAGGTTGAACATTACAAGATATTGCAGGATGGATGAGAATTTTTGCAGTTAAGGAACTCTCATTTGTCTGTTAGAATTTGTGTCCTTTATGCTTTCGTCAGGAGCCCACAAAAAGATGCTAAGCCGATAAGACAATGTTGGAAGAAATGTCCATCTGAGTTCAGTTCCAAGTGGGGAGAAAGACACCGGAAACATGGAGGCTTATTTGAAAGAATGTTTATCGGTGAACAGGAACACATGGGTTTTAGGTCCTGGGCAGCTGACCGCACGGAGGGGAGAGTGAGTGTTATTTATACCCTCTCTTGGGCCTTGCCCTTGAGCTTCCTGTTCCTGTGGCAAGAGCATGTATTCTATTGATTGGTGTCAGACTCCCATGGGGTTATGCAGGGGTCATAGTTCTAACTTCGTAGGTTTTCTGAGTCAAATTTGGTTGAAACTTGGGCTGATGCAATGCAGTTCCTATTGTGGCTGAATAGCTTTGCCCTAAAGGATAATCCCATCATCCTGGAGCTGAAGGCTTTTTGTCTTGTAGATAGGCTGGCCCAGTCCTGCTGGGGCTTTTAAGAAAGGCGGGGGCTGCTTTCCAAGAGCATGTTTCTCCTTTAGGGAAATATCATATTCTGCCTTTTATAATATTTCCCAAAATATTTCATTCTTCTAGGCGAGGGATGGGCGCTAACCAGGGGTGGGGTTTAGCAAGAGGTATTAGCAAGGGGTTCTCTGCCCGGTTGCTGGGTGGGCATGGCCATGGTGGGTGTGATCTAGTCAGTCTCCTGCACCACGGTGTGTGTGTGGGGGGCGTTTTGGCCTTCCCCGGGCTCCCGAGGCCCTCTGGAAGCTGGAAATGGGCACGTTTCTGGCCTCCCGAACTTCCGGTAGGCCCGTTTTTTGGCCCTCCCTGAGCCTCCATGCGCGCCCAGCACTTACCTGCATCCAAAACGGGCTGCGTGGGGACTCCTGGGAGGGGTGGGGCGGGATGGGCGGGGCCAGTCAGGAGTGGGATTTGGGGGTTCTCCGAACTGCACAGAATCTTAGCTAGAGGTTCTCCCGAACCTCTGCGAACCCCCAGCAGCCCACCCCTGTGCTAACTTTCTACAACAAATTACTGTCAGATTAATATGTTACCATAAAGGCATCCTTCCAAATGAATCGGTTATTTAACCTGTGGTAAAATGTTAATGAAAAAAAATACCTTCACTCATATCAATATGAATTAAGCCGTTCCGAGGAAACCAGAGTTTATATATAAAAGATCAAGGTTTATGATCTACATAATTCCTGTAAGAAACTATTTGTATGTCGTCTTTTAATGTTTTTAAGTCTTGGGATTGTGGTTTGGATTTCAGCCAGGTGTTCGCTTTTGAACCATTCATTCTTTTGTTGATTACAGTAGACTTTAAAAGTGGGTGGAGTCCCTTTGGTTGGTCTCCAAAGAAATTGAGTAATAATTGACCCAACGTACAGAGTGTATGAATAAACTATTCTTTTTGTTAAGAAATTTATGTTTTACGGGGTGTCCCGGAGTTCACATCCCTCTGTTTTCCCCTTCTCCTCCTCTCCCAACTCCCAAATGTTTTTAATATGCTCAGCTGCTCCTTTATACCTCTCTAATTCTGCAAACAACCTGGAGAGCCTGTTAGATAAATGCCTAAATTCACAATACTGAATTTTTGTTTAAATGCCTTGAAAACAAGCTGTTTGGAAATTTTAAGTTGAAATCTCCCCCCACCCCCTGCTGTACAGGTAGTCTTCGATTTAGGACAGCAGTTGAGCCCAAAATTTCTGCCACTAAGGAAAACAAGCGCTAAGTGAGTTTTGCCCCATTTTACAACCTTTTTTTGCCGCAGTTGTTAAGTGAATCACTGCAGCTGATAAATTAGTCCCTCGGTTGTTAAGTGAATCTGGACTTCCCCAGATTCACTGTCAGAAGATCGCAAAGGTTGATCAATGTGACATCGGGACATTACATCCATCATAACTATGAGCCAGTTGCCAAGTGTCTGAATTTTGACCATGGGGATGCCGCAGTGGTCGTAAGTGTGAAAACAGTCATAAGTCACCTTTTTCAGTGCTGTTGTAACTTCAAATGGTCACTAATTGAACTGTTGTAAACCAAGGATTATCGGCAGTACCCCAAAGTTTAGCATAATGAAATTGATAAAAGTAGATTGCAAAAGGTTTTGTCATTTCCCGAATATCCAAAGTGTGTGAATTTGTTGTGACTTCAGTCTGCATTAAAGCCAGTCTCCGGAGTAAATTCACAGCTGTCTTTTGCATGCATTTTAAATGCTTGGGTTTCTGCCTGAAATAGACTTTAAAATGTTGCATCAGCTCCAGTGGTGGGTTGCTCCCGGTTCGCACTGGTTTGCAAGAACCGATAGTAAAATTTTTTAGTAGTTCGGAGAACCGGTAATAACATTGGCTGGCCACACCCCTGAACTGGTCCTCAGCCCGGTCGCTGTTTGCTTACCCTGCCCACCTAATCAGAGGCTTTTTTTTTTAACTTTTAAAAGCATTTTTTCTACCACCTCTTCGGCTAAAAAAATGCTTTTAAAAGTTTTTTTAAAAAGCCTCTGATGATCGCGCGCCTCAGCTGGAATCTCAGAGGCTTCTAAAAGCATTTTTTTCTGCAACTTCTTCAGCCGAAGAGGTTGTAGGAAAAAAAAACCCTTTAAAAGCCTCTGGCGATCCCAGCTGACTTGCCTGATCGTCAGAGGCTTCTAAAAGCATTCTTTTCTGCAACCTCTTAAGATTGTAGAAAAAATGCTTAAAAAAAAAAAAAAGTTGGCCACGCCCACCCAGTCCACATTACCCCCACAAGCCAAGCCCACAAAATAAGCCACGCCCATGGAACCAGTAGTAAAAAAATTTAGAACCCACCCCTGATCAGCTCTTATCTAAGGATTTAGAAAAACAGCAAAGTTCATGGCACGCCTGAATGTTAATAATTTAATAATTTTAACTTTAATAATTTAATAATTTTAACTTTAATAATTTAATAATTTTAACTTTAATAATGTAATTTAATACATGTAGTCCTTGCCTTACAACAATTCATTTAGTGCATGTTAAAAATTACAACAGTGTTAAAAAAAATTGTATTAAAAATTTGACTGTTTTTCACATTTACGACCATTGCCCACAGTCACGTGATTTACATACAAATGCTTGGCAACCGACTCACATTTATGACGGTTGCAGTGTCCCGGGGTCACGTGATCCAGTTTTGGGACAGTCTGACAAGCAAAGTCCATGGGGAAGCCAGATTCACTTAACAACCAAGGGACTAACTTATCAGCTGCAGTGATTCACTTAACAACGGTGGCGAGAAAGGCCATAAAATGGGGCAAAATTGACTTAAAAACTGTCTCGCTTAGCGACAGAAATTTTGGACTCAATTGTGGCCAACTTATGATCAATTGTGGTTGTAAGTCGGCCACAATTACTTGGAGTACTTAGGATCCAGTGGCATCTAAAGAAAGAGAAAAGCAGATGGCAATAGCTGCATTTCTTCCCCTGAAGGAAACTTAGAAATTTGCTGGTTTGTTGTATGTTTCCCAATAATATAAATATAAATATATTTATATTTATATTTGTTCTTTTTATGAAATTTTAACTTTTGTGTACTTGCTTTTTAATTTGGCTGTGCACCACCCTGAGTCCGTAAGGAGAAGGGCAGTATATAAATCTAATAAAACTTAAAATATATTGCATTTGGTTAAATCGCTTGTTAGCCATTTCAGGACGATTATTCTGAAAAACAGGAGAGAAATAACAATAATACATGAAACATTGCTGCAGTTCTGTTGCTTTCTTTGGCCATCAGTGATTAAAAATATTAATTGCAGATGTAGCTTTCCTTTTTTATTTTCATTTACAGTACTTTTTTTTTAAAATTTAATTTATATGCCGCCCTTCTCCGGAGACTCAGGGCGGCTTACAATGCGTTAAGCAACAGCCTTCATACTTTTGTATATACCTTGCTTAGTAGGGCTTTTGCCCCTCCCCCAAAGTGGTGGTTCTTTTTTTATATAAAATCAGCTTATTGCCCCCACAGTCTGGATCCTCATTTTACCTTTCTTGAAAAGATGGAAGGCTGAGTCAACCTTGAGCCTGGTGAGTTTTGAACTTGCAGTAATTGCAGGCAGCTGGTTTTACTTAACAGTACTTAGTCTGCTGCACCACCAAGGCTTTTTAAAATTGTTATTTGATTTTGAGAACCACTTTAGTGTAGTGGTTAAGGTAGCTGGGAGAGACCATGAGTTCTAGTCCTTCTTTTGGCACAATGCCAGCTGGGTGACCTTGGGCCAGTCATTCTCTCTCTCCCTAAAGAAGAAGACAGTGGCAAACCACTTCTGAAAAACGTTGTCCAGAAAACTGCAGAAATTTGTTCCAAACAATCTCCGGGTGTCAAATTCTGGATTATGTTTGATGGACATTCTTTGAGCTGTAAATGGAATTTAGTTGCATTTTTTTGACTTACCGGTACATTTTAGGTTCTGAGAATTGAGTTCAAAAAGGCAAGCCAAACTAATTTCTTTCTCGTCGTTCTGCCTTTCCTTTTGGTGTTGCAAAAGCTGCCTTCATAAAAACTTTATCTTTCTCTGCAGACGTGCACGCAAGACTCTAATGAATTGGAAAACTAATTAAGCTATCTAATTGATTTTGCATGAGTTGTCGTAAGGAATGTGCCTTGCACAGGGCACACACACAAAATCCCCAGAATAATTCTCAGTGGTTTGTGATTAGAAATGGACAACTGATCACGGGACTGAAATTCAAAATGGGAAATGATATAGGGGGATTTTAATGGGAGAGAAGATACATGCTAATACCTTTATAAACGCCAACCAGTTAGGAAAAAACCTTAGCAGAGAAAGTTTCCAAAAAGTTTTTTTATGGCAACTGGAGTTTTTTTTTTCTTTAAATAATTTTTATTGAACATTTTTTAATACAAACAAACCTACAAACAAAAAACAAACAAACAAAAACAGATATTTACATCTTCTTCTTTTCAACATTTTCGCATCAGTAATCTATATTTATACATTTTCTCTTTCTTATCTTAATCTATCTCTTATACATATATTCCTAGTATATCATATAGTGTGCGTGTGTGTGTGTGTGTGTGTGTGTGTGTGTGTATATATATATATATATATATATATATATATATATATATATATATATATATATATATATATATATATATTTCTCTTAATCTAAATATTTTATTTACATTGAACATAAACAGGTTCCTAGTTTCCTTTCCATGATTTATGTCTTCCCATTTGTTTCCATATTTCTCCACCTAATTTAACCATTGTTTAGTTTATTTTTCCTTTTCCCCTTTCTCCTCCAACCATTTATACCATTTCTCCCAGACTAAGTAATAATCTGTTTCATCTTTTTCTTGTATCTTCTTTGTGAGCTTATCCATATTATAGGAGTTTTATCTTCCTCTAACATTCTAGCCCTGTTAACCAATATTTTTATTTTTATTATTATTATTTTATTTATTTGATTTCTATACCGCCCTACTCCCGAAGGACCCAGGGCAGTGAACAGACATAAAATCCAATACATAAAATACAAAATTTAAAACAGAGTAAAATTGAATTAAAGCGATTTGGCCCAAGACAAATTTAAAACATCCCAGAAATTTAGAATAGATTAAAATTTATGCTTTAAAATATAAATGGAAAAAGGTTAGGCCAGACCCGCCTGAAGGAATAGAAAGGTCTTGAGAGTGCGGTGGAAGGTGTGTAGATCAGGGATTTTCTGTATCTCTGGGGGGAGCTCATTCCAGATAGTATATATATATATTTCTACTTCCTCAGTTCTTCCATTACAGGTTGTCCTTACTATGGGGATGGCTGCAACGGTCATAAGTGTGAAAAATGGTCATAGGTTAACTCTTTTCAGTGATATTGTAACTTTGAATTGCCACTAAATGAACTGTTATAAGTTGAGGACTACCTGTAAATACCAGGAGGGTGAATTTTGGGAAAAAAGAACATGCAAAGAAAGACATGCAATTCCATAGCTAAATAGCAAACATTTAATACTTCCTCCCACCCCTCTTTGGAGTTAGACACTTTGCACTTCTGAATGAAACCTTGTTTGAATAATCTAGTAAAATTTGAAGTTTCACAGTTGCATCTACTTTTCCAATTGCATTGTGTGCTGAGATAAAATTTTAAACTGTGTAAGCACACGGAAAGGACAGAGTGGACTGAAATGAGTTGCATAAATTTGCAAATATATTAGCCAAACTTTTTTGAACCTGTTACTTCACTTGGCTTTGAGGCTCGGAATTTTTAAGAGCTGGTCCCAAGGCTGTTTTAATGTCTCCAAACTTCCACCCAAAACTTAAATGCTGATGTACTGTGTTCATATTAAGTGGATCAGTTTATGAGCAGCTTCATTGCACCATTAGCTCCAGATGTTGCACGTATTTATACTGGTACACGGAAATAATTGTCATGGCAACGGATGAAAAACTGTTCTTTTTTAAAAAAATGTGTCAACACGTGCCTTCTTTTGAATTAGAACAAGGATTCTGAATTTTGGCACTGGCTAAAACATCTGTTGGCTTGACCAGTAGAGTCACTTTGGTCTCTTGGCAGGATTTGTGAAGATTTGTGACTGACAAATTTGACTTCATTTTCTCCTAAAAACCTGATCCACCACATGGTGTGAAGGACTCCCATCAATCTTTTGAAAAGTCTCTTAGAATAACAGAGTTGGAAGGGACCTTGGAGGTCTTCTAGTCCAACTCCCTGCTTAGGGGTTGTGAAGTGGTATAAAAACCCTACACCACTTCAGACAAATGGTTATCTAATCTCTTCTTAAAAACTTCCAGTGTTGGAGCATTTACAACTTCTGGAGGCGAATTGTTCCACTGATTCATTGTTCTCACTGTCCGGAAATTTCTCTTTAGTTCTAAGTTGCTTCTCTCCTTGATGAGTTTCCACCCATTGCTTCTTGTCCTGCCCTCAGGTGCTTTGGAGAATAGCTTGACTCCTTCTTCTTTGTGGCAACCCCTGAGATATTGGAAGACTGCTATCATGTCTCCCCTAGTCCTTCTTTTCATTATACTAGACATACCCAGTTCCTGCAACTGTTCTTCATATGTTTTAGCCTCCAGTCCCCTAATTGTCTTTGTTGCTCTTCTCTGCACTCTTTCTAGAGTCTCAACATCTTTCTTACATCGTGGCAACCAAAACTGGATGCAGCATTCCAAGTGTGGCCTTACCAAGGCCTTATAAAGTGGTATTAACACTTCACATGATCTTGATTCCATTATATCTTGATTCTATTAAATGTGCCTTAGGATTTTCTGCCAGCGTAAGGGGGTGCTTGTGACAGTCAGTTCTTAGACTGATAAAAATGCAGTAGAGTTAGGGTTAAATAGCCATGCTGGCTCAGGAATTCTGGGAGTTGAAGTCCATAGATTGTAAAGTAGCCATAGTGGCTCACCTTTGACCTGGAGCATCCCTACTCTGTGCAATTGTATTGGGTTCAGATACTACGTTTTTTGGTATAAATTAAGTCCAATAGTGCTTAGTGGCTGGGTTTACACGTCATAATAGGATGATTTGTTTAAACCACGATTTGTTAAATGAGCCACAAGGATCCAGAAAAAGTTAATTTATCAATCCTGGTTTATAAATGGTTCTGACTGCGTTTGTATAACACATGTAGCCTAGCAACAAAGCATGGCATATAGATGCTGTGATTGCTTTCTCCAGCTGCTTCCTATTTTGTTCTCAGCATGAAGGGTTCCTACCACACCATCCTATGCCAGGGTGGACATCAAAAATTTTAGCAAGGGGTACTCTGCCCAGTTGCTGGGTGGGCGTGGCCATGGTGGGCATGGCCTAGTTGTCCTCTTGCATTGGGTGGGGGTTTAGCCCTCCCCGGGCTCTAGAGGCTTTCTTCGAGCCTCCAGGAGGGTGAAAACAGCCTCCCCAGGCTCCGGAGGCCCTCTTCTCGAATTTCTGGTAGGCCCATTTTTCGCCCTCCCCGAGCCTCCATGAATGCCCTACATTTACCAGCATCCAAAACAGGCTGTGTGGGGCTCCTGGGAGGAGCGGGGTGGGGTGAGCGGGACCAGTCAGAAGTGGGATTTGGGGGTTCTCCGAGCTGCACAGAATCTTAGCTAGAGATTCTCCCGAACCCCCAGCAGCCCACTCCTGATCCTATGTTTAACCTGGTTTCTGGTTTAGCTTCCAGGTTTGGAGCTTGGCTGAGCACAAATTTCTTCAAGCAACAGAGTTAATTAAACCAGGCAAAGGAGGAATTGCATCCTCAGTAGCTTTGGTGTGTCTGCCTTAATTCTTAGCTACTATGCTTACCTTTCAGCTTTCTGATTGTGTTCCAGGAACTACCTTGTGTCTCTGTTCTTTTCCGGCAGTGTTTGTGTTGCTGTGCATTGTCAGTCATCACCATACGCAAAACAGTAGTGACAGCTTCTGCGGCGCAGCCAAAGGCTGATTGTACAACTTGAGATTCTAAAGCGTGTCTTAATCTCTGTGACAAATCAATTTTATGATTGAGTTCAAGTACTACTAGCATCAAGTATTAATGCTGCCACTTGAAAGTTTGGCACGCCGTCTTATAATTATGCCTAGGATGGTTGTTTGCAGGGATACGATGACTGTCTCTGAGATCTGCGCAGTTGCTTTCAGGGGTGGGTTCTACTTACCTTTACTACCGGTTTGCAATGGTTCTACTTACCTTTACTACTTGCTTCATTTGCGCGTGCGTCAAGTTCTGCACATGCGCAGATCGCCTATGATGACATCCGGGGCGGTGGGTGGAGCCTCCCACTAATTTTACTACCGGTTCTTGCAAACGGATCCGAACAAGGGGAAACGAACTACTGGTTGGTTTCCATTGAGAGAAATTAAATGGCTCGACCAACTGGTATGGAATCAAAAGGCTCCTTTTGTGTTATAAAGATTTATATTCCCTTAGGAACAGATGGCTGTTTTATCAGTCCAGAGACTTATGACTTCTTTTAGGATTGACGTTTCAGAGCAAAATGGCCGAACAAATTGGACTTTGGAGTGGCTACATTAGCTGCTGTTCTCACACTGTGCTAAACTGATATACGGTCATTTCTTTGATTCAGTGTGTTGTGCGAACCCAAGCATTGTGAAGCTATTCCATAAGCTACAATGAAAGAAACTGTGGGTTTACTGTGATTATGATTTAATTGTGATTTAGTAGCTTGGTTTCAACATTAATTGGCTTGCCTTGCTGCCTGGGGTGGGCTACAAAATGTCATTTGTCAGTGTGTTTGTTAAGGTAATGATGATTTAATAGCTGACCAGCTGCTGTAAGGCTGAGATGATAACTGAGGATGAGTCAGCAGGGTTGTTGCTCCTTTAAGACTAAGGATAAGTCAGCAGGGTTATTGCCATTTTAAGAAGCTGTCTATATAAGGGAGGCCATTAGAGGGCGTCTCTCTCTCTCTCTCTCTCTCTCTCTCTCTCTCTCTCTCTCTCTCTCTCTCTCTCTCTCTCTCTCTCTCTCTCCCCCCCCCCCCCCTCGTGTATCAATTTCCTCATCGTGTTCTATCTACATTATAGTTCTCCTTGTAGAGTTGAAGATTGTTTGCTTGCCTGGTATGTGCCAACCACGTGTATGTATGTATATAGAACTCTTGTATATTAACCACTGTTTGTAAGACAAACCTCTGTGTCCTGTATTGTGCCCCTGGGTGTCTCAAAATAGTAGTCACGTTGTAAACACTCTAACAGTGTTATTGCATCTGACTAATTTTCTATGTTTGTAATGAAACACCTGCAAAAAAACAACCAATTCAGAGAGCACAAAATACCCCACAATTCAACTCTGGACTATGGATATTCTGTTCTATCCATGTCAAAGTATGTACCTGGGGAGGAGAACCCCATCTTCCATTCATGGGTGGACCAGCTTCAGAGCTACTTAGCTTCATCATCAACACTATTAATAGAAGACAATATTCATATAGAAGTGGCTTCCCCTCAATCAGCCATCAACAGGCACATGGAGATAAATGACATCTACATACCATTGAAAAGAGTCAGCAACCACTGATAAACAGATTAACACCAAGAGTAATAGTAGATAACAATAAAAGAGTAAACAACAGCCTAATCAAGGGACCACTAAAAACACTCACATCAACCCTGACAAGGGAAACTATAGCATACAAACAGAGAGCAAACCACATTCCCTTCTAGTACTGATAATGTTACCCAGGGGTGGGATTCAGCTAGTTCGGACTGGTTTGGGCGAACCAAATGTTAATTTTAATCTGGTTCACCGAAGTGGTTGTTCCAAGGACTGGCTGACCCCACCCACCCCTCCCCTCCCCGGAGTCTCCACTTGGCCAATTTTGGATGCCAGGTAAGTACAGGGCACCTGCGGAGGCTCTGGGAGGGCGAAAACCGGGCCTACCGGAAGTACCGGAAGTACTGGAAGTCCAGAAACAGGCCTGTTTCTGGCCTCTGGAGGGTCTCTGGAGCCCAGGGAAGGCTGTTTTCATCTTCTCGGAGGTTCCAGGAAAGCCTCCGGAGCCTGGTGAGGGCAAAAATGCCCCCCCCCATGGTGCAGGAGACTGGGTAGGCCACACCCCCAATGGCCATGCCCAGCTAACAACCGGGCAGCGAATCAGTTGCTGAAATTTTTCAATCCCACCCCTGATGTTACCTAGTTGGGTAATAAAATGCCTGCAAAAAAACCCAAAACAAAACAAAAACAAAAAACCCACCATGCTCAGAGAGCACCAACCCACCCACTCCCATCACAGTTCAGCTATAAATATTATCTTCTACTGAAATCTATGAATATTTCTTTTCTACATCCATAGTTTGTGACTTCAGCTTCCAAAATACATGTTATTCCTTTCTGGGTGGTGATATTTCTGTTCATCTGTCCAAGTACAAACAGAACGATTTTGTACTCTACATAAGTAAAGAATGTTTATTATTGATCAGAATCCTATGTGTGCTGATTTTACATTTTGAAAGCTACATTCAGCAAGGAGGAGTGGAGGCAACTATAACTTTGCAAGCGTGAGGTTTCCCCCCCGCCCCTTAATGAAAATCTCAGGACGTTGATTAGATGTCTAAAATCAGGGGTGAAATGCTCCCGGTTTGGACCGGATAGCCTGATCCGGTAGCGACGGTGGCAGCTGGTTCAGAGAACCGGTAGCAAAAATCCCCGGCCCTCCCCTATGCCCAGCTGAGCGGTGCAATCATCAGAGGCTTTTTTTTTATTTTTAAAAGCATTTTTTCTACAACCTCTCCCACCGGAAAAAAGAAATGCCTTTAAAAGCCTCTGACGACCCCAGCTGAGTTGCCTGATGGTCAGAGGCTTTTAAAAGCATTTTTTTTCTGCAACCTCTTAAGGTTGTAGAAAAAATGCTTTTAAAAGTAAAAAAAAAAAAGTTGGCCACGCCCACCCAGTCACATTACCCCCCCCCCCCCACCTCCCAGAACCGGTAGTAAGAAATTTTACATTTTACCGCTGTCTAAAATGTAGTAGATACTATATGCTATTTGGGAAACTATTTGTGTCTTTTCTTCTGTACATATTATTTTTTGTGACGGAAAAGAGGGGGAATAAAACCTGTTCACATCATCTGGACTGCTGGTGCTTATAATTGGAGAGGACAGAACTGAAAGCTTTCCTTTTTATGATAGATTTAGTTTTAAGTGTCGGATTTGAGCTCTCACCATAAATCATTTCAGAAACCATTCTTGAACATTATTTTTATTAGAACTTTTCAGCTGCAAGCATCAAAAATGGATCAACTGCAAAAGCAAGGTAGATTTGAGAAGAGATACAGGTTCCCCACCCCCCCTCTTGAATGTGGATTTTGAAATATTTGTTACGAAAATAAGCAGGAAGCCAGTTTCTGATTAAAAGGAGGTCTCAGATTTTCAACAATTGCTCACTAGGGAGACCGTTAGAAGATGTGTCCTCTTATGTCATTCTTGAATCCGTAGTGGGAAAAAGAGCTGTATATTTGTCGACCTTTGTGCAGGGGTGGGCTTCAAAAATTTTAGCAAGGGGTTCTCTGCCTGGTTGCTGATGGGCATGGCCTAGTTGGCCTCCTACACCACAAACGAGGAGGAGTTTTTGCCCTCCCCAGGCTCTGGAGGCTTTCCTTGAGTCTCCGGGAGGGCAAAAACAGGTCCCCAAGCTCCAGAGGCCAGAAATGGGCCCATTTTCAGCCTTCCTGAACATTTGATAGGCCCATTTTTGCTGTCAACCTTAGAGGTTGCAGAAAAAAATGCTTTTAAAAGCCTCTGCACGTGTCCTGTACTAACATGCATCCATGGGAGGGGTGGGAGGAGAGGGGTGGGTGGGGCCAGCCAGGAGTGGGATTTGGGGTTCTCCAAACTGCACAGAATCTTAGCTAGAGGTTCTCCCAAACCCCTGCAAACCCCCAGCAGCCCCCCCGCTGCCTTTTGTGTATGTTGAATGCAAGGAACTCCACTACAAGATAGAGTTATTGCCAATCTTAGTCGGGCCTAGTACGTAAACAAATTGCTTCATTGCGGTCATGAACCAGCACAAAAGAATTGACATTCAAATATTCAAAATATCCAAGGATAAATTGACAGCGTCAGGATAGTTATGAAAAGAAGATGCAGACCCCTCCCCCATCGAAAAAATTGGCTGGAAGACAATATAACAGAATCAGTGGTAGGTTGCTACTGGTTCTCCCCCATTCTTGCAAACCGGTAGTGGAAATTTTGAGTAGTTCGGAGAACCGGTAAATATCACTTCTGAATGGCCCCGCCCCCAATCTATTCGCTGCCTCCCGAGTCCCAGCTGATTGGCTAGAAGGAAAAAAACTGTTTAAATTCTTGCCGCGGCGCTTGAAAGGGCCTCCCTACAGCTGATCAGTGGTAAAAGGCAGTATGGTGGTAGACCAGTGCGCTTCAAAAACAAATGGGTAGACTGGTGCACTCCAAAAACAAATAGCTAGACCGGTACGGCTCTGCAAGCAGTTAAAAGCCTGGTAGACCAGTACCTCTGCTAAATCCTAAAGAATTGTCACATGACCATCAAGCCACGCCCACAAAGTAAGCCACGTCCACAGAACCGGTAGTAAAAAAATTTAGAACCCACCCCTGAACAGAATACAGTATATTAAGTCAGAATATGCTAAAAGGCTAGCTCAGGCTACGCGTGTACAAAAAGAGGAAATTAAAATGTCTAAACTGGATAGCATAAACTTGGCCTGGCAGTATGAAATGCAAATAATGTACAGATACTTTACTATATGGGCAAATACACACACACTTATTCTCTCTGTTTTACTGTCTGTCACCCGCATCTATTTGCATAAATAAAACAACAACATTTATCCTGGGTTTTTTTTTTTTTTAAAGAAAACGTAAACTTCTCTTACAGACTGTTATCAGACCTGAGAAAACAAAGGTACAATAGCTGATTTAGCACGAACGCCCCAAATCTTATGGTTAATGTTGAGCCTTATACTTGGACTGCAACTGATAACAAGGGTTGGAAGGAAAGGCTGTTTAGAGCTTGTAGCATTCCTGCACAAACGCAGATCACAAGCTCTGATATAGCAACCCACTGGATTCTCAATAAGCCTCTTGTTTTGCTGTCTGTTAAGGGCTGCAAAAAAAACCCAAAAACCTGAGTTAAGTGTTGTTAAGGATCTGGCAAGCAACTGCACACAAATGCCTTCGAGGTTGCATTCAGCTTACTGGGTCAGTGGTTGTACTGCCCGGGTGAGGATAATTAGTTCCAAATGGTTTGTCAGGATTCTTCTGTGTAAGTTTCCAGGCTGCAAAATGCCTGGGAAGAGCTCCCAGCTAGAGGTGTCCCAATAGATAATCAATCCATTAATTAACCCCCTTAAGGGAACTTCGGGGGAAACTATACTGAAGGCTTTCGGAGCGGGATACTTTTCGAAGCCGTGTTTTAACAGCGTTCAGCAAATGGACACAACTTTAAAGGAGCAGATGTGCGTGACAAACTGGCACCCTAGGGAAGATTTAACGCTCCTAAAATATTTATCTGTGCGATGCAACGATCGACAACAATGGGCGAGTAATTTTGCAGTGTTAAAAAAAAACAACTATGCATGTTGTTGTCACCATATCGCTTATATATCACAATATATGATCAACCATAGATATAGATATAGATATAGATATAGATATAGATATAGATATAGATATAGATATAGATCTATCTATATCTATATCTATATCTATATCTATATCTATATCTATATCTATATCTATATCTATATCTATATCTCTCTCTATATAATTTATATATATAAAATCATTTATATATATATATTATTTATATATATAACCATTTATAAATTATAAATGATTATAAATAATATAATATAAAACATATATCATTTATATATATAGATGATCTAAGTGCCAGAGCTCACTGTAACATCATTGCCAAAAAGGCATTAAGAGTTGGTAACCTAATCTTATGAAGCTTCTTCTCCGGTAATATTGTACTGCAAACTAGGGCATACAAAACCTTTGCTAGACCAGTTCTCGAATACAGCTCATCTGTCTGGAACCCGCACTGCATATTGGACATTGATACAATTGAGAGAGTCCAGAGATATTTCACCAGAGGAGTCCTCCATTGCTCTGCTCACAACAGAATGAGACAGATGAGACATCTATTTTGTATGGATGTTATGATTATTTGTAAACTACTCAGGGACACTTTCCTAAAAGAAATCAACCCTGGCTTTTTTGGGAAGGGCAGATACTGAAGCTGAAGCCCATATAGGTTGGCCACTTAATGAGAAGAGAGGACTCCTGGGAAAAGACCCTGATGTTGGGAAAGATTGAAGGCAAAAGGAGAAGGGGACGGCAGAGGATGGGATGGTAGAGAGTGTAATTGATGCAATGAACATGAATTTGGGCAAATTCTGGGAGACAGTGGAGGACAGTGGGGTGGGGTGGGGTGGGGGGCTGGCATGCTATGATCCATGGTGGGATGGGATAACTTGCCACAGCCAACTGTCCATGGCCAACTATCCATGGCCAACTGTCCATGGCCAGCTCTCCATGGCAAACTCACCATGGCCAACTCGCTACAGGTCTTCTTGCCACAGCCATCTTGCCATGGGACAACTTGCTGTGGACAATTTAACAATTCTATTTGATTACTGAAAGTAAATAAAAAGTTATTTTAATGTTTGCCATTCACATTTCATTCTGTCTCTCCTTTTGCATCCTCTCTTTAATGATTCTATTTCACCATTCCTTTGATATTAGTGTAACTCTTGCCCTGCGTTGAGTTGTCCTGGGGTGGAATTGGCTGTGGTGAGTTCTCCCACAGTGAGTTGGCCGTGGCATGTTGGCCATGCCAAGTTGGCTGTGATGAATTGTCATAGACCCAGTCCATGGGGTTGTGAAGAGTGAGACACATGACTTATTGACTGAACAACAGCAACAATAAAACAGAGTCACTTAGATAGTGAGATGAACGGTGTATAAATTTGATTCTTCTTCTTTTTCTTGTGCCACATCCGTCATCGGACGTTGGCGATCATGTTGGCAATCCTATTTTTGTCAATAGCTGTATGAAAAAGTGCTGCTGAGTTTTGCCCAAACCAGTCCCTTAGGTTTTGAAGTCATGATGTTCTTCTTCTGCCTGGGCCTCGTTTGCCTTCAATCTTTCCCTGGAGGATTAAGTGAAGGATGCCGTATTTTTCTGGGTGTCACATCACATGTCCAAAATATTCTAACTTTCTCTTTTTAATGGCTTTGATGATTTCCTTTGGCTTTCCCAGGTGGTTTATCACCTCCTCATTCCTGATTTTGTTAACCCAGTTTATACGTAACAGTCGTCCGTAAATCCACATTTCAAATGAGTCTATTAATCAAATAAATCTGATTAATAAATAAATATATGAGCAAATGCAAGGGGTTTTGATTTCCAGTTATATAATAGTAGTAATAATGACAAGGTGTTTTATTACCTTAGCTTGCTGAAAAGAATGCTTAACAGTGTAGTTGTGTTAGTGATGAACCGTGCATGAATATTTGTCCCAGAGGATATCTGTGGTTCTGGGAACTGATCAGGAATTGTTCAACTAAGTCCTTATTTAGGGGCATCCTGGTCTTTATTTCTTTTGAGTACATTTACATGTGCAGTTTGTTATAATTTGTTGATAATGCAGCTCTCAGAAGTGTAAACTCTGCTTACTTCTGTACTAAGGAGCAAAACACCTTGGACAAAGCTGTGTTTCAACTCCAAATAGCCTGCACAGAACTGCATTTTATTTTAAATTTATTGTACGGTTTAGTTGGCAAATCCAATAATACCTTTCACTGTCACAAACCCAATAATACCTTTCACTGTCACAACTTTCATCTCTGCTGGTGAGGTTCATGGGAGCTGTAATCCCAAACGAATGGACAGCCCAATTGGGGAACATTGATTCAGGCGCTTTTTCAAAATGCAACTGTACTGTGTTTTCCCCTTATTATTATTTATTTATTAATCATATTTCTATGCTGCCCACTCTCCGACGACTCTGGTCGGCTTACACCAAAGACAGTATACTAAATAGCATATTGCCCCCAACAATCTGGGTCCTCATTTTACCCACCTCGGAAGGATGGAAGGCTGAGTCAACCTTGAGCCGGTGAGATTTGATCCGTTGATCTGCTGAAGTAGCAGTCAGCTGAAATAGCTGCAGTACTGCACCCTAACCACTGTGCCACCTTGGCTCATGCGAGGAAGAAGAAGTTTTGCTTCTCATCCAGGTAGCTTCATCAGTTCTGGCTGGCTGGCTGGTGGGGGTAGTGAAAATTCTTCCTGTCACGATCCTTCCATATCTCCCACCATCCAGTCAGAACTGATGATGCTTCTTGGATGAAAAGCGAAACGTCTTCCTCAAGGAAAAATAAAGTCCAGTTGCCTTTTGAAAAAACATCTTTGAGTCAACCATGACCTGGATAACTGAGAATCTCCATAGACTTGTTGATTCAGGCCTTAGTTTCCAGCCTATATCTAACACTGTACAGCACAAAAATCTAGGTAGCTGGTATGGCCCACAAGCAAATATGTTTGAGAACTGAGATTTATCCTGTATAAATGTCTGGAAAGGTACCAAAAATTGAGGGAAGAATGTTCAGTCTTCGTAATGACCTTCATTAGAAGGGGGGTGGGGACTCACATTTTCTCTAGCCACGCATCGTTTTACTGAAAAGGCCAGTGACAAAGGCTTTGATTTCATGGGAGACAAATGCAGTTGAGGTACATGTGCTAGAGACATGTACCTAGAGACATGTAATAGAGCTTGGGGCTGCTATTGTTGGGTTGATTCAGTGGAATAATGGAACAAAACATAATATTTTATTAATGACCCAGTTTAATTCGCCTCTCAGATAAATAGTTTGCCCAAGCATAAACGGATCAAAGCAGATGAATCTCACACACCGTCCCCTTGACCAATAGATAAAGCTTGACCGCAGTTAAATGGCCACTATTTTATTTCTGTCTGTTCCTAAAAGTTGCTCTTCAACTATTTTCTTGTAAGCTGCTGCCCTTGAGGCCTACTTAAATGGAGAGGGAGAGAGAGAGAGAGAGAGAGAGGGGGGGGGGGGGGGCTTGGCTCCTTATTCTTTTGTTGTAATATTTTTAATTGTTTTATATCATACATTTCTTTTATATCTTGAGGAGTGTGCTTTCTATGTGTCCAAGGTTTCAACATTCAAACAAACATCATCATCATCGCCATTATAATCATATGTATATAAACAAATATAGAGTAACATATAAACAAATATACAATAACATCCATCATATTATAACATATATTATCTTCCATTGTAATATCAATTATATAACCATCAAGTAAGAAAAAAAATATTATCCGTCTGTTTTCCTTTCTCATATACACCATATTCCACCCAATTTTACAATGACGGTCCATCTTTTTCCATCTCTTCCCTTCTCCTTTCCTCTCTTCCCTTGGCTTCTTATTCTTACTGTGGTTTGGGAAGGGCAAATAATCTGGTTAATAATGGGAAGATCCCCAATGAACTGATCCTCAAGCCGAAAATAACTCAGTGGTAGGGGTCATGCATTACGTCATAGATTACTAGCCAGGCCCGGCTGTCTTTAATTGTAGCTTGGAGTTATAAACAATTGTTTTCAGACATCAGTGGTTGGTTCACAGAATATTGGGTATCAAGATGGTGTAAAGGTTAAGATGTTGGATGGGGGAGAGATAAATTAAGAATTTACTTGACCGTAGAGCTTGTGAGCATATTGGATGACTTTGGGCCAATGATGCTTTCTCTTCCCAATTTATCACACAGAGAATTATTATGGTTTGGCACACAGCCAGCTAGATGTTCCAACTAGACTTGACATTTTTATCAAGTCCTTCCCTAGGACTTGGGATAGGTAGACGTGGTTGTTTGATGGTGTTAGAGGTATCGTTGTAGGATGTAAGCTGTTCCACATAAAGCTGCCTTTTGCGGTTGACTGATGGTGACCTTGTCAATGCCGATGGCGATCAAGTAATGCTCCTAACTGATGGTGTTCAGTTTGTTTTGGCATTGCACCCAAGGTGCCTATTGCTATTGGCACTATCTTTGCTTTCCTTTGCCACAGTCGTCCTACTTCTACGATTACTGTCAGTATTATTAATTGATTATTAATCCTCTTCGATGGAGCTCAGGTTGAACAAGTTGAATGGTTAAAAACTGATAACAACAATGGAATTACCGTCAGGCTGCCTCACTGCCTCAGCCTTTGCAGCCCTGACATAGTGCCTCTGGCAAAAAAATAACCTACGCATTGCTACCAAAAGGCACATCTGTTGATCATTAATACTACTGTACCAACCCTTCTGAACAGCCCAGATATCTGGAGCTTACTCAATGTTTCCCAAATGGGCTGCCTATGCCAAAAAAATGAGAGATTTCACTCTTATGACAAATTGATCCAATGCTGCAACCAAGTTATGGTAACTGACGGCATTTCAGAAGTGTTGAATGCCGTGGTTTGGCCACATCTGCCACGTAGCCCCAGGCTAACTGTCTTCTTGATTGTTCTGGATCTGTAAGCCTTTCGAAGTAGGCCAGTTCAACAAAGAGAAACTGCAGGAAATCCAAGAATGCTGTTTTATTGCTGCAGGATATAATAACAGAATCTCAAAAGTCTAAGCTTCTCTCCGTCTCATCTTATACTAAAATAAAATCAAGGCAGGGTTGTTTTGATTTTCTTTCTCATACTTCCTTCAATCTCGGGACTGCGTAATCTCCTGTCCAAACCCCTCTTTAATGGTTCTTCTATAGCAGTGGCTGGTCCCCAATTTTTTCGTCTCTGAAGACCAGCAGTGGTGGGCGGGGGGTATGATGGCTTGGCGTGTTCATCCATCACTTGCACAAATGGAGTTTGCACACTCACCCACTGCATGCATGGCCCGGTTCCAGTGATGGGATTCAGCCAGTTCGCAGCTATTTGGGAGAACTGGTTGTTAACTTTCTAACCAGTTTGGAGAACCGGTTGTTGGAAGAAATCTTATTTTGTTTTTTCTGACTTTACAGGGCTAATCCTGTAAGGAAGACAGGAAGGAAACATTCTGGTGTTATTTCTAGCCTAATCTTTATTACTCTGCTTATAGAAACTGCCTCTATGGTTAACCTTTATTACATTGTAACAGCTAAGGTGAAGCACCCATCGACGTGAGTGACATTGAATTGACCACGCCCACACAGTCACATGACCACTGAGCCTTGCCTACCCAGCGGGTCATTAGGGCAGAGAACCAGTTGTTAAATTATTTGAATCTCACCACTGCCCAGTTCTCTATGGACTGGGGACCGCTACCAGTCCACAGACTGGGAGTTGGGGGCCCCTATTCTATACCTTTCCCAAAGTCAGCTGTCTCAGTGCAAACAAGGAAAAGAAAGAAAACACAAAGTTTGCAAAGAAAAGAGTTTCCAACTGTCATTTCCTCATTTGCAATATGACCTATTTCTGAACTATGATTTTTTTTTCTTTGCCCAATTTAAGGGACTTGATTTATTCACCGATTTTGGCTACTTGCTAGCTCCAGTGTCTCCGTCTGGGATAAGCAGGACCAGATCTGAAAAAGGGATGAGCCAGACTAAAGGCTGACTAATGAATATTTGAGTCCCCCCCGTGCGTAATTCATTCCAAGCGTCTTACTGACCAGGTTTCCTTGCTGTAATTCAGATTACAGGACAGGCCCGTGCTTCACCTTGGTGACCAACCAGATGTGCCAGGGACAGCTCAGTGGGATCGTGTGCACCAAAACCCTCTGCTGCGCAACGGTCGGCCGAGCGTGGGGTCACCCCTGTGAAATGTGCCCAGCCCAGCCTAGTCCTTGCCGAAGGGGATTCATCCCAAACATCCGATCAGGAGCTTGCCAAGGTAAGGTGTCTCACAGTCTTTCTTACATGGCACACAGCTAATCCTTGACCACAACGGAGCCTGAAATTTCTGTTGTTAAACAAGGCGGTCGTGAAGTGAGTCTTGCCCCCATTTTATGACCTTTTGGGCACAGTTGTTAAGTGAATCTCACTTTATTTCAGAGGTGGGTTTCAACAGGTTCTGACCAGTTCTGGAGAACCGGTAGTGGACATTTTGAGTAGTTTGGAGAACCGGTAGTAACAATTCTGACTGGCCCCGCCCCATCTATTCTCTGCCTCCCAAGTCCCAGCTGATCAGGTGGGAATGGAGATTTTACAGTATCCTTCCCCTGCCATGGCCACCATGCCACCCCCACCAAGCCACACCCACAGAACTGGTAGTAAAAGTTTTTGAAACCCACCACTGCTTTAGTTGTTAAGTGTATCATTTCATTAAGCGGCTTCCCCGTTGACTTAGCTCATGAGAAGCGGGCTGGGAAGATTACAAATGGTGATTACATGATCCCAGGACAGTACAACTGTCATAACTACATGCCAGTTGTCAAGCTCCCAATGTGACTGTGGGGATGCTGCTATGGCTTTAAATACAAACACTGGCCTTACGTCTCTTTTTCAGTGCGGTTGTAACTTTGAACGGTCACTGAATCATCATCATCACCTTTTAACGACCCCATAATCCCTTGTGGGGTGGAGTCTGGGCAACTGAATGGAGCTAGCAGAGTGTTTTTAATGGCCGGATACCCTTCCTGTCACCAATGCGGAGTTCTGTTCAGCAGATATATTCTCATTTTGCCTAGAGAGAGAGAGAAATATCTGCCTCGACCTAATGAATGGTTGTAAATTGAAGATTACCTGTCTCTATTTCAAGAGGGCGTCACTCAACATCTGTTGTGTCCCAGGCCCAAGTAGGTAGTATTAGGTGCAAACAGTTCCAAAAAAACCCCCAGACTTTATTAGAACAGCTGAGAATTAACTCATTCTCAGCGTAGTCCAAACTAAATTAAAACAAACTCTTCATAATACAAATTCTTCAGTCTAATCGCCAACCTTGGTATAATTAGGCAAACTGCCAAAGGCTTCTCTTGGCAAAAGTTCAAAAGCAGAAGACGCCGACCAGAGGTAAGTGCAGCAAGACAAGAACAAGTCTGTCAACGTTGTTTTCCGACAAAGAGCCCAAGAGCCGTTGCTGGTCTTTTAAGCCTTATGGGAGGGGCCAGTCATCTCTTGGCCTTACTCCTGAGTCATTTTCTTTGCTTTAGCTGTTCTTGCCTTCTGGCAGCTCTTCTCATACACACACTAGGAACAGGCTCCTCCTGTTCCTCTGCCTCTCTACTGTCAGCCTCTGGAGGCTCCGGAGTCCGCACATCCCTCCCTGATGGCCCTGGCCCCATCTCTGCCTCCGATGCAGAGCCCTCATCTAGACCTTCCCCAGCCTCCAGGAGTGGCCCATGTTCTTCCTCAGCCTCATCGCTGTCCGACTCAGTTGCCAGCTCCGCGGGCTGCTGGCGAACCACAACACTGTCTCTATTTCAAGAGGGCTTCAGCCAACATCCAAAGACAGCGTTACGCAAAAGAAGGCACAGAAATTGTGGTTAGATCCATTATTATTAGCTCTACTCTTTTTTTCATGTCCTCAGTTCCTGTAGGTATGAAGGTCTTCCTGGTTTTTAACTATAAAGTTCCTACATTTCATAACTTCACTACTGAAAACCTAGTACGGTCAAAAGCCCTGAGTTTTTAAGGCAAACAAAACTTAACATTGGATAATCCTGCAAGCCTTCCAGGTTTCCTTTTCATGTGTGTGTGTGTATTTTTTCCAAACACACTAATAGAGCCGTCTCCCCAAACCCAGAGATGACTCTTTTAAGATTCCTGTTTTTTTTTTTTAAAAAACACAGCCTATTACACAATATGCTAATTGAAATCCATTTATGTTTGATTTTTGAATCTCAAGACGTGCCAAGATGCCTGAAGTCTGCGTTGCCGTTGAAAGTTCTTACCCTGCTTTTGGCTTTTATTTCGAACACATCCAGCTGTATAAATTCTTTTATTGTCTGAACGTCTGGCAGGAAATAGGAGAAAGCTAACAGGGACAGCAGCTATGTGCTGAATTGGTGTGGGCTTAATATTCTCAAGATCCTGTCTGTGAAGGATTTCGTTCTTTTTTCCTTTTTTTTTGTGTGTGCAAGACCTGCCTCTAAAATGCCGTTCAATGAGAGACGGTAATTTGTGCATTGCAAAAAAGGTAAAAGAGGATGTAGAATACCCCACGTTATCGTTGTGCATCCAAAATCTCTCCCAGGGGAATTCAAGACCCCGTATTGCAGGGGTGAAATGCTTCCCGGTTCAGACCGGATCAGGCAATCTGGTAGCAATTGTGGCAGGTGGTTCGGAGAACCGGTAGCGATGGCGGCACGAGGCTCCGCCCACCCGCCCGGGTGTCGTTACTTCCTGCTTTTAAAAGGTTAAAAAAAGGCTCTGACAATCGTGCGCCACAGCTGTGAGAGTCAGAGCCTTTTTTTAACTTTTATAAGCACTTTTTTAAACAACCTATTCAACAACACCTATTTAAACAACAACAACCGAATAGGTTGTAAAAAAATGCTTTAAAAAGGAAAAAAAAAAACCGCCCACAGAACCGGTAGTAACAAACTTCATTGTACATTTCACCACTGCTGAATTGTTTTAGAAACATTGACTATACTGTAGCACATATATATATGTGAAAAGGGGGTGTGGCTGGCTGACAAGGGCAAATAAGCCAGAAATAGATCTATCTCAGTCTCTCCCAAATCTCCAAACAGACAGCAAAATGCTGCTTTATGGTTTGAGAAAGCCTAGAAACTGGTAAATGAGATTTCACTGTACTATGGCTGTGAAACATCTTGATTTACGTAGGAAAAGCCTGGCATAAAGAATGATGCATATGTTTTGGTGTCTCTCAACAGCTGCAATAGCTCTCAAAACCTACATAAACAGCATGTATACATATTGGTCATGTTCAGTGTCCTAAGCTAACATTGGCTCCTGCTTAAAAATTAGTGTAGTCCAGTCTTTGTAGAAGAGCTCTGTTCCCTACAGATTAAAAATGGGTCACATGTCCCACAGTTTATAAACCAAGTTGTTGGATGACATCGTTCAGCTTCGGCCAACCCTTTCGGAGCCATCTTCACACGATTTTGATTTATTTTGGCAAATCCCAAGAGACCGACATATTTGTATACAGCTCTTTATTTCCGAGAAATGGTATCCATCGAGAAGGAAAACTTAGAACTGCAAAGAACGAACTAGTAGTGGAAATGTATACAACTTCTCTGTTTCCCCCTCCCCACCCCCTCTCTATAGCTTAGATCAGTGTTTCTCAACCTTGGCAGCTTTAAGATGGGTGGACATCATTTCCCAGAATTCCCCACTCAGCCATGCTGCCTAGGGAGTTCTGGGAATCGAGGTCTACACATCTTAAAGCTGCTGATATTGAGAAACATTGGTCTAGAGCAGTGGTGGGTTTCAGGTTTTTTTACTACCGGTTCTGTGGATGTGGCTTGGTGGGTGTGGCGTGGCTTGATGGGCATGGCTTAGTGAGCATGGCAGGGGAAGGATACTGCAAAATCTCCATTCCCTTCCCCACTCCAGGGGAAGGATATTGCAAAATCTTCATTCCCTCCCCACTCCAGGGGAAGGATACTGTAAAATCTCCATTCCCTCCCCATTCCAGGAGAAGAATACTGCAAAATCTCTATTCCCTCCCCATTCCAGGGGAAGGATGCTGCAAAATTTCCATTCCCTCCCTACTTCAGGGGAAGGATACTGTAAAATCTCCATTCCCTCCCTACTTCAGGGGAAGGATACTGTAAAATCTCCATTCCCACCCCACTCCAGGGGAAGGATACTGCAAAATCCCCATTTCCTCCCAATCAGCTGGGACTCAGGAGGCAGAGAATAGATGGGGGCGGGGCCAGTCAGAATTTTTACTATCAGTTCTCTGAAAAACTCAAAATTTTCACTACCGGTTCTCCAGAACTGGTCAGAACCTGCTGAAACCCACATCTGGACTAGACAGAGGCAGGGTATTTTTAAACATAGGCTTAGACAGAGGTTGGACATTTTGAGAGTTTGTCATGGTTGCCATAGCAAATGTGGACAGTCCTAAAATGTTCATTGACTGGAGGGCAAACTGGTGAAATTGCTTCCAGCACCAATTTAGATGCAACTATCTCAATCCGATAGTTATGAGTTGTGGTGGCACAGTGGTTAGAATGCAATATTGCAGGCTACTTCTCCTGACTGCCGGCTGCCTGCAGTTCAAGTCTCACCGGCTCAAGGTTGACTCAGCCTTCCATCTTTTCCAAGGTTGGTAAAATGAGGACCCAGATTGTTGGGGGAAATATGTTGACTCTGTAAACCACTTAGAGAGGGCTGTAAAGCACTATGAAGCGGTATATAAGTCTTAAGTGCTATTGCAACTCATAACTATCAGATATATATTGTTTTCTTTCTGGTCCAATAAGTCACTCTGCTTTCCGGTCCAATAAGACACTCAGCTGTAGACAGGCTCTGTTTTGTTATTACAGTATCTAAAGATGGGACTTCTATGGAATACTTTATAGTCATTCTTTGCTTTGCAGCATTGTAGGTTCCTATATAATTTTACTTTAAATACTGTATAATCTCAAAAAAAAAAAGTCCAATGAAATATGGGATATGCCAGACGATTGCTGATATATGCAGTAGGCTGGATTTATCCGGGAATAAAACAGAACCCTCATTAAAATGTCAAGTGATATTCTTCAGTAGAATAAACGTAAATGTACTTTTTTTTTGCTCCTTGAGAAAGTATTTTATAGGGCTGCCCTTACCTAAAATATGGTTTGGAAGAGCTGTATCAAAATCTACAGCACCTCATTAAAGCAGCCATGTCATTTTTCAGACATCCATATAAAAGATGGTTTGGATAGCACCTCATTAAAGCAGCCATGTCATTTTTCAGACATCCATATAAATGATGGTTTGGAACAGCTATATCAAAATCTTTAGCACCTCATTAAAGCAGCCGTGTCATTTTTCAGACACCCATATAAAAACATGGCTACTTCCGAATCTTTTCTGGAAAAAACAAAATGCACAGCCATAATGTTAATAGTTCACAGATCTCTCCCGAGGCAGAAATCTAGTGCAGAATACAGAAGCCATGAATGTGTGTTTGTTTCTTGATGGGCAAATTAATGATGGTGTTCTTTTTGTTTTGCGTGATAGATGTGGACGAATGCCAAGCTATCCCTGGGATTTGTCAAGGAGGAAATTGTATTAATACAGTTGGATCTTTTGAGTGCAAATGCCCAGCTGGACACAAGTTTAATGAAGTGACACAGAAATGTGATGGTAAGTCTTGCAAAGCTTCTCTACGGAAAGATAGAAAACTTCACATTCAGTATGTTTTCTCCAACACTTGGCAAAAATTGTATTTATTCATGGCAGAATATGCATTCAGAGGTTCCATTTCATGGAACTTAAAGACTGTCGCATTACTTTGATTCTTAAATATGGATGTTGCATTTTTACCAAGTTTTGCTGCTCTGGTCTCCACTATTTCCCAGGAACTTGATTTTTGGCTTGCTTAGCATTAAGTACTCTAATACTATGGCCATCAGTGGAGTTATTTAGATGTTATCCTTAAGCGAACTGTTCACTGCAGTGGACCACAACAACACATATATCAAAAATGAACCTTTTTAAAGTAGTAACACAATTTGTCCTGAATGTAATGCCTAAGATTCTGGAGATTGGCTGCCTTCTACTGTAGGACTTATTTTTAAACGTTAGCTAAAATAATAATCTTTACACAACAACTACTTTGTCATTTTTATTTTGTCTTATGTAAACCAATTTGCAAAGAATTTGATCCAGACAAATAGAGTTTTCATGCTGTCTGCCAACGATGTTGGCCAAAGGGCAGCCAAGGGGTAGGGACGTCTTAACGTCTCAAACATCACTGAAACTGTTTCTTTTCGGAGGGAAACTCAGTAGCAGCCCATTTCAGAAACTTAACTCCACGCGATTACGTGGAATTAACCCAAACGATTCCCATTGACTGAGTTCGGCTCGAATTCTTGCTTCAGTGGGTTTGCAGAGCAGGACATCCCAAATGCAGACCGTTGCTGGAATTTTGCACCGAAGCAATCGTATTTTCAGAGCAATACTCTTGTCGAACCCAAACTGAGCAAACACTTCTGCAGCTATATTTAAGTTCTTGTAGGCTGGATAATATAAGGAATAACCAATTAAAAATTAAGAGGCACAGCATGTACCAGAGAACTTCAAGTTGGAATGAATGGATGTCTTGTTTGAAAACTCCTAGGAGTATGTTGAACGACAATCAAAAATCATTCAGTAAGGCAAGATAGGCCCTTCCCGTCAGGGGTGGGCTTCAAACATTTTAGCAAGAGGTTCTTTGCCCAATTGCTAGGTGGGTGTGGCCATAGTGGGCATGGCCTAGTTGGCCTTCTGCACCTCAGCAGGGGTGCGAGGCGTTTTTGCCTTTCCTCGAGCCTCTCGAAGGGCGAAAATGGCCTTTCCAGCTCCGGAGGCCCTCTGGAGGCCAAAAACAGGCCTGAACTTCCGGTAGGCCTGTTTTTCGCTCTCCTCAAGCCTCCATGCGCGTCTTGCACTTACCTGCATCCAAAATGGGCCGCGTGGGGACTCCTGTGAGGGGCGGGCTAGGCGGGGCCAGCCAGGAGTGGGATTTGGCGGTTCTCTGAACTGCACAGAATCTTAGCTAGAGGTTCTCCCGAACCCCTGCGAACCCCCAGCAGCCCATCCCGCTTCCCATGTATACCCTTCCTAAGTTGTTTAGCCAGATAGAATTGCAAATAGAGAACATTAGACCTTCTGAAGCAACTTTTAAACCGTGTTCGGCAAAAACTGAAAGGTAACTTGAGTTCAAAGGACTTTGGTGTTAAGAGTGGGCAATTTTTACTTGATGTGATTACACTACAGCAGAACAGATGTCTCTTTCTCTCTTTTTTTTGAAGTTGCAATTGTGAAAGTCAAACTGCAGAAACAAGGACTAAAAAAACCCGCCCACTATTAAAGGGGAAAATAATTGCATTTTAAGTCCGTGGTTGATGGCCATGCTATCCTTCACAACAGGATCACATTAGACCTCTCACTTCCCTGAATGCAAAGTCCAGAATTGTGTAGTCCCATCATCTGCTGTAATTGCCATTTCAAGTGTGTCCCAATTTTAATACCTAAGATAAACACACAACTCTTGATTTCAACACTCATCTTTTCCTATTCGAGGTTACCTCAGTCCTTTGAAGAATTAATAAACCCTGGAGATTACTTTGGTTTAAGCCATCTAGCTAGCTTTGGAAGATGACTACCTTTCGATACAAAATTGTCGTTGTTGTTGTTAGTTGCGAAGTCGGGTCTGACCCATCGCGACCCCATGGAGAATGTTCCTCCAGGCCTTCTTGTCCTCTACCATTCTCTGGAGTCCATTTAAACTCATGCCGACTGCTTCAGTGACTCCATCCAGCCACTTCGTTCTCTGCCGTCCCCTTCTTCTTTTGCCCTCAAGCGTTCCCAGAATTAGGCTCTTCTCCAGGGAGTCCTTCCTTCTCATTAGGTGGCCAAAGTGTTTGAATTTCATCTTCAGGATCTGGCCTTCTAAAGAGCAGTCTAGCGTTGATCTCTTCTAGGACTGACTGGTTTGATTACCTTGCAGTCCAAGGGACTCACAGGAGTCTTCTCCAGCACCAGAGTTCAAAGGCCTCAGTTCTTTGGCGCTCGGCCTTCCTTATGGTCCAACTTTCACAGCCATACATTGCAACTGGGATTTTAATTTCTTGTTAATTTCGGTACAAAATATATCATTCTAAAGATTTTAGAATTATGTGTGGCAAGATCTATTTTATGGCCTAAGCCATAGAAAAGGCATCTAGACTAGGGATAGACAATACAATGCTCTCCATATCTTTGGTTTTCTTTTTGACAGAGCATAGCCAGGAGCAAGGGATTGTTGGAATTGTGCTCCAAAATATTCTAGAAGGCACCAAGTTGTTTATTCCTGATCTGGAACCTCCCCACATATACATGGGACAGTTCTCTATGCCTAAATCTAGCATAAAGGAAAGTACAGCCTTTCTGAATGGTGGAGATGTGTTGAGAAGAGTATCCAACTGTTGGCACTATGGTCTGAGAATTTTTGTAGCCTCAACACTTCAGAAGGAAACCAAGTTGGAGGACTTTCAGCTAGACGTCAAATGGCTCGACTAGGTTGCAATGCCTACAGTAGCCCCTGTAATACAGTCTGGCTTCCGTCGAGAAAGACTAACATTTGAAGGCATGTTCCAAAATCCAAATTACATTTTTGCCCATTGTTTATGGCAGCCAGAGACTTAAGTCATCCTGATGGGAAGATCTTTCTTGCTGGTAAATCCAAAATGTTCCAAAGAATTCGTGATGTTTACCAAAATCCTTCCCTATTAGTCACCCATTAAATTTTGATTAGCAATCCTTGGTGACAAGCCACTCTTTTACAGACCTGATTTTGGCAACCTTTTAATATTTGTGAGGATAATCAGCAAAGCTGTGAGACTTTTTGTGTGCTTCTGCAAAATATCACTAAAGGCCCTGAATGCCTTATAGCAGTGATGGCTAAACTTTTCGGCATCAAGCGCCGAAAGCATGCGGACCCATAATGCAATGTGCACCTGCACTCCTGCACCTGCCCTCATATGCGCCCCACATGTGTGTGTGCCCCCACACATATGTGTGCACCCCGCACATGTGTGTGCATCCTATGCATGTGTGTGCAACCCCCATGCATATGCTCCACCCCATGCATGCGAATGCATCTTTGAAATGCACCCAGCGCATGTACAACAGAGACCCAAAAACCAGCTAGCTGGCGGGAAGTGCGTGCATATTTAGGGCGGAGCTGAGCTGGCGCCATCTGTGGCACACGTGCCATAGGTTCACCATCAAGGCCTTATAGGAAGGATTTATGTCATCCAGGATGGATCACATTGCTATAAAGATTTTCAGAAATCAGAACAAAATATTAGAAGAACGTGGAATGTTTGATAAGGATATTGGTAGGAATTCTGAATAACAGAGAGGGGAATGTCTATAGCTATGAATAGATTAGTTTCAAGTATTTTATCTTTAAGCTAGTAGTGCTTCTGTTTCCAAAAAAATCTGGCTTTACTGAAAGCAAAATCTCCAGACTTCAACATAGGGCCAAGTCTAACCCAAACAATGTATCACTGTTTACATTAGTGTTGACATTAATATAAATACCATTGTTCTCATTTCAAGTGCTCTGCATTCATTGATGCAAAAGCTAGTAAGGCTAATGACTTTCCAAATCTTAGCAACAAAACACCAAGAGTACTAGGACCATTAAAATTATGATTGGGAGGTTTAATTTGTATGTTATTTGCAGGGCCTTGAAATCTACAATGATAGATTCACCCTTTGGTTACTTCATTCTTAGAAACAGGAGATTTATCTGTTTATCCGTCCATCCGTCCATCCATCCATCCATCCATCCATCCATCCATCCATCCATCCATATGTGATGAGTGATCTTCACTGGGACAGCTTTTGTAGTTAATTGTTAATGCAGCAGGCATTACAATTTTCAGTGATGTTGCTGTTTTCAGATAATCCAGCTGAAACTCTTTTGCATGTACACTGAGAGTTTCTGCATGGAGACAAATTCCGTGTGTGTGTGTGAATGTTGACATTATTCAACATTCCTACTTTTCTACTTTTGCTTCTACTTCTGCTTCTATATCTACTATTTCTATGTGTCTCTCCTCTCCTCTCCTCTTCTCTCCTCTCCTCTCCTCTCCTCTCCTCTCCTCTCCTCTCCTCTCCTCTCCTCTCCTCTCTGTTCTACCCTACCCTATCCCATCCATCCTGTCCTATCCTGTCCCTGATCCCCTGTTCTGTTCTGTTCCGTTCCGTTCTATTCAAGTCATCCTTGTTTTTAAATCCATAGATATCGATGAATGTAGCACCATCCCTGGCATCTGTGAAGGGGGCGAATGTTCTAACACTATCAGCAGTTACTTTTGCAAATGTCCCTCCGGATATGCCACAACCCCAGATGGCACCGGCTGCATTGGTGAGTAAAGAATTGCAAACATGGGTGTGGATATGGGCAAGCATGTTGGAATCCAGCTCTTTGAATCCAAGAAAGAGGCGCAGAAATTCACAGAAATATGACGTTAATATTTTTCAAGGCATCGAAGGATTTCCCTGAAGTTAGCTTTTGTAAAATGGTTCCTTGTCTGTAAATTCCTTTCTGTGTGTTTAGTAAGAGGAAGATTTTCTTTCTGCTTTCCCCTGCCCAGATATTGGCAAATCCTGTTTGTTTTAAGGAAACAGCTCTCTTTGATTTGGGTTTGAAATTGCATTTCAATACTCCATGACTTGAGACCCCGTACACATTTCCCACTACTTCTAAGTTCAAGCAGCACATGTAATTAATTAAAAAGCAGTGCCCCCCAAAAAAGAGTCAATTAAAGAGTTTCCTATCAATCCAACATCTGATATACTTTTGGGGCAGCTTTCTTGGATTTTTCAAGAAATGACCACCTAATTTGGCCATTCACAATAGGATCTTTCATCAAAGTTAATATTCTCCTATTAAGGAACATAGCTAAAATATTTCTTAAAACTATTTTCATTTAAGCTAGCATTTCCTGATAGATATGTACATTAAATACAAGCAAAAAAAAAAGTCAGTGGCAACAGGGAGCTGCATATGTTTATTTTTATTTATTTTACTTAGATTTAGATTTCTATACCGCCTTCTCCCAAAGGACTCAGGGCGATGCACAGCCATAATAAAACACAGAACCATACAAAAATTAAAACCAGTTAAAAAGAATTAAACCAATTGGCCTTATCCATTTAAAACCCTAAATTTAAAATATCTCATCGAGAGTCTTATTCAGCCAGACCAGCCTGTTGGAAAAGCAGGGTCTTGAGTGCCCGGCGGAAGATTCGGAGGTCGGGGATCATACGTACCCCAGGGAGTAGTTCATTCCAGGGGGTGGGTGCCCCCACAGAGAAGGCTCTCCCCCTGGGAGTTGCCAGCCTACATTGTCTGGCCGACAGCACCCTGAGGAGACCTCAGCAGTCTACAAGAATGCAACAGGTTGGTTTTGCCAGTGATGTACTGGAAATACAGATATAATATGGGAAGGGGAAAAAAAGTAATCAGAGACTGAGGGAAAGAATAAGGAACCACTCCCTTTGTTAAAAGAGAAATGAGGGAGGGAGAGAGGGAGGGAGGAAGGAAGGGAGGAAGGGAAAGGAAGAGAGAAAGAGAAAGATAGGAAGGAAGGAAGGAAGGAAGAGAAAGGAAGGAAGGAAAGAAGGAAGGAAAAAAAGAAGGAAGGAAGGAAGGAAGGAAGGAAGGAAGGAAGGAAAGAAAGAAAGAAAGAAAGAAAGAAAGAAAGAAAGAAAGAAAGAAAGAAAGAAAGAGGCTAAAAGAATGCAGCCCTTATGACTTACCATCTTTCTTTTGTTAAGTCTGGACAGTTTCTGTGTGTTCCTGTTTGAAATACAATACCTTTTCCAAACACAGGTTTTTACATATCACTTCATGTCAGAAGAGGTCATTTGAGGGGAAAACGCAGAACAAAACTGACATGGAATAAGACCAAATCGTATAAACTTTACTTTTTCCTTAGAAATCTGGAACGCATTTATTTTGGGAGGTGATTCATTTGGGATGCTTTTCTCAAAAGATTTAGGGTGGTATTTGATGTCTGCTATAGTTTGGACCTCACAAGAGTACAGTATAATGCGTTTTCCTCGCTCATTACCTAAAATGTTACACCTACAACAGCAACAACAAAATCTTTTGCTCTAGAGTAACAAATATATTTATGTTTACTCATTCTTCAAGTGTCAGCACTTGGAATTCTAGGCAATACGTCTGACTTGTAACTTGTGATAGGACACTAGTCACAGCTATAACCCCCCCCCCCCATCTTGACTCTTTCAATTAACACCATGCAGATATTCCTGGAGACGTCTAGGAAATTATCAGCTAGACACTCAAGAGGCTTTATAATTTTTTTAACTTCTTATTAATTTCTATCTTTTATTAATTATTTAAAATAATGTGTTTCATTTGTTTTGCCTTTGATCGAAACCCATTTCCTTGCCCTTCTCCTTCCTAACACATATAGATTGGGTGAAACAAGGCTTAATAGCAGTAACTATGAGATGGAGCAGTAACTATGAACTGGAGTCTTATGGACCACCAGTTAAATATGAGCAAGTAGCGTGCAGCGGCAGCCAAAAAAGATAATGCAATCCTAAATTGCATTAACCAGAGGGATACAAACAAGATCAAGTGAGGTCCTAGTACCACTCTATAAAACCTTAGTAAGACCACACCTAGAATCCTGCATCCAGTTTTGGTCACCACAGTATAAAAAAGATGTGGAGGCTCTAGAAAAAGTGCAGAGAAGAGCAACTAGGATGATTAGGGGACTGGAGGCTAAAACATATCACGAACGGTTGCAGGAATTGGGCATGGCTAGTCTAGTGAAGAGACGGACCAGGGGAGACATGATAGCAGTGCTCCAATATTTGAGGGGCTGCCACAGAGAGGAGGAAGGGAGTCAAGCTCTTTTCCAAAACACCCGAAGGCCAGACAAGGAATAATGGATGGAAACTGAACAAGGAGAGACTCAACCTAGAAATAAGGAGAAATTTTCTGACAGGGAGAACGATCAACCAATGGAACAGAAGTTGCCTTTGGAAGTTGTGGGAGCTTCATCACTGGAGGCTTTCAAGAAGAGATTGGACTGCCAATCCAGCTTGGATCGGACCAGAAATGGTATAGGGTCTCCTGCTTGGGCAGGGGGTTGGACTAGATGATCAACAAGGTCCCTTCCAACTCTGTTAATCTGTTAAACAGCCCTAGCTGCTCATACATAGTAAGAGCACTCACCCTCATAAAAAGTTTGTGAACCCTGCTTTCTAAATATAGTCTTTGATGCATTTGGGCTATATTCCTGTCTGTCTCCTGCTTTTATACCCAGGATGTGAATGAAAGCACAGCTAGCCCAAACTATCAGGAACTAAAATCGATCCTTGACCTAAGACCTATCTAGTCTCAGAATTCCTAAAAGACGTGGGAAGGAATGCGTCCCAGCCTTGTTGATGAGCTTGCAAAGAATGTTTGGATATATTCTGTTTTTTGGTTTAGCAGCTTTTGGGGACAAATGACCTTTCTCAAGCAACCTCTTTGGTGTCAGTGCAAATAGGGTGAGCGTATTTCTTACAGAATTCAATTCATTTCTCGCGACGGCTGGAGTCTCAAATATTTTAATGGAAGACTGGATATTTCAGCAAGGACAAGAAATAGTGAAAGTCTTACATATTCCAGACCCCGAGCCATTCTTAATTTCAGCAACATTTTCAAGACAGAAACATGCTTACATGCAAAGAAAACCCCGTGGCCCATTCCCTGCAGATAGCTCGGCTTTGCATCTTCTACATTTGCAGTATTTCAAAGATGTTAGCCAAAAACCACGGAACTGGGCAGAAAACTCGTCTGGAATCAGTCGCACTAATGTTAGTTCAAAAATCTTTTTTTTTTCCTTTTCCTTTTCCTTTTCGCCGTTTTCTAGGCCTGTAATTCAGCTGTATAAAGCTCTTTTGGCCCGTCTCAGGTTCGATTTCGAAACAGCCCTTTTCCGTTTCCTGTTCCACATCAACCGTATTCCTCAACTGAAACATCTTTTCTGAAAAGGTTTTCTTAGTACAATCCTGGGATGGGAAGGAACTCTCTCTTGCAGAAATGTGTAGATTCCTGAGAAATAGCTCCGCCGTGGAGCTACTCAGACGGGAAAGGCTTGGACCTGAGACAGACAGTAGAGTTTGAGGCAGGAGATAGGAAGCAGGTCCCGCTGTGAGGGTAATTCAAGGATGAAAAAGAGCATTCCACGCGGAGTTAAATCTCAGTTCACTGCTCTTCTTCACCCCATGTGCTTAGTCAGTGTTTATTTCTCTCTTCGGCTGCCCTAGTTTGCTTGTCTTCCACTCCTGCCCCCCAATTCTTCTCTCCCTCCCACCCATTCCTTTTTAAGGTTGAACGATCACCAAATCCATAAGTTGAAATTTGATTTTGCTCAGGGGTGGGCTTCAAAAAATTTAGCAAGGGGTTCTTTGCCTGATTGCTGGCTGGGCGTGGCCATGGTGGGCGTGGCCATGTCAGCCTCCTGCACCACAGTGGGAGGGGGGTGTTTTTACCTTCCCCAGGCACCAGAGTCTTTCCTTGAGCCTCCGGAAGGACAAAAACAGTCTCCCCAGGCTCCGGAGGCTGTCTGGAGGCTGGAAACGGACCCGTTTCCTGAACTTCCTGAACTTCCAGTAGGGCCATTTTTCACCCTCCCCGAGCCTCTGTACATGCCCTTCCCTTACTTGCATCCAAAACGGGCCGCATGGGGACTCCTGGGAGGGGTGGGGCAGAGTGGACGGGGCCAGCCAGGAGTGGGATTTGGGGGTTCTCCGAACTGCACAGAATCTTAGCTAGAGGTTCTCCCGAACCCCTGCAAACCTCCAACAGCCCACCCCTGATTTTGCTCCATCTCTTGCAAAAAGCCTACAAAAAAGGCTTCCAATTACAGGTACCACTCGACTTACAACATTTCATTTAAGGGGCCGTTCAAAGTTATAGCATCACTGAAAAACCGTGACTGTTTTTCACACTTATGACGGTTGCAGCATCGCTGTGGTCACACGATCAAAATTTGGACTCTGAGCAACTGGTTCATATTTATGACGGCTGCAGAGTTCAGGGGTCACGTGATTTCCTTTGGCGACCTTCTGACCAGCAAAGCCAGATTCACTTAACAACCGGGTTACAAATTATCAGCTGCAGGGATTCGCTTAACAACTGAACCAAGAAAGGTCATCAAACGGGGCAAAACTCACTTAACAAATGTCTCGCTCAACAACAGAAATGTTGGGCTCAACTGAGGCCATAGGTCAAGGACTACCCGTAGAGGTGAATTTTTAAGAGCAATCTTGAGAACACTGATTTATTTGCATTGTTCTTGCCGGCTTTTCACCTGTATCATTTTGACGATGGATGATGAAGTTATCCATAATGTCATGTCCGATTCTTGGTGATTCTGTGGACCAGGCCTCTCCACATCTTCCAGTCTTGAACTACTTCTTTGAGTTGTTCAATGCTGTGGCTGGTTTAACAGTAACTGAGTTTGAAGGGACCTTGGAGGTCAATTAGTCCAACCCTCTGCTCACGAAGGAGACCTGTACTAGGGATTTGAACTGCAGAACTGCTGACCTTTCTGATCAACAAGCTCACTGTCTTAGCCGCTGAGCCACCTAGTCAGGTGTCGGCTTTGATGGTGTCCAGCCACCATGTTCTTTGTCGGCCTGGTTTCCTTTTACCGCTAGCTCTTCCAAACATAATGGCTTCCTCCGGTAAATCCCTCCGTATGACATGGCCAAAGTAACTGAGACACGGTTTCATGATTTTGCCTTCCCATCAAAGGTGGTATTTAGCTGGTTCAGACCGGTTCGCCCGAACTGGTAGAGGAAATCACTGGTGGGCCTATCCATCCGCCCTGGCTCTATGCCATACTATTTAGGCACATTTTTGAGGCTAGGCGCATGCCCCAACAAAGAAGATGCACAGGCGTATGTGTGGGCGGGACACGTCTGCTCACAAATGCGAACCAGTAGGGAAAGTAAGTGACTACCAGTGACTGCTTCCCATGATCTGTCCGCTGTTACGTATCATTTTAATGTTGACTTTTGTGGGGAAACTGCGGGTTGATGGACAGGATTAAATAAAAACTTGATTGCCCAGTTACAAGGACTAGTTTTCTTGATCTATAACTTTAGGTGAAAGGTGAATAGCACATAATCTAATCCTTCCTTGGCTTAATACATTCCAGTGCCAATCATATTTACTTCCGGTCCATGTCATTTAGTGTTTAGCCCGAACATGTTTTCCTTTTGTCAATTGTTTTTTTTTTAAATTTAAGCGTTTTACCCAAAATATGCACGTTTTACTCAAAATATGCACGTTTTACTCAAAATAAGGATAAGGAGATGTTCGCAAAGGTGTGAAGTTTGATGGATGGAATATTTCAAAGCGTAAAAAAAATATAGAAAGTCATTTTGGATGGAAATTGAGATGGGCAAATGAATTCCCCGTTTTTCTCTCCTAAGTGCAGTTATGCCTTCGTGTAAAAATAGCCTTCTCTTATTGCTTTCCATGACATTCTCATGTCTGGTTTGCAGATAAGGTTATAATTTACTGCACCGCTTTGAATAATAATATGAATTGAGCAACATTCGCCTGGGTGCTTTTCGCTCCATGAAAATCTACTTTAAATCTCTCTTTTACACGCACACACGCACAAAGAAAGATGTACCACACCTACAGATACTGCTCCTAAGATTAAAAAGTTTTGTTGTCCCATTCATACCTAAATCTTAGAATTTTGTATCCAGAGCAGGGGTGGGTTCAGTAGTGGGTTGTCCCCGGTTCACACCGGTTTTATAGAACTGGTAGTAAAACCGGAGGGAGGCTCTGTCCACCCACCCCGATGTCATCAGAATGCTTCTATGCATGCATGGAAGAATGCGTGCACAGCCCCATTGCAAACCGGTAATAAAGGTAAGTAGAACCCATGCAGGTTCTACTTAGCTTTACTACCGGTTTGCAACAGAGCCACGTGTGCCCTCTTCTGTGCAGAAGCATTCTGATGACATCGGAGTCGGTGGGTGGAGCTTCCCTCCGGTTTTACTACCAGTTCTATAGAATCGATGCAAACTGGGGGCAACCCACCACTGATCCAGAGATATAATGCACTTACAGTAATGTCTACCTATCCTATGTTTATATGGTAGACCCACCAGCTCCTTTTCATTTGAGTCACTAGATATTTATTTTGAGCTCAGTTTGTGGTTGTAAACAGAGGACTGACTACCTGTCCTCTATGCTTTATGCTAAAGAGATACATAAAGAAGCAAAATGCTTGGGTAGGCATAGTTCAAACAATAAAAATGTCTCTAGATTGTGAATAGTATATTACATTAATTCCGGAATTTATGCATTAAATTAAGATACGGAACTCTTAAAACCCAAATTTTGAAACTGCAGGGATTCCATGTAGCCTCGTTCCAGGTGACAGAGCTCTGTTACCTGAATGTGAGAATAAATAAGGGATTTTTTGGCCCCCAAATTTGCCATCTGCAGCACTTAATGTAGGCAGTTTTCATAAATCTGACTTTTGGGTCCTATCTTCCTGGGAAGGAAAATAGCTTGGTTTTGATACATCCTTTTCCAGAATGATGAACACAAAGCACCGCAGATTTTTCTTCTAGAAAAAAAAATATATATATCTAAAATAAAAATCCCAGTCTGGGTGTTCATATCCTGCTGTCTCTTACACTTCCAGGAATCCCTCAGTCTTCCGGCTTAAAATTTTTGTTAATGGCGGCTGCCAGAATTGGCTTCGGTATCTGTCTTCCAACTTTTTTTTTAAAAAAACTTCAGTATCTTTCTTCCAATTTTTTTTTTTAAAAGTCACAGATTTCTTCCAGCTATAGGACTATGAAAAATAGATTGCATCTTGTAAGATGAGAGAAGGACGAGCTTTGATGCTTTCTGCGTGACTGTTTTGTATCTTGCTTTTTAAAGGGTTTCCAATTTGGGTCCTTTGGGTTTCGTATCTGTCTTCTCCTGCAGTCTGGGTTTTGTCTCGAACAGGGGCTGTTAGAAGAAGGACAAGTATGGCAGCCTTTCTAAATGCAGAAAATGCTGCTCAGAACACAAGGAGGGCTGACAGTTCCTTGTCCCAGAATGCTTAATTTAATTCATTCTTCATTAGCTTTCTTTAGAAGTAGAATCACAGAGTTGGAAGGGACCTTGGAGATCTTCTAGTCCAACCCCCTGCTTAGGCAGGAAACCCTACAACACTTCAGACAAATGGTTATCCTACATCTTCTTAAAAACTTCCAGTGTTGGAGCATTCGCACATTCACAAATGTGACTGGGTGGGCGTGGCCAACTTTTTTTTTTTTTACTTTTAAAAGCATTTTTTCTACAACCTTAAGAAGTTGCAGAAAACAATGCTTTGAAAAGCCTCTGCCGATCAGGCAACTCAGGTGGGATCGTCAGAGGCTTTTCAAAGCATTTTTTAAAAACCACCTCTTCAGCTGAAGAGATTGCAGAAAACAACGCTTTGAAAAGCCTCTGCTGATCCCAGCTGAGCCACAGGATCATCAGAGGCTTTTTTTTTTTTAACTTTTAAGAGCATTTTTTCGGCCGAAGAGGTTGTGGGGTAAGTGAGTGGCAACTGGGCCGGGGACCGGTTCGGGGGCGTGGCCAGCCAATGTTATTACCGGTTCTCCGAACTTCTACAAATTTTTACTACCGGTTCTTGCGAACCAGTGCGAACCGGGAGCAACCCACCACTGGCCCTGCCAGTCCCACTGGAAGTTGGCAAACGGGCCATTTCTGACCTCCAGAAGGCCTCCGGGGTGTGTGTGGAAGGCCATTTTCACCCTCCCCGGACTCCTAGAAAGGCTCTGGAGGCTGGGGAGAGAGAAAAATGGGCCTTTCCCCCAACCTACGCTACACAGAGCCTGTGTAGCGTAGAGGGCTAATGCCTCCTACTAAAGGCAGCAATTAACACCAGCTGCCTGTAATTTCTCTGAGTTCAATCCTAGCCAGGCTCAAGGTCGACTCAGCCTTCCATCCTTTCTAAGGTGGGTAAATTGAGGACCCAGTTTGTGGGGGCAATAAACTGACTTTGTATAAATATACAAAAGTATGAAGGCTATTGCTTAATGCATTGTAAGCCGCCTTGAGTCTCCGGAGAAGGGCTGCATATTAATCAAATTAAAAAAAAAAAAAAACCCTCGAGGACCTCTGGAGGCAGGAAACCTGTTTCCCTACTTGTGGTGGGCCCAGAAGGCCCAAAAATCAGCTGGTGCATGCCGTAGCTGAGTTCACATGCCCACCGATACGGCTACGAATGCCACAGATGCCATCATGGGCGTAGGGTGTCCTGCTTGGACAGAGGAGGGTTGGATTAGATGACCTACAAAGTCCCTTCCAGCTCTTTTTAATTTGTGATAATAATTCATACCGAGGTGTGAACAGACTCCTGGGAGCGACAGGTAGATTCCCCATTGAACAGGATAGATGCATAAGGAAAGAAATACTCTTTATCTGCCAAAGAACTATTCTCAAGAGTTTGAAGGATGTTGTGTCCATTTCTTCTTTGGAAACAGATGTTCGCCCAGGATATTGCTTTACTTCTCTCACCAACGGCCGTTGCAACAATCAGCTCCAGCAAGTGCTCACCAAAACCCAGTGCTGCTGTGACTCTGGACGATGCTGGTCTCCGGGAGCTACCACCGCCCCAGAAATGTGCCCTATTCGTGCTACTGGTATGGAACCCATGACGTGCCATTTAAACGTATAAAACCACATGTTATTTTTGAGTGGGGGACTCTGTTACAGGGAAATAGATAAAGTCTTAATCATGTCTTGAGCTTCTCTTACAGTCTTGAGATGAGGAAACACAATTCTCCCAGGAGAATAGATTGATTTTAATTTAAGTGACTCTGATGGCATTAATAAATTAAATTCTGATTTACTCTTGGTTTCCTATAGCACCAGGCTCTTCTCCTCTCATTCAAAACAATTGGTCAAAGGCGAGAAGGCAAGAAATTAGTACGTTTCCCCAACTGACAGAGAGTTTGGTCAACTGGTCAAGGCACCAGGCTAGAAAATGGGAGAATATGAGTTCAAATCCTGCCTTAGCTATGAAAGCCAGCTGGGTGACAGTTACCAGGAGACTGTGAGTTCTAGTCCCGCCTTAGCCATGAAAGCCAGCTTGGTGACTTTGGGTCAATTGCCAGGAGACTGTGAGTTCTAGCCCCGCCTTAGGCATGAAAGCCAGTTGGGTAACTTTGGACCAATCAACAGGAGACTGTGAATTCTAGTCCCGCCTTAGACATGAAAGCCAGTTGGGTGACTTTGGACCAATCAACAGGAGACTGTGAGTTATAGCCCCGCCTTAGGCATGAAAGTTGGCTGGGTGACTTTGGGCCAATCGCCAAGAGACTGTGAGTTCTAGTCCCACCTTAGGCATGAAAGCTGGCTAAGTGACTTTGGGCCAGTCCCTCTCTCTCATTCCCCTGGCTGGGGAATTCTGGGAGTTGGAGTCCACAGATCTTAAAGTTCTCAAAGTTGGACCCCCTTGTTATAAATATAAAACAACGCTCGGTCATTCTTGATTGAATAATGGTGTATTTTCTTTCAGACGAGTTCCGCAAATTATGTATATATGGCAGCTTGCCGGCGGGGAGGCCGGACAGGCCCATCATCCCAAGACCACCCATCGGTTTTCCACCTGACATCTACCCACCACTATTTCCACCAGAAAGGGTTCCGCCTTCTCAGAGACCCCCACGTAAGACTCAATTTAAATACTTCTCTTTCTCCTTGTTTAAGCCTGTCTTTCATCTGTTTGTGCTGTGGTTGGCGGTAAAAATGGGCTCTTCCCAGTTTCTTTGGCGTTGGTGACTTTATGCAAAACAAACAATGTACCAACAAAGGAGAATATTGGTAGCTAAGGGTTGAAATGAGGGATCCTTGGTCAGTGGTGGGATTCAACTGGTGTAACAACCAGCTCGCTTCGGGTGCCCAAACGGTTGATCCAATAAATTTGAAAACAGCACCTTCTACTGCAGCTGAGGTGAATAAAACAGCTGAGGCAATCCATGCTGCCACCCCAATCAGCTGGGCATCAAACAAAGGAAATATAGCTCAGTATAACACAGGGGTGAGAGGGTGGAGGTGGGCCCAGCTGATTGTCGGAGCGAACCGGTTTGCTCTCAGCTGATTGTTAGAGCTACCGGTACACCCAAACCGGCAGAATCCCACCCCTGTCCTTGGTGCTCTCTGAGCTTGATTGTTTTCTTGCAGATGTTTCGTTAGCCAAACTAGGTAACAGTGCTAGTAAGGAATGGTGTTTGCTCTCAGTTTATATGTTTACATACCCAGGAACTGGGTATGTCTAGTTTAATGAAAAGAAGGACTAGGGGAGACATTGATAGCAGTCTTCCAATATCTCAGGGGTTGCCACAAAGAAGAGGGAGTCAGGCTATTCTCCAAAGCACCTGAAGGCAAGAGAAGAAGCAATGGGTGGAAACTCATCCAGGAGAGAAGCAACTTAGAACTAAGGAGGAATTTCCTGACAGTTAGAACAATTAATCAGTGGAACGACTTGCCTCCAGAAGTTGTGAATGCTCCAACACTGGAAATTTTAAAGAAGATGTTGGATAACTGTTGGTCTGAAGTAGTGTAGGGTTTCCTGCTCATGCACAGAGCATCAAAAACAGGATGTGATGACATCCGGGTGGGTGGGCAGAGCGTCCTGCAGCCGCCGCTACCAGTTCGGGCAAACTGGATAGAAACAGCTGAAAACCAACACTGATTAAGATGAAAGTATTAAAGAAGATACTGGGTTTGAACGAGTTTCTTTTTCCCAGACTGCAAATCTAGGTTATTTACCAGAAAATCAGCTTAGTTCCAAAGTGGATAGCTTTGCAAATAAACCTTTCCTCATGAAATGATAGTAAGAACTTGGTTTTAATAGGAAAAAGAGAGTACCGTATTTTTTGGAGTATAAGATGCACCTTTCCCCCCCTAAAAGGGGGTGAAAATTTAGGTGCGTCTTATACACCGAATGTAGTCCCGCCCACCCACTGTCCCCCACCCTTTGGCCTCTGCCTCGCAGCAGTTACCTCCTTGCAAGCAAGCAGCAAGAAGAAACAGTTCCTTTCAGCTTCAGCACAGCCTAATTAGCACAAGTTGATTGGATCGGCCTCCCGACTCTCAGCTGATTTGCTCTCAGCTGTTTTGTGCAGGGCTCTGCTGCTTGCTGCAAAGAGGTAAATTGCAAAGAGGTAAATTGCAAAGAGGTAAATTGCAAAGAGGTAGATTTTTTTTCCTTGTGCTAATCAAGCTATGCTGAAAACAAAAGTGAAAGTAAAGCAGGCTGTTTGCTGTTTGCTGCAATGAGGCAAAATTGCTCAGAGGCAAAGGCAGAGGGAGATTTCTTTTTCTTGTTTTCCTCACCAAAAAAGATAGGTGCGTCTTATACTCCGAAAAATACGATAACTGTTAGTTAGATTGAGAACTGCTATTTGCAACAACAATATGCTTATCAATGATGGACACAATCTCACTGTAATTGCTCTAATATATTTTAACAGTTTTTTTTAAAAAAATGTATCAAATGCATCCAATATTGAACTTAGATTTTCTTTTTTCAAATTTCAGCTATTGCCTCAGTTAATTTCACTCAAGCCAACTTATGCCAGTTATATCAAAATCTTTGCATTAATGGACGCTGTGTTCCAACCCCTGGAAGTTACCGTTGTGAATGCAAAAAAGGGTTTGAATTGGACCTTAGAGGCGAATGCATAGGTATGTCCGTCCATCAGATTTATGTCATACCATGTTTTATTCCTTCCCTTCCCTTCTTTCACTTTTCAGCTGTGTGCTCCCCTTTCTGAAACAAGCAGAATTTGGAATATGCTTTACTCAGTAGCCTTTGAGACCATACGGCGAATTTGTCAAGAGTAGATCCCATTCTGAGTCAAAAGGCCACTGGACTTTGTTTTTCTCTGCAGTCCTCTGGTCAATAGCACTCTCTCTGAGAGTCACTGAGGCCACTTGAAGGTTTATCTGTGCCCTCAGGGGTCACCTGAATAATGCAAATGACTGTGGAACCTTCTTGAGGCTGCTGAAAGGACTGGGTC